>CAXDIW010000109.1:762500-1962500 GCA_963989415.1 Cerceris ruficornis
AAAGAAATTATTTGTAACTTTCGACAAGTAGAACAGTGAATGGAACAGGTAGACGGTTGAAATCTTTGTATATATTGCTTCTATATAGTATGAGAAACATATATGCAAAGCATCCAAACAGTACAATTCGCCAATTTTTTGTTCTTCAAGTTTAAGTGAACAATGAGCCCCAATGTTTAATCCGTTATCGGAAATTATTTGTAACTTTCGACAAGTAGAACAATGAATGGAAAAGGTAGACGGTTGAAATCTTTGTATATATTGCTTCTATATAGTTTAAGAAACATATATGCAAAGCATCCAAACAGTACAATTCGACAATTTTTTGCTCTTCAAGTTTAAGTGAACTACGAGCCCCATTGTTAATCCTTTAAAGGAAATTATTTGTAAATTTCGGCAAGTAGAACAATGAATGGAATAGGTAGACGGTTGAAATCATTGTATATATTGCTTCTATATAGTCTAAGAAACATATATGCAAAGCACCCAAACAGTACCATTCGCCAATTTTTTGTTCTTCAAGTTTAAGTGAACAACGAGCCCCATTGTTAATCCTTTAAAGGAAATTATTTGTAAATTTCGACAAGTAGAACAATGAATGGAACAGGTAGCCGGTTGAAATCAATGTATATATTGCTTCTATATAGTCTAAGAAACATTTATGCAAAGCATCCAAACAGTACCATTCGCCAATTTTTTGTTCTTCAAGTTTAAGTGAACTACGAGCCCCATTGTTAATCCCTTAACGGAAATTAATTGTAACTTTCTACAAGTAGAACAATGATTGGAACACGTAGATGGTTGAAATCTTTGTATATATTGCTTCCATATAGTCTAAGAAACATGTACGCAAAGCATCCAAACAGTACAATTCGCCAATTTTTTGTTCTTCAAGTTTAAGTGAACTACGATCCCCATTGTTAATCCCTTAACGGAAAATATATGTAACTTTCGACAAGTTGAACAGTGAATGGAACAGGTAGACGGTTGAAATCTTTGTATATATTGCTTCTATATAGTATAAGAAACATATATGCAAAGCATCCAAACAGTACAATTCGGCAATTTTTTGTTCTTCAAGTTTAAGTGAACAATGAGCCCCAATGTTTAATCCGTTATCGGAAATTATTTGTAACTTTCGACAAGTAGAACAATGAATGGAAAAGGTAGACGGTTGAAATCTTTGTATATATTGCTTCTATATAGTCTAAGAAACATATATGCAAAGCATCCAAACAGTACCATTCGCCAATTTTTTGTTCTTCAAGTTTAAGTGAACTACGAGCCCCATTGTTAATCCTTTAAAGGAAATTATTTGTAAATTTCGACAAGTAGAACAATGAATGGAACAGGTAGTCGGTTGAAATCATTGTATATATTGCTTCTATATAGTCTAAGAAACATATATGCAAAGCATCCAAACAGTACAATTCGCCAATTTTTTGTTCTTCAAGTTTAAGTGAACAATGAGCCCCATTGTTAATCCTTTAAAGGAAATTATTTGTAACTTTCGACAAGTAGAACAATGAATGGAACAGGTAGACGGTTGAAATCTTTGTATATATTGCTTCTATATAGTCTAAGAAACATATATGCCATGCATCCAAACAGTACCATTCGCCAATTTTTTGTTCTCCAAGTTTAAGTGAACAATGAGCCCCATTGTTAATCCTTTATCGGAAATTATTTGTAACTTTCGACAAGTAGAACAATGAATGGAACAGGTAGACGGTTGAAATCTTTGTATATATTGCTTCTATATAGTCTAAGAAACATATATGCAAAGCACCCAAACAGTACCATTCGCCACTTTTTTGTTCTTCAAGTTTAAGTGAACAACGAGCCCCATTGTTAATCCTTTAAAGGAAATTATTTGTAAATTTCGACAAGTAGAACAATGAATGGAACAGGTAGCCGGTTGAAATCAATGTATATATTGCTTCTATATAGTCCAAGAAACATATATGCAAAGCATCCAAACAGTACAATTCGCCAATTTTTTGCTCTTCAAGTTTAAGTGAACTACGAGCCCCATTGTTAATACTTTAACGGAAATTAATTGTAACTTTCGACAAGTAGAACAATGAATGGAACACGTAGACGGTTGAAATCTTTGTATATATTGCTTCTATATAGTATAAGAAACATATATGCAAAGCATCCAAACAGTACAATTCGGCAATTTTTTGTTCTTCAAGTTTAAGTGAACAATGAGCCCCAATGTTTAATCCGTTATCGGAAATTATTTGTAACTTTCGACAAGTAGAACAATGAATGGAAAAGGTAGACGGTTGAAATCTTTGTATATATTGCTTCTATATAGTCTAAGAAACATATATGCAAAGCATCCAAATAGTACCATTCGCCAATTTTTTGTTCTTCAAGTTTAAGTGAACTACGAGCCCCATTGTTAATCCTTTAAAGGAAATTATTTGTAAATTTCGACAAGTAGAACAATGAATGGAACAGGTAGTCGGTTGAAATCATTGTATATATTGCTTCTATATAGTCTAAGAAACATATATGCAAAGCATCCAAACAGTACAATTCGCCAATTTTTTGTTCTTCAAGTTTAAGTGAACAATGAGCCCCATTGTTAATCCTTTAAAGGAAATTATTTGTAACTTTCGACAAGTAGAACAATGAATGGAACAGGTAGACGGTTGAAATCTTTGTATATATTGCTTCTATATAGTCTAAGAAACATATATGCCATGCATCCAAACAGTACCATTCGCCAATTTTTTGTTCTCCAAGTTTAAGTGAACAATGAGCCCCATTGTTAATCCTTTATCGGAAATTATTTGTAACTTTCGACAAGTAGAACAATGAATGGAACAGGTAGACGGTTGAAATCTTTGTATATATTGCTTCTATATAGTCTAAGAAACATATATGCAAAGCACCCAAACAGTACCATTCGCCACTTTTTTGTTCTTCAAGTTTAAGTGAACAACGAGCCCCATTGTTAATCCTTTAAAGGAAATTATTTGTAAATTTCGACAAGTAGAACAATGAATGGAACAGGTAAACGGTTGAAATCAATGTATATATTGCTTCTATATAGTCTAAGAAACATTTATGCAAAGCATCCAAACAGTACCATTCGCCAATTTTTTGTTCTTCAAGTTTAAGTGAACTACGAGCCCCATTGTTAATCCCTTAACGGAAATTAATTGTAACTTTCTACAAGTAGAACAATGATTGGAACACGTAGATGGTTGAAATCTTTGTATATATTGCTTCCATATAGTCTAAGAAACATGTACGCAAAGCATCCAAACAGTACAATTCGCCAATTTTTTGTTCTTCAAGTTTAAGTGAACAATGAGCCCCATTGTTAATCCTTTAAAGGAAATTATTTGTAAATTTCGACAAGTAGAACAATGAATGGAATAGGTAGACGGTTGAAATCATTGTATATATTGCTTCTATATAGTCTAAGAAACATATATGCAAAGCATCCAAACAGTACAATTCGCCAATTTTTTGTTCTTCAAGTTTAAGTAAACTACGATCTCCATTGTTAATCCCTTAACGGAAATTATTTGTAACATTCGACAAGTAGAACAATGAATGGAACAGGTAGACGGTTGAAATCATTGTATATATTGCTTCTATATAGTCCAAGAAACATATATGCAAAGCATCCAAACAGTACAATTCGCCAATTTTTTGCTCTTCAAGTTTAAGTGAACTACGAGCCCCATTGTTAATACTTTAACGGAAATTAATTGTAAATTTCGACAAGAAGAACAATGAATGGAACACGTAGACGGTTGAAATCTTTGTATATATTGCTTCTATATAGTATAAGAAACATATATGCAAAGCATCCAAACAGTACAATTCGCCAATTTTTTGTTCTTCAAGTTTAAGTGAACAATGAGCCCCAATGGTTAATCCTTTAAAGGAAATTATTTGTAACTTTCGACAAGTAGAACAATGAATGGAACAGGTAGACGGTTGAAATCATTGTATATATTGCTTCTATATAGTCCAAGAAACATATATGCAAAGCATCCAAACAGTACAATTCGCCAATTTTTTGCTCTTCAAGTTTAAGTGAACTACGAGCCCCATTGTTAATACTTTAACGGAAATTAATTGTAACTTTCGACAAGTAGAACAATGAATGGAACACGTAGACGGTTGAAATCTTTGTATATATTGCTTCTATATAGTATAAGAAACATATATGCAAAGCATCCAAACAGTACAATTCTCCAATTTTTTGTTCTTCAAGTTTAAGTGAACAATGAGCCCCAATGGTTAATCCTTTATCGGAAATTATTTGTAAATTTCGACAAGTAGAACAATGAATGGAACAGGTAGCCGGTTGAAATCAATGTATATATTGCTTCTATATAGTCTAAGAAACATATATGCAAAGCATCCAAACAGTACCATTCGCCAATTTTTTGTTCTTCAAGTTTAAGTGAACTACGAGCCCCATTGTTAATCCCTTAACGGAAATTAATTGTAACTTTCTACAAGTAGAACAATGATTGGAACACGTAGATGGTTGAAATCTTTGTATATATTGCTTCCATATAGTCTAAGAAACATGTACGCAAAGCATCCAAACAGTACAATTCGCCAATTTTTGGTTCTTCAAGTTTAAGTGAACTACGATCCCCATTGTTAATCCCTTAACGGAAATTATTTGTAACTTTCGACAAGTAGAACAGTGAATGGAACAGGTAGACGGTTGAAATCTTTGTATATATTGCTTCTATATAGTATGAGAAACATATATGCAAAGCATCCAAACAGTACAATTCGCCAATTTTTTGTTCTTCAAGTTTAAGTGAACAATGAGCCCCAATGTTTAATCCGTTATCGGAAATTATTTGTAACTTTCGACAAGTAGAACAATGAATGGAAAAGGTAGACGGTTGAAATCTTTGTATATATTGCTTCTATATAGTTTAAGAAACATATATGCAAAGCATCCAAACAGTACAATTCGACAATTTTTTGCTCTTCAAGTTTAAGTGAACTACGAGCCCCATTGTTAATCCTTTAAAGGAAATTATTTGTAAATTTCGGCAAGTAGAACAATGAATGGAATAGGTAGACGGTTGAAATCATTGTATATATTGCTTCTATATAGTCTAAGAAACATATATGCAAAGCACCCAAACAGTACCATTCGCCACTTTTTTGTTCTTCAAGTTTAAGTGAACAACGAGCCCCATTGTTAATCCTTTAAAGGAAATTATTTGTAAATTTCGGCAAGTAGAACAATGAATGGAATAGGTAGACGGTTGAAATCATTGTATATATTGCTTCTATATAGTCTAAGAAACATATATGCAAAGCACCCAAACAGTACCATTCGCCACTTTTTTGTTCTTCAAGTTTAAGTGAACAACGAGCCCCATTGTTAATCCTTTAAAGGAAATTATTTGTAAATTTCGACAAGTAGAACAATGAATGGAACAGGTAGCCGGTTGAAATCAATGTATATATTGCTTCTATATAGTCTAAGAAACATTTATGCAAAGCATCCAAACAGTACCATTCGCCAATTTTTTGTTCTTCAAGTTTAAGTGAACTACGAGCCCCATTGTTAATCCCTTAACGGAAATTAATTGTAACTTTCTACAAGTAGAACAATGATTGGAACACGTAGATGGTTGAAATCTTTGTATATATTGCTTCCATATAGTCTAAGAAACATGTACGCAAAGCATCCAAACAGTACAATTCGCCAATTTTTTGTTCTTCAAGTTTAAGTGAACTACGATCCCCATTGTTAATCCCTTAACGGAAATTATATGTAACTTTCGACAAGTTGAACAGTGAATGGAACAGGTAGACGGTTGAAATCTTTGTATATATTGCTTCTATATAGTATAAGAAACATATATGCAAAGCATCCAAACAGTACAATTCGGCAATTTTTTGTTCTTCAAGTTTAAGTGAACAATGAGCCCCAATGTTTAATCCGTTATCGGAAATTATTTGTAACTTTCGACAAGTAGAACAATGAATGGAAAAGGTAGACGGTTGAAATCTTTGTATATATTGCTTCTATATAGTCTAAGAAACATATATGCAAAGCATCCAAACAGTACCATTCGCCAATTTTTTGTTCTTCAAGTTTAAGTGAACTACGAGCCCCATTGTTAATCCTTTAAAGGAAATTATTTGTAAATTTCGACAAGTAGAACAATGAATGGAACAGGTAGTCGGTTGAAATCATTGTATATATTGCTTCTATATAGTCTAAGAAACATATATGCAAAGCATCCAAACAGTACAATTCGCCAATTTTTTGTTCTTCAAGTTTAAGTGAACAATGAGCCCCATTGTTAATCCTTTAAAGGAAATTATTTGTAACTTTCGACAAGTAGAACAATGAATGGAACAGGTAGACGGTTGAAATCTTTGTATATATTGCTTCTATATAGTCTAAGAAACATATATGCCATGCATCCAAACAGTACCATTCGCCAATTTTTTGTTCTCCAAGTTTAAGTGAACAATGAGCCCCATTGTTAATCCTTTATCGGAAATTATTTGTAACTTTCGACAAGTAGAACAATGAATGGAACAGGTAGACGGTTGAAATCTTTGTATATATTGCTTCTATATAGTCTAAGAAACATATATGCAAAGCACCCAAACAGTACCATTCGCCACTTTTTTGTTCTTCAAGTTTAAGTAAACAACGAGCCCCATTGTTAATCCTTTAAAGGAAATTATTTGTAAATTTCGACAAGTAGAACAATGAATGGAACAGGTAGCCGGTTGAAATCAATGTATATATTGCTTCTATATAGTCTAAGAAACATTTATGCAAAGCATCCAAACAGTACCATTCGCCAATTTTTTGTTCTTCAAGTTTAAGTGAACTACGAGCCCTATTGTTAATCCCTTAACGGAAATTAATTGTAACTTTCTACAAGTAGAACAATGATTGGAACACGTAGATGGTTGAAATCTTTGTATATATTGCTTCCATATAGTCTAAGAAACATGTACGCAAAGCATCCAAACAGTACAATTCGCCAATTTTTTGTTCTTCAAGTTTAAGTGAACAATGAGCCCCATTGTTAATCCTTTAAAGGAAATTATTTGTAAATTTCGACAAGTAGAACAATGAATGGAATAGGTAGACGGTTGAAATCATTGTATATATTGCTTCTATATAGTCTAAGAAACATATATGCAAAGCATCCAAACAGTACAATTCGCCAATTTTTTGTTCTTCAAGTTTAAGTAAACTACGATCTCCATTGTTAATCCCTTAACGGAAATTATTTGTAACATTCGACAAGTAGAACAATGAATGGAACAGGTAGACGGTTGAAATCATTGTATATATTGCTTCTATATAGTCCAAGAAACATATATGCAAAGCATCCAAACAGTACAATTCGCCAATTTTTTGCTCTTCAAGTTTAAGTGAACTACGAGCCCCATTGTTAACACTTTAACGGAAATTAATTGTAAATTTCGACAAGTAGAACAATGAATGGAACACGTAGACGGTTGAAATCTTTGTATATATTGCTTCTATATAGTATAAGAAACATATATGCAAAGCATCCAAACAGTACAATTCGCCAATTTTTTGTTCTTCAAGTTTAAGTGAACAATGAGCCCCAATGGTTAATCCTTTAAAGGAAATTATTTGTAACTTTCGACAAGTAGAACAATGAATGGAACAGGTAGACGGTTGAAATCATTGTATATATTGCTTCTATATAGTCCAAGAAACATATATGCAAAGCATCCAAACAGTACAATTCGCCAATTTTTTGCTCTTCAAGTTTAAGTGAACTACGAGCCCCATTGTTAATACTTTAACGGAAATTAATTGTAACTTTCGACAAGTAGAACAATGAATGGAACAGGTAGACGGTTGAAATCATTGTATATATTGCTTCTATATAGTCCAAGAAACATATATGCAAAGCATCCAAACAGTACAATTCGCCAATTTTTTGCTCTTCAAGTTTAAGTGAACTACGAGCCCCATTGTTAATACTTTAACGGAAATTAATTGTAACTTTCGACAAGTAGAACAATGAATGGAACACGTAGACGGTTGAAATCTTTGTATATATTGCTTCTATATAGTATAAGAAACATATATGCAAAGCATCCAAACAGTACAATTCTCCAATTTTTTGTTCTTCAAGTTTAAGTGAACAATGAGCCCCATTGTTAATCCTTTAACGGAAATTAATTGTAACTTTCGACAAGTAGAACAATGAATGGAACACGTAGACGGTTGAAATCTTTGTATATATTGCTTCTATATAGTATAAGAAACATATATGCAAAGCATCCAAACAGTACAATTCTCCAATTTTTTGTTCTTCAAGTTTAAGTGAACAATGAGCCCCAATGGTTAATCCTTTATCGGAAATTATTTGTAAATTTCGACAAGTAGAACAATGAATGGAACAGGTAGCCGGTTGAAATCAATGTATATATTGCTTCTATATAGTCTAAGAAACATATATGCAAAGCATCCAAACAGTACCATTCGCCAATTTTTTGTTCTTCAAGTTTAAGTGAACTACGAGCCCCATTGTTAATCCTTTAAAGGAAATTATTTGTAAATTTCGGCAAGTAGAACAATGAATGGAATAGGTAGACGGTTGAAATCATTGTATATATTGCTTCTATATAGTCTAAGAAACATATATGCAAAGCATCCAAACAGTACAATTCGCCAATTTTTTGTTCTTCAAGTTTAAGTAAACTACCATCCCCATTGTTAATCCCTTAACGGAAATTATTTGTAACATTCGACAAGTAGAACAATGAATGGAACAGGTAGACGGTTGAAATCATTGTATATATTGCTTCTATATAGTCTAAGAAACATATATGCAAAGCATTCAAACAGTACAGTTCGCCAATTTTTTGTTCTTCAAGTTTAAGTGAACAATGAGCCCCATTGTTAATCCTTTAAAGGAAATTATTTGTAACTTTCGACAAGTAGAACAATGAATGGAACAGGTAGACGGTTGAAATCTTTGTATATATTGCACCTATATAGTCTATGAAACATATATGCAAAGCATCCAAACAGTACAATTCGCCAATTTTTTGTTCTTCAAGTGTAAGTGAACAATGAGCCCCAACGGTTAATCCTTTATCGGTAATTATTTGTAACTTTCGACAAGTAGAACAATGAATGGAACAGGTAGACGGTTGAAATCCTTGTATATATTGCTTCTATATAGTCTAAGAAACATATAAGCAAAGCATCCAAACAGTACAATTCGCCAATTTTTTGTTCTTCAAGTTTAAGTAAACTACGATCCCCATTGTTAATCACTTAAGGGAAATTATTTGTAACTTTCGACAAGTAGAACAATGAATGGAACAGGTAGACGGTTGAAATCATTGTATATATTGCTTCTATATAGTCTAAGAAACATATATGCAAAGCATCCAAACAGTACAATTCGCCAATTTTTTGTTCTTCAAGTTTAAGTAAACTACGATCCCCATTGTTAATCCCTTAACGGAAATTATTTGTAACTTTCGACAAGTAGAACAATGAATGGAACACGTAGACGGTTGAAATCTTTGTATATATTGCTTCTATATAGTATAAGAAACATATATGCAAAGCATCCAAACAGTACCATTCGCCAATTTTTTGTCCTTCAAGTTTAAGTGAACAATGAGCCCCATTGTTAATCCTTTATAGGAAATTATTTGTAACTTTCGACAAGTAGAACAATGAATGGAACAGGTAGCCGGTTGAAATCAATGTATATATTGCTTCTATATAGTCTAAGAAACATATATGCAAAGCATCCAAACAGTACCATTCGCCAATTTTTTGTTCTTCAAGTTTAAGTGAACAATGAGCCCCAATGGTTAATCCTTTATCGGAAATTATTTGTAAATTTCGACAAGTAGAACAATGAATGGAACAGGTAGCCGGTAGAAATCTTTGTATATATTGCATCTATATAGTCTAAGAAACATATATGCAAAGCATCCAAACAGTACAATTCGCCAATTTTTTGTTCTTCAAGTTTAAGTGAACTACGAGCCCCATTGTTAATACTTTAACGGAAATTAATTGTAACTTTCGACAAGTAGAACAATGAATGGAACACGTAGACGGTTGAAATCTTTGTATATATTGCTTCTATATAGTATAAGAAACATATATGCAAAGCATCCAAACAGTACAATTCGCCAATTTTTTGTTCTTCAAGTTTAAGTGAACAATGAGCCCCAATGGTTAATCCTTTATCGGAAATTATTTGTAAATTTCGACAAGTCGAACAATGAATGGAACAGGTAGACGGTTGAATTCTTTATATATATTGCTTCTATATAGTCTAAGAAACATATATGCAAAGCATCCAAACAGTACAAATCGCCAATTTATTGTTCTTCAAGTTTAAGTGAACAACGAGCCCCATTGTTAATCCTTTATCGGAAATTATTTGTAAATTTCGACAAGTAGAACAATGAATGGAACAGGTAGACGGTTGAAATCTTTGTATATATTGCTTCTATATAGTATAAGAAACATATATGCAAAGCATCCAAACAGTACCATTCGCCAATTTTTTGTTCTTCAAGTTTAAGTGAACTACGAGCCCCATTGTTAATCCTTTAAGAGAAATTATTTGTAAATTTCGACAAGTAGAACAATGAATGGAACAGGTAGACTGTTGAAATTATTGTATATATTGCTTCTATATAGTCTAAGAAACATATATGCAAAGCATCCAAACAGTACAATTCGCCAATTTTTTGTTCTTCAAGTTTAAGTGAACAATGAGCCCCATTGTTAATCCTTTAAAGGAAATTATTTGTAACTTTCGACAAGTAGAACAATGAATGGAACAGGTAGACGGTTGAAATCTTTGTATATATTGCTTCTATATAGTCTAAGAAACATATATGCCATGCATCCAAACAGTACCATTCGCCAATTTTTTGTTCTCCAAGTTTAAGTGAACAATGAGCCCCATTGTTAATCCTTTATCGGAAATTATTTGTAACTTTCGACAAGTAGAACAATGAATGGAACAGGTAGACGGTTGAAATCTTTGTATATATTGCTTCTATATAGTCTAAGAAACATATATGCAAAGCACCCAAACAGTACCATTCGCCACTTTTTTGTTCTTCAAGTTTAAGTGAACAACGAGCCCCATTGTTAATCCTTTAAAGGAAATTATTTGTAAATTTCGACAAGTAGAACAATGAATGGAACAGGTAGCCGGTTGAAATCAATGTATATATTGCTTCTATATAGTCTAAGAAACATTTATGCAAAGCATCCAAACAGTACCATTCGCCAATTTTTTGTTCTTCAAGTTTAAGTGAACTACGAGCCCCATTGTTAATCCCTTAACGGAAATTAATTGTAACTTTCTACAAGTAGAACAATGATTGGAACACGTAGATGGTTGAAATCTTTGTATATATTGCTTCCATATAGTCTAAGAAACATGTACGCAAAGCATCCAAACAGTACAATTCGCCAATTTTTTGTTCTTCAAGTTTAAGTGAACAATGAGCCCCATTGTTAATCCTTTAATGGAAATTATTTGTAAATTTCGACAAGTAGAACAATGAATGGAATAGGTAGACGGTTGAAATCATTGTATATATTGCTTCTATATAGTCTAAGAAACATATATGCAAAGCATCCAAACAGTACAATTCGCCAATTTTTTGTTCTTCAAGTTTAAGTAAACTACGATCTCCATTGTTAATCCCTTAACGGAAATTATTTGTAACATTCGACAAGTAGAACAATGAATGGAACAGGTAGACGGTTGAAATCACTGTATATATTGCTTCTATATAGTCCAAGAAACATATATGCAAAGCATCCAAACAGTACAATTCGCCAATTTTTTGCTCTTCAAGTTTAAGTGAACTACGAGCCCCATTGTTAATACTTTAACGGAAATTAATTGTAAATTTCGACAAGAAGAACAATGAATGGAACACGTAGACGGTTGAAATCTTTGTATATATTGCTTCTATATAGTATAAGAAACATATATGCAAAGCATCCAAACAGTACAATTCGCCAATTTTTTGTTCTTCAAGTTTAAGTGAACAATGAGCCCCAATGGTTAATCCTTTAAAGGAAATTATTTGTAACTTTCGACAAGTAGAACAATGAATGGAACAGGTAGACGGTTGAAATCATTGTATATATTGCTTCTATATAGTCCAAGAAACATATATGCAAAGCATCCAAACAGTACAATTCGCCAATTTTTTGCTCTTCAAGTTTAAGTGAACTACGAGCCCCATTGTTAATACTTTAACGGAAATTAATTGTAACTTTCGACAAGTAGAACAATGAATGGAACACGTAGACGGTTGAAATCTTTGTATATATTGCTTCTATATAGTATAAGAAACATATATGCAAAGCATCCAAACAGTACAATTCTCCAATTTTTTGTTCTTCAAGTTTAAGTGAACAATGAGCCCCAATGGTTAATCCTTTATCGGAAATTATTTGTAAATTTCGACAAGTAGAACAATGAATGGAACAGGTAGCCGGTTGAAATCAATGTATATATTGCTTCTATATAGTCTAAGAAACATATATGCAAAGCATCCAAACAGTACCATTCGCCAATTTTTTGTTCTTCAAGTTTAAGTGAACTACGAGCCCCATTGTTAATCCCTTAACGGAAATTAATTGTAACTTTCTACAAGTAGAACAATGATTGGAACACGTAGATGGTTGAAATCTTTGTATATATTGCTTCCATATAGTCTAAGAAACATGTACGCAAAGCATCCAAACAGTACAATTCGCCAATTTTTGGTTCTTCAAGTTTAAGTGAACTACGATCCCCATTGTTAATCCCTTAACGGAAATTATTTGTAACTTTCGACAAGTAGAACAGTGAATGGAACAGGTAGACGGTTGAAATCTTTGTATATATTGCTTCTATATAGTATGAGAAACATATATGCAAAGCATCCAAACAGTACAATTCGCCAATTTTTTGTTCTTCAAGTTTAAGTGAACAATGAGCCCCAATGTTTAATCCGTTATCGGAAATTATTTGTAACTTTCGACAAGTAGAACAATGAATGGAAAAGGTAGACGGTTGAAATCTTTGTATATATTGCTTCTATATAGTTTAAGAAACATATATGCAAAGCATCCAAACAGTACAATTCGACAATTTTTTGCTCTTCAAGTTTAAGTGAACTACGAGCCCCATTGTTAATCCTTTAAAGGAAATTATTTGTAAATTTCGGCAAGTAGAACAATGAATGGAATAGGTAGACGGTTGAAATCATTGTATATATTGCTTCTATATAGTCTAAGAAACATATATGCAAAGCACCCAAACAGTACCATTCGCCACTTTTTTGTTCTTCAAGTTTAAGTGAACAACGAGCCCCATTGTTAATCCTTTAAAGGAAATTATTTGTAAATTTCGACAAGTAGAACAATGAATGGAACAGGTAGCCGGTTGAAATCAATGTATATATTGCTTCTATATAGTCTAAGAAACATTTATGCAAAGCATCCAAACAGTACCATTCGCTAATTTTTTGTTCTTCAAGTTTAAGTGAACTACGAGCCCCATTGTTAATCCCTTAACGGAAATTAATTGTAACTTTCTACAAGTAGAACAATGATTGGAACACGTAGATGGTTGAAATCTTTGTATATATTGCTTCCATATAGTCTAAGAAACATGTACGCAAAGCATCCAAACAGTACAATTCGCCAATTTTTTGTTCTTCAAGTTTAAGTGAACTACGATCCCCATTGTTAATCCCTTAACGGAAATTATATGTAACTTTCGACAAGTTGAACAGTGAATGGAACAGGTAGACGGTTGAAATCTTTGTATATATTGCTTCTATATAGTATAAGAAACATATATGCAAAGCATCCAAACAGTACAATTCGGCAATTATTTGTTCTTCAAGTTTAAGTGAACAATGAGCCCCAATGTTTAATCCGTTATCGGAAATTATTTGTAACTTTCGACAAGTAGAACAATGAATGGAAAAGGTAGACGGTTGAAATCTTTGTATATATTGCTTCTATATAGTCTAAGAAACATATATGCAAAGCATCCAAACAGTACCATTCGCCAATTTTTTGTTCTTCAAGTTTAAGTGAACTACGAGCCCCATTGTTAATCCTTTAAAGGAAATTATTTGTAAATTTCGACAAGTAGAACAATGAATGGAACAGGTAGTCGGTTGAAATCATTGTATATATTGCTTCTATATAGTCTAAGAAACATATATGCAAAGCATCCAAACAGTACAATTCGCCAATTTTTTGTTCTTCAAGTTTAAGTGAACAATGAGCCCCATTGTTAATCCTTTAAAGGAAATTATTTGTAACTTTCGACAAGTAGAACAATGAATGGAACAGGTAGACGGTTGAAATCTTTGTATATATTGCTTCTATATAGTCTAAGAAACATATATGCCATGCATCCAAACAGTACCATTCGCCAATTTTTTGTTCTCCAAGTTTAAGTGAACAATGAGCCCCATTGTTAATCCTTTATCGGAAATTATTTGTAACTTTCGACAAGTAGAACAATGAATGGAACAGGTAGACGGTTGAAATCTTTGTATATATTGCTTCTATATAGTCTAAGAAACATATATGCAAAGCACCCAAACAGTACCATTCGCCACTTTTTTGTTCTTCAAGTTTAAGTGAACAACGAGCCCCATTGTTAATCCTTTAAAGGATATTATTTGTAAATTTCGACAAGTAGAACAATGAATGGAACAGGTAGCCGGTTGAAATCAATGTATATATTGCTTCTATATAGTCTAAGAAACATTTATGCAAAGCATCCAAACAGTACCATTCGCCAATTTTTTGTTCTTCAAGTTTAAGTGAACTACGAGCCCCATTGTTAATCCCTTAACGGAAATTAATTGTAACTTTCTACAAGTAGAACAATGATTGGAACACGTAGATGGTTGAAATCTTTGTATATATTGCTTCCATATAGTCTAAGAAACATGTACGCAAAGCATCCAAACAGTACAATTCGCCAATTTTTTGTTCTTCAAGTTTAAGTGAACAATGAGCCCCATTGTTAATCCTTTAAAGGAAATTATTTGTAAATTTCGACAAGTAGAACAATGAATGGAATAGGTAGACGGTTGAAATCATTGTATATATTGCTTCTATATAGTCTAAGAAACATATATGCAAAGCATCCAAACAGTACAATTCGCCAATTTTTTGTTCTTCAAGTTTAAGTAAACTACGATCTCCATTGTTAATCCCTTAACGGAAATTATTTGTAACATTCGACAAGTAGAACAATGAATGGAACAGGTAGACGGTTGAAATCATTGTATATATTGCTTCTATATAGTCCAAGAAACATATATGCAAAGCATCCAAACAGTACAATTCGCCAATTTTTTGCTCTTCAAGTTTAAGTGAACTACGAGCCCCATTGTTAATACTTTAACGGAAATTAATTGTAAATTTCGACAAGTAGAACAATGAATGGAACACGTAGACGGTTGAAATCTTTGTATATATTGCTTCTATATAGTATAAGAAACATATATGCAAAGCATCCAAACAGTACAATTCGCCAATTTTTTGTTCTTCAAGTTTAAGTGAACAATGAGCCCCAATGGTTAATCCTTTAAAGGAAATTATTTGTAACTTTCGACAAGTAGAACAATGAATGGAACAGGTAGACGGTTGAAATCATTGTATATATTGCTTCTATATAGTCCAAGAAACATATATGCAAAGCATCCAAACAGTACAATTCGCCAATTTTTTGCTCTTCAAGTTTAAGTGAACTACGAGCCCCATTGTTAATACTTTAACGGAAATTAATTGTAACTTTCGACAAGTAGAACAATGAATGGAACACGTAGACGGTTGAAATCTTTGTATATATTGCTTCTATATAGTATAAGAAACATATATGCAAAGCATCCAAACAGTACAATTCTCCAATTTTTTGTTCTTCAAGTTTAAGTGAACAATGAGCCCCAATGGTTAATCCTTTATCGGAAATTATTTGTAAATTTCGACAAGTAGAACAATGAATGGAACAGGTAGCCGGTTGAAATCAATGTATATATTGCTTCTATATAGTCTAAGAAACATATATGCAAAGCATCCAAACAGTACCATTCGCCAATTTTTTGTTCTTCAAGTTTAAGTGAACTACGAGCCCCATTGTTAATCCCTTAACGGAAATTAATTGTAACTTTCTACAAGTAGAACAATGATTGGAACACGTAGATGGTTGAAATCTTTGTATATATTGCTTCCATATAGTCTAAGAAACATGTACGCAAAGCATCCAAACAGTACAATTCGCCAATTTTTGGTTCTTCAAGTTTAAGTGAACTACGATCCCCATTGTTAATCCCTTAACGGAAATTATTTGTAACTTTCGACAAGTAGAACAGTGAATGGAACAGGTAGACGGTTGAAATCTTTGTATATATTGCTTCTATATAGTATGAGAAACATATATGCAAAGCATCCAAACAGTACAATTCGCCAATTTTTTGTTCTTCAAGTTTAAGTGAACAATGAGCCCCAATGTTTAATCCGTTATCGGAAATTATTTGTAACTTTCGACAAGTAGAACAATGAATGGAAAAGGTAGACGGTTGAAATCTTTGTATATATTGCTTCTATATAGTTTAAGAAACATATATGCAAAGCATCCAAACAGTACAATTCGACAATTTTTTGCTCTTCAAGTTTAAGTGAACTACGAGCCCCATTGTTAATCCTTTAAAGGAAATTATTTGTAAATTTCGGCAAGTAGAACAATGAATGGAATAGGTAGACGGTTGAAATCATTGTATATATTGCTTCTATATAGTCTAAGAAACATATATGCAAAGCATCCAAACAGTACAATTCGCCAATTTTTTGTTCTTCAAGTTTAAGTAAACTACCATCCCCATTGTTAATCCCTTAACGGAAATTAATTGTAACTTTCTACAAGTAGAACAATGATTGGAACACGTAGATGGTTGAAATCTTTGTATATATTGCTTCCATATAGTCTAAGAAACATGTACGCAAAGCATCCAAACAGTACAATTCGCCAATTTTTGGTTCTTCAAGTTTAAGTGAACTACGATCCCCATTGTTAATCCCTTAACGGAAATTATTTGTAACTTTCGACAAGTAGAACAGTGAATGGAACAGGTAGACGGTTGAAATCTTTGTATATATTGCTTCTATATAGTATGAGAAACATATATGCAAAGCATCCAAACAGTACAATTCGCCAATTTTTTGTTCTTCAAGTTTAAGTGAACAATGAGCCCCAATGTTTAATCCGTTATCGGAAATTATTTGTAACTTTCGACAAGTAGAACAATGAATGGAAAAGGTAGACGGTTGAAATCTTTGTATATATTGCTTCTATATAGTTTAAGAAACATATATGCAAAGCATCCAAACAGTACAATTCGACAATTTTTTGCTCTTCAAGTTTAAGTGAACTACGAGCCCCATTGTTAATCCTTTAAAGGAAATTATTTGTAAATTTCGGCAAGTAGAACAATGAATGGAATAGGTAGACGGTTGAAATCATTGTATATATTGCTTCTATATAGTCTAAGAAACATATATGCAAAGCATCCAAACAGTACAATTCGCCAATTTTTTGTTCTTCAAGTTTAAGTAAACTACCATCCCCATTGTTAATCCCTTAACGGAAATTATTTGTAACATTCGACAAGTAGAACAATGAATGGAACAGGTAGACGGTTGAAATCATTGTATATATTGCTTCTATATAGTCTAAGAAACATATATGCAAAGCATTCAAACAGTACAGTTCGCCAATTTTTTGTTCTTCAAGTTTAAGTGAACAATGAGCCCCATTGTTAATCCTTTAAAGGAAATTATTTGTAACTTTCGACAAGTAGAACAATGAATGGAACAGGTAGACGGTTGAAATCTTTGTATATATTGCACCTATATAGTCTATGAAACATATATGCAAAGCATCCAAACAGTACAATTCGCCAATTTTTTGTTCTTCAAGTGTAAGTGAACAATGAGCCCCAATGGTTAATCCTTTATCGGTAATTATTTGTAACTTTCGACAAGTAGAACAATGAATGGAACAGGTAGACGGTTGAAATCCTTGTATATATTGCTTCTATATAGTCTAAGAAACATATAAGCAAAGCATCCAAACAGTACAATTCGCCAATTTTTTGTTCTTCAAGTTTAAGTAAACTACGATCCCCATTGTTAATCACTTAAGGGAAATTATTTGTAACTTTCGACAAGTAGAACAATGAATGGAACAGGTAGACGGTTGAAATCATTGTATATATTGCTTCTATATAGTCTAAGAAACATATATGCAAAGCATCCAAACAGTACAATTCGCCAATTTTTTGTTCTTCAAGTTTAAGTAAACTACGATCCCCATTGTTAATCCCTTAACGGAAATTATTTGTAACTTTCGACAAGTAGAACAATGAATGGAACACGTAGACGGTTGAAATCTTTGTATATATTGCTTCTATATAGTATAAGAAACATATATGCAAAGCATCCAAACAGTACCATTCGCCAATTTTTTGTCCTTCAAGTTTAAGTGAACAATGAGCCCCATTGTTAATCCTTTATAGGAAATTATTTGTAACTTTCGACAAGTAGAACAATGAATGGAACAGGTAGCCGGTTGAAATCAATGTATATATTGCTTCTATATAGTCTAAGAAACATATATGCAAAGCATCCAAACAGTACCATTCGCCAATTTTTTGTTCTTCAAGTTTAAGTGAACAATGAGCCCCAATGGTTAATCCTTTATCGGAAATTATTTGTAAATTTCGACAAGTAGAACAATGAATGGAACAGGTAGCCGGTAGAAATCTTTGTATATATTGCATCTATATAGTCTAAGAAACATATATGCAAAGCATCCAAACAGTACAATTCGCCAATTTTTTGTTCTTCAAGTTTAAGTGAACTACGAGCCCCATTGTTAATACTTTAACGGAAATTAATTGTAACTTTCGACAAGTAGAACAATGAATGGAACACGTAGACGGTTGAAATCTTTGTATATATTGCTTCTATATAGTATAAGAAACATATATGCAAAGCATCCAAACAGTACAATTCGCCAATTTTTTGTTCTTCAAGTTTAAGTAAACTACGATCCCCATTGTTAATCCCTTAACGGAAATTATTTGTAACATTCGACAAGTAGAACAATGAATGGAACAGGTAGACGGTTGAAATCATTGTATATATTGCTTCTATATAGTCTAAGAAACATATATGCAAAGCATTCAAACAGTACAGTTCGCCAATTTTTTGTTCTTCAAGTTTAAGTGAACAATGAGCCCCATTGTTAATCCTTTAAAGGAAATTATTTGTAACTTTCGACAAGTAGAACAATGAATGGAACAGGTAGACGGTTGAAATCTTTGTATATATTGCACCTATATAGTCTATGAAACATATATGCAAAGCATCCAAACAGTACAATTCGCCAATTTTTTGTTCTTCAAGTGTAAGTGAACAATGAGCCCCAATGGTTAATCCTTTATCGGTAATTATTTGTAACTTTCGACAAGTAGAACAATGAATGGAACAGGTAGACGGTTGAAATCCTTGTATATATTGCTTCTATATAGTCTAAGAAACATATAAGCAAAGCATCCAAACAGTACAATTCGCCAATTTTTTGTTCTTCAAGTTTAAGTAAACTACGATCCCCATTGTTAATCACTTAAGGGAAATTATTTGTAACTTTCGACAAGTAGAACAATGAATGGAACAGGTAGACGGTTGAAATCTTTGTATATATTGCTTCTATATAGTCTAAGAAACATATATGCCATGCATCCAAACAGTACCATTCGCCAATTTTTTGTTCTCCAAGTTTAAGTGAACAATGAGCCCCATTGTTAATCCTTTAAAGGAAATTATTTGTAACTTTCGACAAGTAGAACAATGAATGGAACAGGTAGACGGTTGAAATCTTTGTATATATTGCTTCTATATAGTCTAAGAAACATATATGCCATGCATCCAAACAGTACCATTCGCCAATTTTTTGTTCTCCAAGTTTAAGTGAACAATGAGCCCCAATGGTTAATCCTTTATCGGAAATTATTTGTAAATTTCGACAAGTAGAACAATGAATGGAACAGGTAGCCGGTTGAAATCAATGTATATATTGCTTCTATATAGTCTAAGAAACATATATGCAAAGCATCCAAACAGTACCATTCGCCAATTTTTTGTTCTTCAAGTTTAAGTGAACTACGAGCCCCATTGTTAATCCCTTAACGGAAATTAATTGTAACTTTCTACAAGTAGAACAATGATTGGAACACGTAGATGGTTGAAATCTTTGTATATATTGCTTCCATATAGTCTAAGAAACATGTACGCAAAGCATCCAAACAGTACAATTCGCCAATTTTTTGTTCTTCAAGTTTAAGTGAACAATGAGCCCCATTGTTAATCCTTTAAAGGAAATTATTTGTAACTTTCGACAAGTAGAACAATGAATGGAACAGGTAGACGGTTGAAATCTTTGTATATATTGCTTCTATATAGTCTAAGAAACATATATGCCATGCATCCAAACAGTACCATTCGCCAATTTTTTGTTCTCCAAGTTTAAGTGAACAATGAGCCCCATTGTTAATCCTTTATCGGAAATTATTTGTAACTTTCGACAAGTAGAACAATGAATGGAACAGGTAGACGGTTGAAATCATTGTATATATTGCTTCTATATAGTCCAAGAAACATATATGCAAAGCATCCAAACAGTACAGTTCGCCAATTTTTTGTTCTTCAAGTTTAAGTGAACAATGAGCCCCATTGTTAATCCTTTAAAGGAAATTATTTGTAACTTTCGACAAGTAGAACAATGAATGGAACAGGTAGACGGTTGAAATCTTTGTATATATTGCACCTATATAGTCTATGAAACATATATGCAAAGCATCCAAACAGTACAATTCGCCAATTTTTTGTTCTTCAAGTGTAAGTGAACAATGAGCCCCAATGGTTAATCCTTTATCGGTAATTATTTGTAACTTTCGACAAGTAGAACAATGAATGGAACAGGTAGACGGTTGAAATCATTGTATATATTGCTTCTATATAGTCTAAGAAACATATATGCAAAGCATCCAAACAGTACAATTCGCCAATTTTTTGTTCTTCAAGTTTAAGTAAACTACGATCCCCATTGTTAATCCCTTAACGGAAATTATTTGTAAATTTCGACAAGTAGAACAATGAATGGAACAGGTAGCCGGTAGAAATCTTTGTATATATTGCATCTATATAGTCTAAGAAACATATATGCAAAGCATCCAAACAGTACAATTCGCCAATTTTTTGTTCTTCAAGTTTAAGTGAACTACGAGCCCCATTGTTAATACTTTAACGGAAATTAATTGTAACTTTCGACAAGTAGAACAATGAATGGAACACGTAGACGGTTGAAATCTTTGTATATATTGCTTCTATATAGTATAAGAAACATATATGCAAAGCATCCAAACAGTACAATTCGCCAATTTTTTGTTCTTCAAGTTTAAGTAAACTACGATCCCCATTGTTAATCCCTTAACGGAAATTATTTGTAACATTCGACAAGTAGAACAATGAATGGAACAGGTAGACGGTTGAAATCATTGTATATATTGCTTCTATATAGTCTAAGAAACATATATGCAAAGCATTCAAACAGTACAGTTCGCCAATTTTTTGTTCTTCAAGTTTAAGTGAACAATGAGCCCCATTGTTAATCCTTTAAAGGAAATTATTTGTAACTTTCGACAAGTAGAACAATGAATGGAACAGGTAGACGGTTGAAATCTTTGTATATATTGCTTCTATATAGTCTAAGACACATATATGCAAAGCATCCAAACAGTACAATTCGCCAATTTTTTGTTCTTCAAGTTTAAGTAAACTACGATCCCCATTGTTAATCCCTTAACGGAAATTATTTGTAACTTTCGACAAGTAGAACAATGAATGGAACACGTAGACGGTTGAAATCTTTGTATATATTGCTTCTATATAGTATAAGAAACATATATGCAAAGCATCCAAACAGTACCATTCGCCAATTTTTTGTCCTTCAAGTTTAAGTGAACAATGAGCCCCATTGTTAATCCTTTATAGGAAATTATTTGTAACTTTCGACAAGTAGAACAATGAATGGAACAGGTAGCCGGTTGAAATCAATGTATATATTGCTTCTATATAGACTAAGAAACATATATGCAAAGCATCCAAACAGTACCATTCGCCAATTTTTTGTTCTTCAAGTTTAAGTGAACAATGAGCCCCAATGGTTAATCCTTTATCGGAAATTATTTGTAAATTTCGACAAGTAGAACAATGAATGGAACAGGTAGCCGGTAGAAATCTTTGTATATATTGCATCTATATAGTCTAAGAAACATATATGCAAAGCATCCAAACAGTACAATTCGCCAATTTTTTGTTCTTCAAGTTTAAGTGAACTACGAGCCCCATTGTTAATACTTTAACGGAAATTAATTGTAACTTTCGACAAGTAGAACAATGAATGGAACACGTAGACGGTTGAAATCTTTGTATATATTGCTTCTATATAGTATAAGAAACATATATGCAAAGCATCCAAACAGTACAATTCGCCAATTTTTTGTTCTTCAAGTTTAAGTGAACAATGAGCCCCAATGGTTAATCCTTTATCGGAAATTATTTGTAAATTTCGACAAGTCGAACAATGAATGGAACAGGTAGACGGTTGAATTCTTTATATATATTGCTTCTATATAGTCTAAGAAACATATATGCAAAGCATCCAAACAGTACAAATCGCCAATTTATTGTTCTTCAAGTTTAAGTGAACAACGAGCCCCATTGTTAATCCTTTATCGGAAATTATTTGTAAATTTCGACAAGTAGAACAATGAATGGAACAGGTAGACGGTTGAAATCTTTGTATATATTGCTTCTATATAGTATAAGAAACATATATGCAAAGCATCCAAACAGTACCATTCGCCAATTTTTTGTTCTTCAAGTTTAAGTGAACTACGAGCCCCATTGTTAATCCTTTAAGAGAAATTATTTGTAAATTTCGACAAGTAGAACAATGAATGGAACAGGTAGACTGTTGAAATTATTGTATATATTGCTTCTATATAGTCTAAGAAACATATATGCAAAGCATCCAAACAGTACAATTCGCCAATTTTTTATTCTTCAAGTTTAAGTGAACAATGAGCCCCATTGTTAATCCTTTAAAGGAAATTATTTGTAACTTTCGACAAGTAGAACAATGAATGGAACAGGTAGACGGTTGAAATCTTTGTATATATTGCTTCTATATAGTCTAAGAAACATATATGCCATGCATCCAAACAGTACCATTCGCCAATTTTTTGTTCTCCAAGTTTAAGTGAACAATAAGCCCCATTGTTAATCCTTTATCGGAAATTATTTGTAACTATCGACAAGTAGAACAATGAATGGAACAGGTAGACGGTTGAAATCTTTGTATATATTGCTTCTATATAGTCTAAGAAACATATATGCAAAGCACCCAAACAGTACCATTCGCCACTTTTTTGTTCTTCAAGTTTAAGTGAACAACGAGCCCCATTGTTAATCCTTTAAAGGAAATTATTTGTAAATTTCGACAAGTAGAACAATGAATGGAACAGGTAGCCGGTTGAAATCAATGTATATATTGCTTCTATATAGTCTAAGAAACATTTATGCAAAGCATCCAAACAGTACCATTCGCCAATTTTTTGTTCTTCAAGTTTAAGTGAACTACGAGCCCCATTGTTAATCCCTTAACGGAAATTAATTGTAACTTTCTACAAGTAGAACAATGATTGGAACACGTAGATGGTTGAAATCTTTGTATATATTGCTTCCATATAGTCTAAGAAACATGTACGCAAAGCATCCAAACAGTACAATTCGCCAATTTTTTGTTCTTCAAGTTTAAGTGAACAATGAGCCCCATTGTTAATCCTTTAAAGGAAATTATTTGTAACTTTCGACAAGTAGAACAATGAATGGAACAGGTAGACGGTTGAAATCTTTGTATATATTGCTTCTATATAGTCTAAGAAACATATATGCCATGCATCCAAACAGTACCATTCGCCAATTTTTTGTTCTCCAAGTTTAAGTGAACAATGAGCCCCATTGTTAATCCTTTATCGGAAATTATTTGTAACTTTCGACAAGTAGAACAATGAATGGAACAGGTAGACGGTTGAAATCATTGTATATATTGCTTCTATATAGTCCAAGAAACATATATGCAAAGCATCCAAACAGTACAGTTCGCCAATTTTTTGTTCTTCAAGTTTAAGTGAACAATGAGCCCAATTGTTAATCCTTTAAAGGAAATTATTTGTAACTTTCGACAAGTAGAACAATGAATGGAACAGGTAGACGGTTGAAATCTTTGTATATATTGCACCTATATAGTCTATGAAACATATATGCAAAGCATCCAAACAGTACAATTCGCCAATTTTTTGTTCTTCAAGTGTAAGTGAACAATGAGCCCCAATGGTTAATCCTTTATCGGTAATTATTTGTAACTTTCGACAAGTAGAACAATGAATGGAACAGGTAGACGGTTGAAATCCTTGTATATATTGCTTCTATATAGTCTAAGAAACATATAAGCAAAGCATCCAAACAGTACAATTCGCCAATTTTTTGTTCTTCAAGTTTAAGTAAACTACGATCCCCATTGTTAATCACTTAAAGGAAATTATTTGTAACTTTCGACAAGTAGAACAATGAATGGAACAGGTAGACGGTTGAAATCATTGTATATATTGCTTCTATATAGTCTAAGAAACATATATGCAAAGCATCCAAACAGTACAATTCGCCAATTTTTTGTTCTTCAAGTTTAAGTAAACTACGATCCCCATTGTTAATCCCTTAACGGAAATTATTTGTAACTTTCGACAAGTAGAACAATGAATGGAACAGGTAGACGGTTGAAATCATTGTATATATT
The DNA here is from genome assembly GCA_963989415.1 of Cerceris ruficornis. Classification (NCBI taxonomy): domain Eukaryota; kingdom Metazoa; phylum Arthropoda; class Insecta; order Hymenoptera; family Crabronidae; genus Cerceris; species Cerceris ruficornis. The sequence continues at coordinate 787,529 of CAXDIW010000109.1, forward strand.
GCTTCTATATAGTCTAAGAAACATATATGCAAAGCATCCAAACAGTACAATTCGACAATTTTTTGCTCTTCAAGTTTAAGTGAACTACGAGCCCCATTGTTAATCCTTTAAAGGAAATTATTTGTAAATTTCGGCAAGTAGAACAATGAATGGTATAGGTAGACGGTTGAAATCATTGTATATATTGCTTCTATATAGTCTAAGAAACATATATGCAAAGCATCCAAACAGTACAATTCGCCAATCTTTAGTTCTTCAAGTTTAAGTAAACTACGATCCCCATTTTTAATCCCTTAACGGAAATTAATTGTAACATTCGACAAGTAGAACAATGAATGGAACAGGTTGACGGTTGAAATCATTGTATATATTGCTTCTATATAGTCTAAGAAACATATATGCAAAGCATTCAAACAGTACAGTTCGCCAATTTTTTGTTCTTCAAGTTTAAGTGAACAATGAGCCCCATTGTTAATCCTTTAAAGGAAATTATTTGTAACTTTCGACAAGTAGAACAATGAATGGAACAGGTAGACGGTTGAAATCTTTGTATATATTGCACCTATATAGTCTATGAAACATATATGCAAAGCATCCAAACAGTACAATTCGCCAATTTTTTGTTCTTCAAGTGTAAGTGAACAATGAGCCCCAATGGTTAATCCTTTATCGGAAATTATTTGTAACTTTCGACAAGTAGAACAATGAATGGAACAGGTAGACGGTTGAAATCTTTGTATGTATTGCTTCTATATAGTCTAAGAAACATATATGCCATGCATCCAAACAGTACAATTCGCCAATTTTTTGTTCTTCAAGTTTAAGTAAACTACGATCCCCATTGTTAATCCCTTAACGGAAATTATTTGTAACTTTCGACAAGTAGAACAATGAATGGAACAGGTAGACGGTTGAAATCATTGTATATATTGCTTCTATATAGTCTAAGAAACATATATGCAAAGCATCCAAACAGTACAATTCGCCAATTTTTTGTTCTTCAAGTTTAAGTAAACTACGATCCCCATTGTTAATCCCTTAACGGAAATTATTTGTAACTTTCGACAAGTAGAACAATGAATGGAACAGGTAGACGGTTGAAATCATTGTATATATTGCTTCTATATAGTCTAAGAAACATATATGCAAAGCATCCAAACAGTACAATTCGACAATTTTTTGCTCTTCAAGTTTAAGTGAACTACGAGCCCCATTGTTAATCCTTTAAAGGAAATTATTTGTAAATTTCGGCAAGTAGAACAATGAATGGTATAGGTAGACGGTTGAAATCATTGTATATATTGCTTCTATATAGTCTAAGAAACATATATGCAAAGCATCCAAACAGTACAATTCGCCAATTTTTTGTTCTTCAAGTTTAAGTAAACTACGATCCCCATTGTTAATCACTTAAGGGAAATTATTTGTAACTTTCGACAAGTAGAACAATGAATGGAACAGGTAGACGGTTGAAATCTTTGTATATATTGCTTCTATATAGTCTAAGAAACATATATGCCATGCATCCAAACAGTACCATTCGCCAATTTTTTGTTCTCCAAGTTTAAGTGAACAATGAGCCCCATTGTTAATCCTTTATCGGAAATTATTTGTAACTTTCGACAAGTAGAACAATGAATGGAACAGGTAGACGGTTGAAATCATTGTATATATTGCTTCTATATAGTCCAAGAAACATATATGCAAAGCATCCAAACAGTACAATTCGCCAATTTTTTGCTCTTCAAGTTTAAGTGAACTACGAGCCCCATTGTTAATACTTTAACGGAAATTAATTGTAACTTTCGACAAGTAGAACAATGAATGGAACACGTAGACGGTTGAAATCTTTGTATATATTGCTTCTATATAGTATAAGAAACATATATGCAAAGCATCCAAACAGTACAATTCGCCAATTTTTTGTTCTTCAAGTTTAAGTGAACAATGAGACCCAATGGTTAATCCTTTATCGGAAATTATTTGTAAATTTCGACAAGTAGAACAATGAATGGAACAGGTAGCCGGTTGAAATCAATGTATATATTGCTTCTATATAGTCTAAGAAACATATATGCAAAGCATCCAAACAGTACCATTCGCCAATTTTTTGTTCTTCAAGTTTAAGTGAACTACGAGCCCCATTGGTAATCCCTTAACGGAAATTAATTGTAACATTCGACAAGTAGAACAATGAATGGAACAGGTAGACGGTTGAAATCATTGTATATATTGCTTCTATATAGTCTAAGAAACATATATGCAAAGCATTCAAACAGTACAGTTCGCCAATTTTTTGTTCTTCAAGTTTAAGTGAACAATGAGCCCCATTGTTAATCCTTTAAAGGAAATTATTTGTAACTTTCGACAAGTAGAACAATGAATGGAACAGGTAGACGGTTGAAATCTTTGTATATATTGCACCTATATAGTCTATGAAACATATATGCAAAGCATCCAAACAGTACAATTCGCCAATTTTTTGTTCTTCAAGTGTAAGTGAACAATGAGCCCCAATAGTTAATCCTTTATCGGTAATTATTTGTAACTTTCGACAAGTAGAACAATGAATGGAACAGGTAGACGGTTGAAATCCTTGTATATATTGCTTCTATATAGTCTAAGAAACTTATAAGCAAAGCATCCAAACAGTACAATTCGCCAATTTTTTGTTCTTCAAGTTTAAGTAAACTACGATCCCCATTGTTAATCACTTAAGGGAAATTATTTGTAACTTTCGACAAGTAGAACAATGAATGGAACAGGTAGACGGTTGAAATCTTTCTATATATTGCTTCTATATAGTCTAAGAAACATATATGCCATGCATCCAAACAGTACCATTCGCCAATTTTTTGTTCTCCAAGTTTAAGTGAACAATGAGCCCCATTGTTAATCCTTTATCGGAAATTATTTGTAACTTTCGACAAGTAGAACAATGAATGGAACAGGTAGACGGTTGAAATCATTATATATATTGCTTCTATATAGTCCAAGAAACATATATGCAAAGCATCCAAACAGTACAATTCGCCAATTTTTTGCTCTTCAAGTTTAAGTGAACTACGATCCCCATTGTTAATCCCTTAACGGAAATTATTTGTAACTTTCGACAAGTAGAACAGTGAATGGAACAGGTAGACGGTTGAAATCTTTGTATATATTGCTTCTATATAGTATAAGAAACATATATGCAAAGCATCCAAACAGTACAATTCGCCAATTTTTTGTTCTTCAAGTTTAAGTAAACTACGATCCCCATTTTTAATCCCTTAACGGAAATTAATTGTAAATTTCGCCAAATAGAACAATGAATGGAACAGGTAGACTGTTGAAATCATTGTATATATTGCTTCTATATAGTCTAAGAAACATATATGCAAAGCATTCAAACAGTACAGTTCGCCAATTTTTTGTTCTTCAAGTGTAAGTGAACAATGAGCCCCAATGGTTAATCCTTTATCGGTAATTATTTGTAACTTTCGACAATTAGAACAATGAATGGAACAGGTGGACGGTTGAAATCCTTGTATATATTGCTTCTATATAGTCTAAGAAACATATAAGCAAAGCATCCAAACAGTACAATTCGCCAATTTTTTGTTCTTCAAGTTTAAGTAAACTACGATCCCCATTGTTAATCACTTAACGGAAATTATTTGTAACTTTCGACAAGTAGAACAATGAATGGAACAGGTAGACGGTTGAAATCATTGTATATATTGCTTCTATATAGTCTAAGAAACATATATGCAAAGCATCCAAACAGTACAATTCGCCAATTTTTTGTTCTTCAAGTGTAAGTGAACAATGAGCCCCAATGGTTAATCCTTTATCGGTAATTATTTGTAACTTTCGACAAGTAGAACAATGAATGGAACAGGTAGACGGTTGAAATCTTTGTATATATTGCTTCTATATAGTCTAAGAAACATATATGCCATGCATCCAAACAGTACCATTCGCCAATTTTTTGTTCTCCAAGTTTAAGTGAACAATGAGCCCCATTGTTAATCCTTTATCGGAAATTATTTGTAACTTTCGACAAGTAGAACAATGAATGGAACAGGTAGACGGTTGAAATCATTGTATATATTGCTTCTATATAGTCCAAGAAACATATATGCAAAGCATCCAAACAGTACAATTCGCCAATTTTTTGCTCTTCAAGTTTAAGTGAACTACGAGCCCCATTGTTAATACTTTAACGGAAATTAATTGTAACTTTCGACAAGTAGAACAATGAATGGAACACGTAGACGGTTGAAATCTTTGTATATATTGCTTCTATATAGTATAAGAAACATATATGCAAAGCATCCAAACAGTACAATTCGCCAATTTTTTGTTCTTCAAGTTTAAGTAAACTACGATCCCCATTGTTAATCCCTTAACGGAAATTATTTGTAACTTTCGACAAGTAGAACAATGAATGGAACAGGTAGACGGTTGAAATCATTGTATATATTGCTTCTATATAGTCTAAGAAACATATATGCAAAGCATCCAAACAGTACAATTCGACAATTTTTTGCTCTTCAAGTTTAAGTGATCTACGAGCCCCATTGTTAATCCTTTAAAGGAAATTATTTGTAAATTTCGGCAAGTAGAACAATGAATGGTATAGGTAGACGGTTGAAATCATTGTATATATTGCTTCTATATAGTCTAAGAAACATATATGCAAAGCATCCAAACAGTACAGTTCGCCAATTTTTTGTTCTTCAAGTTTAAGTGAACAATGAGCCCCATTGTTAATCCTTTAAAGGAAATTATTTGTAACTTTCGACAAGTAGAACAATGAATGGAACAGGTAGACGGTTGAAATCTTTGTATATATTGCATCTATATAGTCTATGAAACATATATGCAAAGCATCCAAACAGTACAATTCGCCAATTTTTTGTTCTTCAAGTGTAAGTGAACAATGAGCCCCAATGGTTAATCCTTTATCGGTAATTATTTGTAACTTTCGACAATTAGAACAATGAATGGAACAGGTAGACGGTTGAAATCCTTGTATATATTGCTTCTATATAGTCTAAGAAACATATAAGCAAAGCATCCAAACAGTACAATTCGCCAATTTTTTGTTCTTCAAGTTTAAGTAAACTACGATCCCCATTGTTAATCACTTAACGGAAATTATTTGTAACTTTCGACAAGTAGAACAATGAATGGAACAGGTAGACGGTTGAAATCATTGTATATATTGCTTCTATATAGTCTAAGAAACATATATGCAAAGCATCCAAACAGTACAATTCGCCAATTTTTTGTTCTTCAAGTTTAAGTAAACTACGATCCCCATTGTTAATCCCTTAACGGAAATTATTTGTAACTTTCGACAAGTAGAACAATGAATGGAACACGTAGACGGTTGAAATCATTGTATATATTGCTTCTATATAGTCTAAGAAACATATATGCAAAGCATCCAAACAGTACAATTCGACAATTTTTTGCTCTTCAAGTTTAAGTGAACTACGAGCCCCATTGTTAATCCTTTAAAGGAAATTATTTGTAAATTTCGGCAAGTAGAACAATGAATGGTATAGGTAGACGGTTGAAATCATTGTATATATTGCTTCTATATAGTCTAAGAAAAATATATGCAAAGCATCCAAACAGTACAATTCGCCAATTTTTTGTACTTCAAGTTTAAGTAAACTACGATCCCCATTGTTAATCCCTTAACGGAAATTAATTGTAACATTCGACAAGTAGAACAATGAATGGAACAGGTAGACGGTTGAAATCATTGTATATATTGCTTCTATATAGTCTAAGAAACATATATGCAAAGCATTCAAACAGTACAGTTCGCCAATTTTTTGTTCTTCAAGTTTAAGTGAACAATGAGCCCCATTGTTAATCCTTTAAAGGAAATTATTTGTAACTTTCGACAAGTAGAACAATGAATGGAACAGGTAGACGGTTGAAATCTTTGTATATATTGCACCTATATAGTCTATGAAACATATATGCAAAGCATCCAAACAGTACAATTCGCCAATTTTTTGTTCTTCAAGTGTAAGTGAACAATGAGCCCCAATGGTTAATCCTTTATCGGTAATTATTTGTAACTTTCGACAAGTAGAACAATGAATGGAACAGGTAGACGGTTGAAATCCTTGTATATATTGCTTCTATATAGTCTAAGAAACATATAAGCAAAGCATCCAAACAGTACAATTCGCCAATTTTTTGTTCTTCAAGTTTAAGTAAACTACGATCCCCATTGTTAATCACTTAAGGGAAATTATTTGTAACTTTCGACAAGTAGAACAATGAATGGAACAGGTAGACGGTTGAAATCTTTGTATATATTGCTTCTATATAGTCTAAGAAACATATATGCCATGCATCCAAACAGTACCATTCGCCAATTTTTTGTTCTCCAAGTTTAAGTGAACAATGAGCCCCATTGTTAATCCTTTATCGGAAATTATTTGTAACTTTCGACAAGTAGAACAATGAATGGAACAGGTAGACGGTTGAAATCTTTGTATATATTGCATTTATATAGTCTATGAAACATATATGCAAAGCATCCAAACAGTACAATTCGCCAATTTTTTGTTCTTCAAGTGTAAGTGAACAATGAGCCCCAATGGTTAATCCTTTATCGGTAATTATTTGTAACTTTCGACAATTAGAACAATGAATGGAACAGGTAGACGGTTGAAATCCTTGTATATATTGCTTCTATATAGTCTAAGAAATATATAAGCAAAGCATCCAAACAGTACAATTCGCCAATTTTTTGTTCTTCAAGTTTAAGTAAACTACGATCCCCATTGTTAATCACTTAACGGAAATTATTTGTAACTTTCGACAAGTAGAACAATGAATGGAACAGGTAGACGGTTGAAATCATTGTATATATTGCTTCTATATAGTCTAAGAAACATATATGCAAAGCATCCAAACAGTACAATTCGCCAATTTTTTGTTCTTCAAGTTTAAGTAAACTACGATCCCCATTGTTAATCCCTTAACGGAAATTATTTGTAACTTTCGACAAGTAGAACAATGAATGGAACACGTAGACGGTTGAAATCATTGTATATATTGCTTCTATATAGTCTAAGAAACATATATGCAAAGCATCCAAACAGTACAATTCGACAATTTTTTGCTCTTCAAGTTTAAGTGAACTACGAGCCCCATTGTTAATCCTTTAAAGGAAATTATTTGTAAATTTCGGCAAGTAGAACAATGAATGGTATAGGTAGACGGTTGAAATCATTGTATATATTGCTTCTATATAGTCTAAGAAACATATATGCAAAGCATCCAAACAGTACAATTCGCCAATTTTTTGTACTTCAAGTTTAAGTAAACTACGATCCCCATTGTTAATCCCTTAACGGAAATTAATTGTAACATTCGACAAGTAGAACAATGAATGGAACAGGTAGACGGTTGAAATCATTGTATATATTGCTTCTATATAGTCTAAGAAACATATATGCAAAGCATTCAAACAGTACAGTTCGCCAATTTTTTGTTCTTCAAGTTTAAGTGAACAATGAGCCCCATTGTTAATCCTTTAAAGGAAATTATTTGTAACTTTCGACAAGTAGAACAATGAATGGAACAGGTAGACGGTTGAAATCTTTGTATATATTGCACCTATATAGTCTATGAAACATATATGCAAAGCATCCAAACAGTACAATTCGCCAATTTTTTGTTCTTCAAGTGTAAGTGAACAATGAGCCCCAATGGTTAATCCTTTATCGGTAATTATTTGTAACTTTCGACAAGTAGAACAATGAATGGAACAGGTAGACGGTTGAAATCCTTGTATATATTGCTTCTATATAGTCTAAGAAACATATAAGCAAAGCATCCAAACAGTACAATTCGCCAATTTTTTGTTCTTCAAGTTTAAGTAAACTACGATCCCCATTGTTAATCACTTAAGGGAAATTATTTGTAACTTTCGACAAGTAGAACAATGAATGGAACAGGTAGACGGTTGAAATCTTTGTATATATTGCTTCTATATAGTCTAAGAAACATATATGCCATGCATCCAAACAGTACCATTCGCCAATTTTTTGTTCTCCAAGTTTAAGTGAACAATGAGCCCCATTGTTAATCCTTTATCGGAAATTATTTGTAACTTTCGACAAGTAGAACAATGAATGGAACAGGTAGACGGTTGAAATCATTGTATATATTGCTTCTATATAGTCCAAGAAACATATATGCAAAGCATCCAAACAGTACAATTCGCCAATTTTTTGCTCTTCAAGTTTAAGTGAACTACGAGCCCCATTGTTAATACTTTAACGGAAATTAATTGTAACTTTCGACAAGTAGAACAATGAATGGAACACTTAGACGGTTGAAATCTTTGTATATATTGCTTCTATATAGTATAAGAAACATATATGCAAAGCATCCAAACAGTACAATTCGCCAATTTTTTGTTCTTCAAGTTTAAGTGAACAATGAGCCCCAATGGTTAATCCTTTATCGGAAATTATTTGTAAATTTCGACAAGTAGAACAATGAATGGAACAGGTAGCCGGTTGAAATCAATGTATATATTGCTTCTATATAGTCTAAGAAACATATATGCAAAGCATCCAAACAGTACCATTCGCCAATTTTTTGTTCTTCAAGTTTAAGTGAACTACGAGCCCCATTGTTAATCCCTTAACGGAAATTAATTGTAACTTTCTACAAGTAGAACAATGATTGGAACACGTAGATGGTTGAAATCTTTGTATATATTGCTTCCATATAGTCTAAGAAACATGTACGCAAAGCATCCAAACAGTACAATTCGCCAATTTTTTGTTCTTCAAGTTTAAGTGAACTACGATCCCCATTGTTAATCCCTTAACGGAAATTATTTGTAACTTTCGACAAGTAGAACAGTGAATGGAACAGGTAGACGGTTGAAATCTTTGTATATATTGCTTCTATATAGTATAAGAAGCATATATGCAAAGCATCCAAACAGTACAATTCGCCAATTTTTTGTTCTTCAAGTTTAAGTGAACAATGAGCCCCAATGTTTAATCCGTTCTCGGAAATTATTTGTAACTTTCGACAAGTAGAACAGTGAATGGAACAGGTAGACGGTTGAAATCTTTGTATATATTGCTTCTATATAGTATAAGAAACATATATGCAAAGCATCCAAACAGTACAATTCGCCAATTTTTTGTTCTTCAAGTTTAAGTAAACAATGAGCCCCAATGTTTAATCCGTTCTCGGAAATTATTTGTAACTTTCGACAAGTAGAACAATGAATGGAAAAGGGAGACGGTTGAAATCTTTGTATATATTGCTTCTATATAGTTTAAGAAACATATATGCAAAGCATCCAAACAGTACAATTCGACAATTTTTTGCTCTTCAAGTTTAAGTGAACTACGAGCCCCATTGTTAATCCTTTAAAGGAAATTATTTGTAAATTTCGGCAAGTAGAACAATGAATGGAATAGGTAGACGGTTGAAATCATTGTATATATTGCTTCTATATAGTCTAAGAAACATATATGCAAAGCATCCAAACAGTACAATTCGCCAATTTTTTGTTCTTCAAGTTTAAGTAAACTACGATCCCCATTGTTAATCCCTTAACGGAAATTATTTGTAACATTCGACAAGTAGAACAATGAATGGAACAGGTAGACGGTTGAAATCATTGTATATATTGCTTCTATATAGTCTAAGAAACATATATGCAAAGCATTCAAACAGTACAGTTCGCCAATTTTTTGTTCTTCAAGTTTAAGTGAACAATGAGCCCCATTGTTAATCCTTTAAAGGAAATTATTTGTAACTTTCGACAAGTAGAACAATGAATGGAACAGGTAGACGGTTGAAATCTTTGTATATATTGCACCTATATAGTCTATGAAACATATATGCAAAGCATCCAAACAGTACAATTCGCCAATTTTTTGTTCTTCAAGTGTAAGTGAACAATGAGCCCCAATGGTTAATCCTTTATCGGTAATTATTTGTAACTTTCGACAAGTAGAACAATGAATGGAACAGGTAGACGGTTGAAATCCTTGTATATATTGCTTCTATATAGTCTAAGAAATATATAAGCAAAGCATCCAAACAGTACAATTCGCCAATTTTTTGTTCTTCAAGTTTAAGTAAACTACGATCCCCATTGTTAATCACTTAAGGGAAATTATTTGTAACTTTCGACAAGTAGAACAATGAATGGAACAGGTAGACGGTTGAAATCATTGTATATATTGCTTCTATATAGTCTAAGAAACATATATGCAAAGCATCCAAACAGTACAATTCGCCAATTTTTTGTTCTTCAAGTTTAAGTAAACTACGATCCCCATTGTTAATCCCTTAACGGAAATTATTTGTAACTTTCGACAAGTAGAACAATGAATGGAACAGGTAGACAGTTGAAATCATTGTATATATTGCTTCTATATAGTTTAAGAAACATATATGCAAAGCATCCAAACAGTACAATTCGACAATTTTTTGCTCTTCAAGTTTAAGTGAACTACGAGCCCCATTGTTAATCCTTTAAAGGAAATTATTTGTAAATTTCGACAAGTAGAACAATGAATGGAATAGGTAGACGGTTGAAATCATTGTATATGTTGCTTCTATATAGTCTAAGAAACATATATGCAAAGCATCCAAACAGTACAATTCGCCAATTTTTTGTTCTTCAAGTTTAAGTAAACTACGATCCCCATTGTTAATCCCTTAACGGAAATTATTTGTAACATTCGACAAGTAGAACAATGAATGGAACAGGTAGACGGTTGAAATCATTGTATATATTGCTTCTATATATTCTAAGAAACATATATGCAAAGCATTCAAACAGTACAGTTCGACAATTTTTTGCTCTTCAAGTTTAAGTGAACTACGAGCCCCATTGTTAATCCTTTAAAGGAAATTATTTGTAAATTTCGGCAAGTAGAACAATGAATGGAATAGGTAGACGGTTGAAATCATTGTATATATTGCTTCTATATAGTCTAAGAAACATATATGCAAAGCATCCAAACAGTACAATTCGCCAATTTTTTGTTCTTCAAGTTTAAGTAAACTACGATCCCCATTGTTAATCCCTTAACGGAAATTATTTGTAACATTCGACAAGTAGAACAATGAATGGAACAGGTAGACGGTTGAAATCATTGTATATATTGCTTCTATATAGTCTAAGAAACATATATGCAAAGCATTCAAACAGTACAGTTCGCCAATTTTTTGTTCTTCAAGTTTAAGTGAACAATGAGCCCCATTGTTAATCCTTTAAAGGAAATTATTTGTAACTATCGACAAGTAGAACAATGAATGGAACAGGTAGACGGTTGAAATCTTTGTATATATTGCACCTATATAGTCTATGAAACATATATGCAAAGCATCCAAACAGTACAATTCGCCAATTTTTTGTTCTTCAAGTGTAAGTGAACAATGAGCCCCAATGGTTAATCCTTTATCGGTAATTATTTGTAACTTTCGACAAGTAGAACAATGAATGGAACAGGTAGACGGTTGAAATCCTTGTATATATTGCTTCTATATAGTCTAAGAAATATATAAGCAAAGCATCCAAACAGTACAATTCGCCAATTTTTTGTTCTTCAAGTTTAAGTAAACTACGATCCCCATTGTTAATCACTTAAGGGAAATTATTTGTAACTTTCGACAAGTAGAACAATGAATGGAACAGGTAGACGGTTGAAATCATTGTATATATTGCTTCTATATAGTCTAAGAAACATATATGCAAAGCATCCAAACAGTACAATTCGCCAATTTTTTGTTCTTCAAGTTTAAGTAAACTACGATCCCCATTGTTAATCCCTTAACGGAAATTATTTGTAACTTTCGACAAGTAGAACAATGAATGGAACAGGTAGACAGTTGAAATCATTGTATATATTGTTTCTATATAGTTTAAGAAACATATATGCAAAGCATCCAAACAGTACAATTCGACAATTTTTTGCTCTTCAAGTTTAAGTGAACTACGAGCCCCATTGTTAATCCTTTAAAGGAAATTATTTGTAAATTTCGACAAGTAGAACAATGAATGGAATAGGTAGACGGTTGAAATCATTGTATATGTTGCTTCTATATAGTCTAAGAAACATATATGCAAAGCATCCAAACAGTACAATTCGCCAATTTTTTGTTCTTCAAGTTTAAGTAAACTACGATCCCCATTGTTAATCCCTTAACGGAAATTATTTGTAACATTCGACAAGTAGAACAATGAATGGAACAGGTAGACGGTTGAAATCATTGTATATATTGCTTCTATATAATCCAAGAAACATATATGCAAAGCATCCAAACAGTACAATTCGCCAATTTTTTGCTCTTCAAGTTTAAGTGAACTACGAGCCCCATTGTTAATACTTTAACGGAAATTAATTGTAACTTTCGACAAGTAGAACAATGAATGGAACACGTAGACGGTTGAAATCTTTGTATATATTGCTTCTATATAGTATAAGAAACATATATGCAAAGCATCCAAACAGTACAATTTGCCAATTTTTTGTTCTTCAAGTTTAAGTGAACAATGAGCCCCAATGGTTAATCCTTTAAAGGAAATTATTTGTAACTTTCGACAAGTAGAACAATGAATGGAACAGGTAGACGGTTGAAATCTTTGTATATATTGCTTCTATATAGTCTAAGAAACATATATGCAAAGCACCCAAACAGTACCATTCGCCAATTTTTTGTTCTTCAAGTTTAAGTGAACAATGAGACCCATTGTTAATCCTTTATCGGAAATTATTTGTAACTTTCGACAAGTAGATCAATGAATGGAACACGTAGACGGTTGAAATCTTTGTATATATTGCTTCTATATAGTATAAGAAACATATATGCAAAGCATCCAAACAGTACCATTCGCCAATTTTTTGTTCTTCAAGTTTAAGTGAACTACGAGCCCCATTGTTAATCATTTAAAGGAAATTATTTGTAAATTTCGACAAGTAGAACAATGAATGGATCATGTAGACGGTTGAAATCATTGTATATATTGCTTCTATATAGTCTACGAAACATATATGCAAAGCATCCAAACAGTACAATTCGCCAATGTTTTGTTCTTCAAGTTTAAGTGAACTAAGAGCCCCATTGTTAATCCTTTAACGGAAATTAATTGTAAATTTCGACAAGTAGAACAATGAATGGAACAGGTAGACTGTTGAAATCATTGTATATATTGCTTCTATATAGTCTAAGAAACATATATGCAAAGAATCCAAACAGTACCATTCGCCAATTTTTTGTTCTTCAAGTTCAAGTAAACTACGATCCCCATTGTTAATCCCTTAACGGAAATTATTTGCAAATTTCGACAAGTAGAACAATGAATGGGACAGGTAGACGGTTGAAATCTTTGTATATATTGCTTCTATATAGTATAGGAAACATATATGCAAAGCATCCAAACAGTACAATTCGCCAATTTTTTGTTCTTCAAGTTTAAGTGAACAATGAGCCCCAATGGTTAATCCGTTATCGGAAATTATTTGTAAATTTCGACAAGTAGAACAATGAATGGAACAGGTAGACGGTTGAAATCTTTGTATATATTGCTTCTATATAGTATAAGAAACATATATGCAAAGCATCCAAACAGTACAATTCGCCAATTTTTTGTTCTTCAAGTTTAAGTAAACTACGATCCCCATTGTTAATCCCTTAACGGAAATTATTTGTAACATTCGACAAGTAGAACAATGAATGGAACAGGTAGACGGTTGAAATCATTGTATATATTGCTTCTATATAGTCTAAGAAACATATATGCAAAGCATCCAAACAGTACAATTCGCCAATTTTTTGTTCTTCAAGTTTAAGTGAACTACGAGCCCCATTGTTAATCCCTTAACGGAAATTAATTGTAACTTTCGACAAGTAGAACAGTGAATGGAACAGGTAGACGGTTGAAATCTTTGTATATATTGCTTCTATATAGTATAAGAAACATATATGCAAAGCATCCAAACAGTACAATTCGCCAATTTTTTGTTCTTCAAGTTTAAGTGAACAATGAGCCCCAATGGTTAATCCTTTATCGGTAATTATTTGTAACTTTCGACAAGTAGAACAATGAATGGAACAGGTAGACGGTTGAAATCCTTGTATATATTGCTTCTATATAGTCTAAGAAACATATATGCAAAGCATTCAAACAGAACAGTTCGCCAATTTTTTGTTCTTCAAGTTTAAGTGAACAATGAGCCCCATTGTTAATCCTTTAAAGGAAATTATTTGTAACTTTCGACAAGTAGAACAATGAATGGAACAGGTAGACGGTTGAAATCTTTGTATATATTGCACCTATATAGTCTATGAAACATATATGCAAAGCATCCAAACAGTACAATTCGCCAATTTTTTGTTCTTCAAGTGTAAGTGAACAATGAGCCCCAATGGTTAATCCTTTATCGGTAATTATTTGTAACTTTCGACAAGTAGAACAATGAATGGAACAGGTAGACGGTTGAAATCCTTGTATATATTGCTTCTATATAGTCTAAGAAACATATAAGCAAAGCATCCAAACAGTACAATTCGCCAATTTTTTGTTCTTCAAGTTTAAGTAAACTACGATCCCCATTGTTAATCCTTTAAAGGAAATTATTTGTAAATTTCGCCAAATAGAACAATGAATGGAACAGGTAGACTGTTGAAATCATTGTATATATTGCTTCTATATAGTCTAAGAAACATATATGCAAAGCATTCAAACAGTACAGTTCGCCAATTTTTTGTTCTTCAAGTTTAAGTGAACAATGAGCCCCATTGTTAATCCTTTAAAGGAAATTATTTGTAACTTTCGACAAGTAGAACAATGAATGGAACAGGTAGACGGTTGAAATCTTTGTATATATTGCATCTATATAGTCTATGAAACATATATGCAAAGCATCCAAACAGTACAATTCGCCAATTTTTTGTTCTTCAAGTGTAAGTGAACAATGAGCCCCAATGGTTAATCCTTTATCGGTAATTATTTGTAACTTTCGACAAGTAGAACAATGAATGGAACAGGTAGACGGTTGAAATCCTTGTATATATTGCTTCTATATAGTCTAAGAAACATATAAGCAAAGCATCCAAACAGTACAATTCGCCAATTTTTTGTTCTTCAAGTTTAAGTAAACTACGATCCCCATTGTTAATCACTTAACGGAAATTATTTGTAACTTTCGACAAGTAGAACAATGAATGGAACAGGTAGACGGTTGAAATCATTGTATATATTGCTTCTATATAGTCTAAGAAACATATATGCAAAGCATCCAAACAGTACAATTCGCCAATTTTTTGTTCTTCAAGTTTAAGTAAACTACGATCCCCATTGTTAATCCCTTAACGGAAATTATTTGTAACTTTCGACAAGTAGAACAATGAATGGAACAGGTAGACGGTTGAAATCATTGTATATATTGCTTCTATATAGTTTAAGAAACATATATGCAAAGCATCCAAACAGTACAATTCGACAATTTTTTGCTCTTCAAGTTTAAGTGAACTACGAGCCCCATTGTTAATCCTTTAAAGGAAATTATTTGTAAATTTCGGCAAGTAGATCAATGAATGGAATAGGTAGACGGTTGAAATCATTGTATATATTGCTTCTATATAGTCTAAGAAACATATATGCAAAGCATCCAAACAGTACAATTCGCCAATTTTTTGTTCTCCAAGTTTAAGTAAACTACGATCCCCATTGTTAATCCCTTAACGGAAATTAATTGTAACATTCGACAAGTAGAACAATGAATGGAACAGGTAGACGGTTGAAATCATTGTATATATTGCGTCTATATAGTCTAAGAAACATATATGCAAAGCATTCAAACAGTACAGTTCGCCAATTTTTTGTTCTTCAAGTTTAAGTGAACAATGAGCCCCATTGTTAATCCTTTAAAGGAAATTATTTGTAACTTTCGACAAGTAGAACAATGAATGGAACAGGTTGACGGTTGAAATCTTTGTATGTATTGCTTCTATATAGTCTAAGAAACATATATGCCATGCATCCAAACAGTACCATTCGCCAATTTTTTGTTCTCCAAGTTTAAGTGAACAATGAGCCCCATTGTTAATCCTTTATCGGAAATTATTTGTAACTTTCGACAAGTAGAACAATGAATGGAACAGGTAGACGGTTGAAATCTTTGTATATATTGCTTCTATATAGTCTAAGAAACATATATGCAAAGCACCCAAACAGTACCATTCGCCACTTTTTTGTTCTTCAAGTTTAAGTGAACAACGAGCCCCATTGTTAATCCTTTAAAGGAAATTATTTGTAAATTTCGACAAGTAGAACAATGAATGGAACAGGTAGCCGGTTGAAATCTTTGTATATATTGCTTCTATATAGTCTAAGAAACATATATGCAAAGCATTCAAACAGTACAGTTCGCCAATTTTTTGTTCTTCAAGTTTAAGTGAACAATGAGCCCCATTGTTAATCCTTTAAAGGAAATTATTTGTAACTTTCGACAAGTAGAACAATGAATGGAACAGGTAGACGGTTGAAATCTTTGTATATATTGCATCTATATAGTCTATGAAACATATATGCAAAGCATCCAAACAGTACAATTCGCCAATTTTTTGTTCTTCAAGTGTAAGTGAACAATGAGCCCCAATGGTTAATCCTTTATCGGTAATTATTTGTAACTTTCGACAAGTAGAACAATGAATGGAACAGGTAGACGGTTGAAATCATTGTATATATTGCTTCTATATAGTTTAAGAAACATATATGCAAAGCATCCAAACAGTACAATTCGACAATTTTTTGCTCTTCAAGTTTAAGTGAACTACGAGCCCCATTGTTAATCCTTTAAAGGAAATTATTTGTAAATTTCGGCAAGTAGATCAATGAATGGAATAGGTAGACGGTTGAAATCCTTGTATATATTGCTTCTATATAGTCTAAGAAACATATAAGCAAAGCATCCAAACAGTACAATTCGCCAATTTTTTGTTCTTCAAGTTTAAGTAAACTACGATCCCCATTGTTAATCACTTAACGGAAATTATTTGTAACTTTCGACAAGTAGAACAATGAATGGAACAGGTAGACGGTTGAAATCATTGTATATATTGCTTCTATATAGTCTAAGAAACATATATGCAAAGCATCCAAACAGTACAATTCGCCAATTTTTTGTTCTTCAAGTTTAAGTAAACTACGATCCCCATTGTTAATCCCTTAACGGAAATTATTTGTAACTTTCGACAAGTAGAACAATGAATGGAACAGGTAGACGGTTGAAATCATTGTATATATTGCTTCTATATAGTTTAAGAAACATATATGCAAAGCATCCAAACAGTACAATTCGACAATTTTTTGCTCTTCAAGTTTAAGTGAACTACGAGCCCCATTGTTAATCCTTTAAAGGAAATTATTTGTAAATTTCGGCAAGTAGATCAATGAAAGGAATAGGTAGACGGTTGAAATCATTGTATATATTGCTTCTATATAGTCTAAGAAACATATATGCAAAGCATCCAAACAGTACAATTCGCCAATTTTTTGTTCTTCAAGTTTAAGTGAACAATGAGCCCCAATGGTTAATCCTTTAAAGGAAATTATTTGTAACTTTCGACAAGTAGAACAATGAATGGAACAGGTAGACGGTTGAAATCATTGTATATATTGCTTCTATATAGTCCAAGAAACATATATGCAAAGCATCCAAACAGTACAATTCGCCAATTTTTTGCTCTTCAAATTTAAGTGAACTACGAGCCCCATTGTTAATCCTTTAACGGAAATTATTTGTAACTTTCGACAAGTAGAACAATGAATGGAACAGGTAGACTGTTGAAATCATTGTATATATTGCTTCTATATAGTCTAAGAAACATATATGCAAAGCATCCAAACAGTACAATGCGCCAATTTTTTGTTCTTCAAGTTTAAGTGAACAACGAGCCCCATTGTTAATCCTTTACAGGAAATTATTTGTAAATTTCGACAAGTAGAACAATTATTGGAACACGTAGACGGTTGAAATCTTTGTATATATTGCTTCCATATAGTCTAAGAAACATATATGCAAAGCGTCCAAACAGTACAATTCGCTAATTTTTTGCTCTTCAAGTTTAAGTGAACTACGAGCCCCATTGTTAATCCTTTAACGGAAATTAATCGTAACATTCTACAAGTAGAACAATGATTGGAACACGTAGACGGTTGAAATCTTTGTATATATTGCTTCCATATAGTCTAAGAAACATATATGCAAAGCGTCCAAACAGTACAATTCGCCAATTTTTTGCTCTTCAAGTTTAAGTGAACTACGAGCCCCATCGTTAATCCTTTAAAGGAAATTAATTGTAACTTTCTACTAGTAGAACAATGATTGGAACACGTAGACGGATGAAATCTTTGTATATATTGCTTCCATATAGTCTAAGAAACATATATGCAAAGCATCCAAACAGTACCATTCGCCAATTTTTTGTTCTTCAAGTTTAAGTGAACTACGAGCCCCATTGTTAATCCTTTAAAGGAATTTATTTGTAACTTTCGACAAGTAGAACAATGAATGAAACAGGTAGCCGGTTGAAATCAATGTATATATTGCTTCTATATAGTCTAGGAAACATATATGCAAAGTATCCAAACAGTACAATTCGCCAATTTTTTGTTCTTCAATTTTAAGTGAACAATGAGCCCCAATCGTTAATCCTTTAACGGAAATTAATTGTAACTTTCTACAAGTAGAACAATGATTGGAACACATAGACGGTTGAAATCTTTGTATATATTGCTTCCATATCGTCTAAGAAACATATAAGCAAAGCATCCAAACAGTACCAGTCGCCAATTTTTTGTTCTTCAAATTTAAGTTAACTATGAGCCCCCATGGTTAATCCTTTAACGGAAATTATTTGAAATTTTCGACAAGTAGAACAATGAATGGAACAGGTAGACGGTTGAAATCTTTGTATATATTGCTTCTATATAGTCTAAGAAACATATATGCAAAGCATCCAAACAGTACAATTCGCCGATTTTTTGTTTTTCAAGTTTAAGTGAACAATGAACCCCAATGGTTAATCCTTTATCGGAAATTATTTGGAACTTTCGACAAGTAGAACAATGAATGGACCAGGTAGACGGTTGAAATCCTTGTATATATTGCTTCTATATAGTCTAAGAAACATATAAGCAAAGCATCCAAACAGTACAATTCGCCAATTTTTTGTTCTTCAAGTTTAAGTAAACTACAATCCCCATTGTCAATCCCTTAACGGAAATTATTTGTAACTTTCGACAAGTAGAACAATGAATGGAACAGGTAGACGGTTGAAATCATTGTATATATTGCTTCTATATAGTCTAAGAAACATATATGCAAAGCATCCAAACAGTACAATTCGCCAATTTTTTGTTCTTCAAGTTTAAGTAAACTACGATCCCCATTGTTAATCCCTTAACGGAAATTATTTGTAACTTTCGACAAGTAGAACAATGAATGGAACAGGTAGACGGTTGAAATCATTGTATATATTGCTTCTATATAGTTTAACAAACATATATGCAAAGCATCCAAACAGTACAATTCGACAATTTTTTTCTCTTCAAGTTTAAGTGAACTACGAGCCCCATTGTTAATCCTTTAAAGGAAATTATTTGTAAATTTCGGCAAGTAGAACAATGAATGGAATAGGTAGACGGTTGAAATCATTGTATATATTGCTTCTATATAGTCTAAGAAACATATATGCAAAGCATCCAAACAGTACAATTCGCCAATTTATTGTTCTTCAAGTTTAAGTAAACTACGATCCCCATTGTTAATCCCTTAACGGAAATTATTTGTAACATTCGACAAGTAGAACAATGAATGGAACAGGTAGACGGTTGAAATCATTGTATATATTGCTTCTATATAGTCTAAGAAACATATATGCAAAGCATCCAAACAGTACAATTCGCCAATTTTTTGTTCTTCAAGTTTAAGTGAACTACGAGCCCCATTGTTAATACTTTAACGGAAATTAATTGTAACTTTCGACAAGTAGAACAATGAATGGAACACGTAGACGGTTGAAATCTTTGTATATATTGCTTCTATATAGTCTAAGAAACATATATGCAAAGCATCCAAACAGTACCATTCGCCAATTTTTTGTTCTTCAAGTTTAAGTGAACTACGAGCCCCATTGTTAATCCTTTAAAGGAATTTATTTGTAACTTTCGACAAGTAGAACAATGAATGAAACAGGTAGCCGGTTGAAATCAATGTATATATTGCTTCTATATAGTCTAGGAAACATATATGCAAAGTATCCAAACAGTACAATTCGCCAATTTTTTGTTCTTCAATTTTAAGTGAACAATGAGCCCCAATGGTTAATCCTTTAACGGAAATTAATTGTAACTTTCTACAAGTAGAACAATGATTGGAACACATAGACGGTTGAAATCTTTGTATATATTGCTTCCATATCGTCTAAGAAACATATAAGCAAAGCATCCAAACAGTACAATTCGCCAATTTTTTGTTCTTCAAGTTTAAGTAAACTACGATCCCCATTGTTAATCCCTTAACGGAAATTATTTCTAACTTTCGACAAGTAGAACAATGAATGGAACTGGTAGACGGTTGAAATCTTTTTATATGTTGCTTCCATATAGTCTAAGAAACATATATGCAAAGCATCCAAACAGTACCAGTCGCCAATTTTTTGTTCTTCAAATTTAAGTTAACTATGAGCCCCCATGGTTAATCCTTTATCGGAAATTATTTGTAAACTTCGACAAGTAGAACAATGATTGGAACACGTAGACAGTTGAAATCTTTGTATATGTTGCTTCTATATAGTCTAAGAAACATATATGCAAAGCATCCAAACAGTACAATTCGCGAATTTTTTGATCTTCAAGTTTAAGTGAACTACGAGCCCCATTGTTAATACTTTAAAGGAAATTATTTGTAACTTTCTACAAGTAGAACAATGAATAGTACAGGTAGACGGGTGAAGTCTTTATATATATTGCTTCTATATAGTCTAAGAAACATATATGCAAAGCATCCAAACAGTACAATTCGCCAATTTTTTGTTCTTCAAGTTTAAGTGAACAACGAGCCCCATTGTTAATCCTTTACAGGAAATTATTTGTAAATTTCGACAAGTAGAACAATGAATGGAATAGGTAGACGGTTGAAATCATTGTATATATATGCTTCCATATAGTCTAAGAAACATATATGCAAAGCATCCAAACAGTACAATTCGCCAATTTTTTGTTTTTCAAGTTTAAGTGAACAATGAACCCCAATGGTTAATCCTTTATCGGAAATTATTTGTAACTTTCGACAAGTAGAACAATGAATGGAACAGGTAGACGGTTGAATTCTTTGTATATATTGCTTCTATATAGTCTAAGAAACATATATGCAATGCATCCAAACAGTACCATTCGCAAATTTATTGTTCTTCAAGTTTAAGGGAACAATGAGCCCCAATGGTTAATCCTTTATCGGAAATTATTTGTAACTTTCGACAAGTAGAACAATGAATGGAACAGGTAGGCGGGTGAAATCTTTGTATATATTACTTCTATATAGTCTAAGAAACATATATGCAAAGCATCCAAACAGTACCATTCGCCAATTTATTGTTCTTCAAGTTTAAGTGAACAACGAGCCCCATTGTTAATCCATTAACGGAAATTATTTGTAACTTTCGACAAGTAGAACAATGAATTGAACAGGTAGACGGTTGAAATCTTTGTATATATTGCTTCTATATAGTCTAAGAAATATATAGGCAAAGCATCCAAACAGTACCATTCGCCAATTTTTTGTTCTCCAAGTTTAAGTGAAATACGAGTCCCATTGTTAATACTTTAAAGGAAATTATTTGTAACTTTCTACAAGTAGAACAATGAATGGAACAGGTAGACGGTTGAAATCTTTGTATATATTACTTCTATATAGTCTAAGAAACATATATGCAAAGCATCCAAACAGTACCATTCGCCAATTTATTGTTCTTCAAGTTTAAGGGAACAATGAGCCCCAATGGTTAATCCTTTATCGGAAATTATTTGTAACTTTCGACAGGTAGAATAATGAATGGAACAGGTAGGCGGGTGAAATCTTTGTATATATAACTTCTATATAGTCTAAGAAACATATATGCAAAGCATCCAAACAGTACCATTCGCCAATTTATTGTTCTTCAAGTTTAAGTGAACAACGAGCCCCATTGTTAATCCTTTAAAGGAAATTATTTGTAAATTTCGACAATTAGAACAATGATTGGAACAAGTAGACGGTTGAAATCTTTGTTTATGTTGCTTCCATATAGTCTAAGGAACATGTACGCAAAGCATCCAAACAGTACCATGCGCCAATTTTTTGGTCTTCAAGTTTAAGTGAACAATGAGCCCCATTGTTAATCCTTTACCGGAAGTTATTTGTAACTTTCGACAAGAAGAACAATGAATGGAATAGGTAGACGGTTGAAATCTTTGTATACATTGCTTCTATATGGTCTAAGAAACAAATATGCAAAGCTTCCAAACAGTACCATTCGCCAATTTTTTGTTCTTCACGTTTAAGTGAACTACGAGCCCCATTGTTAATGCTTTAAAGGAAATTAATTGTAAACTTCGACAAGTAGAACAATGATTGGAACACGTAGACGGTTGAAATCTTTGTATATGTTGCTTCTATATAGTCTAAGAAACATATATGCAAAGCATCCAAACAGTACAATTCGCCAATTTTTTGATCTTCAAGTTTAAGTGAACTACGAGCCCCATTGTTAATACTTTAAAGGAAATTATTTGTAACATTCGACAAGTAGAACAATGAATAGTACAGGTAGACGAGTGAAATCTTCGTATATATTGCTTCAATATAGTCTAAGAAACATATATGCAAAGCATCCAAACAGTACCATTCGCCAATTTTTTGTTCTTCAAGTTTAAGTGAACTACGAGCCCCATTGTTAATCCTTTAAAGGAATTTATTTGTAACTTTCGACAAGTAGAACAATGAATGAAACAGGTAGCCGGTTGAAATCAATGTATATATTGCTTCTATATAGTCTAGGAAACATATATGCAAAGTATCCAAACAGTACAATTCGCCAATTTTTTGTTCTTCAATTTTAAGTGAACAATGAGCCCCAATCGTTAATCCTTTAACGGAAATTAATTGTAACTTTCTACAAGTAGAACAATGATTGGAACACATAGACGGTTGAAATCTTTGTATATATTGCTTCCATATCGTCTAAGAAACATATAAGCAAAGCATCCAAACAGTACCAGTCGCCAATTTTTTGTTCTTCAAATTTAAGTTAACTATGAGCCCCCATGGTTAATCCTTTAACGGAAATTATTTGAAATTTTCGACAAGTAGAACAATGAATGGAACAGGTAGACGGTTGAAATCTTTGTATATATTGCTTCTATATAGTCTAAGAAACATATATGCAAAGCATCCAAACAGTACAATTCGCCGATTTTTTGTTTTTCAAGTTTAAGTGAACAATGAACCCCAATGGTTAATCCTTTATCGGAAATTATTTGGAACTTTCGACAAGTAGAACAATGAATGGACCAGGTAGACGGTTGAAATCCTTGTATATATTGCTTCTATATAGTCTAAGAAACATATAAGCAAAGCATCCAAACAGTACAATTCGCCAATTTTTTGTTCTTCAAGTTTAAGTAAACTACAATCCCCATTGTCAATCCCTTAACGGAAATTATTTGTAACTTTCGACAAGTAGAACAATGAATGGAACAGGTAGACGGTTGAAATCATTGTATATATTGCTTCTATATAGTCTAAGAAACATATATGCAAAGCATCCAAACAGTACAATTCGCCAATTTTTTGTTCTTCAAGTTTAAGTAAACTACGATCCCCATTGTTAATCCCTTAACGGAAATTATTTGTAACTTTCGACAAGTAGAACAATGAATGGAACAGGTAGACGGTTGAAATCATTGTATATATTGCTTCTATATAGTTTAACAAACATATATGCAAAGCATCCAAACAGTACAATTCGACAATTTTTTTCTCTTCAAGTTTAAGTGAACTACGAGCCCCATTGTTAATCCTTTAAAGGAAATTATTTGTAAATTTCGGCAAGTAGAACAATGAATGGAATAGGTAGACGGTTGAAATCATTGTATATATTGCTTCTATATAGTCTAAGAAACATATATGCAAAGCATCCAAACAGTACAATTCGCCAATTTATTGTTCTTCAAGTTTAAGTAAACTACGATCCCCATTGTTAATCCCTTAACGGAAATTATTTGTAACATTCGACAAGTAGAACAATGAATGGAACAGGTAGACGGTTGAAATCATTGTATATATTGCTTCTATATAGTCTAAGAAACATATATGCAAAGCATCCAAACAGTACAATTCGCCAATTTTTTGTTCTTCAAGTTTAAGTGAACTACGAGCCCCATTGTTAATACTTTAACGGAAATTAATTGTAACTTTCGACAAGTAGAACAATGAATGGAACACGTAGACGGTTGAAATCTTTGTATATATTGCTTCTATATAGTCTAAGAAACATATATGCAAAGCATCCAAACAGTACCATTCGCCAATTTTTTGTTCTTCAAGTTTAAGTGAACTACGAGCCCCATTGTTAATCCTTTAAAGGAATTTATTTGTAACTTTCGACAAGTAGAACAATGAATGAAACAGGTAGCCGGTTGAAATCAATGTATATATTGCTTCTATATAGTCTAGGAAACATATATGCAAAGTATCCAAACAGTACAATTCGCCAATTTTTTGTTCTTCAATTTTAAGTGAACAATGAGCCCCAATGGTTAATCCTTTAACGGAAATTAATTGTAACTTTCTACAAGTAGAACAATGATTGGAACACATAGACGGTTGAAATCTTTGTATATATTGCTTCCATATCGTCTAAGAAACATATAAGCAAAGCATCCAAACAGTACAATTCGCCAATTTTTTGTTCTTCAAGTTTAAGTAAACTACGATCCCCATTGTTAATCCCTTAACGGAAATTATTTCTAACTTTCGACAAGTAGAACAATGAATGGAACTGGTAGACGGTTGAAATCTTTTTATATGTTGCTTCCATATAGTCTAAGAAACATATATGCAAAGCATCCAAACAGTACCAGTCGCCAATTTTTTGTTCTTCAAATTTAAGTTAACTATGAGCCCCCATGGTTAATCCTTTATCGGAAATTATTTGTAAACTTCGACAAGTAGAACAATGATTGGAACACGTAGACAGTTGAAATCTTTGTATATGTTGCTTCTATATAGTCTAAGAAACATATATGCAAAGCATCCAAACAGTACAATTCGCGAATTTTTTGATCTTCAAGTTTAAGTGAACTACGAGCCCCATTGTTAATACTTTAAAGGAAATTATTTGTAACTTTCTACAAGTAGAACAATGAATAGTACAGGTAGACGGGTGAAGTCTTTATATATATTGCTTCTATATAGTCTAAGAAACATATATGCAAAGCATCCAAACAGTACAATTCGCCAATTTTTTGTTCTTCAAGTTTAAGTGAACAACGAGCCCCATTGTTAATCCTTTACAGGAAATTATTTGTAAATTTCGACAAGTAGAACAATGAATGGAATAGGTAGACGGTTGAAATCATTGTATATATATGCTTCCATATAGTCTAAGAAACATATATGCAAAGCATCCAAACAGTACAATTCGCCAATTTTTTGTTTTTCAAGTTTAAGTGAACAATGAACCCCAATGGTTAATCCTTTATCGGAAATTATTTGTAACTTTCGACAAGTAGAACAATGAATGGAACAGGTAGACGGTTGAATTCTTTGTATATATTGCTTCTATATAGTCTAAGAAACATATATGCAATGCATCCAAACAGTACCATTCGCAAATTTATTGTTCTTCAAGTTTAAGGGAACAATGAGCCCCAATGGTTAATCCTTTATCGGAAATTATTTGTAACTTTCGACAAGTAGAACAATGAATGGAACAGGTAGGCGGGTGAAATCTTTGTATATATTACTTCTATATAGTCTAAGAAACATATATGCAAAGCATCCAAACAGTACCATTCGCCAATTTATTGTTCTTCAAGTTTAAGTGAACAACGAGCCCCATTGTTAATCCATTAACGGAAATTATTTGTAACTTTCGACAAGTAGAACAATGAATTGAACAGGTAGACGGTTGAAATCTTTGTATATATTGCTTCTATATAGTCTAAGAAATATATAGGCAAAGCATCCAAACAGTACCATTCGCCAATTTTTTGTTCTCCAAGTTTAAGTGAAATACGAGTCCCATTGTTAATACTTTAAAGGAAATTATTTGTAACTTTCTACAAGTAGAACAATGAATGGAACAGGTAGACGGTTGAAATCTTTGTATATATTACTTCTATATAGTCTAAGAAACATATATGCAAAGCATCCAAACAGTACCATTCGCCAATTTATTGTTCTTCAAGTTTAAGGGAACAATGAGCCCCAATGGTTAATCCTTTATCGGAAATTATTTGTAACTTTCGACAGGTAGAATAATGAATGGAACAGGTAGGCGGGTGAAATCTTTGTATATATAACTTCTATATAGTCTAAGAAACATATATGCAAAGCATCCAAACAGTACCATTCGCCAATTTATTGTTCTTCAAGTTTAAGTGAACAACGAGCCCCATTGTTAATCCTTTAAAGGAAATTATTTGTAAATTTCGACAATTAGAACAATGATTGGAACAAGTAGACGGTTGAAATCTTTGTTTATGTTGCTTCCATATAGTCTAAGGAACATGTACGCAAAGCATCCAAACAGTACCATGCGCCAATTTTTTGGTCTTCAAGTTTAAGTGAACAATGAGCCCCATTGTTAATCCTTTACCGGAAGTTATTTGTAACTTTCGACAAGAAGAACAATGAATGGAATAGGTAGACGGTTGAAATCTTTGTATACATTGCTTCTATATGGTCTAAGAAACAAATATGCAAAGCTTCCAAACAGTACCATTCGCCAATTTTTTGTTCTTCACGTTTAAGTGAACTACGAGCCCCATTGTTAATGCTTTAAAGGAAATTAATTGTAAACTTCGACAAGTAGAACAATGATTGGAACACGTAGACGGTTGAAATCTTTGTATATGTTGCTTCTATATAGTCTAAGAAACATATATGCAAAGCATCCAAACAGTACAATTCGCCAATTTTTTGATCTTCAAGTTTAAGTGAACTACGAGCCCCATTGTTAATACTTTAAAGGAAATTATTTGTAACTTTCGACAAGTAGAACAATGAATAGTACAGGTAGACGAGTGAAATCTTCGTATATATTGCTTCAATATAGTCTAAGAAACATATATGCAAAGCATCCAAACAGTACAATTCGCCAATTTATTGTTCTTCAAGTTTAAGTGTACAACGAGCCCCATTGTTAATCCTTTAAAGGAAATTATTTGTAAATTTCGACAAGTAGAACAATGAATGGAATAGGTAGACGGTTGAAATCATTGTATATATATGCTTCCATATAGTCTAAGAAACATATATGCAAAGCATCCAAACAGTACAATTCGCCAATTTTTTGTTTTTCAAGTTTAAGTGAACAATGAACCCCAATGGTTAATCCTTTATCGGAAATTATTTGTAACTTTCGACAAGTAGAACAATGAATGGAACAGGTAGACGGTTGAATTCTTTGTATATATTGCTTCTATATAGTCTAAGAAACATATATGCAAAGCATCCAAACAGTACAATTCGCCAATTTTTTGGTCTTCAAGTTTAAGTGAACAATGAGCCCCAATGGTTAATCCTTTAACGGAAAATAATTGTAACTTTCTACAAGTAGAACAATGATTGGAACACATAGACGGTTGAAATCTTTGTATATATTGCTTCCATATCGTCTAAGAAACATATATGCAAAGCATTCAAACAGTACCAGTCGCCAATTTTTTGTTCTTCAAATTTAAGTTAACTATGAGCCCCCATGGTTAATCCTTTATCGGAAATTATTTGTAATTTTCGACAAGTAGAACAATGAATGGAACAGGTAGACGGTTGAAATCTTTGTATATATTGCTTCTATATAATCTAAGAAACATATATGCAAAGCATCTAAACAGTAACAATCGCCAATTTTTTGATCTTCAACTTTAAGTGAACTACGAGCCCCATTGTTAATCCTTTAACGGAAATTAATTGTAAATTTCTACAAGTAGAACAATGATTGGAACACGTAGACGGTTGAAATCTTTGTATATATTGCTACCATATAGTCTAAGAAACATATATGCAAAGCGTCCAAACAGTACAATTCGCCAATTTTTTGCTCTTCAAGTTTAAGTGAACTACGAGCCCCATCGTTACTCCTTTAAAGGAAATTAATTGTAACTTTCTACTAGTAGAACAATGATTGGAACACGTAGACGGATGAAATCTTTGTATATATTGCTTCCATATAGTCTAAGAAACATGTACGCAAAGCATCCAAACAGTACCATGCGCCAATTTTTTGTTCTTCAAGTTTAAGTGAACAATGAGCCCCATTGTTAATCCTTTAACAGAAATTATTTGTAACTTTCGACAAGAAGAACAATGAATGGAACAGGTAGGCGGGTGAAATCTTTGCATATATTACTTCTATATAGTCTAAGAAATATATATGCAAAGCATCCAAACAGTACCATTCGCCAATTTATTGTTCTTCAAGTTTAAGAGAACAACGAGCCCCATTGTTAATACTTTAAAGGAAATTAATTGTAACTTTCTACAAGTAGAACAATGATTGGAACACGTAGACGGTTGAAATCTTTGTATATATTGCTACCATATAGTCTAAGAAACATATATGCAAAGCGTCCAAACAGTACAATTTGCCAATTTTTTGTTTTTCAAGTTTAAGTGAACAATGAACCCCAATGGTTAATCCTTTATCGGAAATTATTTGTAACATTCGACAAGTAGAACAATGAATGGAACAGGTAGACGGTTGAATTCTTTGTATATATTGCTTCTATATAGTCTAAGAAACATATATGCAAAGCATCCAAACAGTACAATTCGCCAATTTATTGTTCTTCAAGTTTAAGTGAACTACGATCCCCATTGTTAATCCTTTAACAGAAATTATTTGTAACTTTCGACAAGTAGAACAATGAATGGAACAGGTAGACGGTTAAAATCAATTTATATATTGCTTCTATATAGTCTAAGAAACATATATGCAAAGCATCCAAACAGTACAATACCCCAATTTATTGTTCTTCAAGTTTAAGTGAACAACGAGCCCCATTGTTAATCCTTTAAAGGATATTATTTGTAAATTTCGACAAGTAGAACAATGATTGGAACACGTAGACGGTTGAAATCTTTGTAAATATTGCTTCCATATAGTCTAAAAACATATATCCAAAGCATCCAAACAGTACCATTCGCCAATTTTTTGTTCTTCAAGTTTAAGTGAACAATGAACCACATTGTTAATCCTTTATCGGTACCGTCTACCTGTTCCATTCATTGTTCTACTTGTCGAAAGTTAAAAATAATTACCGATAAAGGATTAACCATTGGGGCTCATTGTTCACTTAAACTTGAAGAACAAAAAATTGGCGAATTGTACTGTTTGGATGCTTTGCATATATGTTTCTTAGACTATATGGAAGCAATATATACAAAGATTTCAACCATCTACGTGTTCCAATCATTGTTCTACTTGTAGAAAGTTACAATTAATTTCCGATAAAGGATTAACCATTGGGGCTCATTGTTCACTTAAACTTGAAGAACATAAAATTGGCGAATTGTACTGTATGGATGCTTTGCATATATGTTTCTTAGACTATATGGAAGCAATATATACACAGATTTCAACCGTCTACGTGTTCCAATCATTGTTCACTTGTCGAAATTTACAAATAATTTCCATTAAAGGATTAACAATGGGGCTCGTTGTTCTCTTAAACTTGAAGAACAATAAATTGGCGAATTGTACTGTTTGGATGCTTTGCATATATGTTTCTTAGACTATATAGAAGCAATATATACAAAGATTTCAACCGTATACGTGTTCCAATCATTGTTCACTTGTCGAAATTTACAAATAATTTCCATTAAAGGATTAACCATTGGGGCTCATTGTTCCCTTAAACTTGAAGAACAATAAATTGGCGAATGGTACTGTTTGGATGCTTTGCATATATGTTTCTTAGACTATATAGAAGCAATATATACAAAGAATTCAACCGTCTACCTGTTCCATTCATTGTTCTACTTGTCGAATGTTACAAATAATTTCCGATAACGGATTGACCATTGGGTCTCATTGTTCACTTAAACTTGATGAACAAAAAATTGGCGAATTGTACTGTTTGGATGCTTTGCATATATGTTCCTTATACTATATAGAAGCAATATATACAAAGATTTCAACCGTCTAACTGTTCCATTCACTGTTCTACTTGTCGAAAGTTACAAATAATTTCCGTTAAAGGATTAACAATGGGGCTCGTTGTTCACTTAAACTTGAAGAACAATAAATTGGCGAAATGTACTGTTTGGATGCTTTGCATATATGTTTCTTAGACTATTTAGAAGCAATATAAAGAAAGATTTCACCCGTCTACCTGTACTATTCATTGTTCTATTTGTAGAAAGTTACAAATAATTTCCATTTCATGATTATCAATGGGGCTCGCTGTTGACTTAAACTTGAAGATCAAAAAATTGGCGATTGTTACTGTTTGGATGCTTTGCATATATGTTTCTTAGATTATATAGAAGCAATATATACAAAGATTTCAACCGTCTGCGTGTTCCAATCATTGTTCTACTTGTCGAAATTTACAAATAATTACCTTTAAAGGATTAACAATGGGGCTCGATGTTCACTTAAACTTGAAGAACAAAAAATTGGCGAATTGTACTGTTTGGATGCTTTGCATATATGTTTCTTAGATTATATAGAAGCAATATATACACTGATTTCAACAGTCTACCTGTTCCATTCATTGTTCTACTTGTCGAAATTTACAAATAATTTCCTTTAAAGGATTAACAATGGGGCTCGTAGTTCACTTAAACTTGAAGAACAAAAAATTGGCGAATGGTACTGTTTGATTGCTTTGCATATATGTTTCATAGACTATATAGAAGCAATATATACAATGACTTCAACCGTCTACCTGTTCCATTCATTGTTCTACTTGTCGAAAGTTACAAATAATTTCCGATAACGGATTGACCATTGGGGCTCATTGTTCACTTAAACTTGATGAACAAAAAATTGGCGAATTGTACTGTTTGGATGCTTTGCATATATGTTCCTTATACTATATAGAAGCAATATATACAAAGATTTCAACCGTCTAACTGTTCCATTCACTGTTCTACTTGTCGAAAGTTACAAATAATTTCCGTTAAGGGATTAACAATGGGGATCGTAGTTCACTTAAACTTGAAGAACAAAAAATTGGCGAATTGTACTTTTTGGATACTTTGCATATATGTTTCTTAGACTATTTAGCAGCAATATAAAGAAAGATTTCACCCGTCTACCGTACTATTCATTGTTCTACTTGTAGAAAGTTACAAATAATTCCCATTTCATGATTATCAATGGGGCTCGCTGTTCACTTAAACTTGAAGATCAAAAAATTGGCGATTGTTACTGTTTAGATGCTTTGCATATATGATTCTTAGATTATATAGAAGCAATATATACAAAGATTTCAACCGTCTACCTGTTCCATTCATTGTTCTGCTTGTCGAAAGTTACAAATAATTTCCTTTAAAGGATTAACAATGGGGCTCGTAGTTCACTTAAACTTGAAGAACAAAAAATTGGCGAATGGTACTGTTTGGATGCTTTGCACATATGTTTCTTAGACTATATAGAAGGAATATATACAAAGAATTCAACCGTCTACCTGTTCCATTCATTGTTCTGCTTGTCGCAAATTACAAATAATTTCCTTTAAAGGATTAACAATGGGGCTCGTAGTTCACTTAAACTTGAAGAACAAAAAATTGGCGAATTGTACTGTTTAGATGATTTGCATATAGGTTTCTTAGACTATATAGAAGCAATATATACAAAGATTTCAACTGTCTCCCTGTTCTATTCATTGTTCTACTTGTATAAAGTTACAATTAATTTCCGTTTCATGATTATCAATGGGACTCGTTGTTCACTTAAACTTGAAGAACAATAAATTGACAAATGGTACTGTTTGGATGCTTTGCATATATGTTTCTTAGACTATATAGAAGCAATATATACAAATATTTCAACCGTCTACCTGTTCCATTCATTGTTCTACTTGTAGAAAGTTACAAATAATTTCCGTTTCATGATTATCAATGGGACTCGTTGTTCACTTAAACTTGAAGAACAATAAAGTAGCAAATGGTACTGTTTGCATGCTTTGCATATATGATTCTTAGACTATATGGAAGCAATATATACAAAGATTTCAACCGTCTACATGATCCATTCATTGTTCTACTTGTTGAAATTTACAAATAATTTCCTTTAACGGAATAACAATGGGGCTCGTAGTTCACTTAAACTTGAAGAACAATAAATTGACAAATGGTACTGTTTGGATGCTTTGCATATAGGTTTCTTAGACTATATAGAAGCAACATATACAAAGATTTCAACCGTCTACCTGTTCTATTCATTGTTCTTCTTGTCGAAAGTTACAAATAATTTCCGTTTCATGATTATCAATGGGCCTCGTTGTTCACTTAAACTTGAAGATCAAAAAATTGGCGATTGTTACTGTTTAGATGCTTTGCATATATGTTTCTTAGATTATATAGAAGCAATATATACAAAGATTTCAACCGCCTGCGTGTTCCAATCATTGTTCTACTTGTCGAAATTTACAAATAATTACCTTTAAAGGATTAACAATGGGGCTCGATGTTCACTTAAACTTGAAGAATAAAAAATTGGCGAATTGTACTGTTTGGATGCTTTGCATATATGTTTCTTAGATTATATAGAAGCAATATATACAATGATTTCAACAGTCTACCTGTTCCATTGATTGTTCTACTTGTCGAAATTTACAAATAATTTCCTTTAAAGGATTAACAATGGGGCTCGTAGTTCACTTAATCTTGAAGAACAAAAAATTGGCGAATGGTACTGTTTGATTGCTTTGCATATATGTTTCTTAGACTATATAGAAGCAATATATACAATGACTTCAACCGTCTACCTGTTCCATTCATTGTTCTACTTGTCGAAAGTTACAAATAATTTCCGATAACGGATTGACCATTGGGGCTCATTGTTCACTTAAACTTGATGAACAAAAAATTGGCGAATTGTACTGTTTGGATGCTTTGCATATATGTTCCTTATACTATATAGAAGCAATATATACAAAGATTTCAACCTTCTAACTGTTCCATTCACTGTTCTACTTGTCGAAAGTTACAAATAATTTCCGTTAAGGGATTAACAATGGGGATCGTAGTTCACTTAAACTTGAAGAACAAAAAATTGGCGAATTGTACTTTTTGGATACTTTGCATATATGTTTCTTAGACTATTTAGCAGCAATATAAAGAAAGATTTCACCCGTCTACCGTACTATTCATTGTTCTACTTGTAGAAAGTTACAAATAATTCCCATTTCATGATTATCAATGGGGCTCGCTGTTCACTTAAACTTGAAGATCAAAAAATTGGCGATTGTTACTGTTTAGATGCTTTGCATATATGATTCTTAGATTATATAGAAGCAATATATACAAAGATTTCAACCGTCTACCTGTTCCATTCATTGTTCTGCTTGTCGAAAGTTACAAATAATTTCCTTTAAAGGATTAACAATGGGGCTCGTAGTTCACTTAAACTTGAAGAACAAAAAATTGGCGAATGGTACTGTTTGGATGCTTTGCACATATGTTTCTTAGACTATATAGAAGGAATATATACAAAGAATTCAACCGTCTACCTGTTCCATTCATTGTTCTGCTTGTCGCAAATTACAAATAATTTCCTTTAAAGGATTAACAATAGGGCTCGTAGTTCACTTAAACTTGAAGAACAATAAATTGACAAATGGTACTGTTTGGATGCTTTGCATATATGTTTCTTAGACTATATAGAAGCAATATATACAAATATTTCAACCGTCTACCTGTTCCATTCATTGTTCTACTTGTAGAAAGTTACAAATAATTTCCGTTTCATGATTATCAATGGGACTAGTTGTTCACTTAAACTTGAAGAACAATAAAGTAGCAAATGGTACTGTTTGGATGCTTTGCATATATGTTTCTTAGACTATATGGAAGCAATATATACAAAGATTTCAACCGTCTACATGATCCATTCATTGTTCTACTTGTTGAAATTTACAAATAATTTCCTTTAAAGGATTAACAATGGGGCTCGTAGTTCACTTAAACTTGAAGAACAAAAAATTGGCGACTGGTACTGTTTGGATGCTTTGCATATAGGTTTCTTAGACTATATAGAAGCAACATATACAAAGACTTCAACCGTCTACCTGTTCTATTCATTGTTCTTCTTGTCGAAAGTTACAACTAATTTCCGTTTCATGATTATCAATGGGGCTCGCTGTTCACTTAAACTTGAAGATCAAAAAATTGGCGATTGCTACTGTTTAGATGCTTTGCCTATAGGTTTCTTGGACTATATAGAAGCAATATATACAATGATTTCAACAGTCTACCTGTTCCATTCATTGTTCTACTTGTCGAAATTTACAAACAATTTCCGATAAAGGATTAACAAAGGGGCTCATTGTTCACTTAAACTTGAAGATCAAAAAATTGGCGAATGGTACTGTTTGGATGCTTTGCATATATGTTTCTTAGACTATATCATGAAATATATACAAAGATTTCAACCGTCTACGTGTTCCAGTCATTGTTCTACTTGTCGAATGTTACAAATAATTTCCGTTAAGGGATTAACAATGGGGATCGTAGTTTACTTAAACTTGAAGATCAAAAAATTGGCGATTGTTACTGTTTAGATGCTTTGCATATAGGTTTCGTAGACTATATAGAAGCCACATATACAAAGATTTCAACCGTCTACCAGTTCCATTCATTGCTCTACTTGTCGAAAGTTACAAATAATTTCCGATAAAGGATTAACCATTGGGGCTCGTTGTTCACTTAAACTTGAAGAACAATAAATTGGCGAATGGTACTGTTTGGATGCTTTGCATATATGTTTCTTAGACTATATGGAAGCAATATATACAAAGATTTCAACCGTCTACGTGTTCCAATCATTGTTCTACTTGTAGAAACTTACAATTAATTTCCGTTAAAGGATTAACAATGGGGCTCGTAGTTCACTTAAACTTGAAGAACAAAAAATTGTCGAAATGTACTGTTTGGATGCGTTGCATATATGTTTCTTAGACTATATAGAAGCAATATATAAAATGATTTCAACCGTCTACCTGTTCTATTCATTGTTCTACTTGTAGAAAGTTACAAATAATTTCCGTTTCATGATTATCAATGGGGCTCGTTGTTCACTTAAACTTGAAGAACAAAAAATTGGCGAATGGTACTGTTTGGATGCTTTGCATATATGTTTCTTAGACTATATAGAAGCAATATATACAAATATTTCAACCGTCTACCTGTTCCATTCATTGTTCTACTTGTAGAAAGTTACAAATAATTTCCGTTTCATGATTATCAATGGGACTCGTTGTTCACTTAAACTTGAAGAACAATAAAGTAGCAAATGGTACTGTTTGCATGCTTTGCATATATGATTCTTAGACTATATGGAAGCAATATATACAAAGATTTCAACCGTCTACATGATCCATTCATTGTTCTACTTGTTGAAATTTACAAATAATTTCCTTTAACGGAATAACAATGGGGCTCGTAGTTCACTTAAACTTGAAGAACAATAAATTGACAAATGGTACTGTTTGGATGCTTTGCATATAGGTTTCTTAGACTATATAGAAGCAACATATACAAAGATTTCAACCGTCTACCTGTTCTATTCATTGTTCTTCTTGTCGAAAGTTACAAATAATTTCCGTTTCATGATTATCAATGGGCCTCGTTGTTCACTTAAACTTGAAGATCAAAAAATTGGCGATTGTTACTGTTTAGATGCTTTGCATATATGTTTCTTAGATTATATAGAAGCAATATATACAAAGATTTCAACCGCCTGCGTGTTCCAATCATTGTTCTACTTGTCGAAATTTACAAATAATTACCTTTAAAGGATTAACAATGGGGCTCGATGTTCACTTAAACTTGAAGAATAAAAAATTGGCGAATTGTACTGTTTGGATGCTTTGCATATATGTTTCTTAGATTATATAGAAGCAATATATACAATGATTTCAACAGTCTACCTGTTCCATTGATTGTTCTACTTGTCGAAATTTACAAATAATTTCCTTTAAAGGATTAACAATGGGGCTCGTAGTTCACTTAATCTTGAAGAACAAAAAATTGGCGAATGGTACTGTTTGATTGCTTTGCATATATGTTTCTTAGACTATATAGAAGCAATATATACAATGACTTCAACCGTCTACCTGTTCCATTCATTGTTCTACTTGTCGAAAGTTACAAATAATTTCCGATAACGGATTGACCATTGGGGCTCATTGTTCACTTAAACTTGATGAACAAAAAATTGGCGAATTGTACTGTTTGGATGCTTTGCATATATGTTCCTTATACTATATAGAAGCAATATATACAAAGATTTCAACCGTCTAACTGTTCCATTCACTGTTCTACTTGTCGAAAGTTACAAATAATTTCCGTTAAGGGATTAACAATGGGGATCGTAGTTCACTTAAACTTGAAGAACAAAAAATTGGCGAATTGTACTTTTTGGATACTTTGCATATATGTTTCTTAGACTATTTAGCAGCAATATAAAGAAAGATTTCACCCGTCTACCGTACTATTCATTGTTCTACTTGTAGAAAGTTACAAATAATTCCCATTTCATGATTATCAATGGGGCTCGCTGTTCACTTAAACTTGAAGATCAAAAAATTGGCGATTGTTACTGTTTAGATGCTTTGCATATATGATTCTTAGATTATATAGAAGCAATATATACAAAGATTTCAACCGTCTACCTGTTCCATTCATTGTTCTGCTTGTCGAAAGTTACAAATAATTTCCTTTAAAGGATTAACAATGGGGCTCGTAGTTCACTTAAACTTGAAGAACAAAAAATTGGCGAATGGTACTGTTTGGATGCTTTGCACATATGTTTCTTAGACTATATAGAAGGAATATATACAAAGAATTCAACCGTCTACCTGTTCCATTCATTGTTCTGCTTGTCGCAAATTACAAATAATTTCCTTTAAAGGATTAACAATGGGGCTCGTAGTTCACTTAAACTTGAAGAACAATAAATTGACAAATGGTACTGTTTGGATGCTTTGCATATATGTTTCTTAGACTATATAGAAGCAATATATACAAATATTTCAACCGTCTACCTGTTCCATTCATTGTTCTACTTGTAGAAAGTTACAAATAATTTCCGTTTCATGATTATCAATGGGACTAGTTGTTCACTTAAACTTGAAGAACAATAAAGTAGCAAATGGTACTGTTTGGATGCTTTGCATATATGTTTCTTAGACTATATGGAAGCAATATATACAAAGATTTCAACCGTCTACATGATCCATTCATTGTTCTACTTGTTGAAATTTACAAATAATTTCCTTTAAAGGATTAACAATGGGGCTCGTAGTTCACTTAAACTTGAAGAACAAAAAATTGGCGACTGGTACTGTTTGGATGCTTTGCATATAGGTTTCTTAGACTATATAGAAGCAACATATACAAAGACTTCAACCGTCTACCTGTTCTATTCATTGTTCTTCTTGTCGAAAGTTACAACTAATTTCCGTTTCATGATTATCAATGGGGCTCGCTGTTCACTTAAACTTGAAGATCAAAAAATTGGCGATTGCTACTGTTTAGATGCTTTGCCTATAGGTTTCTTGGACTATATAGAAGCAATATATACAATGATTTCAACAGTCTACCTGTTCCATTCATTGTTCTACTTGTCGAAATTTACAAACAATTTCCGATAAAGGATTAACAAAGGGGCTCATTGTTCACTTAAACTTGAAGATCAAAAAATTGGCGAATGGTACTGTTTGGATGCTTTGCATATATGTTTCTTAGACTATATCATGAAATATATACAAAGATTTCAACCGTCTACGTGTTCCAGTCATTGTTCTACTTGTCGAATGTTACAAATAATTTCCGTTAAGGGATTAACAATGGGGATCGTAGTTTACTTAAACTTGAAGATCAAAAAATTGGCGATTGTTACTGTTTAGATGCTTTGCATATAGGTTTCGTAGACTATATAGAAGCCACATATACAAAGATTTCAACCGTCTACCAGTTCCATTCATTGCTCTACTTGTCGAAAGTTACAAATAATTTCCGATAAAGGATTAACCATTGGGGCTCGTTGTTCACTTAAACTTGAAGAACAATAAATTGGCGAATGGTACTGTTTGGATGCTTTGCATATATGTTTCTTAGACTATATGGAAGCAATATATACAAAGATTTCAACCGTCTACGTGTTCCAATCATTGTTCTACTTGTAGAAACTTACAATTAATTTCCGTTAAAGGATTAACAATGGGGCTCGTAGTTCACTTAAACTTGAAGAACAAAAAATTGTCGAAATGTACTGTTTGGATGCGTTGCATATATGTTTCTTAGACTATATAGAAGCAATATATAAAATGATTTCAACCGTCTACCTGTTCTATTCATTGTTCTACTTGTAGAAAGTTACAAATAATTTCCGTTTCATGATTATCAATGGGGCTCGTTGTTCACTTAAACTTGAAGAACAAAAAATTGGCGAATGGTACTGTTTGGATGCTTTGCATATAGGTTTCGTAGACTATACAGAAGCAACATATACAAAGATTTCAACCGTCTACCTGTTCTATTCATTGTTCTACTTGTAGAAAGTTACAAATAATTTCCGTTTCATGATAATCAATGGGGCTCGTTGTTCACTTAAACTTGAAGAACAAAAAATTGGCGAATGGTACTGTTTGGATGCTTTGAATATATGTTTCTTAGACTATATAGAAGCAATATATACAAAGATTTCAACCGTCTACCTGTTCCATTCATTGTTCTACTTGTCGAAAGTTACAAATAATTTCCGATAACAGATTAACCATTGATGCTCATTGTTCACTTAAACTTGAAGAACAAAAAATTGGCGAATTGTACTGTTTGGATGCATTGCATATATATTTCTTATACTATATAGAAGCAATATATACAAAGATTTCAACCGTCTACCTGTTCCTTTCAATGTTCTACTTGTCGAAAGGTACAAATAATTTCCGATAAAGGATTAACAATGGGGCTCGTTGTTTACTTAAACTTGAAGAACAAAAAATTGGCGAATGGTACTGTTTGGATGCTTTGCATATATGTTTCTTAGACTATATGGAAGCAATATATACAAAGATTTCAACCGTATACCTGTTCCATTCATTGTTCTACTTGTCGAAAGTTACAAATAATTTCCGATAAATGATTAACCATTGGGACTCATTGTTCACTTAAACTTGAATAACATAAAATTGGCGAATGGTACTGTTTGGATGCTTTGCATATATGTTTCTTAGACTATATGGAAGCAATATATACAAAGATTTCAACCGTCTACGTGTTCCAATCATTGTTCTACTTGTAGAACGTTACAATTAATTTCCGTTAAAGGATTAACAATGGGGCTCGTAGTTCACTTAAACTTGAAGAACAAAAAATTGGCGAACGGTACTGTTTGGATGCTTTGCATATATGTTTCTTAGACTATTTAGAAGCAATATATCGAAAGATTTCACCCGTCTACCTGTACTATTCATTGTTCTGCTTGTCGAAAGTTACAAATAATTTCCGTTAAGGATTAACAATGGGGATCGTAGTTTACTTAAACTTGAAGAACAAAAAATTGGCGAATTGTACTGGTTCTACTCGTGGTTGGCTTACGTCAATCGAGTTAACGAAACTTGGTCTATGTATTTATTAATCTATTGTTGCAATTACTGCTCGAAGGACCACCTCCCATAAGGGAGGAAATATTTAGAGATGTACTGACTCTATCGGTTACTATTTATTTAGTGGTTATGGCAATATTGTGTTTAAGTATATGAAACTATTGAGACGGACTATGAATGGCCCGAATGGCTCATTATGGCACGAATATCACATGATGGCAATATTATGGGCGAACGCTTGCCCTTTTATGTGTTGAGAGACGTCAGTGCACTCCCCACTCTTCCCTTCCTGACCAATCAGGAGGGCCTGATATTTCGTGGATGCACTGACGTCTCCGTTCAAGGGGTTGCGAGAACATCGGCAACATCGCAAATTTCCCGAATCCTACTCCTCCACCTTCGACCAAGTAACGGTTAAGAAGGGGAGGTCGGGATGCCCTGGGTCTGAGCGTCTTCTCGGTCTAAGGGTCGCGGTCCGCTCGAAACAATGACACCAGGGACGCTTTGCCGATGTCCCCGGGACCATTGTAAGGCAATCACTATTCAAGTCCATGAACAAAGACGCAAATTAATATACGCTTGCAAGCGAGGATGGTTCATGGATTAGGCCCACCGAAGGCCCGAAGGCAACCTTCAGTGTGCCCCGAAATTAATTAATATTTCGGAAATAGTGGCCTTTGGTGCATACAATGGAACCCGGCATATTGAGGGTGTAAGCCCCAACATGTACTGTTTGGATGCATTGCATATATGTTTCTTATACTATATAGAAGCAATATATACAAAGATTTCAACCGTCTACCTGTTCCTTTCAATGTTCTACTTGTCGAAAGGTACAAATAATTTCCGATAAAGGATTAACAATGGGGCTCATTGTTCACTTAAACTTGAAGAACAAAAAATTGGCGAATGGTACTGTTTGGATGCTTTGCATATATGTTTCTTAGACTATTTAGAAGCAATATATAGAAAGATTTCACCCGTCTACCTGTACTATTCATTGTTCTACTTGTAGAAAGGTACAAATAATTTCCGATAAAGGATTAACAATGGGGCTCGTAGTTCACTTAAACTTGATGAACAAAAAATTGGCGAATTGTACTGTTTGGATGCTTTGCATATATGTTTCTTAGACTATTTAGAAGCAATATATAGAAAGATTTCACCCGTCTACCTGTACTGTTCTTGTTCTACTTGTAGAAAGTTACAAATAATTTCCATTTCATGATTAACAATGGGGCTCGTAGTTCACTTAAACTTGAAGAACAAAAAATTGGCGAATGGTACTGTTTGGATGCTTTGCATATATGTTTCTTAGACTATTTAGAAGCAATATATAGAAAGATTTCACCCGTCTACCTATACTATTCATTGTTCTACTTGTAGATAGTTACAAATAATTTCCGTTTCATGATTATCAATGGGGCTCGTTGTTCACTTAAACTTGAAGAACAAAAAATTGGCGAATGGTACTGTTTGGATGCTTTGCATATATGTTTCTTAGATTATATAGAAGCAATATATACAAAGATTTCAACCGTCTACCTGTTCCATTCATTGTTCTACTTGTCGAAAATAACAAATAATTTCCGATAAAGGATTAACCATTGGGGCTCATTGTTCACTTACACTTGAAGAACAAAAAATTGGCGAATGGTACTGTTTGGATGCTTTGCATATATGTTTCTTAGACTATTTAGAAGCAATATATAGAAAGATTTCACCCGTTTACCTGTACTATTCATTGTTCTACTTGTAGATAGTTACAAATAATTTCCGTTTCATGATTATCAATGGGGCTCGTAGTTCACTTAAACTTGAAGAACAAAAAATTGTCGAATGGTACTGTTTGGATGCTTTGCATATATGTTTCTTAGACTATATAGAAGCAATGTATACAAAGATTTCAACCGTCTACCTGTTCCATTCATTGTTCTACTTGTCGCAAGTTACAAATAATTTCCGTTAAAGTATTAACAATGGGGCTCGTAGTTCACTTAAACTTGAAGATCAAAAAATTGGCGAATTGTACTGTTTGGATGCTTTGCATATATGTTTCTTAGACTATATAGAAGCAATATATACAAAGATTTCAACCGACTACCTGTTCCATTCATTGTTCTACTTGAAGAAAGTTGCAAATAATTTCAATTTCATGATTATCAATGGGGCTCGCAGTTCACTTAAACTTGAAGATCAAAAAATTGGCGATTGTTACTGTTTAGATGCTTTGCATATATGTTTCTTAGACTATATAGAAGCAATATATACATTGATTTCAACCGGCTACCTGTTCCATTCATTGTTCTACTTGTCGAAATTTACAAATAATTTCCGATAAAGGATTAACCATTGGGGCTCGTTGTTTACTTAAACTTGAAGAACAAAAAAATTGGCGAATGGTAATATTTGAATGCTTTGCATATATGTTTCTTAGATTATATAGAAGCAATATATACAAAGATTTCAACCGTCTACCTGTTCCATTCATTGTTCTACTTGTCGAAAATTATAAGTAATTTCCGATAAAGGATTAACCATTGGGGCTCATTGTTCACTTAAACTTGAAGAACAAAAAATTGGCGAATGGTACTGTTTGGATGCTGTGCGTACAACGTTCTTAGACTATATGGAAGCAATATATACGAAGATTTCAACCGTCTACGTGTTCCAATCATTGTTCTACTTGTCGAAATTTACAAATAATTTCCTTTAAAGGATTAACAATGGGGCTCGTTGTTTACTTAAACTTGAAGAAAAAAAAATTGGCGAATGGCACTGTTTGGATGCTTTGCATATATGTTTCGTAGACTATATAGAAGCAATATATACAATGATTTCAACCGTCTACATGATCCATTCATTGTTCTACTTGTCGAAAATTACAAATAATTTCCGATAAAGGATTAACTATTGGGGCTCATTGTTCACTAAACTTGAAGAACAAAAAATTGTCGAATTGTACTGTTTGGATGCTTTGCATATATGTTTCTTAGACTATATAGAAGCAATATATACAATGATTTCAACCGTCTACGTGTTCCAATCATCGTTCTACTTGTCGAAATTTACAAATAATTTCCTTTAAAGGATTAACAATGGGGCTCGTTGTTTACTTAAACTTGAAGAACAAAAAATTGGCGAATGGTACTGTTTGGATGCTGTGCATATATGTTTCGTAGACTATATAGAAGCAATATATACAATGATTTCAACCGTCTACATGATCCATTCATTGTTCTACTTGTCGAAAATTACAAATAATTTCCGATAAAGGATTAACTATTGGGGCTCATTGTTCACTAAACTTGAAGAACAAAAAATTGTCGAATTGTACTGTTTGGATGCTTTGCATATATGTTTCTTAGACTATATAGAAGCAATATATACAATGATTTCAACAGTCTACCTGTTCCATTCATTGTTCTGCTTGTCGAAAGTTACAAATAATTTCCGTTAAGGATTAACAATGGGGATCGTAGTTTACTTACACTTGAAGAACAAAAAATTGGCAAATGGTACTGTTTGGATGCTTTGCATATATGTTTCTTAGATTATATAGAAACAATATATACAAAGATTTCAACCGTCTACCTGTTCCATTCATTGTTCTACTTGTCGAAAATTACAAATAATTTCCGATAAAGGATTAACCATTGGGGCTCATGGTT
The DNA here is from genome assembly GCA_963989415.1 of Cerceris ruficornis. NCBI lineage: Eukaryota > Metazoa > Arthropoda > Insecta > Hymenoptera > Crabronidae > Cerceris > Cerceris ruficornis. Next base: position 831,320 of record CAXDIW010000109.1, read on the forward strand.
CACTTAAACTTGAAGACCAAAAAATTGGCGAATGTTACTGTTTGGATGCTTTGCGTACATGTTTCTTAGACTATATGGAAGCAATATATACAAAGATTTCAACCGTCTACGTGTTCCAATCATTGTTCTACTTTTCGAAATTTACAAATAATTTCCTTTAAAGGATTAACAATGGGGCTCGTTGTTCACATAAACTTGAAGAACAATAAATTGGCGAAGGGTACTGTTTGGATGCTTTGCATATATGTTTCTTAGACTATATAGAAGCAATATATACAAAGATTTCAACCGTCTACCTGTTCCATTCATTGTTCTACATGTAGAAACTTACAATTAATTTCCGTTAAAGGATTAACCATTGGGGCTCATGGTTCACTTAAACTTGAAGAACAAAAAATTGGCGAATGGTACTGTTTGGATGCTGTGCGTACAACGTTCTTAGACTATATGGAAGCAATATATACGAAGATTTCAACCGTCTACGTGTTCCAATCATTGTTCTACTTGTCGAAATTTACAAATAATTTCCTTTAAAGGATTAACAATGGGGCTCGTTGTTTACTTAAACTTGAAGAACAAAAAATTGGCGAATGGTACTGTTTGGATGCTTTGCATATATGTTTCGTAGACTATATAGAAGCAATATATACAATGATTTCAACCGTCTACATGATCCATTCATTGTTCTACTTGTCGAAAATTACAAATAATTTCCGATAAAGGATTAACCATTAGGGCTCATTGTTCACTTACACTTGAAGAACAAGAAATTGGCGAATGGTACTGTTTGGATGCTTTGCGTACATGTTTCTTAGACTATATGGAAGCAATATATACAAAGATTTCAACCGTCTACGTGTTCCAATCATCGTTCTACTTGTCGAAATTTACAAATAATTTCCTTTAAAGGATTAACAATGGGGCTCGTTGTTTACTTAAACTTGAAGAACAAAAAATTGGCGAATGGTACTGTTTGGATGCTGTGCATATATGTTTCGTAGACTATATAGAAGCAATATATACAATGATTTCAACCGTCTACATGATCCATTCATTGTTCTACTTGTCGAAAATTACAAATAATTTCCGATAAAGGATTAACTATTGGGGCTCATTGTTCACTAAACTTGAAGAACAAAAAATTGTCGAATTGTACTGTTTGGATGCTTTGCATATATGTTTCTTAGACTATATGGAAGCAATATATACAAAGATTTCAACCGTCTACGTGTTCCAATCATTGTTCTACTTGTAGAACGTTACAATTAATTTCCGTTAAAGGATTAACAATGGGGCTCGTAGTTCACTTAAACTTGAAGAACAAAAAATTGGCGAATGGTACTGTTTGGATGCTTTGCATATATGTTTCTTAGACTATTTAGAAGCAATATATCGAAAGATTTCACCCGTCTACCTGTACTATTCATTGTTCTGCTTGTCGAAAGTTACAAATAATTTCAGTTAAGGATTAACAATGGGGATCGTAGTTTACTTAAACTTGAAGAACAAAAAATTGGCGAATTGTACTGGTTCTACTCGTGGTTGGCTTACGTCAATCGAGTTAACGAAACTTGGTCTATGTATTTATTAATCTATTGTTGCAATTACTGCTCGAAGGACCACCTCCCATAAGGGAGGAAATATTTAGAGATGTACTGACTCTATCGGTTACTATTTATTTAGTGGTTATGGCAATATTGTGTTTAAGTATATGAAACTATTGAGACGGACTATGAATGGCCCGAATGGCTCATTATGGCACGAATATCACATGATGGCAATATTATGGGCGAACGCTTGCCCTTTTATGTGTTGAGAGACGACAGTGCACTCCCCACTCTTCCCTTCCTGACCAATCAGGAGGGCCTGATATTTCGTGGATGCACTGACGTCTCCGTTCAAGGGGTTGCGAGAACATCGGCAACATCGCAAATTTCCCGAATCCTACTCCTCCACCTTCGACCAAGTAACGGTTAAGAAGGGGAGGTCGGGATGCCCTGGGTCTGAGCGTCTTCTCGGTCTAAGGGTCGCGGTCCGCTCGAAACAATGACACCAGGGACGCTTTGCCGATGTCCCCGGGACCATTGTAAGGCAATCACTATTCAAGTCCATGAACAAAGACGCAAATTAATATACGCTTGCAAGCGAGGATGGTTCATGGATTAGGCCCACCGAAGGCCCGAAGGCAACCTTCAGTGTGCCCCGAAATTAATTAATATTTCGGAAATAGTGGCCTTTGGTGCATACAATGGAACCCGGCATATTGAGGGTGTAAGCCCCAACATGTACTGTTTGGATGCATTGCATATATGTTTCTTATACTATATAGAAGCAATATATACAAAGATTTCAACCGTCTACCTGTTCCTTTCAATGTTCTACTTGTCGAAAGGTACAAATAATTTCCGATAAAGGATTAACAATGGGGCTCATTGTTCACTTAAACTTGAAGAACAAAAAATTGGCGAATGGTACTGTTTGGATGCTTTGCATATATGTTTCTTAGACTATTTAGAAGCAATATATAGAAAGATTTCACCCGTCTACCTGTACTATTCATTGTTCTACTTGTAGAAAGGTACAAATAATTTCCGATAAAGGATTAACAATGGGGCTCGTAGTTCACTTAAACTTGATGAACAAAAAATTGGCGAATTGTACTGTTTGGATGCTTTGCATATATGTTTCTTAGACTATATGGAAGCAATATATACAAAGATTTCAACCGTCTACCTGTTCCATTCATTGTTCTACTTGTCGAAAGTTACAAATAATTTCCGATAAATGATTAACCATTGGGACTCATTGTTCACTTAAACTTGAATAACAAAAAATTGGCGAATGGTACTGTTTGGATGCTTTGCATATATGTTTCTTAGACTATTTAGAAGCAATATATCGAAAGATTTCACCCGTCTACCTGTACTATTCATTGTTCTGCTTGTCAAAGTTACAAATAATTTCCATTTCATGATTAACAATGGGGCTCGTAATTCACTTAAACTTGAAGAGCAAAAAATTGGCGAATGGTACTGTTTGGATGCTTTGCATATATGTTTCTTAGACTATTTAGAAGCAATATATAGAAAGATTTCACCCGTCTACCTGTACTATTCATTGTTCTACTTGTAGAAAGTTACAAATAATTTCCGTTTCATGATTATCAATGGGGCTCGTTGTTCACTTAAACTTGAAGAACAAAAAATTGGCGAATGGTACTGTTTGGATGCTTTGCATATATGTTTCTTAGATTATATAGAAGCAATATATACAAAGATTTCAACCGTCTACCTGTTCCATTCATTGTTCTACTTGTCGAAAATAACAAATAATTTCCGTTTCATGATTATCAATGGGGCTCGTAGTTCACTTAAACTTGAAGAACAAAAAATTGTCGAATTGTACTGTTTGGATGCTTTGCATATATGTTTCTTGGACTATTTAGAAGCATTATATAGAAAGATTTCACCCGTCTACCTGTACTATTCATTGTTCTACTTCTAGAAAGTTACAAATAATTTCCATTTCATTATTATCAATGGGGCTCATTGTTCACTTAAACTTGAAGAACAAAAAATTGGCGAATGTTACTGTTTGGATGCTTTGCGTACATGTTTCTTAGACTATATAGAAGCAACATATACAAAGATTTCAACCGTCTACCTTTTGTATTCCTTGTTCTATTTGTAGAAAGTTACAAATAATTTCCGTTTCATGATAATCAATGGGGCTCGTTGTTCACTTAAACTTGAAGAACAAAAAATTGGGGAATGGTACTGTTTGGATGCTTTGCGTACATGTTTCTTAGACTATATGGAAGCAATATATACAAAGATTTCAACCGTCTACGTGTTCCAATCATTGTTCTACTTGTCGAAATTTACAAATAATTTCCTTTAAAGGATTAACAATGGGGCTCGTTGTTTACTTAAACTTGAAGAACAAAAAATTGGCGAATGGTAATGTTTGAATGCTTTGCATATATGTTTCTTAGATTATATAGAAGCAATATATACAAAGATTTCAACCGTCTACCTGTTCCATTCATTGTTCTACTTGTCGAAAATTATAAGTAATTTCCGATAAAGGATTAACCATTGGGGCTCATTGTTCACTTAAACTTGAAGAACAAAAAATTGGCGAATGGTACTGTTTGGATGCTGTGCGTACAACGTTCTTAGACTATATGGAAGCAATATATACGAAGATTTCAACCGTCTACGTGTTCCAATCATTGTTCTACTTGTCGAAATTTACAAATAATTTCCTTTAAAGGATTAACAATGGGGCTCGTTGTTTACTTAAACTTGAAGAACAAAAAATTGGCGAATGGTACTGTTTGGATGCTTTGCATATATGTTTCGTAGACTATATAGAAGCAATATATACAATGATTTCAACCGTCTACATGATCCATTCATTGTTCTACTTGTCGAAAATTACAAATAATTTCCGATAAAGGATTAACCATTAGGGCTCATTGTTCACTTACACTTGAAGAACAAAAAATTGGCGAATGGTACTGTTTGGATGCTTTGCGTACATGTTTCTTAGACTATATGGAAGCAATATATACAAAGATTTCAACCGTCTACGTGTTCCAATCATCGTTCTACTTGTCGAAATTTACAAATAATATCCTTTAAAGGATTAACAATGGGGCTCGTTGTTTACTTAAACTTGAAGAACAAAAAATTGGCGAATTGTACTGTTTGGATGCTTTGCATATATGTTTCATAGACTATATAGAAGCAATATATACAATGATTTCAACCGTCTACCTGTTCCATTCATTGTTCTACTTGTCGAAATTTAGAAATAATTTCCGTTTCATGATTATTAATGGGCCTCGTTGTTCACTTAAACTTGAAGAACAAAAAATTGGCGACTGGTACTGTTTGGATGCTTTGCATATATGTTTCTTAGACTATTTAGAAGCAACATATACAAAGATTTCAACCGTCTACCTGTTCTATTCATTGTTCTTCTTGTCGAAAGTTAGAAATAATTTCCGTTTCATGATTATTAATGGGCCTCGTTGTTCACTTAAACTTGAAGAACAAAAAATTGGCGACTGGTACTGTTTGGATGCTTTGCATATATGTTTCTTAGATGATATAGAAGCAGTATATACAAAGATATCAACCGTCTACCTGTTCTATTCATTGTTCTACTTGTAGAAAGTTACAAATAATTTCCGTTTCATGATAATCAATGGGGCTCGTTGTTCACTTAAACTTGAAGAACAAAAAATTGGCGAATGGTACTGTTTGGATGCTTTGAATATATGTTTCTTAGATTATATAGAAGCAATATATACAAAGATTTCAACCGTCTACCTGTTCCATTCACTATTCTACTTGTCGAAACTTACAATTAATTTCCGTTAAAGGATTAACAATGGGGCTCGTAGTTCACTTAAACTTGAAGAACAAAAAATTGGCGAATGGTACTGTTTGGATGCTTTGCATATATGTTGCTTAGACTATATAGAAGCAATATATACAATGATTTCAACAGTCTACCTGTTCCATTCATTGTTCTGCTTGTCGAAAGATACAAATAATTTCCGTTAAGGATTAACAATGGGGATCGTAGTTTACTTACACTTGAAGAACAAAAAACTGGCGAATGGTACTGTTTGGATGCTTTGCATATATGTTTCTTAGATTATATAGAAGCAATATATACAAAGATTTCAACCGTCTGCCTGTTCCATTCATTGTTCTACTTGTCGAAAATTACAAATAATTTCCGATAAAGGATTAACCATTGGGGCTCATGGTTCACTTAAACTTGAAGACCAAAAAATTGGCGAATGTTACTGTTTGGATGCTTTGCGTACATGTTTCTTAGACTATATGGAAGCAATATATACAAAGATTTCAACCGTCTACGTGTTCCAATCATTGTTCTACTTGTCGAAATTTACAAATAATTTCCTTTAAAGGATTAACAATGGGGCTCGTTGTTCACTTAAACTTGAAGAACAAAAAATTGGCGACTGGTACTGTTTGGATGCTTTGCATATATGTTTCTTAGACTATTTAGAAGCAATATATAGATAGATTTCAACCGTCTACCTGTTCCATTCATTGTTCTACTTGTCGAAAATTACAAATAATTTCCGATAAAGTATTAACCATTGGGGCTGATTGTTCACTTAAACTTGAAGAACAAAAAATTGGCGAATGGCACTGTTTGGATGCTTTGCATATATGTTTCTTAGACTATATGGAAGCAATATATACAAAGATTTCAACCGTCTACGTGTTCCAATCATTGTTCTACTTGTAGAAAGTTACAATTAATTTCTGTTAAAGGATTAACAATGGGGCTCGTAGTTCACTTAAACTTGAAGAACAAAAAATTGGCGAATTGTACTGTTTGGATGCTTTGCATATTTGTTTCGTAGACTATATAGAAGCAATATATACAATGATTTCAACCGTCTACATGATCAATTCATTGTTCTACTTGTCGAAATTTACAAATAATTTCCTTTATAGGATTAACAATGGGGCTCGTAGTTCACTTAAACATGAAGATGAAATAATTGGCGAATTGTACTGTTTGGATGCTTTGCATATATGTTTCTTAGATTATATAGAAGCAATATATACAATGATTTCAACAGTCTACCTGTTCCATTCATTGTTCTTCTTGTCGAAAGTTAGAAATAATTTCCGTTTCATGATTATCAATGGGCCTCGTTGTTCACTTAAACTTGAAGAACAAAAAATTGGCGACTGGTACTGTTTGGATGCTTTGCATATATGTTTCTTAGACTATTTAGAAGCAATATATAGAAAGATTTCAACCGTCTACCTGTTCCATTCATTGTTCTACTTGTCGAAATTTACAAATAATTTCCTTTAAAGGATTAACAATGGGGCTCGAAGTTCACTTAAACTTGAAGAACAAAAAATTGGCGAATGGTACTGTTTGGATGCTTTGCATATATGTTTCTTAGACTATATGGAAGCAATATATACAAAGATTTCAACCGTCTGCGTGTTCCAATCATTGTTCTACTTGTAGAAAGTTACAATTAATTTCCGTTAAAGGATTAACAATGGGGCTCGTAGTTCACTTAAACTTGAAGAACAAAAAATTGGCGAGTTGTACTGTTTGGATGCTTTGCATATATGTTTCGTAGGCTATATAGAAGCAATATATACAATGATTTCAACCGTCTACCTGTTCTATTCATTGTTCTTCTTGTCGAAAGTTAGAAATAATTTCCGTTTCATGATTATCAATGGGCCTCGTTGTTCACTTAAACTTGAAGAACAACAAATTGGCGAATGGTACTGATTGGATGCTTTGCGTACATGTTTCTTAGACTATATGGAAGCAATATATACAAAGATTTCAACCGTCTACGTGTTCCAATCATTGTTCAACTTGCCGAAATTTACAAATAATTTCCGATAAAGGATTAACAATGGGTCTCATTGTTCACTTAAACTTGAAGAACAAAAAATTGGCGAATTGTACTGTTTGGATGCTTTGCATATATGTTTCTTAGACTATATAGAAGCAATATATACAAAGATTTCAACCGTTTACCTGTTCCATTCAATGTTCTACTTGTCGAAAGTTACAAATAATTTCCGTTAAAGGATTAACAATGGGGCTCGTAGTTCACTTAAACTTGAAGAACAAAAAATTGGCGAATTGTACTGTTTGGATGCTTTGCATATATGTTTCTTAGACTATATAGAAGCAATATATACAAAGATTTAAACCGTCTACCTGTTCCATTCAATGTTCTACTTGTCGAAAGTTACAAATAATTTTCGATAAAGGATTAACAATGGGGCTCATTGTTCACTTAAACTTGAAGAACAAAAAATTGGCGAATGGTACTGTTTGGATGCTTTGCATATATGTTTCTTAGACTATATGGAAGCAATATATACAATGATTTCAACCGTCTACATGATCCATTCATTGTTCTACTTGTCGAAATTTACAAATAATTTCCTTTAAAGGATTAACAATGGGGCTCGTAGTTCACTTAAACTTGAAGAACAAAAAATTGGCGAATTGTACTGTTTGGATGCTTTGCATATATGTTTCTTAGACTATTTAGAAGCAATATATAGAAAGATTTCAACCGTCTACCTGTTCCATTCATTGTTCTACTTGTCGAAAGTTACAAATAATTTCCGTTAAAGGATTAACAATGGGGCTCGTTGTTCACTTAAACTTGAAGAACAAAAAAGTGGCGAATGGTACTGTTTGGTTGCTTTGCATATATGTTTCTTAGACTATATAGAAGCAATATATACAAAGATTTCAACCGTCTACCTGTTCCATTCATTGTTCTACTTGTCGAAAGTTACAAATAATTTCCGATAACGGATTAACCATTGGGGCTCATTGTTCACTTAAACTTGAAGAACAAAAAATTGGCGAATTGTACTGTTTGGATGCTTTGCATATATGATTCTTATACTATATAGAAGCAATATATACAAAGATTTCAACCGTCTACCTGTTCCATTCATTGTTCTACTTGTTGAAAGTTACAAATAATTTCCTTTAAAGGATTAACAATGGGGCTCATTGTTCACTTAAACTTGGAGGACAAAAAATTGGCGAATTATACTGTTTGGATGCTTTGCATATATGTTTCTTAGACTATATAGAAGCAATATATACAATGATTTCAACCGTCTACCTGTTCCATTCATTGTTCTACTTGTCGAAAGTTACAAATAATTTCCGTTAAAGTATTAACAATGGGGCTCGTAGTTCACTTATACTTGAAGATCAAATAATTGGCGAATTGTACTGTTTGGATGATTTGCATATATGTTTCTTAGACTTTATAGAAGCAATATATACAAAGATTTCAACCCTCTACCTGTTCCATTCATTGTTCTACTTGTCGAAAGTTACAAATAATTTCCGATAAAGGATTAACAATGGGTCTCATTGTTCACTTAAACTTGAAGAACAAAAAATTGGCGAATGGTACTGTTTGGATGCTTTGCATATATGTTTCTTAGACTATATGGAAGCAATATATACAAAGATTTCAACCGTCTACGTGTTCCAATCATTGTTCTACTTGTCGAAATTTACAAATAATTTCCTTTAAAGGATTAACAATGGAGCTCGTTGTTCACTTAAACTTGAAGAACAAAAAAGTGTCGAATGGTACTGTTTGGATGCTTTGCATATATGTTTCTTAGACTATATAGAAGCAATATATACATTGATTTCAACCGTCTACCTGTTCCATTCATTGTTCTACTTGTCGAAAGTTACAAATAAGTTCCGTTAAAGTATTAACAATGGGGCTCGTAGTTCACTTAAACTTGAAGGTCAAATAATTGGCGAATTGTACTGTTTGGATGATTTGCATATATGTACCTTAGACTTTATAGAAGCAATATATACAAAGATTTCAGCCGTCTACCTGTTCCATTCATTGTTCTACTTGTCGAATGTTACAAATAATTTCCGTTTCATGATTATCAATGGGGCTCGTTGTTCACTTAAACTTGAAGAACAAAAAATTGGCGAATGGTACTGTTTGGATGCTTTGCATATATGTTTCTTAGACTATATAGAAGCAATATATACAAAGATTTCAACCGTCTACCTGTTCCATTCATTGTTCTACTTGTCGCAAGTTACAAATAATTTCCGTTAAAGTATTAACAATGGGGCTCGTAGTTCACTTAAACTTGAAGATCAAAAAATTGGCGAATTGTACTGTTTGGATGCTTTGCATATATGTTTCTTAGACTATGTAGAAGCAATATATACAAAGATTTCAACCGACTACCTGTTCCATTCATTGTTCTACTTGAAGAAAGTTGCAAATAATTTCCATTTCATGATTATCAATGGGGCTCGCAGTTCACTTAAACTTGAAGATCAAAAAATTGGCGATTGTTACTGTTTAGATGCTTTGCATATATGTTTCTTAGACTATATAGAAGCAATATATACATTGATTTCAACCGTCTACCTGTTCCATTCATTGTTCTACTTGTCGAAAGTTACAAATAATTTCCTATAAAGGATTAACAATGGGGCTCATTGTTCACTTAAACTTGAAGCACAAAAAATTGGCGAATGGTACTGTTTGGATGTTTTGCGTACATGTTTCTTAGACTATATGGAAGCAATATATACAAGGATTTCAACCGTCTACCTGTTCCATTCATTGTTCTACTTGTCGAAAGTTACAAATAATTACCGATAAAGGATTAACCATTGGGGCTCATTGTTCACTTAAACTTGAAGAACAAAAAATTGGCGAATTGTACTGTTTGGATGCTTTGCATATATGTTTCTTAGACTATATAGAAGCAATATATACAAAGATTTCAACCGTCTACCTGTTCCATTCATTGTTCTACTTGTCGAAAGTTACAAATAATTTCCTTTAAAGGATTAACCATTGGGGCTCATTGTTCACTTAAACTTGAAGAACAAAAAATTGGCGAATTGTACTGTTTGGATGCTTTGCATATATGTTTCTTATACAATATAGAAGCAATATATAGAAAGATTTCAACCGTCTACGTGTTCCATTCATTGTTCTACTTGTCGAAATTTACAATTAATTTCCGTTAAAGTATTAACAATGGGGCTCGTAGTTCACTTAAACTTGAAGAGCAAAAAATTGGCGAATTGTACTGTTTGGATGCTTTACATATATGTTTCTTGGACTATATAGAAGCAATATATACAATGATTTCAACCGTCTACCTGTTCCATTCATTGTTCTACTTGTCGAATGTTACAAATAATTTCCGTTAAGGGATTAACAATGGAGATCGTAGTTTACTTAAACTTGAAGAACAAAAAATTGGCGAATTGTACTGTTTGGATGCTTTGCATATATGTTTCTTAGACTATATAGAAGCAATATATACAATGATTTCAACCGTCTACCTATTCCATTCATTGTTCTACTTGTCGAAATTTACAAATAATTTCCTTTAAAGGATTAACAATGGGGCTCGTAGTTCACTTAAACTTGAAGAGCAAAAAATTGTCGAATTGTACTGTTTGGATGCTTTGCATATATGTTTCTTAAACTATATAGAAGCAATATATACAATGATTTCAACCGTCTACCTGTTCCATTCATTGTTCTACTTGTCGAAAGTTACAAATAATTTCCGTTAAGGGATTAACAATGGGGATCGTAGTTTACTTAAACTTGTAGAACAAAAAATTGGCGAATTGTACTGTTTGGATGCTTTGCATATATGTTTCTTAGACTATATAGAAGCAATATATACAATGATTTCAACCGTCTACCTGTTCCATTCATTGTTCTACTTGTCGAAAGTTACAAATAATTTCCTTTAAGTGATTAACAATGGGGATCGTAGTTTACTTAAACTTGAAGAACAAAAAATTGGCGAATTGTATTGTTTGGATGCTTTGCTTATATGTTTCTTAGACTATATAGAAGCAATATATACAAGGATTTCAACCGTCTACCTGTTCCATTCATTGTTCTACTTGACGAAAGTTACAAATAATTACCGATAAAGGATTAACAATGGAGATCGTAGTTTACTTAAACTTGAAGAACAAAAAATTGGCGAATTGTACTGTTTGGATGCTTTGCATATATGTTTCTTAGACTATATAGGTGCAATATATACAAAGATTTCAACCGTCTACCTGTTCCATTCATTGTTCTACTTGTCGAAAGTTACAAATAATTTCCTTTAAAGGATTAACCATTGGGGCTCATTGTTCACTTAAACTTGAAGAACAAAAAATTGGCGAATTGTACTGTTTGGATGCTTTGCATATATGTTTCTTATACAATATAGAAGCAATATATAGAAAGATTTCAACCGTCTACGTGTTCCATTCATTGTTCTACTTGTCGAAATTTACAATTAATTTCCGTTAAAGTATTAACAATGGGGCTCGTAGTTCACTTAAACTTGAAGAGCAAAAAATTGGCGAATTGTACTGTTTGGATGCTTTACATATATGTTTCTTGGACTATATAGAAGCAATATATACAATGATTTCAACCGTCTACCTGTTCCATTCATTGTTCTACTTGTCGAATGTTACAAATAATTTCCGTTAAGGGATTAACAATGGAGATCGTAGTTTACTTAAACTTGAAGAACAAAAAATTGGCGAATTGTACTGTTTGGATGCTTTGCATATATGTTTCTTAGACTATATAGAAGCAATATATACAATGATTTCAACCGTCTACCTATTCCATTCATTGTTCTACTTGTCGAAATTTACAAATAATTTCCTTTAAAGGATTAACAATGGGGCTCGTAGTTCACTTAAACTTGAAGAGCAAAAAATTGTCGAATTGTACTGTTTGGATGCTTTGCATATATGTTTCTTAAACTATATAGAAGCAATATATACAATGATTTCAACCGTCTACCTGTTCCATTCATTGTTCTACTTGTCGAAAGTTACAAATAATTTCCGTTAAGGGATTAACAATGGGGATCGTAGTTTACTTAAACTTGTAGAACAAAAAATTGGCGAATTGTACTGTTTGGATGCTTTGCATATATGTTTCTTAGACTATATAGAAGCAATATATACAATGATTTCAACCGTCTACCTGTTCCATTCATTGTTCTACTTGTCGAAAGTTACAAATAATTTCCTTTAAGTGATTAACAATGGGGATCGTAGTTTACTTAAACTTGAAGAACAAAAAATTGGCGAATTGTATTGTTTGGATGCTTTGCTTATATGTTTCTTAGACTATATAGAAGCAATATATACAAGGATTTCAACCGTCTACCTGTTCCATTCATTGTTCTACTTGACGAAAGTTACAAATAATTACCGATAAAGGATTAACAATGGAGATCGTAGTTTACTTAAACTTGAAGAACAAAAAATTGGCGAATTGTACTGTTTGGATGCTTTGCATATATGTTTCTTAGACTATATAGGTGCAATATATACAAAGATTTCAACCGTCTACCTGTTCCATTCATTGTTTTACTTGTCGAAAGTTACAAATAATTTCCTTTAAAGGATTAACAATGGGGCTCATTGTTCACTTAAACTTGAAGAACAAAAAATTGGCGAACTGCACTGTTTGAATGCTTTGCATATATGTTTCTTAGACTATATAGAAGCAATATATACAATGATTTCAACCGTCTACCTGTTCCATTCATTGTTCTACTTGTCGAATGTTACAAATAATTTCCGTTAAGGGATTAACAATGGGGATCGTAGTTTACTTAAACTTGAAGAACAAAAAATTGGCGAATTGTACTGTTTGGATGCTTTGCTTATATGTTTCTTAGACTATATAGAAGCAATATATACAATGATTTCAACCGTCTACCTATTCCATTCATTGTTCTACTTGCCGAAATTTACAAATAATTTCCTTTAAAGGATTAACAATGGGGCTCGTAGTTCACTTAAACTTGAAGAGCGAAAAATTGGCGAATTGTACTGTTTGGATGCTTTGCATAGATGTTTCTTAGACTATTTAGAAGCAATATATAGAAATATTTCACCCGTCTACCTGTTCCATTCCTTGTTCTACTTGTCGAAAGTTACAAATAATTTCCTTTAAAGGATTAACAATGGGGCTCGTTGTTCACTTAAACTTGAAGATCAAATAATTGGCGAATTGTACTGTTTGGATGATTTGCATATATGTTTCTTAGACTTTATAGAAGCAATATATACAAAGATTTCAACCGTCTACCTGTTCCATTCATTGTTCTACTTGTCGACAGTTACAAATAATTTCCGTTAAGGCATTAACAATGGGGATCGTAGTTTACTTAATCTTGAAGAACAAGAAATTGGCGAATTGTGCTGTTTGGATGCTTTGCATATATGTTTCTTAGACTATATAGAAGCAATATATACAAAGATTTCAACCGTCTACCTGTTCCATTCATTGTTCTACTTGTCGAAAGTTACAAATAATTTCTTTAAAGGATTAACAATGGGGCTCGTAGTTCACTTAAACTTGAAGAACAAAAAATTGGCGAATTGTACTGTTTGGATGCTTTGCACATATGTTTCATAGACTATATAGAAGCAATATATACAATGATTTCAACCGTCTACCTGTTCCATTCCTTGTTCTACTTGTCGAAAGTTACAAATAATTTCCTTTAAAGGATTAACAATGGGGCTCGTTGTTCACTTAAACTTGAAGATCAAATAATTGGCGAATTGTACTGTTTGGATGATTTGCATATATGTTTCTTAGACTTTATAGAAGCAATATATACAAAGATTTCAACCGTCTACCTGTTCCATTCATTGTTCTACTTGTCGACAGTTACAAATAATTTCCGTTAAGGCATTAACAATGGGGATCGTAGTTTACTTAATCTTGAAGAACAAGAAATTGGCGAATTGTGCTGTTTGGATGCTTTGCATATATGTTTCTTAGACTATATAGAAGCAATATATACAAAGATTTCAACCGTCTACCTGTTCCATTCATTGTTCTACTTGTCGAAAGTTACAAATAATTTCCTTTAAAGGATTAACAATGGGGCTCATTGTTCACTTAAACTTGAAGAACAAAAAATCGGCGAATTGTACTGTTTGGATGCTTTGCATATATATTTCTTAGACTATATAGAAGCAATATATACAATAATTTCAACAGTCTACCTGTTCCATTCATTGTTCTACTTGTCGAAATTTACAAATAATTTCCTTTAAAGGATTAACAATGGGGCTCGTAGTTCACTTAAACTTGAAGAACAAAAAATTGTCGAATGGTACTGTTTGGATGCTTTGCATATATGTTTCTTAGACTATATAGAAGCAATGTATACAAAGATTTCAACCGTCTACCTGTTCCATTCCTTGTTCTACTTGTCGAAAGTTACAAATAATTTCCTTTAAAGGATTAACAATGGGGCTCGTAGTTCACTTAAACTTGAAGAGCAAAAAATTGGCGAATTGTACTGTTTGGATGCTTTGCATAGATGTTTCTTAGACTATTTAGAAGCAATATATAGAAATATTTCACCCGTCTACCTGTACTATTCATTGTTCTACTTGTAGAAAGTTACAAATAATTTCCATTTCATGATTATCAATGGGGCTCGCTGTTCACTTAAACTTGAAGATCAATAAATAGGCGATTGTTACTGTTTAGATGCTTTGCATATAGGTTTCTTAGACTATATAGAAGCAACATATACAAAGATTTCAACCGTCTACGTGTTCCAATCATTGTTCTACTTGTCGAAATTTACAAATAATTTCCTTTAAAGGATTAACAATGGGGCTCGTTGTTCACTTAAACTTGAAGAACAAAAAAGTGGCGAATGGTACTGTTTGGGTGCATTGCATATATGTTTCTTAAACTATATAGAAGCAATATATACAAAGATTTCAACCGTCTACCTGTTCCATTCATTGTTCTACTTGTCGAAAGTTACAAATAATTTCCGATAAAGGATTAACAATGGGGCTCATTGTTCACTTAAACTTGAAGAACAAAAAATTGGCGAATGGTACTGTTTGGATGCTTTGCATATATGTTTCTTAGACTATATAGAAGCAATATATACAAAGGTTTCCACCGTCTACCTGTTCCATTCATTGTTCTACTTGTCGAAAGTTACAAATAATTTCCTTTAAAGGATTAACAATGGGGCTCATTGTTCACTTAAACTTGAAGAACAAAAAATTGGCGAATTGTACTGTTTGGATGCTTTGCATATATGTTTCTTAGACTATATAGAAGCAATATATACAATGATTTCAACCGTCTACCTGTTCCATTCATTGTTCTACTTGTCGAATGTTACAAATAATTTCCGTTAAGGGATTAACAATGGGGATCGTAGTTTACTTAAACTTGAAGAACAAAAAATTGGCGAATTGTACTGTTTGGATGCTTTGCATATATGTTTCTTAGACTATATAGAAGCAATATATACAAAGATTTCAACCGTCTAAGTGTTCCAATCATTGTTCTACTTGGCGAAATTTACAAATAATTTCCTTTAAAGGATTAACAATGGGGCTCGTTGTTCACTTAAACTTGAAGAACAAAAAAGTGGCGAGTGGTACTGTTTGGGTGCTTTGCATATATGTTTCTTAGACTATATAGAAGCAATATATACAAAGATTTCAACCGTCTACCTGTTCCATTCATTGTTCTACTTGTCGAAAGTTACAAATAATTTCCGATAAAGGATTAACAATGGGGCTCATTGTTCACTTAAACTTGGAGAACAAAAAATTGGCGAATGGTACTGTTTGGATGCTTTGCATATATGTTTCTTAGACTATATAGAAGCAATATATACAAAGATTTCAACCGTCTACCTGTTCCATTCATTGTTCTACTTGTCGAAAGTTACAAATAATTTCCTTTAAAGGATTAACAATGGGGCTCATTGTTCACTTAAACTTGAAGAACAAAAAATTGGCGAATTGTACTGTTTGGATGCTTTGCATAGATGTTTCTTAGACTATTTAGAAGCAATATATAGAAATATTTCACCCGTCTACCTGTACTATTCATTGTTCTACTTGTAGAAAGTTACAAATAATTTCCATTTCATGATTATCAATAGGGCTTACTGTTCACTTAAACTTGAAGATCAAAAAATTGGCGATTGTTACTGTTTGGATGCTTTGCATAAATGTTTCTTAGATTATATAGAAGCAATATATACAAAGATTTCAACCGTCTACCTGTTCCATTCATTGTTCTACTTGTCGAAAGTTACAAATAATTTCCGATAAAGGATTAACAATGGGGCTCATTGTTCACTTAAACTTGAAGGACAAAAAATTGGCGAATGGTACTGTTTGGATGCTTTGCGTACATGTTTCTTAGACTATATGGAAGCAATATATACAAGGATTTCAACCGTCTACCTGTTCCATTCATTGTTCTACTTGTCGAAAGTTACAAATAATTACCGATAAAGGATTAACCATTGGGGCTCATTGTTCACTTAAACCTGAAGAACAAAAAATTGGCGAATTGTACTGTTTGGATGCTTTGCATATATGTTTCTTAGACTATAAAGAAGCAATATATACATTGATTTGAACCGTCTACCTTTTCCATTCATTGTTCTACTTGTCGCAAATTACAAATAATTTCCGTTAAAGTATTAACAATGGGGCTCGTAGTTCACTTAAACTTGAAGAACAAAAAATTGGCGAATTGTACTGTTTGGATGCTTTGCATATATGTTTCTTAGACTATATAGAAGCAATATATACAATGATTTCAACCGTCTACCTATTCCATTCATTGTTCTACTTGCCGAAATTTACAAATAATTTCCTTTAAAGGATTAACAATGGGGCTCGTAGTTCACTTAAACTTGAAGAGCAAAAAATTGGCGAATTGTACTGTTTGGATGCTTTGCATAGATGTTTCTTAGACTATTTAGAAGCAATATATAGAAATATTTCACCCGTCTACCTGTACTATTCATTGTTCTACTTGTAGAAAGTTACAAATAATTTACATTTCATGATTATCAATGGGGCTCGCTGTTCACTTAAACTTGAAGATCAATAAATAGGCGATTGTTACTGTTTAGATGCTTTGCATATAGGTTTCTTAGACTATATAGAAGCAACATATACAAAGATTTTTACCGTCTACGTGTTCCAATCATTGTTCTACTTGTCGAAATTTACAAATAATTTCCTTTAAAGGATTAACAATGGGGCTCGTTGTTCACTTAAACTTGAAGAACAAAAAAGTGGCGAATGGTACTGTTTGGGTGCATTGCATATATGTTTCTTAAACTATATAGAAGCAATATATACAAAGATTTCAACCGTCTACCTGTTCCATTCATTGTTCTACTTGTCGAAAGTTACAAATAATTTCCGATAAAGGATTAACAATGGGGCTCATTGTTCACTTAAACTTGAAGAACAAAAAATTGGCGAATGGTACTGTTTGGATGCTTTGCATATATGTTTCTTAGACTATATAGAAGCAATATATACAAAGGTTTCAACCGTCTACCTGTTCCATTCATTGTTCTACTTGTCGAAAGTTACAAATAATTTCCTTTAAAGGATTAACAATGGGGCTCATTGTTCACTTAAACTTGAGGAACAAAAAATTGGCGAATTGTACTGTTTGGATGCTTTGCATATATGTTTCTTAGACTATATAGAAGCAATATATAGAATGATTTCAACCGTCTACCTGTTCCATTCATTGTTCTACTTGTCGAATGTTACAAATAATTTCCGTTAAGGGATTAACAATGGGGATCGTAGTTTACTTAAACTTGAAGAACAAAAAATTGGCGAATTGTACTGTTTGGATGCTTTGCATATATGTTTCTTAGACTATATAGAAGCAATATATACAAAGATTTCAACCGTCTACGTGTTCCAATCATTGTTCTACTTGGCGAAATTTACAAATAATTTCCTTTAAAGGATTAACAATGGGGCTCGTTGGTCACTTAAACTTGAAGAACAAAAAAGTGGCGAATGGTACTGTTTGGGTGCTTTGCATATATGTTTCTTAGACTATATAGAAGCAATATATACAAAGATTTCAACCGTCTACCTGTTCCATTCATTGTTCTACTTGTCGAAAGTTACAAATAATTTCCGATAAAGGATTAACAATGGGCCTCATTGTTCACTTAAACTTGGAGAACAAAAAATTGGCGAATGGTACTGTTTGGATGCTTTGCATATATGTTTCTTAGACTATATAGAAGCAATATATACAAAGATTTCAACCGTCTACCTGTTCCATTCATTGTTCTACTTGTCGAAAGTTACAAATAATTTCCTTTAAAGGATTAACAATGGGGCTCATTGTTCACTTAAACTTGAAGAACAAAAAATTGGCGAATTGTACTGTTTGGATGCTTTGCATATATGTTTCTTAGACTATATAGAAGCAATATATACAATGATTTCAACCGTCTACCTGTTCCATTCATTGTTCTACTTGTCGAATGTTACAAATAATTTCCGTTTCATGATTATCAATGGGGCTCGTTGTTCACTTAAACTTGAAGAACAAAAAATTGGCGTATGGTACTGTTTGGATGCTTTGCATATATGTTTCTTAGACTATATAGAAGCAATATATACAAAGATTTCAACCGTCTACCTGTTCCATTCATTGTTCTACTTGTCGAAATTTACAAATAATTTCCGATAACGGATTAACCATTGGGACTCATTGTTCACTTAAACTTGAAGAACAAAAAATTGGCGAATTGTACTGTTTGGATGCTTTGCATATATGTTTCTTATACTATATAGAAGCAATATATACAAAGATTTCAACCGTCTACCTGTCCCATTCATTGTTCTACTTGTCGAAAATTACAAATAATTACCGATAAAGGATTAACCATTGGGGCTCATTGTTCACTTAAACTTGAAGAACAAAAAATTGGCGCATCGTACTGTTTGGATGCTTTGCATATATGTTTCTTAGACTATATAGAAGCAATATATACAAAGATTTCAACCGTCTACCTGTTCCATTCATTGTTCTACATGTCGAAAGTTACAAATAATTTCCGATAAAGGATTAACAATGGGGCTCGTAGTTCACTTAAACTTGAAGAACAAAAAATTGTCGAATTGTACTGTTTGGATGATTTGCATATATGTTTCTTAGACTATATAGAAGCAATATATACAATGATTTCAACTGTCTACCTATTCCATTCATTGTTCTACTTGCCGAAATTTACAAATAATTTCCTTTAAAGGATTAACAATGGGGCTCGTAGTTCACTTAAACTTGAAGAGCAAAAAATTGTCGAATTTTACTGTTTGGATGCTTTGCATATATGTTTCTTAGACTATATAGAAGCAATATATACAATGATTTCAACCGTCTACCTGTTCCATTCATTGATCTACTTGTCGAAAGTTACAAATAATTTCCGTTAAGGGATTAACAATGGGGATCGTAGTTTACTTGAACTTGAAGAACAAAAAATTGGCGAATTGTACTGTTTGGATGATTTGCATATATGTTTCTTAGACTATATAGAAGCAATATATACAATGATTTCAACTGTCTACCTATTCCATTCATTGTTCTACTTGCCGAAATTTACAAATAATTTCCTTTAAAGGATTAACAATGGGGCTCGTAGTTCACTTAAACTTGAAGAGCAAAAAATTGTCGAATTTTACTGTTTGGATGCTTTGCATATATGTTTCTTAGACTATATAGAAGCAATATATACAATGATTTCAACCGTCTACCTGTTCCATTCATTGATCTACTTGTCGAAAGTTACAAATAATTTCCGTTAAGGGATTAACAATGGGGATCGTAGTTTACTTGAACTTGAAGAACAAAAAATTGGCGAATTGTACTGTTTGGATGCTTTGCATATATGTTTCTTAGACTATATAGAAGCTATATATACAAGTATTTCAACCGTCTACCTGTTCCATTCAGTGTTCTACTTGTCGAAAGTTACAAATAATTACCGATAAAGGATTAACCATTGGGGCTCATTGTTCACTTAAACTTGAAGAACAAAAAATTTGCGAATTGTACTGTTTGGATGCTTTGCATATATGTTTCTTAGACTATATAGATGCAATATATACATAGATTTCAACCGTCTACCTGTTCCATTCATTGTTCTACTTGTCGAAATTTACAAATAATTTCCGTTAAAGTATTAATAATGGGGCTCGTAGTTCACTTAAACTTGAAGATCAAATAATTGGCGAATTGTACTGTTTGGATGATTTGCATATATGTTTCTTAGACTATATAGAAGCAATATATACAAAGATTTCAACCGTCTACCTGTTCCATTCATTGTTCTACTTGTCGAAATTTACAAATAATTTCCTTTAAAGGATTAACAATGGGGCTCGTAGTTCACTTAAACTTGAAGAACAAAAAATTGGCGAATGGTTTCTGTTAGGATGCTTTGCATATATGTTTCTTAGACTATATAGAAGCAATATATACATTGATTTCAACCGGCTACCTGTTCCATTCATTGTTCTACTTGTCGAAATTTACAAATAATTTCCTTTAAAGGATTAACAATGGGGCTCGTAGTTCACTTAAACTTGAAGAACAAAAAATTGGCGAATGGTACTGTTTGGATGCTTTGCATATATGTTTCTTAGACTATATAGAAGCAATGTATACAAAGATTTCAACCGTCTACCTGTTCCATTCATTGTTCTACTTGTCGCAAGTTACAAATAATTTCCGTTAAAGTATTAACAATGGGGCTCGTAGTTCACTTAAACTTGAAGATCAAAAAATTGGCGAATTGTACTGTTTGGATGCTTTGCATATATGTTTCTTAGACTATATGGAAGCAATATATACAAGGATTTCAACCGTCTACCTGTTCCATTCATTGTTCTACTTGTCGAAAGTTACAAATAATTACCGATAAAGGATTAACCATTGGGGCTCATTGTTCACTTAAACTTGAAGAACAAAAAATTGGCGAATTGTACTGTTTGGATGCTTTGCATATATGTTTCTTAGACTATATAGAAGCAATATATACAAAGATTTCAACCGTCTACCTGTTCCATTCATTGTTCTACTTGTCGAAAGTTACAAATAATTTCCTTTAAAGGATTAACCATTGGGGCTCATTGTTCACTTAAACTTGAAGAACAAAAAATTGGCGAATTGTACTGTTTGGATGCTTTGCATATATGTTTCTTATACTATATAGAAGCAATATATACAAAGATTTCAACCGTCTACGTGTTCCATTCATTGTTCTACTTGTCGAAAGTTACAATTAATTTCCGTTAAAGTATTAACAATGGGGCTCGTAGTTCACTTAAACTTGAAGAGCAAAAAATTGGCGAATTGTACTGTTTGGATGCTTTGCATATATGTTTCTTGGACTATATAGAAGCAATATATACAATGATTTCAACCGTCTACCTGTTCCATTCATTGTTCTACTTGTCGAATGTTACAAATAATTTCCGTTAAGGGATTAACAATGCGGATCGTAGTTTACTTAAACTTGAAGAACAAAAAATTGGCGAATTGTACTGTTTGGATGCTTTGCATATATGTTTCTTAGACTATATAGAAGCAATATATACAATGATTTCAACCGTCTACCTATTCCATTCATTGTTCTACTTGTCGAAATTTACAAATAATTTCCTTTAAAGGATTAACAATGGGGACTCGTAGTTCACTTAAACTTGAAGAGCAAAAAATTGTCGAATTGTACTGTTTGGATGCTTTGCATATATGTTTCTTAAACTATATAGAAGCAATATATACAATGATTTCAACCGTCTACCTGTTCCATTCATTGTTCTACTTGTCGAAAGTTACAAATAATTTCCGTTAAGGGATTAACAATGGGGATCGTAGTTTACTTAAACTTGTAGAACAAAAAATTGGCGAATTGTACTGTTTGGATGCTTTGCATATATGTTTCTTAGACTATATAGAAGCAATATATACAATGATTTCAACCGTCTACCTGTTCCATTCATTGTTCTACTTGTCGAAAGTTACAAATAATTTCCTTTAAGTGATTAACAATGGGGATCGTAGTTTACTTAAACTTGAAGAACAAAAAATTGGCGAATTGTACTGTTTGGATGCTTTGCTTATATGTTTCTTAGACTATATAGAAGCAATATATACAAGGATTTCAACCGTCTACCTGTTCCATTCATTGTTCTACTTGTCGAAAGTTACAAATAATTACCGATAAAGGATTAACCATTGGGGCTCATTGTTCACTTACACTTGAAGAACAAAAAATTGGCGAATTGTACTGTTTGGATGCTTTGCATATATGTTTCATAGACTATATAGGTGCAATATATACAAAGATTTCAACCGTCTACCTGTTCCATTCATTGTTCTACTTGTCGAATGTTACAAATAATTTCCGTTAAGGCATTAACAATGGGGATCGTAGTTTACTTAATCTTGAAGAACAAGAAATTGGCGAATTGTGCTGTTTGGATGCTTTGCATATATGTTTCTTAGACTATATAGAAGCAATATATACAAAGATTTCAACCGTCTACCTGTTCCATTCATTGTTCTACTTGTCGAAAGTTACAAATAATTTCCTTTAAAGGATTAACAATGGGGCTCATTGTTCACTTAAACTTGATGAACAAAAAATCGGCGAATTGTACTGTTTGGATGCTTTGCATATATATTTCTTAGACTATATAGAAGCAATATATACATTGATTTCAACCGGCTACCTGTTCCATTCATTGTTCTACTTGTCGAAAGTTACAAATAATTTCCTATAAAGGATTAACAATGGGGCTCATTGTTCACTTAAACTTGAAGGACAAAAAATTGGCGAATGGTACTGTTTGGATGCTTTGCGTACCTGTTTCTTAGACTATATGGAAGCAATATATACAAGGATTTCAACCGTCTACCTGTTCCATTCATTGTTCCACTTGTCGAAAGTTACAAATAATTACCGATAAAGGATTAACCATTGGGGCTCATTGTTCACTTAAACTTGAAGAACAAAAAATTGGCGAATTGTACTGTTTGGATGCTTTGCATATATGTTTCTTAGACTATATAGAAGCAATATATACAAAGATTTCAACCGTCTACCTGTTCCATTCATTGTTCTACTTGTCGAAAGTTACAAATAATTTCCTTTAAAGGATTAACAATGGGGCTCGTAGTTCACTTAAACTTGAAGAACAAAAAATTGGCGAATTGTACTGTTTGGATGCTTTGCACATATGTTTCATAGACTATATAGAAGCAATATATACAATGATTTCAACCGTCTACCTGTTCCATTCCTTGTTCTACTTGTCGAAAGTTACAAATAATTTCCTTTAAAGGATTAACAATGGGGCTCGTTGTTCACTTAAACTTGAAGATCAAATAATTGGCGAATTGTACTGTTTGGATGATTTGCATATATGTTTCTTAGACTTTATAGAAGCAATATATACAAAGATTTCAACCGTCTACCTGTTCCATTCATTGTTCTACTTGTCGACAGTTACAAATAATTTCCGTTAAGGCATTAACAATGGGGATCGTAGTTTACTTAATCTTGAAGAACAAGAAATTGGCGAATTGTGCTGTTTGGATGCTTTGCATATATGTTTCTTAGACTATATAGAAGCAATATATACAAAGATTTCAACCGTCTACCTGTTCCATTCATTGTTCTACTTGTCGAAAGTTACAAATAATTTCCTTTAAAGGATTAACAATGGGGCTCATTGTTCACTTAAACTTGAAGAACAAAAAATCGGCGAATTGTACTGTTTGGATGCTTTGCATATATATTTCTTAGACTATATAGAAGCAATATATACAATAATTTCAACAGTCTACCTGTTCCATTCATTGTTCTACTTGTCGAAATTTACAAATAATTTCCTTTAAAGGATTAACAATGGGGCTCGTAGTTCACTTAAACTTGAAGAACAAAAAATTGGCGAATGGTACTGTTTGGATGCTTTGCATATATGTTTCTTAGACTATATAGAAGCAATGTATACAAAGATTTCAACCGTCTACCTGTTCCATTCATTGTTCTACTTGTCGCAAGTTACAAATAATTTCCGTTAAAGTATTAACAATGGGGCTCGTAGTTCACTTAAACTTGAAGATCAAAAAATTGGCGAATTGTACTGTTTGGATGCTTTGCATATATGTTTCTTAGACTATATAGAAGCAATATATACAAAGATTTCAACCGTCTACCTGTTCCATTCATTGTTCTACTTGAAGAAAGTTGCAAATAATTTCCATTTCATGATTATCAATGGGGCTCGCAGTTCACTTAAACTTGAAGATCAAAAAATTGGCGATTGTTACTGTTTAGATGCTTTGCATATAGGTTTCTTAGACTATATAGAAGCAATATATACAAAGATTTCAACCGTCTACCTGTTCCATTCATTGTTCTACTTGTCGAAAATTACAAATAATTTCCTATAAAGGATTAACCATTGGGGCTCATTGATCACTTAAACTTGAAGGACAAAAAATTGGCGAATGGTACTGTTTGGATGCTTTGCGTACCTGTTTCTTAGACTATATGGAAGCAATATATACAAGGATTTCAACCGTCTACCTGTTCCATTCATTGTTCCACTTGTCGAAAGTTACAAATAATTACCGATAAAGGATTAACCATTGGGGCTCATTGTTCACTTAAACTTGAAGAACAAAAAATTGGCGAATTGTACTGTTTGGATGCTTTGCATATATGTTTCTTAGACTATATAGAAGCAATATATACAAAGATTTCAACCGTCTACCTGTTCCATTCATTGTTCTACTTGTCGAAAGTTACAAATAATTTCCTTTAAAGGATTAACAATGGGGCTCGTAGTTCACTTAAACTTGAAGAACAAAAAATTGGCGAATTGTACTGTTTGGATGCTTTGCACATATGTTTCATAGACTATATAGAAGCAATATATACAATGATTTCAACCGTCTACCTGTTCCATTCCTTGTTCTACTTGTCGAAAGTTACAAATAATTTCCTTTAAAGGATTAACAATGGGGCTCGTTGTTCACTTAAACTTGAAGATCAAATAATTGGCGAATTGTACTGTTTGGATGATTTGCATATATGTTTCTTAGACTTTATAGAAGCAATATATACAAAGATTTCAACCGTCTACCTGTTCCATTCATTGTTCTACTTGTCGACAGTTACAAATAATTTCCGTTAAGGCATTAACAATGGGGATCGTAGTTTACTTAATCTTCAAGAACAAGAAATTGGCGAATTGTGCTGTTTGGATGCTTTGCATATATGTTTCTTAGACTATATAGAAGCAATATATACAAAGATTTCAACCGTCTACCTGTTCCATTCATTGTTCTACTTGTCGAAAGTTACAAATAATTTCCTTTAAAGGATTAACAATGGGGCTCATTGTTCACTTAAACTTGAAGAACAAAAAATCGGCGAATTGTACTGTTTGGATGCTTTGCATATATATTTCTTAGACTATATAGAAGCAATATATACAATAATTTCAACAGTCTACCTGTTCCATTCATTGTTCTACTTGTCGAAATTTACAAATAATTTCCTTTAAAGGATTAACAATGGGGCTCGTAGTTCACTTAAACTTGAAGAACAAAAAATTGGCGAATGGTACTGTTTGGATGCTTTGCATATATGTTTCTTAGACTATATAGAAGCAATGTATACAAAGATTTCAACCGTCTACCTGTTCCATTCATTGTTCTACTTGTCGCAAGTTACAAATAATTTCCGTTAAAGTATTAACAATGGGGCTCGTAGTTCACTTAAACTTGAAGATCAAAAAATTGGCGAATTGTACTGTTTGGATGCTTTGCATATATGTTTCTTAGACTATATAGAAGCAATATATACAAAGATTTCAACCGTCTACCTGTTCCATTCATTGTTCTACTTGAAGAAAGTTGCAAATAATTTCCATTTCATGATTATCAATGGGGCTCGCAGTTCACTTAAACTTGAAGATCAAAAAATTGGCGATTGTTACTGTTTAGATGCTTTGCATATAGGTTTCTTAGACTATATAGAAGCAATATATACAAAGATTTCAACCGTCTACCTGTTCCATTCATTGTTCTACTTGTCGAAAATTACAAATAATTTCCTATAAAGGATTAACCATTGGGGCTCATTGATCACTTACACTTGAAGAACAAAAAATTGGCGTATGGTACTGTTTGGGTGCTTTGCATATATGTTTCTTAGACTATATAGAAGCAATATATACAATGATTTCAACAGCCTACCTGTTCCATGCATTGTTCTACTTGTCGAAATTTACAAATAATTTCCTTTAAAGGATTAACAATGGGGCTCGTAGTTCACTTAAACTTGAAGAACAAAAAATTGGCGAATGGTACTGTTAGGATGCTTTGCATATATGTTTCTTAGACTATATAGAAGCAATATATACATTGATTTCAACCGGCTACCTGTTCCATTCATTGTTCTACTTGTCGAAATTTACAAATAATTTCCGATAAAGGATTAACCATTGGGGCTCATTGTTCACTTAAACTTGAAGAACAAACAATTGGCGAATTGTACTGTTTGGATGCTTTGCATATATGTTTCTTAGACTATATAGATGCAATATATACAAAGATTTCAACCGGCTACCTGTTCCATTCATTGTTCTACTTGTCGAAATTTACAAATAATTTCCGATAAAGGATTAACCATTGGGGCTCATTGTTCACTTAAACTTGAAGAACAAAAAATTGGCGAATGGTACTGTTTGGATGCTTTGCATATATGTTTCTTAGACTATATAGAAGCAATATATACATTGATTTCAACCGGCTACCTGTTCCATTCATTGTTCTACTTGTCGAAAGTTACAAATAATTTCCTATAAAGGATTAACAATGGGGCTCATTGTTCACTTAAACTTGAAGGACAAAAAATTGGCGAATGGTACTGTTTGGATGCTTTGCGTACATGTTTCTTAGACTATATGGAAGCAATATATACAAGGATTTCAACCGTCTACCTGTTCCATTCATTGTTCTACTTGTCGAAAGTTACAAATAATTACCGATAAAGGATTAACCATTGGGGCTCATTGTTCACTTAAACTTGAAGAACAAAAAATTGGCGAATTGTACTGTTTGGATGCTTTGCATATATGTTTCTTAGACTATATAGAAGCAATATATACAAAGATTTCAACCGTCTACCTGTTCCATTCATTGTTCTACTTGTCGAAAGTTACAAATAATTTCCTTTAAAGGATTAACCATTGGGGCTCATTGTTCACTTAAACTTGAAGAACAAAAAATTGGCGAATTGTACTGTTTGGATGCTTTGCATATATGTTTCTTATACTATATAGAAGCAATATATACAAAGATTTCAACCGTCTACGTGTTCCATTCATTGTTCTACTTGTCGAAAGTTACAATTAATTTCCGTTAAAGTATTAACAATGGGGCTCGTAGTTCACTTAAACTTGAAGAGCAAAAAATTGGCGAATTGTACTGTTTGGATGCTTTGCATATATGTTTCTTGGACTATATAGAAGCAATATATACAATGATTTCAACCGTCTAACTGTTCCATTCATTGTTCTACTTGTCGAATGTTACAAATAATTTCCGTTAAGGGATTAACAATAGGGATCGTAGTTTACTTAAACTTGAAGAACAAAAAATTGGCGAATTGTACTGTTTGGATGCTTTGCATATATGTTTCTTAGACTATATAGAAGCAATATATACAATGATTTCAACCGTCTACCTATTCCATTCATTGTTCTACTTGTCGAAATTTACAAATAATTTCCTTTAAAGGAATAACAATGGGGACTCGTAGTTCACTTAAACTTGAAGAGCAAAAAATTGTCGAATTGTACTGTTTGGATGCTTTGCATATATGTTTCTTAAACTATATAGAAGCAATATATACAATGATTTCAACCGTCTACCTGTTCCATTCATTGTTCTACTTGTCGAAAGTTACAAATAATTTCCGTTAAGGGATTAACAATGGGGATCGTAGTTTACTTAAACTTGTAGAACAAAAAATTGGCGAATTGTACTGTTTGGATGCTTTGCATATATGTTTCTTAGACTATATAGAAGCAATATATACAATGATTTCAACCGTCTACCTGTTCCATTCATTGTTCTACTTGTCGAAAGTTACAAATAATTTCCTTTAAGTGATTAACAATGGGGATCGTAGTTTACTTAAACTTGAAGAACAAAAAATTGGCGAATTGTACTGTTTGGATGCTTTGCTTATATGTTTCTTAGACTATATAGAAGCAATATATACAAGGATTTCAACCGTCTACCTGTTCCATTCATTGTTCTACTTGTCGAAAGTTACAAATAATTACCGATAAAGGATTAACCATTGGGGCTCATTGTTCACTTACACTTGAAGAACAAAAAATTGGCGAATTGTACTGTTTGGATGCTTTGCATATATGTTTCATAGACTATATAGGTGCAATATATACAAAGATTTCAACCGTCTACCTGTTCCATTCATTGTTTTACTTGTCGAAAGTTACAAATAATTTCCTTTAAAGGATTAACAATGGGGCTCATTGTACACTTAAACTTGAAGAACAAAAAATTGGCGAACTGCACTGTTTGAATGCTTTGCATATATGTTTCTTAGACTATATAGAAGCAATATATACAATGATTTCAACCGTCTACCTGTTCCATTCATTGTTCTACTTGTCGAATGTTACAAATAATTTCCGTTAAGGCATTAACAATGGGGATCGTAGTTTACTTAATCTTGAAGAACAAGAAATTGGCGAATTGTGCTGTTTGGATACTTTGCATATATGTTTCTTAGACTATATAGAAGCAATGTATTCAAAGATTTCAACCGTCTACCTGTTCCATTCATTGTTCTACTTGTCGCAAGTTACAAATAATTTCCGTTAAAGTATTAACAATGGGGCTCGTAGTTCACTTAAACTTGAAGATCAAAAAATTGGCGAATTGTACTGTTTGGATGCTTTGCATATATGTTTCTTAGACCATATAGAAGCAATATATACAAAGATTTCAACCGTCTACCTGTTCCATTCATTGTTCTACTTGAAGAAAGTTGCAAATAATTTCCATTTCATGATTATCAATGGGGCTCGCAGTTCACTTAAACTTGAAGATCAAAAAATTGGCGATTGTTACTGTTTAGATGCTTTGCATATAGGTTTCTTAGACTATATAGAAGCAATATATACAAAGATTTCAACCGTCTACCTGTTCCATTCATTGTTCTACTTGTCGAAAATTACAAATAATTTCCTATAAAGGATTAACCATTGGGGCTCATTGATCACTTACACTTGAAGAACAAAAAATTGGCGTATGGTACTGTTTGGATGCTTTGCATATATGTTTCTTAGACTATATAGAAGCAATATATACAATGATTTCAACAGTCTACCTGTTCCATTCATTGTTCTACTTGTCGAAATTTACAAATAATTTCCTTTAAAGGATTAACAATGGGGCTCGTAGTTCACTTAAACTTGAAGAACAAAAAATTGGCGAATGGTACTGTTAGGATGCTTTGCAAATATGTTTCTTAGACTATATAGAAGCAATATATACATTGATTTCAACCGGCTACCTGTTCCATTCATTGTTCTACTTGTCGAAATTTACAAATAATTTCCGATAAAGGATTAACCATTGGGGCTCATTGTTCACTTAAACTTGAAGAACAAACAATTGGCGAATTGTACTGTTTGGATGCTTTGCATATATGTTTCTTAGACTATATAGATGCAATATATACAAAGATTTCAACCGGCTACCTGTTCCATTCATTGTTCTACTTGTCGAAACTTACAAATAATTTCCGATAAAGGATTAACCATTGGGGCTCATTGTTCACTTAAACTTGAAGAACAAAAAATTGGCGAATGGTACTGTTTGGATGCTTTGCATATATGTTTCTTAGACTATATAGAAGCAATATATACATTGATTTCAACCGGCTACCTGTTCCATTCATTGTTCTACTTGTCGAAAGTTACAAATAATTTCCTATAAAGGATTAACAATGGGGCTCATTGTTCACTTAAACTTGAAGGACAAAAAATTGGCGAATGGTACTGTTTGGATGCTTTGCGTACATGTTTCTTAAACTATATGGAAGCAATATATACAAGGATTTCAACCGTCTACCTGTTCCATTCATTGTTCTACTTGTCGAAAGTTACAAATAATTACCGATAAAGGATTAACCATTGGGGCTCATTGTTCACTTAAACTTGAAGAACAAAAAATTGGCGAATTGTACTGTTTGGATGCTTTGCATATATGTTTCTTAGACTATATAGAAGCAATATATACAAAGATTTCAACCGTCTACCTGTTCCATTCATTGTTCTACTTGTCGAATGTTACAAATAATTTCCGTTAAGGGATTAACAATGGGGATCGTAGTTTACTTAAACTTGAAGAACAAAAAATTGGCGAATTGTACTGTTTGGATGCTTTGCATATATGTTTCTTAGACTATATAGAAGCAATATATACAATGATTTCAACCGTCTACCTATTCCATTCATTGTTCTACTTGTCGAAATTTACAAATAATTTCCTTTAAAGGATTAACAATGGGGCTCGTAGTTCACTTAAACTTGAAGAACAAAAAATTGGCGAATGGTACTGTTTGGATGGTTTGCATATATGTTTCTTAGACTATATAGAAGCAATGTATACAAAGATTTCAACCGTCTAACTGTTCCATTCATTGTTCTACTTGTCGCAAGTTACAAATAATTTCCGTTAAAGTATTAACAATGGGGCTCGTAGTTCACTTAAACTTGAAGATCAAAAAATTGGCGAATTGTACTGTTTGGATGCTTTGCATATATGTATCTTAAACTATATAGAAGCAATATATACAATGATTTCAACCGTCTACCTGTTCCATTCATTGTTCTACTTGTCGAAAGTTACAAATAATTTCCTTTAAAGGATTAACCATTGGGGCTCATTGTTCACTTAAACTTGAAGAACAAAAAATTGGCGAAATGTACTGTTTGGATGCTTTGCATATATGTTTCTTATACTATATAGAAGCAATATATACATTGATTTCAACCGGCTACCTGTTCCATTCATTGTTCTACTTGTCGAAATTTACAAATAATTTCCGATAAAGGATTAACCATTGGGGCTCATTGTTCACTTAAACTTGAAGAACAAACAATTGGCGAATTGTACTGTTTGGATGCTTTGCATATATGT
This sequence comes from Cerceris ruficornis, assembly GCA_963989415.1. Lineage (NCBI taxonomy): Eukaryota > Metazoa > Arthropoda > Insecta > Hymenoptera > Crabronidae > Cerceris > Cerceris ruficornis. The sequence goes on from CAXDIW010000109.1 coordinate 863,052, forward strand.
TTCTTAGACTATATAGATGCAATATATACAAGGATTTCAACCGTCTACCTGTTCCATTCATTGTTCTACTTGTCGAAAGTTACAAATAATTACCGATAAAGGATTAACCATTGGGGCTCATTGTTCACTTAAACTTGAAGAACAAAAAATTGGCGAATTGTACTGTTTGGATGCTTTGCATATATGTTTCTTAGACTATATAGAAGCAATATATACAAAGATTTCAACCGTCTACCTGTTCCATTCATTGTTCTACTTGTCGAAAGTTACAAATAATTTCCTTTAAAGGATTAACAATGGGGCTCATTGTTCACTTAAACTTGAAGAACAAAAAATTGGCGAATTGTACTGTTTGGATGCTTTGCATATATGTTTCTTAGACTATATAGAAGCAATATATACAATGATTTCAACCGTCTACCTATTCCATTCATTGTTCTACTTGTCGAAATTTACAAATAATTTCCTTTAAAGGATTAACAATGGGGCTCGTAGTTCACTTAAACTTGAAGAGCAAAAAATTGTCGAATTGTACTGTTTGGATGCTTTGCATATATGTTTCTTAAACTATATAGAAGCAATATATACAATGATTTCAACCGTCTACCTGTTCCATTCATTGTTCTACTTGTCGAAAGTTACAAATAATTTCCGTTAAGGGATTAACAATGGGGATCGTAGTTTACTTAAACTTGTAGAACAAAAAATTGGCGAATTGTACTGTTTGGATGCTTTGCATATATGTTTCTTAGACTATATAGAAGCAATATATACAATGATTTCAACCGTCTACCTGTTCCATTCATTGTTCTACTTGTCGAAAGTTACAAATAATTTCCTTTAAGTGATTAACAATGGGGATCGTAGTTTACTTAAACTTGAAGAACAAAAAATTGGCGAATTGTACTGCTTGGATGCTTTGCTTATATGTTTCTTAGACTATATAGAAGCAATATATACAATGATTTCAACCGTCTACCTGTTCCATTCATTGTTCTACTTGTCGAAAGTTACAAATAATTACCGATAAAGGATTAACCATTGGGGCTCATTGTTCACTTACACTTGAAGAACAAAAAATTGGCGAATTGTACTGTTTGGATGCTTTGCATATATGTTTCATAGACTATATAGGTGCAATATATACAAAGATTTCAACCGTCTACCTGTTCCATTCATTGTTCAACTTGTCGAAAGTTACAAATAATTTCCTTTAAAGGATTAACAATGGGGCTCATTGTTCACTTAAACTCGAAGAACAAAAAATTGGCGAATTGTACTGTTTGGATGCTTTGCATATATGTTTCTTAGACTATATAGAAGCAATATATACAAAGATTTCAACCGTCTACCTGTTCCATTCATTGTTCTACTTGTCGAAAGTTACAAATAATTTCCTTTAAAGGATTAACCATTGGGGCTCATTGTTCACTTAAACTTGAAGAACAAAAAATTGGCGAATTGTACTGTTTGGATGCTTTGCATATATGTTTCTTATACTATATAGAAGCAACATATACAAAGATTTCAACCGTCTACGTGTTCCATTCATTGTTCTACTTGTCGAAAGTTACTATTAATTTCCGTTAAAGTATTAACAATGGGGCTCGTAGTTCTCTTAAACTTGAAGAGCAAAAAATTGGCGAATTGTACTGTTTGGATGCTTTGCATATATGTTTCTTGGACTATATAGAAGCAATATATACAATGATTTCAACCGTCTACCTGTTCCATTCATTGTTCTACTTGTCGAATGTTACAAATAATTTCCGTTAAGGGATTAACAATGGGGATCGTAGTTTACTTAAACTTGAAGAACAAAAAATTTGCGTATTGTACTGTTTGGATGCTTTGCATATATGTTTCTTAGACTATATAGAAGCAATATATACAATGATTTCAACCGTCTACCTATTCCATTCATTGTTCTACTTGTCGAAATTTACAAATAATTTCCTTTAAAGGATTAACAATGGGGCTCGTAGTTCACTTAAACTTGAAGAGCAAAAAATTGTCGAATTGTACTGTTTGGATGCTTTGCATATATGTTTCTTAAACTATATAGAAGCAATATAAACAATGATTTCAACCGTCTACCTGTTCCATTCATTGTTCTACTTGTCGAAAGTTACAAATAATTTCCGTTAAGGGATTAACAATGGGGATCGTAATTTACTTAAACTTGTAGAACAAAAAATTGGCGAATTGTACTGTTTGGATGCTTTGCATATATGTTTCTTAGACTATATAGAAGCAATATATACAATGATTTCAACCGTCTACCTGTTCCATTCATTGTTCTACTTGTCGAAAGTTACAAATAATTTCCTTTAAGTGATTAACAATTGGGATCGTAGTTTACTTAAACTTGAAGAACAAAAAATTGGCGAATTGTACTGTTTGGATGCTTTGCTTATATGTTTCTTAGACTATATAGAAGCAATATATACAAGGATTTCAACCGTCTACCTGTTCCATTCATTGTTCTACTTGTCGAAAGTTACAAATAATTACCGATAAAGGATTAACCATTGGGGCTCATTGTTCACTTGCACTTGAAGAACAAAAAATTGGCGAATTGTACTGTTTGGATGCTTTGCATATATGTTTCATAGACTATATAGGTGCAATATATACAAAGATTTCAACCGTCTACCTGTTCCATTCATTGTTCTACTTGTCGAAAGTTACAAATAATTTCCGTTAAAGGATTAACAATGGGGATCGTAATTTACTTAAACTTGTAGAACAAAAAATTGGCGAATTGTACTGTTTGGATGCTTTGCATATATGTTTCTTAGACTATATAGAAGCAATATATACAATGATTTCAACCGTCTACCTGTTCCATTCATTGTTCTACTTGTCGAAAGTTACAAATAATTTCCTTTAAGTGATTAACAATTGGGATCGTAGTTTACTTAAACTTGAAGAACAAAAAATTGGCGAATTGTACTGTTTGGATGCTTTGCTTATATGTTTCTTAGACTATATAGAAGCAATATATACAAGGATTTCAACCGTCTACCTGTTCCATTCATTGTTCTACTTGTCGAAAGTTACAAATAATTACCGATAAAGGATTAACCATTGGGGCTCATTGTTCACTTACACTTGAAGAACAAAAAATTGGCGAATTGTACTGTTTGGATGCTTTGCATATATGTTTCATAGACTATATAGGTGCAATATATACAAAGATTTCAACCGTCTACCTGTTCCATTCATTGTTCTACTTGTCGAAAGTTACAAATAATTACCGATAAAGGATTAACCATTGGGGCTCATTGTTCACTTAAACTTGAAGAACAAAAAATTGGCGAATTGTACTGTTTGGATGCTTTGCATATATGTTTCTTATACTATATAGAAGCAATATATACAAAGATTTCAACCGTCTACGTGTTCCATTCATTGTTCTACTTGTCGAAAGTTACAATTAATTTCCGTTAAAGTATTAACAATGGGGCTCGTAGTTCACTTAAACTTGAAGAGCAAAAAATTGGCGAATTGTACTGTTTGGATGCTTTGCATATATGTTTCTTGGACTATATAGGTGCAATATATACAAAGATTTCAACCGTCTACCTGTTCCATTCATTGTTCTACTTGTCGAAAGTTACAAATAATTACCGATAAAGGATTAACCATTGGGGCTCATTGTTCACTTAAACTTGAAGAACAAAAAATTGGCGAATTGTACTGTTTGGATGCTTTGCATATATGTTTCTTAGACTATATAGAAGCAATATATACAAGGATTTCAACCGTCTACCTGTTCCATTCATTGTTCTACTTGTCGAAAGTTACAATTAATTTCCGTTAAAGTATTAACAATGGGGCTCGTAGTTCACTTAAACTTGAAGAGCAAAAAATTGGCGAATTGTACTGTTTGGATGCTTTGCATATATGTTTCATAGACTATATAGATGCAACATATACAAAGATTTCAACCGTCTACCTGTTCCATTCATTGTTCTACTTGTCGAAAGTTACAAATAATTTCCTTTAAAGGATTAACAATGGGGCTCATTGTTCACTTAAACTTGAAGAACAAAAAATTGGCGAACTGTACTGTTTGGATGCTTTGCATATATGTTTCTTAGACTATATAGAAGCAATATATACAATGATTTCAACAGTCTACCTGTTCCATTCATTGTTCTACTTGTCGAAATTTACAAATAATTTCCTATAAAGGATTAACAATGGGGCTCGTAGTTCACTTAAACTTGAAGAACAAAAAATTGGCGAATGGTACTGTTAGGATGCTTTGCATATATGTTTCTTAGACTATATAGAAGCAATATATACATTGATTTCAACCGGCTACCTGTTCCATTCATTGTTCTACTTGTCGAAATTTACAAATAATTTCCGATAAAGGATTAACCATTGGGGCTCATTGTTCACTTAAACTTGAAGAACAAACAATTGGCGAAGTGTACTGTTTGGATGCTTTGCATATATGTTTCTTAGACTATATAGATGCAATATATACAAAGATTTCAACCGGCTACCTGTTCCATTCATTGTTCTACTTGTCGAAATTTACAAATAATTTCCGATAAAGGATTAACCATTGGGGCTCATTGTTCACTTACACTTGAAGAACAAAAAATTGGCGAATTGTACTGTTTGGATGCTTTGCATATATGTTTCATAGACTATATAGATGCAATATATGCAAAGATTTCAACCGTCTACCTGTTCCATTCATTGTTCTACTTGTCGAAAGTTACAAATAATTTCCTTTAAAGGATTAACAATGGGGCTCATTGTTCACTTAAACTTGAAGAACAAAAAATTGGCGAACTGTACTGTTTGAATGCTTTGCATATATGTTTCTTAGACTATATAGAAGCAATATATACAATGATTTCAACAGTCTACCTGTTCCGTTCATTGTTCTACTTGTCGAAATTTACAAATAATTTCCTTTAAAGGATTAACAATGGGGCTCGTAGTTCACTTAAACTTGAAGAACAAAAAATTGGCGAATGGTACTGTTTGGATGCTTTGCATATATGTTTCTTAGACTATATAGAAGCAATATATACAAAGATTTCAACCGTCTACCTTTTCCTTTCATTGTTCTACTTGTCGAAAGTTACAAATAATTTCCGATAACGGATTAAACATTGGGGCTCATTGTTCACTTAAACTTGAAGAACAAAAAATTGGCGAATTGTACTGTTTGGATGCTTTGCATATATGTTTCTTAGACTATATAGAAGCAATATATACAATGATTTCAACCGTCTACCTGTTCCATTCATTGTTCTACTTGTCGAAAGTTACAAATAATTTCCTTTAAAGGATTAACAATGGGGCTCATTGTTCACTTAAACTTGAAGAACAAAAAATTGGCGAGTTGTACTGTTTGGATGCTTTGCAAATATGTTCTCTTAGACTATATAGAAGCAATATATACAATGATTTCAACAGTCTACCTTTTCCATTCATTGTTCTACTTGTCGAAAGTTACAAATAATTTCCGATAACGGATTAAACATTGGGGTTCATTGTTCACTTAATCTTGAAGAACAATAAATTGGCGAATTGTACTGTTTGGATGCTTTGCATATATGTTTCTTAGACTATATAGAAGCAATATATCCAAAGATTTCACCCGTCTACCTGTACTATTCATTGTTCTACTTGTCGAAAGTTACAAATAATTTCCGATAAAGGATTAACAATGGGGCTCGTAGTTCACTTAAACTTGAAGAGCAAAAAATTGGCGAATTGTACTGTTTGGACGCTTTGCATATATGTTTCTTAGACTATATGGAAGCAATATATACAAAGATTTCAACCGTCTACGTGTTCCAATAATTGTTCTACTTGTCGAAATTTACAAATAATTTCCTGTAAAGGATTAACAATGGGGCTCGTAGTTCACTTAAACTTGAAGAACAAAAAATTGGCGAATGGTACTGTTTGGATGCTTTGCATATATGTTTCTTAGACTATATAGAAGCAATATATACAAAGATTTCAACCGTCTACCTGTTCCATTCATTGTTCTACTTGTCGAAATTTACAAATAATTTCCGATAACGGATTAACCATTGGGGCTCATTGTTCACTTAAACTTGAAGAACAAAAAATTGGCGAGTTGTACTGTTTGGATGCTTTGCATATATGTTCTCTTAGACTATATAGAAGCAATATATACAATGATTTCAACAGTCTACCTTTTCCATTCATTGTTCTACTTGTCGAAAGTTACAAATAATTTCCGATAACGGATTAAACATTGGGGTTCATTGTTCACTTAAACTTGAAGAACAATAAATTGGCGAATTGTACTGTTTGGATGCTTTGCATATATGTTTCTTAGACTATATAGAAGCAATATATCCAAAGATTTCACCCGTCTACCTGTACTATTCATTGTTCTACTTGTCGAAAGTTACAAATAATTTCCGATAAAGGATTAACAATGGGGCTCGTAGTTCACTTAAACTTGAAGAGCAAAAAATTGGCGAATTGTACTGTTTGGACGCTTTGCATATATGTTTCTTAGACTATATGGAAGCAATATATACAAAGATTTCAACCGTCTACGTGTTCCAATAATTGTTCTACTTGTCGAAATTTACAAATAATTTCCTGTAAAGGATTAACAATGGGGCTCGTTGTTCACTTAAACTTGAAGAACAAAAAATTGGCGAATTGTACTGTTTGGATGCTTTGCATATATGTTTCTTAGACTATATAGAAGCAATATATATAAAGACTTCTCCCGTCTACCTGTACTATTCATTGTTCTACTTGTAGAAAGTTACAAATAATTTCCGATAAAGGATTAACCATGGGGCCTCATAGTTCACTTAAACTTGAAGAACAAAAAATTGGCGAATGGTACTGTTTGGATACTTTGCATATATGTTTCTTAGACGATATGGAAGCAACATATACAAAGATTTCAACCGTCTATGTGTTCCAATCATTGTTCTACTTGTAGAAAGTTACAATTAATTTCCGTTAAAGGATTAACCATTGGGGCTCATTGTTCACTTAAAATTGAAGAACAAAAAATTGGCAAATTGTACTGTTTGGATGCTTTGCATATATGTTTCCTAGACTATATAGAAACAATATATACAAAGATTTCAACCGTCTACCTGTTCCATTCATTGTTCTACTTGTCGAAATTTACAAATAATTTCCTTTAAAGTATTAACAATGGGGCTCGTAGTTCACTTAAACTTGAAGATCAAAAAATTGGCGAATTGTACTGTTTGGATGCTTTGCATATATGTTTCTTAGACTATATAGAAGCAACATATACAAAGATTTCAACCGTCTACGTGTTCCAATCATTGTTCTACTTGTCGGAGTTTACAAATAATTTCCTTTAAAGCATTAACAATGGGGCTCGTTGTACACTTAAACTTGAAGAACAATAAATTGGCGAATTGTACTGTTTGGATGCTTTGCATATATGTTTCTTAGACTATATAGAAGCAACATATACAAAGATTTCAACCGTCTACGTGTTCCAATCATTGTTCTACTTGTCGGAGTTTACAAATAATTTCCTTTAAAGCATTAACAATGGGGCTCGTTGTACACTTAAACTTGAAGAAAAATAAATTGGCGAATTGTACTGTTTGGATGCTTTGCATATATGTTTCTTAGACTATATAGAAGCAATATATACAAAGAATTCAACCGTCTACCTGTTCCATTCATTGTTCTACTTGTCGAAAGTTACAAATAATTTCTGTTAAAGGATTAACAATGGGGCTCATTGTTCACTTAAACTTGAAGAACATAAAATTGGCGAATGGTACTGTTTGGATGCTTTGCGTACATGTTCCTTAGACTATATGGAAGCAACATATACAAAGATTTCAACCGTCTACTTGTTCCAATCATTGTTCTACTTGTCGAAATTTACAAATAATTTCCTTTAAAGTATTAACAATGGGGCTCATTGTTCACTTAAACTTGAAGAACATAAAATTGGCGAATGGTACTGTTTGGATGCTTTGCGTACATTTTCCTTAGACTATATGGAAGCAACATATACAAAGATTTCAACCGTCTACTTGTTCCAATCATTGTTCTACTTGTCGAAATTTACAAATAATTTCCTTTAAAGTATTAACAATGGGGCTCGTTGTTCTCTTAAACTTGAAGAACAATAAATCGGCGAATTGTACTGTTTGGATGCTTTGCATATATATTTCTTAGACTTTATAGAAGCAATATATACAATAATTTCAACAGTCTACCTGTTCCATTCATTGTTCTACTTGTCGAAATTTACAAATAATTTCCTTTAAAGGATTAACAATGGGGCTCGTAGTTCACTTAAACTTGAAGAACAAAAAATTGGCGAATGGTACTGTTTGGATGCTTTGCATATATGTTTCTTAGACTATATAGAAGCAATATATACAAAGATTTCAACCGTCTACCTGTTCCATTCATTGTTCTACTTGTCGAAATTTACAAATAATTTCTGATAACGGATTAACCATTGGGGCTCATTGTTCACTTAAACTTGAAGAACAAAAAATTGGCGAATTGTACTGTTTGGATGCTTTGCATATATGTTTCTTATACTATATAGAAGCAATATATACGAAGATTTCAACCGTCTACATGTCCCATTCATTGTTCTACTTGTCGAAAGTTACAAATAATTTCCGTTAAGGGATTAACAATGGGGATCGTAGTTTACTTAAACTTGTAGAACAAAAAATTGGCGAATTGTACTGATTGGATGCTTTGCATATATGTTTCTTAGACTATATAGAAGCAATATATACAATGATTTCAACCGTCTACCTGTTCCATTCATTGTTCTACTTGTCGAAAGTTACAAATAATTTCCTTTAAGTGATTAACAATTGGGATCGTAGTTTACTTAAACTTGAAGAACAAAAAATTGGCGAATTGTACTGTTCGGATGCTTTGCTTATATGTTTCTTAGACTATATAGAAGCAATATATACAAGGATTTCAACCGTCTACCTGTTCCATTCATTGTTCTACTTGTCGAAAGTTACAAATAATTACCGATAAAGGATTAACCATTGGGGCTCATTGTTCACTTACACTTGAAGAACAAAAAATTGGCGAATTGTACTGTTTGGATGCTTTGCATATATGTTTCATAGACTATATAGGTGCAATATATACAAAGATTTCAACCGTCTACCTGTTCCATTCATTGTTCTACTTGTCGAAAGTTACAAATAATTTCCTTTAAAGGATTAACAATGGGGCTCATTGTTCACTTAAACTTGAAGAACAAAAAATTGGCGAACTGTACTGTTTGAATGCTTTGCATATATGTTTCTTAGACTATATAGAAGCAATATATACAAAGATTTCAACCATCTACGTGTTCCAATCATTGTTCTACTTGTCGGAGTTTACAAATAATTTCCTTTAAAGCATTAACAATGGGGCTCGTTGTACACTTAAACTTGAAGAACAATAAATTGGCGAATTGTACTGTTTGGATGCTTTGCATATATGTTTCTTAGACTATATAGAAGCAACATATACAAAGATTTCAACCGTCTACGTGTTCCAATCATTGTTCTACTTGTCGGAGTTTACAAATAATTTCCTTTAAAGCATTAACAATGGGGCTCGTTGTACACTTAAACTTGAAGAAAAATAAATTGGCGAATTGTACTGTTTGGATGCTTTGCATATATGTTTCTTAGACTATATAGAAGCAATATATACAAAGAATTCAACCGTCTACCTGTTCCATTCATTGTTCTACTTGTCGAAAGTTACAAATAATTTCTGTTAAAGGATTAACAATGGGGCTCATTGTTCACTTAAACTTGAAGAACATAAAATTGGCGAATGGTACTGTTTGGATGCTTTGCGTACATGTTCCTTAGACTATATGGAAGCAACATATACAAAGATTTCAACCGTCTACTTGTTCCAATCATTGTTCTACTTGTCGAAATTTACAAATAATTTCCTTTAAAGTATTAACAATGGGGCTCATTGTTCACTTAAACTTGAAGAACATAAAATTGGCGAATGGTACTGTTTGGATGCTTTGCGTACATGTTCCTTAGACTATATGGAAGCAACATATACAAAGATTTCAACCGTCTACTTGTTCCAATCATTGTTCTACTTGTCGAAATTTACAAATAATTTCCTTTAAAGTATTAACAATGGGGCTCGTTGTTCTCTTAAACTTGAAGAACAATAAATCGGCGAATTGTACTGTTTGGATGCTTTGCATATATATTTCTTAGACTATATAGAAGCAATATATACAATAATTTCAACAGTCTACCTGTTCCATTCATTGTTCTACTTGTCGAAATTTACAAATAATTTCCTTTAAAGGATTAACAATGGGGCTCGTAGTTCACTTAAACTTGAAGAACAAAAAATTGGCGAATGGTACTGTTTGGATGCTTTGCATATATGTTTCTTAGACTATATAGAAGCAATATATACAAAGATTTCAACCGTCTACCTGTTCCATTCATTGTTCTACTTGTCGAAATTTACAAATAATTTCTGATAACGGATTAACCATTGGGGCTCATTGTTCACTTAAACTTGAAGAACAAAAAATTGGCGAATTGTACTGTTTGGATGCTTTGCATATATGTTTCTTATACTATATAGAAGCAATATATACGAAGATTTCAACCGTCTACATGTCCCATTCATTGTTCTACTTGTCGAAAGTTACAAATAATTTCCGTTAAGGGATTAACAATGGGGATCGTAGTTTACTTAAACTTGTAGAACAAAAAATTGGCGAATTGTACTGATTGGATGCTTTGCATATATGTTTCTTAGACTATATAGAAGCAATATATACAATGATTTCAACCGTCTACCTGTTCCATTCATTGTTCTACTTGTCGAAAGTTACAAATAATTTCCTTTAAGTGATTAACAATTGGGATCGTAGTTTACTTAAACTTGAAGAACAAAAAATTGGCGAATTGTACTGTTTGGATGCTTTGCTTATATGTTTCTTAGACTATATAGAAGCAATATATACAAGGATTTCAACCGTCTACCTGTTCCATTCATTGTTCTACTTGTCGAAAGTTACAAATAATTACCGATAAAGGATTAACCATTGGGGCTCATTGTTCACTTACACTTGAAGAACAAAAAATTGGCGAATTGTACTGTTTGGATGCTTTGCATATATGTTTCATAGACTATATAGGTGCAATATATACAAAGATTTCAACCGTCTACCTGTTCCATTCATTGTTCTACTTGTCGAAAGTTACAAATAATTTCCTTTAAAGGATTAACAATGGGGCTCATTGTTCACTTAAACTTGAAGAACAAAAAATTGGCGAACTGTACTGTTTGAATGCTTTGCATATATGTTTCTTAGACTATATAGAAGCAATATATACAAAGATTTCAACCATCTACGTGTTCCAATCATTGTTCTACTTGTCGAAAGTTACAAATAATTTCCTTTAAAGGATTAACAATGGGGCTCGCTGTTCACTTAAACTTGAAGATCAAAAAATCGGCGAATTGCACTGTTTGGATGCTTTGCATATATATTTCTTAGACTATATAGAAGCAATATATACAATAATTTCAACAGTCTACCTGTTCCATTCATTGTTCTACTTGTCGAAATTTACAAATAATTTCCTTTAAAGGATTAACAATGGGGCTCGTAGTTCACTTAAACTTGAAGAACAAAAAATTGGCGAATGGTACTGTTTGGATGCTTTGCATATATGTTTCTTAGACTATATAGAAGCAATATATACAAAGATTTCAACCGTCTACCTGTTCCATTCATTGTTCTACTTGTCGAAATTTACAAATAATTTCCTTTAAAGTATTAACAATGGGGCTCGTAGTTCACTTAAAATTGAAGAACAAAAAATTGGCAAATTGTACTGTTTGGATGCTTTGCATATATGTTTCCTAGACTATATAGAAACAATATATACAAAGATTTCAACCGTCTACCTGTTCCATTCATTGTTCTACTTGTCGAAATTTACAAATAATTTCCTTTAAAGTATTAACAATGGGGCTCGTAGTTCACTTAAACTTGAAGAGCAAAAAATTGGCGAATTGTACTGTTTGGACGCTTTGCATATATGTTTCTTAGACTATATGGAAGCAATATATACAAAGATTTCAACCGTCTACGTGTTCCAATCATTGTTCTACTTGTCGAAGTTTACAAATAATTTCCTTTAAAGCATTAACAATGGGGCTCGTTGTACACTTAAACTTGAAGAACAATAAATTGGCGAATTGTACTGTTTGGATGCTTTGCATATATGTTTCTTAGACTATATAGAAGCAATATATACAATGATTTCAACAGTCTACCTGTTCCATTCATTGTTCTACTTTTCGAAATTTACAAATAATTTCCTTTAAAGGATTAACAATGGGGCTCCTAGTTCACTTAAACTTGAAGAACAAAAAATTGGCGAAATGTACTGTTTGGATGCTTTGCATATATGTTTCCTAGACTATATAGAAGCAATATATACAAACATTTCAACCGTCTACCTGTTCCATTCATTGTTCTACTTGTCGAAATTTACAAATAATTTCCTTTAAAGTATTAACAATGGGGCTCGTAGTTCACTTAAACTTGAAGATCAAAAAATTGGCGAATTGTACTGTTTGGATGCTTTGCATATATGTTTCTTAGACTATATAGAAGCAACATATACAAAGATTTCAACCGTCTACGTGTTCCAATCATTGTTCTACTTGTCGAAGTTTACAAATAATTTCCTTTAAAGCATTAACAATGGGGCTCGTTGTACACTTAAACTTGAAGAACAATAAATTGGCGAATTGTACTGTTTGGATGCTTTGCATATATGTTTCTTAGACTATATAGAAGCAATATATACAAAGAATTCAACCGTCTACCTGTTCCATTCATTGTTCTACTTGTCGAAAGTTACAAATAATTTCTGTTAAAGGATTAACAATGGGGCTCATTGTTCACTTAAACTTGAAGAACAAAAAATTGGCGCATGGTACTGTTTGGATGCTTTGCGTACATGTTTCTTAGACTATATGGAAGCAATATATACAAAGATTTCAACCGTCTACCTGTTCAATTCATTGTTCTACTTGTCGAACATTACAAATAATTTCCGATAAAGGATTAACAATAGGGCTCATTGTTCACTTAAACTTGAAGAACATAAAATTGGCGAATGGTACTGTTTGGATGCTTTGCGTACATGTTCCTTAGACTATATGGAAGCAACATATACAAAGATTTCAACCGTCTACTTGTTCCAATCATTGTTCTACTTGTCGAAATTTACAAATAATTTCCTTTAAAGTATTAACAATGGGGCTCGTTGTTCTCTTAAACTTGAAGAACAATAAATTGGCGAATGGTACTGTTTGGATGCTTTGCATATATGTTTCTTAGACTATATAGAAGTAATAAATACAAAGATTTCACCCGCCTACCTGTTCCATTCATTGTTCATCTTGTCGAAAGTTACAAATAATTTCTTTTAAAGGATTAACAATGGGGCTCATTGTTCACTTAAACTTGAAGAACAAAAAATTGGCGCATGGTACTGTTTGGATGCTTTGCGTACATGTTTCTTAGACTATATGGAAGCAATATATACAAAGATTTCATCCGTCTACGTGTTCCAATCATTGTTCTACTAGTAGAAAGTTACAATTAATTTCCTTTAAAGGATTAACGATGGGGCTCGTAGTTCACTTAAACTTGAAGAGCAAAAAATTGGCGAATTGTACTGTTTGGACGCTTTGCATATATGTTTCTTAGACTATATGGAAGCAATATATACAAAGATTTCAACCGTCTACGTGTTCCAATCATTGTTCTACTTGTAGAATGTTACGATTAATTTCCGTTAAAGGATTAACAATGGGGCTCGTAGTTCACTTAAAGTTGAAGATCAAAAAATTGGCGATTGTTACTGTTTAGATGCTTTGCATATATGTTTCTTAGATTATATAGAAGCAATATATACAAAGATTTCAACCGTCTACCTGTTCCATTCATTGTTCAACTTGTCGAAAATTACAAATAATTTCCGATAAAGAATTAACCATGGGGGCTCATAGTTAACTTAAATTTGAAGAACAAAAAATTGGCGACTGGTACTGTTTGGATGCTTTGCATATATGTTTCTTAGACTATATGGAAGCAATATATACAAAGATTTCAACCGTCTACGTGTTCCAATCATTGTTCTACTTGTAGAATGTTACGATTAATTTCCGTTAAAGGATTAACAATGGGGATCGTAGTTCACTTGAACTTGCAGAACAAAAAATTGGCGAATGGTACTGTTTGGATGCTTTGCATATATGTTTCTTAGACTATATAGAAGCAATATATACAAAGATTTCAACCGTCTACCTGTTTCATTCATTGTTCTACTTGTCGAAATTTGCAAATAATTTCCGTTAAGGGATTAACAATGGGGATCGTAGTTCACTTGAACTTGAAGAACAAAAAATTGGCGAATGGTACTGTTTGGATTCTTTGCATATATGTTTCTTAGACTATATAGAAGCAATATATACAATGATTTCAACAGTCTACCTGTTCCATTCATTGTTCTACTTGTCGAATGTTACAAATAGTTTCCGTTAAGGGATTAACAATGTGGATCGTAGTTTACTTAAACTTGAAGAACAAAAAATTGGCGAATTGTACTGTTTGGATGCTTTGCATATATGTTTCTTAGACTATATAGAAGCAATATATACAAAGAATTCAACCGTCTACCTGTTCCATTCATTGTTCTACTTGTCGAAAGTTACAAATAATTTCTGTTAAAGGATTAACAATGGGGCTCATTGTTCACTTAAACTTGAAGAACAAAAAATTGGCGCATGGTACTGTTTGGATGCTTTGCATATATGTTTCTTAGACTATATAGAAGCAATATATACAAAGATTTCAACCGTCTACCTTTTCCATTCATTGTTCTACTTGTCGAAATTTACAATTAATTTCCGTTAAAGGATTAACAATGGGGCTCTTAGTTCACTTAAACTTGAAGAACAAAACATTGGCGAATTGTACTGTTTGGATGCTTTGCATATATGTTTCTTATACTATATAGAAGCAATATATATAAAGAATTCAACCGTCTACCTGTTCCATTCATTGTTCTACTTGTCGAAAGTTACAAATAATTTCCGATAAAGGATTAACAATGGGGCTCATTGTTCACTTAAACTTGGAGAACAAAAAATTGGCGAATGGTACTGTTTGGATGCATGGCATATATGTTTCTTAGACTATATAGAAGCAATATATACAAAGATTTCAACCGTCTACCTGTTCCATTCATTGTTCTACTTGTCGAAAGTTACAAATAATTTCCTTTAAAGGATTAACAATGGGGCTCATTGTTCACTTAAACTTGAAGAACAAAAAATTGGCGAATTGTACTGATTGGATGCTTTGCATATATGTTTCTTAGACTATATAGAAGCAATATATACAATGATTTCAACCGTCTACCTGTTCCATTCATTGTTCTACTTGTCGAAAGTTACAAATAATTTCCGATAAAGGATTAACAATGGGGCTCATTGTTCACTTAAACTTGGAGAACAAAAAATTGGCGAATGGTACTGTTTGGATGCATGGCATATATGTTTCTTAGACTATATAGAAGCAATATATACAAAGATTTCAACCGTCTACCTGTTCCATTCATTGTTCTACTTGTCGAAAGTTACAAATAATTTCCTTTAAGTGATTAACAATTGGGATCGTAGTTTACTTAAACTTGAAGAACAAAAAATTGGCGAATTGTACTGTTTGGATGCTTTGCTTATATGTTTCTTAGACTATATAGAAGCAATATATACAAGGATTTCAACCGTCTACCTGTTCCATTCATTGTTCTACTTGTCGAAAGTTACAAATAATTACCGATAAAGGATTAACCATTGGGGCTCATTGTTCACTTACACTTGAAGAACAAAAAATTGGCGAATTGTACTGTTTGGATGCTTTGCATATATGTTTCATAGACTATATAGGTGCAATATATACAAAGATTTCAACCGTCTACCTGTTCCATTCATTGTTCTACTTGTCGAAAGTTACAAATAATTTCCTTTAAAGGATTAACAATGGGGCTCATTGTTCACTTAAACTTGAAGAACAAAAAATTGGCGAACTGTACTGTTTGAATGCTTTGCATATATGTTTCTTAGACTATATAGAAGCAATATATACAATGATTTCAACCGTCTACCTGTTCCATTCATTGTTCTACTTGTCGAATGTTACAAATAATTTCCGTTAAGGGATTAACAATGGGGATCGTAGTTTACTTAAACTTGAAGAACAAAAAATTGGCGAATTGTACTGTTTGGATGCTTTGCATATATGTTTCTTAGACTATATAGAAGCAATATATACAATGATTTCAACCGTCTACCTATTCCATTCATTGTTCTACTTGCCGAAATTTACAAATAATTTCCTTTAAAGGATTAACAATGGGGCTCGTAGTTCACTTAAACTTGAAGAGCAAAAAATTGTCGAATTGTACTGTTTGGATGCTTTGCATATATGTTTCTTAAACTATATAGAAGCAATATATACAATGATTTCAACCGTCTACCTGTTCCATTCATTGTTCTACTTGTCGAAAGTTACAAATAATTTCCGTTAAGGGATTAACAATGGGGATCGCAGTTTACTTAAACTTGAAGAACAAAAAATTGGCGAATTGTACTGTTTGGATGCTTTGCATATATGTTTCTTAGACTATATAGAAGCAATATATACAATCATTTCAACCGTCTACCTGTTCCATTCATTGTTCTACTTGTCGAAAGTTACAAATAATTTCCGTTAAGTGATTAACAATGAGGTTCGTAGTTTACTTAAACTTGAAGAACAAAAAATTGGCGAATTGTACTGTTTGGATGCTTTGCTTATATGTTTCTTAGACTATATAGAAGCAATATATACAAGGATTTCAACCGTCTACCTGTTCCATTCATTGTTCTACTTGTCGAAAGTTACAAATAATTACCGATAAAGGATTAACCATTGGGGCTCATTGTTCACTTACACTTGAAGAACAAAAAATTGGCGAATTGTACTGTTTGGATGCTTTGCATATATGTTTCATAGACTATATAGATGCAATATATACAAAGATTTCAACCGTCTACCTGTTCCATTCATTGTTCTACTTGTCGAAAGTTACAAATAATTTCCTTTAAAGGATTAACAAAGGGGCTCATTGTTCACTTAAACTTGAAGAACAAAAAATTGGCGAACTGTACTGTTTGAATGCTTTGCATATATGTTTCTTAGACTATATAGAAGCAATATATACAATGATTTCAACAGTCTACCTGTTCCGTTCATTGTTCTACTTGTCGAAATTTACAAATAATTTCCTTTAAAGGATTAACAATGGGGCTCGTAGTTCACTTAAACTTGAAGAACAAAAAATTGGCGAATGGTACTGTTTGGATGCTTTGCATATATGTTTCTTAGACTATATAGAAGCAATATATACAAAGATTTCAACCGTCTACCTTTTCCATTCATTGTTCTACTTGTCGAAAGTTACAAATAATTTCAGATAACGGATTAACCATTGGGGCTCATTGTTCACTTAAACTTGAAGAACAAACAATTGGCGAATTGTACTGTTTGGATGCTTTGCATATATGTTTCTTAGACTATATAGATGCAATATATACAAAGATTTCAACCGGCTACCTGTTCCATTCATTGTTCTACTTGTCGAAATTTACAAATAATTTCCGATAAAGGATTAACCATAGGGGCTCGCTGTTCACTTAAACTTGAAGATCAAAAAATTGGCGATTGTTACTGTTTAGATGCTTTGCATAAATGTTTCTTAGATTATATAGAAGCAATATATACAAAGATTTCAACCGTCTAACTGTTCCATTCATTGTTCTAGTTGTCGAAAGTTACAAATAATTTCCGATAAAGGATTAACAATGGGGCTCATTGTTCACTTAAACTTGAAGGACAAAAAATTGGCGAATGGTACTGTTTGGATGCTTTGCGTACATGTTTCTTAGACTATATGGAAGCAATATATACAAGGATTTCAACCGTCTACCTGTTCCATTCATTGTTCTACTTGTCGAAAGTTACAAATAATTACCGATAAAGGATTAACCATTGGGGCTCATTGTTCACTTAAACTTGAAGAACAAAAAATTGGCGAATTGTACTGTTTGGATGCTTTGCATATATGTTTCTTATACTATATAGAAGCAATATATACAAAGATTTCAACCGTCTACCTGTCCCATTCTATGTTCTACTTGTCGAAATTTGCAAATAATTTCCGTTAAGGGATTAACAATGGGGATCGTAGTTCACTTGAACTTGAAGAACAAAAAATTGGCGAATGGTACTGTTTGGATTCTTTGCATATATGTTTCTTAGACTATATAGAAGCAATATATACAGTGATTTCAACAGTCTACCTGTTCCATTCATTGTTCTACTTGTCGAAATTTACAATTAATTTCCGTTAAAGGATTAACAATGGGGCTCTTAGTTCACTTAAACTTGAAGAACAAAACATTGGCGATTTGTACTGTTTGGATGCTTTGCATATATGTTTCGTAGACTATATAGAAGCAATATATACAATGATTTCAACCGTCTACATGATCCATTCATTGTTCTACTTGTCGAAATTTACAAATAATTTCCTTTAAAGGATTAACAATGGGGCTCGTTGTTCACTTAAACTTGAAGAACAAAAAATTGGCGAATGGTACTGTTTGGATGCTTTGCATATATGTTTCTTAGACTATATAGAAGCAATATATACTTTGATTTCAACCGGCTACCTGTTTCATTCATTGTTCTACTTGTCGAAAGTTACAAATAAATTCCTTTAAAGGATTAACAATGGGGCTCGTAGTTCACTTAAACTTGAAGAGAAAAAAATTGTCGAATTGTACTGTTTGGATGCTTTGCATATATGTTTCTTAAACTATATAGAAGCAATATATACAATGATTTCAACCGTCTACCTGTTCCATTCATTGTTCTACTTGTCGAAAGTTACAAATAATTTCCGTTAAGGGATTAACAATGGGGATCGTAGTTTACTTAAACTTGAAGAACAAAAAATTGGCGAATTGTACTGTTTGGATGCTTTGCGTACATGTTTCTTAGACTATATGGAAGCAATATATACAAAGATTTCAACCATCTACGTGTTCCAATCATTGTTCTACTTGTAGAAAGTTACAATTAATTTCCGTTAAGGGATTAACAATGGGGCTCGTAGTTCACTTAAACTTGAAGAACAAAAAATTGGCGAATGGTACTGTTTGGATGCTTTGCATAAATGTTTCTTAGACTATATAGAAGCAATATATACATTGATTTCAACCGGCTACCTGTTCCATTCATTGTTCTACTTTTCGAAATTTACAAATAATTTCCTTTAAAGGATTAACAATGGGGCTCGTTGTTCACTTAAACTTGAAGAACAAAAAAGTGGCGAATGGTACCGTTTGGGTGCTTTGCATATATGTTTCTTAGACTATATAGAAGCAATATATACAAAGATTTCAACCGTCTACCTGGTCCATTCATTGTTCTACTTGTCGAAAGTTACAAATAATTACCGATAAAGGATTAACCATTGGGGCTCATTGTTCACTTAAACTTGAAGAACAAAAAATTGGCGAATTGTACTGTTTGGATGCTTTGCATATATGTTTCATAGACTATCTAGATGCAATATATACAAAGATTTCAACCGTCTACCTGTTCCATTCATTGTTCTACTTGTCGAAAGTTACAAATAAATTCCTTTAAAGGATTAACAATGGGGCTCGTAGTTCACTTAAACTTGAAGAGAAAAAAATTGTCGAATTGTACTGTTTGGATGCTTTGCATATATGTTTCTTAAACTATATAGAAGCAATATATACAATGATTTCAACCGTCTACCTGTTCCATTCATTGTTCTACTTGTCGAAAGTTACAAATAATTTCCGTTAAGGGATTAACAATGGGGATCGTAGTTTACTTATACTTGAAGAACAAAAAATTGGCGAATTGTACTGTTTATATGCTTTGCTTATATGTTTCTTAGACTATATAGAAGCAATATATACAATGATTTCAACCGTCTACCTGTTCCATTCATTGTTCTACTTGTCGAAATTTACAAATAATTTCCTTTAAAGGATTAACAATGGGGCTCGTAGTTCACTTAAACTTGAAGAACAAAAAATTGGCGAATGGTACTGTTTGGATGCTTTGCATATATGTTTCTTAGACTATATAGAAGCAATATATACAAAGATTTCAACCGTCTACCTTTTCCATTCATTGTTCTACTTGTCGAAAGTTACAAATAATTTCCGATAACGGATTAAACATTGGGGCTCATTGTTCACTTAAACTTGAAGAACAAAAAATTGGCGAATTGTACTGTTTGGATGCTTTGCATATATGTTTCTTAGACTATATAGAAGCAATATATACAAAGATTTCAACCGTCTACCTGTTCCATTCATTGTTCTACTTGTCGAAAGTTACAAATAATTTCCTTTAAAGGATTAACAATGGGGCTCGCTGTTCACTTAAACTTGAAGATCAAAAAATCGGCGAATTGTACTGTTTGGATGCTTTGCATATATATTTCTTAGACTATATAGAAGCAATATATACAATAATTTCAACAGTCTACCTGTTCCATTCATTGTTCTACTTGTCGAAATTTACAAATAATTTCCTTTAAAGGATTAACAATGGGGCTCGTAGTTCACTTAAACTTGAAGAACAAAATATTGGCGAATGGTACTGTTTGGATGCTTTGCATATATGTTTCTTATACTATATAGAAGCAATATATACAAAGATTTCAACCGTCTACCTGTCCCATTCATTGTTCTACTTGTCGAAATTTGCAAATAATTTCCGTTAAGGGATTAACAATGGGGATCGTAGTTCACTTGAACTTGAAGAACAAAAAATTGGCGAATGGTACTGTTTGGATTCTTTGCATATATGTTTCTTAGACTATATAGAAGCAATATATACAATGATTTCAACAGTCTACCTGTTCCATTCATTGTTCTACTTGTCGAAATTTACAATTAATTTCCGTTAAAGGATTAACAATGGGGCTCTTAGTTCACTTAAACTTGAAGAACAAAACATTGGCGATTTGTACTGTTTGGATGCTTTGCATATATGTTTCGTAGACTATATAGAAGCAATATATACAATGATTTCAACCGTCTACATGATCCATTCATTGTTCTACTTGTCGAAATTTACAAATAATTTCCTTTAAAGGATTAACAATGGGGCTCGTAGTTCACTTAAACTTGAAGAACAAAAAATTGGCGAATGGTACTGTTTGGATGCTTTGCATATATGTTTCTTATACTATATAGAAGCAATATATACAAAGATTTCAACCGTCTACGTGTTCCAATCATTGTTCTACTTGTCGAAATTTACAAATAATTTCCTTTAAAGGATTAACAATGGGGCTCGTTGTTCACTTAAACTTGAAGAACAAAAAATTGGCGAATGGTACTGTTTGGATGCTTTGCATATATGTTTCTTAGACTATATAGAAGCAATATATACATTGATTTCAACCGGCTACCTGTTTCATTCATTGTTCTACTTGTCGAAAGTTACAAATAAATTCCTTTAAAGGATTAACAATGGGGCTCGTAGTTCACTTAAACTTGAAGAGAAAAAAATTGTCGAATTGTACTGTTTGGATGCTTTGCATATATGTTTCTTAAACTATATAGAAGCAATATATACAATGATTTCAACCGTCTACCTGTTCCATTCATTGTTCTACTTGTCGAAAGTTACAAATAATTTCCGTTAAGGGATTAACAATGGGGATCGTAGTTTACTTAAACTTGAAG
This sequence comes from Cerceris ruficornis, assembly GCA_963989415.1. NCBI lineage: Eukaryota > Metazoa > Arthropoda > Insecta > Hymenoptera > Crabronidae > Cerceris > Cerceris ruficornis. The sequence continues at coordinate 884,982 of CAXDIW010000109.1, forward strand.
AACAAAAAATTGGCGAATTGTACTGTTTGGATGCTTTGCATATATGTTTCTTAGACTATATAGAAGCAATATATACAATGATTTCAACCGTCTACCTGTTCCATTCATTGTTCTACTTGTCGAAAGTTACAAATAATTTCCGTTAAGGGATTAACAATGGGGATCGTAGTTTACTTAAACTTGAAGAACAAAAAATTGGCGAATTGTACTGTTTATATGCTTTGCTTATATGTTTCTTAGACTATATAGAAGCAATATATACAAGGATTTCAACCGTCTACCTGGTCCATTCATTGTTCTACTTGTCGAAAGTTACAAATAATTACCGATAAAGGATTAACCATTGGGGCTCATTGTTCACTTAAACTTGAAGAACAATAAATTGGCGATTTGTACTGTTTGGATGCTTTGCATATATGTTTCTTAGACTATATAGAAGCAATATATATAAAGAATTCAACCGTCTACCTGTTCCATTCATTGTTCTACTTGTCGAAAGTTACAAATAATTTCCGATAAAGGATTAACCATTGGGGCTCATTGTTCACTTAAACATGAAAAACAAAAAATTGGCGAATTTTACTGTTTGGATGCTTTGCATATATGTTTCTTAGACTATATAGAAGCAATATATACAAAGATTTCAACCGTCTACCTGTTCCATTCATTGTCCTACTTGTCGAAAGTTACAATTAATTTCCGTTAAAGTATTAACAATGGGGCTCGTAGTTCACTTAAACTTGAAGAGCAAAAAATTGGCGAATTGTACTGTTTGGATGCTTTGCATATATGTTTCTTGGACTATATAGAAGCAATATATACAATGATTTCAACCGTCTACCTGTTCCATTCATTGTTCTACTTGTCGAATGTTACAAATAATTTCCGTTAAGGGATTAACAATGGGGATCGTAGTTTACTTAAACTTGAAGAACAAAAAATTGGCGAATTGTACTATTTGGATGCTTTGCATATATGTTTCTTAGACTATATAGAAGCAATATATACAATGATTTCAACCGTCTACCTATTCCATTCATTGTTCTACTTGTCGAAATTTACAAATAATTTCCTTTAAAGGATTAACAATGGGGCTCGTAGTTCACTTAAACTTGAAGAGCAAAAAATTGTCGAATTGTACTGTTTGGATGCTTTGCATATATGTTTCTTAAACTATATAGAAGCAATATATACAATGATTTCAACTGTCTACCTGTTCCATTCATTGTTCTACTTGTCGAAAGTTACAAATAATTTCCGTTAAGGGATTAACAATGGGGATCGTAGTTTACTTAAACTTGAAGAACAAAAAATTGGCGAATTGTACTGTTTGGATGCTTTGCATATATGTTTCTTAGACTATATAGAAGCAATATATACAATGATTTCAACCGTCTACATGTTCCATTCATTGTTCTACTTGTCGAATGTTACAAATAATTTCCGTTTCATGATTATCAATGGGGCTCGTTGTTCACTTAAACTTGAAGAACAAAAAAGTGGCGAATGGTACTGTTTGGGTGCTTTGCATATATGTTTCTTAGACTATATAGAAGCAATATATACAATGATTTCAACCGTCTACATGTTCCATTCATTGTTCTACTTGTCGAAAGTTACAAATAATTTCCGATAAAGGATTAACAATGGGGCTCGTAGTTCACTTAAACTTGAAGAACAAAAAATTGGCGAATGGTACTGTTTGGATGCTTTGCATATATGTTTCTTAGACTATATAGAAGCAATATATACAAAGATTTCAACCGTCTACCTTTTCCATTCATTGTTCTACTTGTCGAAAGTTACAAATAATTTCCGATAACGGATTAAACATTGGGGCTCATTGTTCACTTAAACTTGAAGAACAAAAAATTGGCGAATTGTACTGTTTGGATGCTTTGCATATATGTTTCTTAGACTATATAGAAGCAATATATACAAAGATTTCAACCGTCTACCTGTTCCATTCATTGTTCTACTTGTCGAAAGTTACAAATAATTTCCTTTAAAGGATTAACAATGGGGCTCGCTGTTCACTTAAACTTGAAGATCAAAAAATCGGCGAATTGTACTGTTTGGATGCTTTGCATATATATTTCTTAGACTATATAGAAGCAATATATACAATAATTTCAACAGTCTACCTGTTCCATTCATTGTTCTACTTGTCGAAATTTACAAATAATTTCCTTTAAAGGATTAACAATGGGGCTCGTAGTTCACTTAAACTTGAAGAACAAAATATTGGCGAATGGTACTGTTTGGATGCTTTGCATATATGTTTCTTATACTATATAGAAGCAATATATACAAAGATTTCAACCGTCTACCTGTCCCATTCATTGTTCTACTTGTCGAAATTTGCAAATAATTTCCGTTAAGGGATTAACAATGGGGATCGTAGTTCACTTGAACTTGAAGAACAAAAAATTGGCGAATGGTACTGTTTGGATTCTTTGCATATATGTTTCTTAGACTATATAGAAGCAATATATAAAATGATTTCAACAGTCTACCTGTTCCATTCATTGTTCTACTTGTCGAAATTTACAATTAATTTCCGTTAAAGGATTAACAATGGGGCTCTTAGTTCACTTAAACTTGAAGAACAAAACATTGGCGATTTGTACTGTTTGGATGCTTTGCATATATGTTTCGTAGACTATATAGAAGCAATATATACAATGATTTCAACCGTCTACATGATCCATTCATTGTTCTACTTGTCGAAATTTACAAATAATTTCCTTTAAAGGATTAACAATGGGGCTCGTAGTTCACTTAAACTTGAAGAACAAAAAATTGGCGAATGGTACTGTTTGGATGCTTTGCATATATGTTTCTTATACTATATAGAAGCAATATATACAAAGATTTCAACCGTCTACGTGTTCCAATCATTGTTCTACTTGTCGAAATTTACAAATAATTTCCTTTAAAGGATTAACAATGGGGCTCGTTGTTCACTTAAACTTGAAGAACAAAAAATTGGCTAATGGTACTGTTTGGATGCTTTGCATATATGTTTCTTAGACTATATAGAAGCAATATATACATTGATTTCAACCGGCTACCTGTTTCATTCATTGTTCTACTTGTCGAAAGTTACAAATAAATTCCTTTAAAGGATTAACAATGGGGCTCGTAGTTCACTTAAACTTGAAGAGAAAAAAATTGTCGAATTGTACTGTTTGGATGCTTTGCATATATGTTTCTTAAACTATATAGAAGCAATATATACAATGATTTCAACCGTCTACCTGTTCCATTCATTGTTCTACTTGTCGAAAGATACAAATAATTTCCGTTAAGGGATTAACAATGGGGATCGTAGTTTACTTAAACTTGAAGAACAAAAAATTGGCGAATTGTACTGTTTGGATGCTTTGCATATATGTTTCTTAGACTATATAGAAGCAATATATACAATGATTTCAACCGTCTACCTGTTCCATTCATTGTTCTACTTGTCGAAAGTTACAAATAATTTCCGTTAAGGGATTAACAATGGGGATCGTAGTTTACTTAAACTTGAAGAACAAAAAATTGGCGAATTGTACTGTTTATATGCTTTGCTTATATGTTTCTTAGACTATATAGAAGCAATATATACAAGGATTTCAACCGTCTACCTGGTCCATTCATTGTTCTACTTGTCGAAAGTTACAAATAATTACCGATAAAGGATTAACCATTGGGGCTCATTGTTCACTTAAACTTGAAGAACAATAAATTGGCGATTTGTACTGTTTGGATGCTTTGCATATATGTTTCTTAGACTATATAGAAGCAATATATATAAAGAATTCAACCGTCTACCTGTTCCATTCATTGTTCTACTTGTCGAAAGTTACAAATAATTTCCGATAAAGGATTAACCATTGGGGCTCATTGTTCACTTAAACATGAAAAACAAAAAATTGGCGAATTTTACTGTTTGGATGCTTTGCATATATGTTTCTTAGACTATATAGAAGCAATATATACAAAGATTTCAACCGTCTACCTGTTCCATTCATTGTCCTACTTGTCGAAAGTTACAATTAATTTCCGTTAAAGTATTAACAATGGGGCTCGTAGTTCACTTAAACTTGAAGAGCAAAAAATTGGCGAATTGTACTGTTTGGATGCTTTGCATATATGTTTCTTGGACTATATAGAAGCAATATATACAAAGATTTCAACCGTCTACCTGTTCCATTCATTGTTCTACTTGTCGAAAGTTACAAATAATTTCCTTTAAAGGATTAACAATGGGGCTCGCTGTTCACTTAAACTTGAAGATCAAAAAATCGGCGAATTGTACTGTTTGGATGCTTTGCATATATATTTCTTAGACTATATAGAAGCAATATATACAATAATTTCAACAGTCTACCTGTTCCATTCATTGTTCTACTTGTCGAAATTTACAAATAATTTCCTTTAAAGGATTAACAATGGGGCTCGTAGTTCACTTAAACTTGAAGAACAAAATATTGGCGAATGGTACTGTTTGGATGCTTTGCATATATGTTTCTTATACTATATAGAAGCAATATATACAAAGATTTCAACCGTCTACCTGTCCCATTCATTGTTCTACTTGTCGAAATTTGCAAATAATTTCCGTTAAGGGATTAACAATGGGGATCGTAGTTCACTTGAACTTGAAGAACAAAAAATTGGCGAATGGTACTGTTTGGATTCTTTGCATATATGTTTCTTAGACTATATAGAAGCAATATATACAATGATTTCAACAGTCTACCTGTTCCATTCATTGTTCTACTTGTCGAAATTTACAATTAATTTCCGTTAAAGGATTAACAATGGGGCTCTTAGTTCACTTAAACTTGAAGAACAAAACATTGGCGATTTGTACTGTTTGGATGCTTTGCATATATGTTTCTTATACTATATAGAAGCAATATATACAAAGATTTCAACCGTCTACGTGTTCCAATCATTGTTCTACTTGTCGAAATTTACAAATAATTTCCTTTAAAGGATTAACAATGGGGCTCGTTGTTCACTTAAACTTGAAGAACAAAAAATTGGCGAATGGTACTGTTTGGATGCTTTGCATATATGTTTCTTAGACTATATAGAAGCAATATATACATTGATTTCAACCGGCTACCTGTTTCATTCATTGTTCTACTTGTCGAAAGTTACAAATAAATTCCTTTAAAGGATTAACAATGGGGCTCGTAGTTCACTTAAACTTGAAGAGAAAAAAATTGTCGAATTGTACTGTTTGGATGCTTTGCATATATGTTTCTTAAACTATATAGAAGCAATATATACAATGATTTCAACCGTCTACCTGTTCCATTCATTGTTCTACTTGTCGAAAGTTACAAATAATTTCCGTTAAGGGATTAACAATGGGGATCGTAGTTTACTTAAACTTGAAGAACAAAAAATTGGCGAATTGTACTGTTTGGATGCTTTGCATATATGTTTCTTAGACTATATAGAAGCAATATATACAATGATTTCAACCGTCTACCTGTTCCATTCATTGTTCTACTTGTCGAAAGTTACAAATAATTTCCGTTAAGGGATTAACAATGGGGATCGTAGTTTACTTAAACTTGAAGAACAAAAAATTGGCGAATTGTACTGTTTATATGCTTTGCTTATATGTTTCTTAGACTATATAGAAGCAATATATACAAGGATTTCAACCGTCTACCTGGTCCATTCATTGTTCTACTTGTCGAAAGTTACAAATAATTACCGATAAAGGATTAACCATTGGGGCTCATTGTTCACTTAAACTTGAAGAACAATAAATTGGCGATTTGTACTGTTTGGATGCTTTGCATATATGTTTCTTAGACTATATAGAAGCAATATATATAAAGAATTCAACCGTCTACCTGTTCCATTCATTGTTCTACTTGTCGAAAGTTACAAATAATTTCCGATAAAGGATTAACCATTGGGGCTCATTGTTCACTTAAACATGAAAAACAAAAAATTGGCGAATTTTACTGTTTGGATGCTTTGCATATATGTTTCTTAGACTATATAGAAGCAATATATACAAAGATTTCAACCGTCTACCTGTTCCATTCATTGTCCTACTTGTCGAAAGTTACAATTAATTTCCGTTAAAGTATTAACAATGGGGCTCGTAGTTCACTTAAACTTGAAGAGCAAAAAATTGGCGAATTGTACTGTTTGGATGCTTTGCATATATGTTTCTTGGACTATATAGAAGCAATATATACAATGATTTCAACCGTCTACCTGTTCCATTCATTGTTCTACTTGTCGAATGTTACAAATAATTTCCGTTAAGGGATTAACAATGGGGATCGTAGTTTACTTAAACTTGAAGAACAAAAAATTGGCGAATTGTACTATTTGGATGCTTTGCATATATGTTTCTTAGACTATATAGAAGCAATATATACAATGATTTCAACCGTCTACCTATTCCATTCATTGTTCTACTTGTCGAAATTTACAAATAATTTCCTTTAAAGGATTAACAATGGGGCTCGTAGTTCACTTAAACTTGAAGAGCAAAAAATTGTCGAATTGTACTGTTTGGATGCTTTGCATATATGTTTCTTAAACTATATAGAAGCAATATATACAATGATTTCAACTGTCTACCTGTTCCATTCATTGTTCTACTTGTCGAAAGTTACAAATAATTTCCGTTAAGGGATTAACAATGGGGATCGTAGTTTACTTAAACTTGAAGAACAAAAAATTGGCGAATTGTACTGTTTGGATGCTTTGCATATATGTTTCTTAGACTATATAGAAGCAATATATACAATGATTTCAACCGTCTACATGTTCCATTCATTGTTCTACTTGTCGAATGTTACAAATAATTTCCGTTTCATGATTATCAATGGGGCTCGTTGTTCACTTAAACTTGAAGAACAAAAAAGTGGCGAATGGTACTGTTTGGGTGCTTTGCATATATGTTTCTTAGACTATATAGAAGCAATATATACAATGATTTCAACCGTCTACATGTTCCATTCATTGTTCTACTTGTCGAAAGTTACAAATAATTTCCGATAAAGGATTAACAATGGGTCTCATTGTTCACTTAAACTTGAAGAACAAAAAATTGGCGAATGGTACTGTTTGGATGCTTTGCATATATGTTTCTTAGACTATATGGAAGCAATATATACAAAGATTTCAACCGTCTACGTGTTCCAATCATTGTTCTACTTGTCGAAATTTACAAATAATTTCCTTTAAAGGATTAACAATGGAGCTCGTTGTTCACTCAAACTTGAAGAACAAAAAAGTGTCGAATGTTACTGTTTGGATGCTTTGCATATATGTTTCTTAGACTATATGGAAGCAATATATACAAAGATTTCAACCGTCTACGTGTTCCAATCATTGTTCTACTTGTCGCAAGTTACAAATAATTTCCGTTAAAGTATTAACAATGGGGCTCGTAGTTCACTTATACTTGAAGATCAAATAATTGGCGAATTGTACTGTTTGGATGATTTGCATATATGTTTCTTAGACTTTATAGAAGCAATATATACAATGATTTCAACCGTCTACATGTTCCATTCATTGTTCTACTTGTCGAATGTTACAAATAATTTCCGTTTCATGATTATCAATGGGGCTCGTTGTTCACTTAAACTTGAAGAACAAAAAAGTGGCGAATGGTACTGTTTGGGTGCTTTGCATATATGTTTCTTAGACTATATAGAAGCAATATATACAATGATTTCAACCGTCTACATGTTCCATTCATTGTTCTACTTGTCGAAATTTACAAATAATTTCCGATAAAGGATTAACCATTGGGGCTCATTGTTCACTTAAACTTGAAGAACAAAAAATTGGCGAATGGTACTGTTTGGATGCTTTGCATATATGTTTCTTAGACTATATAGAAGCAATATATACATTGATTTCAACCGGCTACCTGTTCCATTCATTGTTCTACTTGCCGAAAGTTACAAATAATTTCCTATAAAGGATTAACAATGGGGCTCATTGTTCACTTAAACTTGAAGGACAAGAAATTGGCGAATGGTACTGTTTGGATGCTTTGCGTACATGTTTCTTAGACTATATGGAAGCAATATATACAAGGATTTCAACCGTCTACCTGTTCCATTCATTGTTCTACTTGTCGAAAGTTACAAATAATTACCGATAAAGGATTAACCATTGGGGCTCATTGTTCACTTAAACTTGAAGAACAAAAAATTGGCGAATTGTACTGTTTGGATGCTTTGCATATATGTTTCTTAGACTATATAGAAGCAATATATACAAAGATTTCAACCGTCTACCTGTTCCATTCATTGTTCTACTTGTCGAAAATTACAAATAATTTCCTATAAAGGATTAACCATTGGGGCTCATTGATCACTTACACTTGAAGAACAAAAAATTGGCGTATGGTACTGTTTGGATGCTTTGCATATATGTTTCTTAGACTATATAGAAGCAATATATACAATGATTTCAACAGTCTACCTGTTCCATTCATTGTTCTACTTGTCGAAATTTACAAATAATTTCCTTTAAAGCATTAACAATGGGGCTCGTAGTTCACTTAAACTTGAAGAACAAAAAATTGGCGAATGGTACTGTTAGGATGCTTTGCATATATGTTTCTTAGACTATATAGAAGCAATATATACATTGATTTCAACCGGCTACCTGTTCCATTCATTGTTCTACTTGTCGAAATTTACAAATAATTTCCGATAAAGGATTAACCATTGGGGCTCATTGTTCACTTAAACTTGAAGAACAAACAATTGGCGAATTGTACTGTTTGGATGCTTTGCATATATGTTTCTTAGACTATATAGATGCAATATATACAAAGATTTCAACCGGCTACCTGTTCCATTCATTGTTCTACTTGTCGAAATTTACAAATAATTTCCGATAAAGGATTAACCATTGGGGCTCATTGTTCACTTAAACTTGAAGAACAAAAAATTGGCGAATGGTACTGTTTGGATGCTTTGCATATATGTTTCTTAGACTATATAGAAGCAATATATACATTGATTTCAACCGGCTACCTGTTCCATTCATTGTTCTACTTGTCGAAAGTTACAAACAATTTCCTATAAAGGATTAACAATGGGGCTCATTGTTCACTTAAACTTGAAGGACAAAAAATTGGCGAATGGTACTGTTTGGATGCTTTGCGTACATGTTTCTTAGACTATATGGAAGCAATATATACAAGGATTTCAACCGTCTACCTGTTCCATTCATTGTTCTACTTGTCGAAAGTTACAAATAATTACCGATAAAGGATTAACCATTGGGGCTCATTGTTCACTTAAACTTGAAGAACAAAAAATTGGCGAATTGTACTATTTGGATGCTTTGCATATATGTTTCTTAGACTATATAGAAGCAATATATACAATGATTTCAACCGTCTACCTATTCCATTCATTGTTCTACTTGTCGAAATTTACAAATAATTTCCTTTAAAGGATTAACAATGGGGCTCGTAGTTCACTTAAACTTGAAGAGCAAAAAATTGTCGAATTGTACTGTTTGGATGCTTTGCATATATGTTTCTTAAACTATATAGAAGCAATATATACAATGATTTCAACTGTCTACCTGTTCCATTCATTGTTCTACTTGTCGAAAGTTACAAATAATTTCCGTTAAGGGATTAACAATGGGGATCGTAGTTTACTTAAACTTGAAGAACAAAAAATTGGCGAATTGTACTGTTTGGATGCTTTGCATATATGTTTCTTAGACTATATAGAAGCAATATATACAATGATTTCAACCGTCTACATGTTCCATTCATTGTTCTACTTGTCGAATGTTACAAATAATTTCCGTTTCATGATTATCAATGGGGCTCGTTGTTCACTTAAACTTGAAGAACAAAAAAGTGGCGAATGGTACTGTTTGGGTGCTTTGCATATATGTTTCTTAGACTATATAGAAGCAATATATACAATGATTTCAACCGTCTACATGTTCCATTCATTGTTCTACTTGTCGAAAGTTACAAATAATTTCCGATAAAGGATTAACAATGGGTCTCATTGTTCACTTAAACTTGAAGAACAAAAAATTGGCGAATGGTACTGTTTGGATGCTTTGCATATATGTTTCTTAGACTATATGGAAGCAATATATACAAAGATTTCAACCGTCTACGTGTTCCAATCATTGTTCTACTTGTCGAAATTTACAAATAATTTCCTTTAAAGGATTAACAATGGAGCTCGTTGTTCACTCAAACTTGAAGAACAAAAAAGTGTCGAATGTTACTGTTTGGATGCTTTGCATATATGTTTCTTAGACTATATGGAAGCAATATATACAAAGATTTCAACCGTCTACGTGTTCCAATCATTGTTCTACTTGTCGCAAGTTACAAATAATTTCCGTTAAAGTATTAACAATGGGGCTCGTAGTTCACTTATACTTGAAGATCAAATAATTGGCGAATTGTACTGTTTGGATGATTTGCATATATGTTTCTTAGACTTTATAGAAGCAATATATACAAAGATTTCAACCGTCTACCTGTTCCATTCATTGTTCTACTTGTCGAAAGTTACAAATAATTTCCGATAAAGGATTAACAATGGGGATCGTAGTTTACTTAATCTTGAAGAACAAGAAATTGGCGAATTGTGCAGTTTGGATGCTTTGCATATATGTTTCTTAGACTATATAGAAGCAATATATACAAAGATTTCAACCGTCTACCTGTTCCATTCATTGTTCTACTTGTCGAAAGTTACAAATAATTTCCTTTAAATGATTAACAATGGGGCTCGTAGTTCACTTAAACTTGAAGAACAAAAAATTGGCGAATTGTACTGTTTGGATGATTTGCACATATGTTTCATAGACTATATAGAAGCAATATATACAATGATTTCAACCGTCTACCTGTTCCATTCCTTGTTCTACTTGTCGAAAGTTACAAATAATTTCCGTTAAGGCATTAACAATGGGGATCGTAGTTTACTTAATCTTGAAGAACAAGAAATTGGCGAATTGTGCTGTTTGGATGCTTTGCATATATGTTTCTTAGACTATATAGAAGCAATATATACAATAATTTCAACAGTCTACCTGTTCCATTCATTGTTCTACTTGTCGAAATTTACAAATAATTTCCTTTAAAGGATTAACAATGGGGCTCGTAGTTCACTTAAACTTGAAGAACAAAAAATTGGCGAATGGTACTGTTTGGATGCTTTGCATATATGTTTCTTAGACTATATAGAAGCAATGTATACAAAGATTTCAACCGTCTACCTGTTCCATTCATTGTTCTACTTGTCGCAAGTTACAAATAATTTCCGTTAAAGTATTAACAATGGGGCTCGTAGTTCACTTAAACTTGAAGATCAAAAAATTGGCGAATTGTACTGTTTGGATGCTTTGCATATATGTTTCTTAGACTATATAGAAGCAATATATACAAAGATTTCAACCGTCTACCTGTTCCATTCATTGTTCTACTTGAAGAAAGTTGCAAATAATTTCCATTTCATGATTATCAATGGGGTTCGCAGTTCACTTAAACTTGAAGATCAAAAAATTGGCGATTGTTACTGTTTAGATGCTTTGCATATAGGTTTCTTAGACTATATAGAAGCAATATATACAAAGATTTCAACCGTCTACCTGTTCCATTCATTGTTCTACTTGTCGAAAATTACAAATAATTTCCTATAAAGGATTAACCATTGGGGCTCATTGATCACTTACACTTGAAGAACAAAAAATTGGCGTATGGTACTGTTTGGATGCTTTGCATATAAGTTTCTTAGACTATATAGAAGCAATATATACAATGATTTCAACAGTCTACCTGTTCCATTCATTGTTCTACTTGTCGAAATTTACAAATAATTTCCTTTAAAGGATTAACAATGGGGCTCGTAGTTCACTTAAACTTGAAGAACAAAAAATTGGCGAATGGTACTGTTAGGATGCTTTGCATATATGTTTCTTAGACTATATAGAAGCAATATATACATTGATTTCAACCGGCTACCTGTTCCATTCATTGTTCTACTTGTCGAAATTTACAAATAATTTCCGATAAAGGATTAACCATTGGGGCTCATTGTTCACTTAAACTTGAAGAACAAAAAATTGGCGAATGGTACTGTTTGGATGCTTTGCGTACATGTTTCTTAGACTATATGGAAGCAATATATACAAGGATTTCAACCGTCTACCTGTTCCATTCATTGTTCTACTTGTCGAAAGTTACAAATAATTACCGATAAAGGATTAACCATTGGGGCTCATTGTTCACTTAAACTTGAAGAACAAAAAATTGGCGAATTGTACTGTTTGGATGCTTTGCATATATGTTTCTTAGACTATATAGAAGCAATATATACATTGATTTCAACCGGCTACCTGTTCCATTCATTGTTCTACTTGCCGAAAGTTACAAATAATTTCCTATAAAGGATTAACAATGGGGCTCATTGTTCACTTAAACTTGAAGGACAAAAAATTGGCGAATGGTACTGTTTGGATGCTTTGCGTACATGTTTCTTAGACTATATGGAAGCAATATATACAAGGATTTCAACCGTCTACCTGTTCCATTCATTGTTCTGCTTGTCGAAAGTTACAAATAATTACCGATAAAGGATTAACCATTGGGGCTCATTGTTCACTTAAACTTGAAGAACAAAAAATTGGCGAATTGTACTGTTTGGATGCTTTGCATATATGTTTCTTAGACTATATAGAAGCAATATATACAAAGATTTCAACCGTCTACCTGTTCCATTCATTGTTCTACTTGTCGAAAATTACAAATAATTTCCTATAAAGGATTAACCATTGGGGCTCATTGATCACTTACACTTGAAGAACAAAAAATTGGCGTATGGTACTGTTTGGATGCTTTGCATATATGTTTCTTAGACTATATAGAAGCAATATATACAATGATTTCAACAGTCTACCTGTTCCATTCATTGTTCTACTTGTCGAAATTTACAAATAATTTCCTTTAAAGCATTAACAATGGGGCTCGTAGTTCACTTAAACTTGAAGAACAAAAAATTGGCGAATGGTACTGTTAGGATGCTTTGCATATATGTTTCTTAGACTATATAGAAGCAATATATACATTGATTTCAACCGGCTACCTGTTCCATTCATTGTTCTACTTGTCGAAATTTACAAATAATTTCCGATAAAGGATTAACCATTGGGGCTCATTGTTCACTTAAACTTGAAGAACAAACAATTGGCGAATTGTACTGTTTGGATGCTTTGCATATATGTTTCTTAGACTATATAGATGCAATATATACAAAGATTTCAACCGGCTACCTGTTCCATTCATTGTTCTACTTGTCGAAATTTACAAATAATTTCCGATAAAGGATTAACCATTGGGGCTCATTGTTCACTTAAACTTGAAGAACAAAAAATTGGCGAATGGTACTGTTTGGATGCTTTGCATATATGTTTCTTAGACTATATAGAAGCAATATATACATTGATTTCAACCGGCTACCTGTTCCATTCATTGTTCTACTTGTCGAAAGTTACAAATAATTTCCTATAAAGGATTAACAATGGGGCTCATTGTTCACTTAAACTTGAAGGACAAAAAATTGGTGAATGGTACTGTTTGGATGCTTTGCGTACATGTTTCTTAGACTATATGGAAGCAATATATACAAGGATTTCAACCGTCTACCTGTTCCATTCATTGTTCTACTTGTCGAAAGTTACAAATAATTACCGATAAAGGATTAACCACTGGGGCTCATTGTTCACTTAAACTTGAAGAACAAAAAATTGGCGAATTGTACTGTTTGGATGCTTTGCATATATGTTTCTTAGACTATATAGAAGCAATATATACAAAGATTTCAACCGTCTACCTGTTCCATTCATTGTTCTACTTGTCGAAAGTTACAAATAATTTCCTTTAAAGGATTAACCATTGGGGCTCATTGTTCACTTAAACTTGAAGAACAAAAAATTGGCGAATTGTACTGTTTGGATGCTTTGCATATATGTTTCTTATACTATATAGAAGCAATATATACAAAGATTTCAACCGTCTACGTGTTCCATTCATTGTTCTACTTGTCGAAAGTTACAATTAATTTCCGTTAAAGTATTAACAATGGGGCTCGTAGTTCACTTAAACTTGAAGAGCAAAAAATTGGCGAATTGTACTGTTTGGATGCTTTGCATATATGTTTCTTGGACTATATAGAAGCAATATATACAATGATTTCAACCGTCTACCTGTTCCATTCATTGTTCTACTTGTCGAATGTTACAAATAATTTCCGTTAAGGGATTAACAATGGGGATCGTAGTTTACTTAAACTTGAAGAACAAAAAATTGGCGAATTGTACTGTTTGGATGCTTTGCATATATGTTTCTTAGACTATATAGAAGCAATATATACAATGATTTCAACCGTCTACCTATTCCATTCATTGTTCTACTTGTCGAAATTTACAAATAATTTCCTTTAAAGGATTAACAATGGGGCTCGTAGTTCACTTAAACTTGAAGAGCAAAAAATTGTCGAACTGTACAGTTTGGATGCTTTGCATATATGTTTCTTAAACTATATAGAAGCAATATATACAATGATTTCAACCGTCTACCTGTTCCATTCATTGTTCTACTTGTCGAAAGTTACAAATAATTTCCGATAAAGGATTAACCATTGGGGCTCATTGTTCACTTAATCTTGAAGAACAAAAAATTGGCGAATGGTACTGTTTGGATGCTTTGCATATATGTTTCTTAGACTATATAGAAGCAATATATACATTGATTTTAACCGGCTACTTGTTCCATTCATTGTTCTACTTGTCGAAAGTTACAAATAATTTCCTATAAAGGATTAACAATGGGGCTCATTGTTCACTTAAACTTGAAGGACAAAAAATTGGCGAATGGTACTGTTTGGATGCTTTGCGTACATGTTTCTTAGACTATATGGAAGCAATATATACAAGGATTTCAACCGTCTACCTGTTCCATTCATTGTTCTACTTGTCGAAAGTTACAAATAATTACCGATAAAGGATTAACCATTGGGGCTCATTGTTCACTTAAACTTGAAGAACAAAAAATTGGCGAATTGTACTGTTTGGATGCTTTGCATATATGTTTCTTAGACTATATAGAAGCAATATATACAAAGATTTCAACCGTCTACCTGTTCCATTCATTGTTCTACTTGTCGAAAATTACAAATAATTTCCTATAAAGGATTAACCATTGGGGCTCATTGATCACTTACACTTGAAGAACAAAAAATTGGCGTATGGTACTGTTTGGATGCTTTGCATATAAGTTTCTTAGACTATATAGAAGCAATATATACAATGATTTCAACAGTCTACCTGTTCCATTCATTGTTCTACTTGTCGAAATTTACAAATAATTTCCTTTAAAGCATTAACAATGGGGCTCGTAGTTCACTTAAACTTGAAGAACAAAAAATTGGCGAATGGTACTGTTAGGATGCTTTGCATATATGTTTCTTAGACTATATAGAAGCAATATATACATTGATTTCAACCGGCTACCTGTTCCATTCATTGTTCTACTTGTCGAAATTTACAAATAATTTCCGATAAAGGATTAACCATTGGGGCTCATTGTTCACTTAAACTTGAAGAACAAACAATTGGCGAATTGTACTGTTTGGATGCTTTGCATATATGTTTCTTAGACTATATAGATGCAATATATACAAAGATTTCAACCGGCTACCTGTTCCATTCATTGTTCTACTTGTCGAAATTTACAAATAATTTCGGATAAAGGATTAACCATTGGGGCTCATTGTTCACTTAAACTTGAAGAACAAAAAATTGGCGAATGGTACTGTTTGGATGCTTTGCATATATGTTTCTTAGACTATATAGAAGCAATATATACATTGATTTCAACCGGCTACCTGTTCCATTCATTGTTCTACTTGTCGAAAGTTACAAATAATTTCCTATAAAGGATTAACAATGGGGCTCATTGTTCACTTAAACTTGAAGGACAAAAAATTGGCGAATGGTACTGTTTGGATGCTTTGCGTACATGTTTCTTAGACTATATGGAAGCAATATATACAAGGATTTCAACCGTCTACCTGTTCCATTCATTGTTCTACTTGTCGAAAGTTACAAATAATTACCGATAAAGGATTAACCATTGGGGCTCATTGTTCACTTAATCTTGAAGAACAAAAAATTGGCGAATTGTACTGTTTGGATGCTTTGCATATATGTTTCTTAGACTATATAGAAGCAATATATACAAAGATTTCAACCGTCTACCTGTTCCATGCAATGTTCTACTTGTCGAAAGTTACAAATAATTTCCTTTAAAGGATTAACCATTGGGGCTCATTGTTCACTTAAACTTGAAGAACAAACAATTGGCGAATTGTACTGTTTGGATGCTTTGCATATATGTTTCTTAGACTATATAGATGCAATATATACAAAGATTTCAACCGGCTACCTGTTCCATTCATTGTTCTACTTGTCGAAATTTACAAATAATTTCCGATAAAGGATTAACCATTGGGGCTCATTGTTCACTTAAACTTGAAGAACAAAAAATTGGCGAATGGTACTGTTTGGATGCTTTGCATATATGTTTCTTAGACTATATAGAAGCAATATATACATTGATTTCAACCGGCTACCTGTTCCATTCATTGTTCTACTTGTCGAAAGTTACAAATAATTTCCTATAAAGGATTAACAATGGGGCTCATTGTTCACTTAAACTTGAAGGACAAAAAATTGGCGAATGGTACTGTTTGGATGCTTTGCGTACATGTTTCTTAGACTATATGGAAGCAATATATACAAGGATTTCAACCGTCTACCTGTTCCATTCATTGTTCTACTTGTCGAAAGTTACAAATAATTTCCTTTAAAGGATTAACCATTGGGGCTCATTGTTCACTTAAACTTGAAGAACAAAAAATTGGCGAATTGTACTGTTTGGATGCTTTGCATATATGTTTCTTATACTATATAGAAGCAATATATACAAAGATTTCAACCGTCTACGTGTTCCATTCATTGTTCTACTTGTCGAAAGTTACAATTAATTTCCGTTAAAGTATTAACAATGGGGCTCGTAGTTCACTTAAACTTGAAGAGCAAAAAATTGGCGAATTGTACTGTTTGGATGCTTTGCATATATGTTTCTTGGACTATATAGAAGCAATATATACAATGATTTCAACCGTCTACCTGTTCCATTCATTGTTCTACTTGTCGAATGTTACAAATAATTTCCGTTAAGGGATTAACAATGGGGATCGTAGTTTACTTAAACTTGAAGAACAAAAAATTGGCGAATTGTACTGTTTGGATGCTTTGCATATATGTTTCTTAGACTATATAGAAGCAATATATACAATGATTTCAACCGTCTACCTATTCCATTCATTGTTCTACTTGTCGAAATTTACAAATAATTTCCTTTAAAGGATTAACAATGGGGCTCGTAGTTCACTTAAACTTGAAGAGCAAAAAATTGTCGAACTGTACAGTTTGGATGCTTTGCATATATGTTTCTTAAACTATATAGAAGCAATATATACAATGATTTCAACCGTCTACCTGTTCCATTCATTGTTCTACTTGTCGAAAGTTACAAATAATTTCCGATAAAGGATTAACCATTGGGGCTCATTGTTCACTTAATCTTGAAGAACAAAAAATTGGCGAATGGTACTGTTTGGATGCTTTGCATATATGTTTCTTAGACTATATAGAAGCAATATATACATTGATTTTAACCGGCTACCTGTTCCATTCATTGTTCTACTTGTCGAAAGTTACAAATAATTTCCTATAAAGGATTAACAATGGGGCTCATTGTTCACTTAAACTTGAAGGACAAAAAATTGGCGAATGGTACTGTTTGGATGCTTTGCGTACATGTTTCTTAGACTATATGGAAGCAATATATACAAGGATTTCAACCGTCTACCTGTTCCATTCATTGTTCTACTTGTCGAAAGTTACAAATAATTACCGATAAAGGATTAACCATTGGGGCTCATTGTTCACTTAAACTTGAAGAACAAAAAATTGGCGAATTGTACTGTTTGGATGCTTTGCATATATGTTTCTTAGACTATATAGAAGCAATATATACAAAGATTTCAACCGTCTACCTGTTCCATTCATTGTTCTACTTGTCGAAAATTACAAATAATTTCCTATAAAGGATTAACCATTGGGGCTCATTGATCACTTACACTTGAAGAACAAAAAATTGGCGTATGGTACTGTTTGGATGCTTTGCATATATGTTTCTTAGACTATATAGAAGCAATATATACAATGATTTCAACAGTCTACCTGTTCCATTCATTGTTCTACTTGTCGAAATTTACAAATAATTTCCTTTAAAGCATTAACAATGGGGCTCGTAGTTCACTTAAACTTGAAGAACAAAAAATTGGCGAATGGTACTGTTAGGATGCTTTGCATATATGTTTCTTAGACTATATAGAAGCAATATATACATTGATTTCAACCGGCTACCTGTTCCATTCATTGTTCTACTTGTCGAAATTTACAAATAATTTCCGATAAAGGATTAACCATTGGGGCTCATTGTTCACTTAAACTTGAAGAACAAACAATTGGCGAATTGTACTGTTTGGATGCTTTGCATATATGTTTCTTAGACTATATAGATGCAATATATACAAAGATTTCAACCGGCTACCTGTTCCATTCATTGTTCTACTTGTCGAAATTTACAAATAATTTCCGATAAAGGATTAACCATTGGGGCTCATTGTTCACTTAAACTTGAAGAACAAAAAATTGGCGAATGGTACTGTTAGGATGCTTTGCATATATGTTTCTTAGACTATATAGAAGCAATATATACATTGATTTCAACCGGCTACCTGTTCCATTCATTGTTCTACTTGTCGAAAGTTACAAATAATTACCGATAAAGGATTAACCATTGGGGCTCATTGTTCACTTAAACTTGAAGAACAAAAAATTGGCGAATTGTACTGTTTGGATGCTTTGCATATATGTTTCTTAGACTATATAGAAGCAATATATACAAAGATTTCAACCGTCTACCTGTTCCATTCATTGTTCTACTTGTCGAAAGTTACAAATAATTACCGATAAAGGATTAACCATTGGGGCTCATTGTTCACTTAAACTTGAAGAACAAAAAATTGGCGAATTGTACTGTTTGGATGCTTTGCATATATGTTTCTTAGACTATATAGAAGCAATATATACAAAGATTTCAACCGTCTACCTGTTCCATTCATTGTTCTACTTGTCGAAAGTTACAAATAATTTCCTTTAAAGGATTAACCATTGGGGCTCATTGTTCACTTAAACTTGAAGAACAAAAAATTGGCGAATTGTACTGTTTGGATGCTTTGCATATATGTTTCTTATACTATATAGAAGCAATATATACAAAGATTTCAACCGTCTACGTGTTCCATTCATTGTTCTACTTGTCGAAAGTTACAATTAATTTCCGTTAAAGTATTAACAATGGGGCTCGTAGTTCACTTAAACTTGAAGAGCAAAAAATTGGCGAATTGTACTGTTTGGATGCTTTGCATATATGTTTCTTGGACTATATAGAAGCAATATATACAATGATTTCAACCGTCTACCTGTTCCATTCATTGTTCTACTTGTCGAATGTTACAAATAATTTCCGTTAAGGGATTAACAATGGGGATCGTAGTTTACTTAAACTTGAAGAACAAAAAATTGGCGAATTGTACTGTTTGGATGCTTTGCATATATGTTTCTTAGACTATATAGAAGCAATATATACAATGATTTCAACCGTCTACCTATTCCATTCATTGTTCTACTTGTCGAAATTTACAAATAATTTCCTTTAAAGGATTAACAATGGGGCTCGTAGTTCACTTAAACTTGAAGAGCAAAAAATTGTCGAACTGTACTGTTTGGATGCTTTGCATATATGTTTCTTAAACTATATAGAAGCAATATATACAATGATTTCAACCGTCTACCTGTTCCATTCATTGTTCTACTTGTCGAAAGTTACAAATAATTTCCGTTAAGGGATTAACAATGGGGATCGTAGTTTACTTAAACTTGTAGAACAAAAAATTGGCGAATTGTACTGATTGGATGCTTTGCATATATGTTTCTTAGACTATATAGAAGCAATATATACAATGATTTCAACCGTCTACCTGTTCCATTCATTGTTCTACTTGTCGAAAGTTACAAATAATTTCCTTTAAGTGATTAACAATGGGGATCGTAGTTTACTTAAACGTGAAGAACAAAAAATTGGCGAATTGTACTGTGTGGATGCTTTGCTTATATGTTTCTTAGACTATATAGAAGCAATATATACAAGGATTTCAACCGTCTACCTGTTCCATTCATTGTTCTACTTGTCGAAAGTTACAAATAATTACCGATAAAGGATTAACCATTGGGGCTCATTGTTCACTTACACTTGAAGAACAAAAAATTGGCGAATTGTACTGTTTGGATGCTTTGCATATATGTTTCATAGACTATATAGGTGCAATATATACAAAGATTTCAACCGTCTACCTGTTCCATTCATTGTTTTACTTGTCGAAAGTTACAAATAATTTCCTTTAAAGGATTAACAATGGGGCTCATTGTTCACTTAAACTTGAAGAAAGAAAAATTGGCGAACTGCACTGTTTGAATGCTTTGCATATATGTTTCTTAGACTATATAGAAGCAATATATACAATGATTTCAACCGTCAACCTGTTCCATTCATTGTTCTACTTGTCGAATGTTACAAATAATTTCCGTTAAGGGATTAACAATGGGGATCGTAGTTTACTTAAACTTGAAGAACAAAAAATTGGCGAATTGTACTGTTTGGATGCTTTGCATATATGTTTCTTAGACTATATAGAAGCAATATATACAATGATTTCAACCGTCTACCTATTCCATTCATTGTTCTACTTGTCGAAATTTACAAATAATTTCCTTTAAAGGATTAACAATGGGGCTCGTAGTTCACTTAAACTTGAAGAACAAAAAATTGGCGAATGGTACTGTTTGGATGCTTTGCATATATGTTTCTTAGACTATATAGAAGCAATGTATACAAAGATTTCAACCGTCTACCTGTTCCATTCATTGTTCTACTTGTCGCAAGTTACAAATAATTTCCGTTAAAGTATTAACAATGGGGCTCGTAGTTCACTTAAACTTGAAGATCAAAAAATTGGCGAATTGTACTGTTTGGATGCTTTGCATATATGTATCTTAAACTATATAGAAGCAATATATACAATGATTTCAACCGTCTACCTGTTCCATTCATTGTTCTACTTGTCGAAAGTTACAAATAATTTCCGTTAAGTGATTAACAATGGGGATCGTAGTTTACTTAAACTTGAAGAACAAAAAATTGGCGAATTGTACTGTTTGGATGCTTTGCATATATGTTTCTTAGACTATATAGAAGCAATATATACAATGATTTCAACCGTCTACCTGTTCCATTCATTGTTCTACTTGTCGAAAGTTACAAATAATTTCCGTTAAGGGATTAACAATGGGGATCGTAGTTTACTTAAACTTGAAGAACAAAAAATTGGCGAATTGTACTGTTTGGATGCTTTGCTTATATGTTTCTTAGACTATATAGAAGCAATATATACAAGGATTTCAACCGTCTACCTGGTCCATTCATTGTTCTACTTGTCGAAAGTTACAAATAATTACCGATAAAGGATTAACCATTGGGGCTCATTGTTCACTTAAACTTGAAGAACAAAAAATTGGCGAATTGTACTGTTTGGATGCTTTGCATATATGTTTCATAGACTATATAGATGCAACATATACAAAGATTTCAACCGTCTACCTGTTCCATTCATTGTTCTACTTGTCGAAAGTTACAAATAATTTCCTTTAAAGGATTAACAATGGGGCTCATTGTTCACTTAAACTTGAAGAACAAAAAATTGGCGAACTGTACTGTTTGGATGCTTTGCATATATGTTTCTTAGACTATATAGATGCAATATATACAAAGATTTCAACCGGCTACCTGTTCCATTCATTGTTCTACTTGTCGAAATTTACAAATAATTTCCTATAAAGGATTAACAATGGGGCTCGTAGTTCACTTAAACTTGAAGGACAAAAAATTGGCGAATGGTACTGTTTGGATGCTTTGCGTACATGTTTCTTAGACTATATGGAAGCAATATATACAAGTATTTCAACCGTCTACCTGTTCCATTCATTGTTCTACTTGTCGAAAGTTACAAATAATTACCGATAAAGGATTAACCATTGGGGCTCATTGTTCACTTAATCTTGAAGAACAAAAAATTGGCGAATTGTACTGTTTGGATGCTTTGCATATATGTTTCTTAGACTATATAGATGCAATATATACAAAGATTTCAACCGGCTACCTGTTCCATTCATTGTTCTACTTGTCGAAAGTTACAAATAATTTCCGATAAAGGATTAACCATTGGGGCTCATTGTTCACTTAAACTTGAAGAACAAAAAATTGGCGAATGGTACTGTTTGGATGCTTTGCATATATGTTTCTTAGACTATATAGAAGCAATATATACATTGATTTTAACCGGCTACCTGTTCCATTCATTGTTCTACTTGTCGAAAGTTACAAATAATTTCCTATAAAGGATTAACAATGGGGCTCATTGTTCACTTAAACTTGAAGGACAAAAAATTGGCGAATGGTACTGTTTGGATGCTTTGCGTACATGTTTCTTAGACTATATGGAAGCAATATATACAAGGATTTCAACCGTCTACCTGTTCCATTCATTGTTCTACTTGCCGAAAGTTACAAATAATTACCGATAAAGGATTAACCATTGGGGCTCATTGTTCACTTAAACTTGAAGAACAAAAAATTGGCGAATTGTACTGTTTGGATGCTTTGCATATATGTTTCTTAGACTATATAGAAGCAATATATACAAAGATTTCAACCGTCTACCTGTTCCATTCATTGTTCTACTTGTCGAAAGCTACAAATAATTTCCTTTAGAGGATTAACCATTGGGGCTCATTGTTCACTTAAACTTGAAGAACAAAAAATTGGCGAATTGTACTGTTTGGATGCTTTGCATATATGTTTCTTATACTATATAGAAGCAATATATACAAAGATTTCAACCGTCTACGTGTTCCATTCATTGTTCTACTTGTCGAAAGTTACAATTAATTTCCGTTAAAGTATTAACAATGGGGCTCGTACTTCACTTAAACTTGAAGAGCAAAAAATTGGCGAATTGTACTGTTTGGATGCTTTGCATATATGTTTCTTGGACTATATAGAAGCAATATATACAATGATTTCAACCGTCTACCTGTTCCATTCATTGTTCAACTTGTCGAAAGTTACAAATAATTTCCGTTAAGGGATTAACAATGGGGATCGTAGTTTACTTAAACTTGAAGAACAAAAAATTGGCGAATTGTACTGTTTGGATGCTTTGCTTATATGTTTCTTAGACTATATAGAAGCAATATATACAAGGATTTCAACCGTCTACCTGGTCCATTCATTGTTCTACTTGTCGAAAGTTACAAATAATTACCGATAAAGGATTAACCATTGGGGCTCATTGTTCACTTAAACTTGAAGAACAAAAAATTGGCGAATTGTACTGTTTGGATGCTTTGCATATATGTTTCATAGACTATATAGATGCAACATATACAAAGATTTCAACCGTCTACCTGTTCCATTCATTGTTCTACTTGTCGAAAGTTACAAATAATTTCCTTTAAAGGATTAACAATGGGGCTCATTGTTCACTTAAACTTGAAGAACAAAAAATTGGCGAACTGTACTGTTTGGATGCTTTGCATATATGTTTCTTAGACTATATAGAAGCAATATATACAATGATTTCAACAGTCTACCTGTTCCATTCATTGTTCTACTTGTCGAAATTTGCAAATAATTTCCTATAAAGGATTAACAATGGGGCTCGTAGTTCACTTAAACTTGAAGAACAAAAAATTGGCGAATGGTACTGTTAGGATGCTTTGCATATATGTTTCTTAGACTATATAGAAGCAATATATACATTGATTTCAACCGGCTACCTGTTCCATTCATTGTTCTACTTGTCGAAATTTACAAATAATTTCCGATAAAGGATTAACCATTGGGGCTCATTGTTCACTTAAACTTGAAGAACAAACAATTGGCGAATTGTACTGTTTGGATGCTTTGCATATATGTTTCTTAGACTATATAGATGCAATATATACAAAGATTTCAACCGGCTACCTGTTCCATTCATTGTTCTACTTGTCGAAATTTACAAATAATTTCCGATAAAGGATTAACCATTGGGGCTCATTGTTCACTTAAACTTGAAGAACAAAAAATTGGCGAATGGTACTGTTTGGATGCTTTGCATATATGTTTCTTAGACTATATAGAAGCAATATATACATTGATTTCAACCGGCTACCTGTTCCATTCATTGTTCTACTTGTCGAAAGTTACAAATAATTTCCTATAAAGGATTAACAATGGGGCTCATTGTTCACTTAAACTTGAAGGACAAAAAATTGGCGAATGGTACTGTTTGGATGCTTTGCGTACATGTTTCTTAGACTATATAGAAGCAATATATACATTGATTTCAACCGGCTACCTGTTCCATTCATTGTTCTACTTGTCGAAATTTACAAATAATTTCCGATAAAGGATTAACCATTGGGGCTCATTGTTCACTTAAACTTGAAGAACAAACAATTGGCGAATTGTACTGTTTGGATGCTTTGCATATATGTTTCTTAGACTATATAGATGCAATATATACAAAGATTTCAACCGGCTACCTGTTCCATTCATTGTTCTACTTGTCGAAATTTACAAATAATTTCCGATAAAGGATTAACCATTGGGGCTCATTGTTCACTTAAACTTGAAGAACAAAAAATTGGCGAATGGTACTGTTTGGATGCTTTGCATATATGTTTCTTAGACTATATAGAAGCAATATATACATTGATTTCAACCGGCTACCTGTTCCATTCATTGTTCTACTTGCCGAAAGTTACAAATAATTTCCTATAAAGGATTAACAATGGGGCTCATTGTTCACTTAAACTTGAAGGACAAAAAATTGGCGAATGGTACTGTTTGGATGCTTTGCGTACATGTTTCTTAGACTATATGGAAGCAATATATACAAGGATTTCAACCGTCTACCTGTTCCATTCATTGTTCTACTTGTCGAAAGTTACAAATAATTACCGATAAAGGATTAACCATTGGGGCTCATTGTTCACTTAAACTTGAAGAACAAAAAATTGGCGAATTGTACTGTTTGGATGCTTTGCATATATGTTTCTTAGACTATATAGAAGCAATATATACAAAGATTTCAACCGTCTACCTGTTCCATTCATTGTTCTACTTGTCGAAAATTACAAATAATTTCCTATAAAGGATTAACCATTGGGGCTCATTGATCACTTACACTTGAAGAACAAAAAATTGGCGTATGGTACTGTTTGGATGCTTTGCATATATGTTTCTTAGACTATATAGAAGCAATATATACAATGATTTCAACAGTCTACCTGTTCCATTCATTGTTCTACTTGTCGAAATTTACAAATAATTTCCTTTAAAGCATTAACAATGGGGCTCGTAGTTCACTTAAACTTGAAGAACAAAAAATTGGCGAATGGTACTGTTAGGATGCTTTGCATATATGTTTCTTAGACTATATAGAAGCAATATATACATTGATTTCAACCGGCTACCTGTTCCATTCATTGTTCTACTTGTCGAAATTTACAAATAATTTCCGATAAAGGATTAACCATTGGGGCTCATTGTTCACTTAAACTTGAAGAACAAACAATTGGCGAATTGTACTGTTTGGATGCTTTGCATATATGTTTCTTAGACTATATAGATGCAATATATACAAAGATTTCAACCGGCTACCTGTTCCATTCATTGTTCTACTTGTCGAAATTTACAAATAATTTCCGATAAAGGATTAACCATTGGGGCTCATTGTTCACTTAAACTTGAAGAACAAAAAATTGGCGAATGGTACTGTTTGGATGCTTTGCATATATGTTTCTTAGACTATATAGAAGCAATATATACATTGATTTCAACCGGCTACCTGTTCCATTCATTGTTCTACTTGTCGAAAGTTACAAATAATTTCCTATAAAGGATTAACAATGGGGCTCATTGTTCACTTAAACTTGAAGGACAAAAAATTGGCGAATGGTACTGTTTGGATGCTTTGCGTACATGTTTCTTAGACTATATGGAAGCAATATATACAAGGATTTCAACCGTCTACCTGTTCCATTCATTGTTCTACTTGTCGAAAGTTACAAATAATTACCGATAAAGGATTAACCATTGGGGCTCATTGTTCACTTAAACTTGAAGAACAAAAAATTGGCGAATTGTACTGTTTGGATGCTTTGCATATATGTTTCTTAGACTATATAGAAGCAATATATACAAAGATTTCAACCGTCTACCTGTTCCATTCATTGTTCTACTTGTCGAAAGTTACAAATAATTTCCTTTAAAGGATTAACCATTGGGGCTCATTGTTCACTTAAACTTGAAGAACAAAAAATTGGCGAATTGTACTGTTTGGATGCTTTGCATATATGTTTCTTATACTATATAGAAGCAATATATACAAAGATTTCAACCGTCTACGTGTTCCATTCATTGTTCTACTTGTCGAAAGTTACAATTAATTTCCGTTAAAGTATTAACAATGGGGCTCGTAGTTCACTTAAACTTGAAGAGCAAAAAATTGGCGAATTGTACTGTTTGGATGCTTTGCATATATGTTTCTTGGACTATATAGAAGCAATATATACAATGATTTCAACCGTCTACCTGTTCCATTCATTGTTCTACTTGTCGAATGTTACAAATAATTTCCGTTAAGGGATTAACAATGGGGATCGTAGTTTACTTAAACTTGAAGAACAAAAAATTGGCGAATTATACTGTTTGGATGCTTTGCATATATGTTTCTTAGACTATATAGAAGCAATATATACAATGATTTCAACCGTCTACCTATTCCATTCATTGTTCTACTTGTCGAAATTTACAAATAATTTCCTTTAAAGGATTAACAATGGGGCTCGTAGTTCACTTAAACTTGAAGAGCAAAAAATTGTCGAACTGTACTGTTTGGATGCTTTGCATATATGTTTCTTAAACTATATAGAAGCAATATATACAATGATTTCAACCGTCTACCTGTTCCATTCATTGTTCTACTTGTCGAAAGTTACAAATAATTTCCGATAAAGGATTAACCATTGGGGCTCATTGTTCACTTAAACTTGAAGAACAAAAAATTGGCGAATGGTTCTGTTTGGATGCTTTGCATATATGTTTCTTAGACTATATAGAAGCAATATATACATTGATTTTAACCGGCTACCTGTTCCATTCATTGTTCTACTTGTCGAAAGTTGCAAATAATTTCCTATAAAGGATTAACAATGGGGCTCATTGTTCACTTAAACTTGAAGGACAAAAAATTGGCGAATGGTACTGTTTGGATGCTTTGCGTACATGTTTCTTAGACTATATGGAAGCAATATATACAAGGATTTCAACCGTCTACCTGTTCCATTCATTGTTCTACTTGTCGAAAGTTACAAATAATTACCGATAAAGGATTAACCATTGGGGCTCATTGTTCACTTAAACTTGAAGAACAAAAAATTGGCGAATTGTACTGTTTGGATGCTTTGCATATATGTTTCTTAGACTATATAGAAGCAATATATACAAAGATTTCAACCGTCTACCTGTTCCATTCATTGTTCTACTTGTCGAAAATTACAAATAATTTCCTATAAAGGATTAACCATTGGGGCTCATTGATCACTTACACTTGAAGAACAAAAAATTGGCGTATGGTACTGTTTGGATGCTTTGCATATATGTTTCTTAGACTATATAGAAGCAATATATACAATGATTTCAACAGTCTACCTGTTCCATTCATTGTTCTACTTGTCGAAATTTACAAATAATTTCCTTTAAAGCATTAACAATGGGGCTCGTAGTTCACTTAAACTTGAAGAACAAAAAATTGGCGAATGGTACTGTTAGGATGCTTTGCATATATGTTTCTTAGACTATATAGAAGCAATATATACATTGATTTCAACCGGCTACCTGTTCCATTCATTGTTCTACTTGTCGAAATTTACAAATAATTTCCGATAAAGGATTAACCATTGGGGCTCATTGTTCACTTAAACTTGAAGAACAAACAATTGGCGAATTGTACTGTTTGGATGCTTTGCATATATGTTTCTTAGACTATATAGATGCAATATATACAAAGATTTCAACCGGCTACCTGTTCCATTCATTGTTCTACTTGTCGAAATTTACAAATAATTTCCGATAAAGGATTAACCATTGGGGCTCATTGTTCACTTAAACTTGAAGAACAAAAAATTGGCGAATGGTACTGTTTGGATGCTTTGCATATATGTTTCTTAGACTATATAGAAGCAATATATACATTGATTTCAACCGGCTACCTGTTCCATTCATTGTTCTACTTGTCGAAAGTTACAAATAATTTCCTATAAAGGATTAACAATGGGGCTCATTGTTCACTTAAACTTGAAGGACAAAAAATTGGCGAATGGTACTGTTTGGATGCTTTGCGTACATGTTTCTTAGACTATATGGAAGCAATATATACAAGGATTTCAACCGTCTACCTGTTCCATTCATTGTTCTACTTGTCGAAAGTTACAAATAATTACCGATAAAGGATTAACCATTGGGGCTCATTGTTCACTTAATCTTGAAGAACAAAAAATTGGCGAATTGTACTGTTTGGATGCTTTGCATATATGTTTCTTAGACTATATAGAAGCAATATATACAAAGATTTCAACCGTCTACCTGTTCCATGCATTGTTCTACTTGTCGAAAGTTACAAATAATTTCCTTTAAAGGATTAACCATTGGGGCTCATTGTTCACTTAAACTTGAAGAACAAACAATTGGCGAATTGTACTGTTTGGATGCTTTGCATATATGTTTCTTAGACTATATAGATGCAATATATACAAAGATTTCAACCGGCTACCTGTTCCATTCATTGTTCTACTTGTCGAAATTTACAAATAATTTCCGATAAAGGATTAACCATTGGGGCTCATTGTTCACTTAAACTTGAAGAACAAAAAATTGGCGAATGGTACTGTTTGGATGCTTTGCATATATGTTTCTTAGACTATATAGAAGCAATATATACATTGATTTTAACCGGCTACCGTTCCATTCATTGTTCTACTTGTCGAAAGTTACAAATAATTTCCTATAAAGGATTAACAATGGGGCTCATTGTTCACTTAAACTTGAAGGACAAAAAATTGGCGAATGGTACTGTTTGGATGCTTTGCGTACATGTTTCTTAGACTATATGGAAGCAATATATACAAGGATTTCAACCGTCTACCTGTTCCATTCATTGTTCTACTTGTCGAAAGTTACAAATAATTACCGATAAAGGATTAACCATTGGGGCTCATTGTTCACTTAAACTTGAAGAACAAAAAATTGGCGAATTGTACTGTTTGGATGCTTTGCATATATGTTTCTTAGACTATATAGAAGCAATATATACAAAGATTTCAACCGTCTACCTGTTCCATTCATTGTTCTACTTGTCGAAAATTACAAATAATTTCCTATAAAGGATTAACCATTGGGGCTCATTGATCACTTACACTTGAAGAACAAAAAATTGGCGTATGGTACTGTTTGGATGCTTTGCATATATGTTTCTTAGACTATATAGAAGCAATATATACAATGATTTCAACAGTCTACCTGTTCCATTCATTGTTCTACTTGTCGAAATTTACAAATAATTTCCTTTAAAGCATTAACAATGGGGCTCGTAGTTCACTTAAACTTGAAGAACAAAAAATTGGCGAATGGTACTGTTAGGATGCTTTGCATATATGTTTCTTAGACTATATAGAAGCAATATATACATTGATTTCAACCGGCTACCTGTTCCATTCATTGTTCTACTTGTCGAAATTTACAAATAATTTCCGATAAAGGATTAACCATTGGGGCTCATTGTTCACTTAAACTTGAAGAACAAACAATTGGCGAATTGTACTGTTTGGATGCTTTGCATATATGTTTCTTAGACTTTATAGATGCAATATATACAAAGATTTCAACCGGCTACCTGTTCCATTCATTGTTCTACTTGTCGAAATTTACAAATAATTTCCGATAAAGGATTAACCATTGGGGCTCATTGTTCACTTAAACTTGAAGAACAAAAAATTGGCGAATGGTACTGTTTGGATGCTTTGCATATATGTTTCTTAGACTATATAGAAGCAATATATACATTGATTTCAACCGGCTACCTGTTCCATTCATTGTTCTACTTGTCGAAAGTTACAAATAATTTCCTATAAAGGATTAACAATGGGGCTCATTGTTCACTTAAACTTGAAGAACAAAAAATTGGTGAATGGTACTGTTTGGATGCTTTGCGTACATGTTTCTTAGACTATATGGAAGCAATATATACAAGGATTTCAACCGTCTACCTGTTCCATTCATTGTTCTACTTGTCGAAAGTTACAAATAATTACCGATAAAGGATTAACCATTGGGGCTCATTGTTCACTTAAACTTGAAGAACAAAAAATTGGCGAATTGTACTGTTTGGATGCTTTGCATATATGTTTCTTAGACTATATAGAAGCAATATATACAAAGATTTCAACCGTCTACCTGTTCCATTCATTGTTCTACTTGTCGAAAGTTACAAATAATTTCCTTTAAAGGATTAACCATTGGGGCTCATTGTTCACTTAAACTTGAAGAACAAAAAATTGGCGAATTGTACTGTTTGGATGCTTTGCATATATGTTTCTTATACTATATAGAAGCAATATATACAAAGATTTCAACCGTCTACGTGTTCCATTCATTGTTCTACTTGTCGAAAGTTACAATTAATTTCCGTTAAAGTATTAACAATGGGGCTCGTAGTTCACTTAAACTTGAAGAGCAAAAAATTGGCGAATTGTACTGTTTGGATGCTTTGCATATATGTTTCTTGGACTATATAGAAGCAATATATACAATGATTTCAACCGTCTACCTGTTCCATTCATTGTTCTACTTGTCGAATGTTACAAATAATTTCCGTTAAGGGATTAACAATGGGGATCGTAGTTTACTTAAACTTGAAGAACAAAAAATTGGCGAATTGTACTGTTTGGATGCTTTGCATATATGTTTCTTAGACTATATAGAAGCAATATATACAATGATTTCAACCGTCTACCTATTCCATTCATTGTTCTACTTGTCGAAATTTACAAATAATTTCCTTTAAAGGATTAACAATGGGGCTCGTAGTTCACTTAAACTTGAAGAGCAAAAAATTGTCGAACTGTACTGTTTGGATGCTTTGCATATATGTTTCTTAAACTATATAGAAGCAATATATACAATGATTTCAACCGTCTACCTGTTCCATTCATTGTTCTACTTGTCGAAAGTTACAAATAATTTCCGTTAAGGGATTAACAATGGGGATCGTAGTTTACTTAAACTTGTAGAACAAAAAATTGGCGAATTGTACTGTTTGGATGCTTTGCATATATGTTTCTTAGACTATATAGAAGCAATATATACAATGATTTCAACCGTCTACCTGTTCCATTCATTGTTCTACTTGTCGAAAGTTACAAATAATTTCCTTTAAGTGATTAACAATGGGGATCGTAGTTTACTTAAACGTGAAGAACAAAAAATTGGCGAATTGTACTGTTTGGATGCTTTGCTTATATGTTTCTTAGACTATATAGAAGCAATATATACAAGGATTTCAACCGTCTACCTGTTCCATTCATTGTTCTACTTGTCGAAAGTTACAAATAATTACCGATAAATGATTAACCATTGGGGCTCATTGTTCACTTACACTTGAAGAACAAAAAATTGGCGAATTGTACTGTTTGGATGCTTTGCATATATGTTTCATAGACTATATAGGTGCAATATATACAAAGATTTCAACCGTCTACCTGTTCCATTCATTGTTTTACTTGTCGAAAGTTACAAATAATTTCCTTTAAAGGATTAACAATGGGGCTCATTGTTCACTTAAACTTGAAGAACAAAAAATTGGCGAACTGCACTGTTTGAATGCTTTGCATATATGTTTCTTAGACTATATAGAAGCAATATATACATTGATTTCAACCGGCTACCTGTTCCATTCATTGTTCTACTTGTCGAAATTTACAAATAATTTCCGATAAAGGATTAACCATTGGGGCTCATTGTTCACTTAAACTTGAAGAACAAACAATTGGCGAATTGTACTGTTTGGATGCTTTGCATATATGTTTCTTAGACTATATAGATGCAATATATACAAAGATTTCAACCGGCTACCTGTTCCATTCATTGTTCTACTTGTCGAAATTTACAAATAATTTCCGATAAAGGATTAACCATTGGGGCTCATTGTTCACTTAAACTTGAAGAACAAAAAATTGGCGAATGGTACTGTTTGGATGCTTTGCATATATGTTTCTTAGACTATATAGAAGCAATATATACATTGATTTCAACCGGCTACCTGTTCCATTCATTGTTCTACTTGTCGAAAGTTACAAATAATTTCCTATAAAGATTAACAATGGGGCTCATTGTTCACTTAAACTTGAAGGACAAAAAATTGGCGAATGGTACTGTTTGGATGCTTTGCGTACATGTTTCTTAGACTATATGGAAGCAATATATACAAGGATTTCAACCGTCTACCTGTTCCATTAATTGTTTTACTTGTCGAAAGTTACAAATAATTACCGATAAAGGATTAACCATTGGGGCTCATTGTTCACTTAAACTTGAAGAACAAAAAATTGGCGAATTGTACTGTTTGGATGCTTTGCATATATGTTTCTTAGACTATATAGAAGCAATATATACAAAGATTTCAACCGTCTACCTGTTCCATTCATTGTTCTACTTGTCGAAAATTACAAATAATTTCCTATAAAGGATTAACCATTGGGGCTCATTGATCACTTACACTTGAAGAACAAAAAATTGGCGTATGGTACTGTTTGGATGCTTTGCATATATGTTTCTTAGACTATATAGAAGCAATAT
The DNA here is from genome assembly GCA_963989415.1 of Cerceris ruficornis. Lineage (NCBI taxonomy): Eukaryota > Metazoa > Arthropoda > Insecta > Hymenoptera > Crabronidae > Cerceris > Cerceris ruficornis. The sequence goes on from CAXDIW010000109.1 coordinate 918,235, forward strand.
ATACAATGATTTCAACAGTCTACCTGTTCCATTCATTGTTCTACTTGTCGAAATTTACAAATAATTTCCTTTAAAGCATTAACAATGGGGCTCGTAGTTCACTTAAACTTGAAGAACAAAAAATTGGCGAATGGTACTGTTAGGATGCTTTGCATATATGTTTCTTAGACTATATAGAAGCAATATATACATTGATTTCAACCGGCTACCTGTTCCATTCATTGTTCTACTTGTCGAAATTTACAAATAATTTCCGATAAAGGATTAACCATTGGGGCTCATTGTTCACTTAAACTTGAAGAACAAACAATTGGCGAATTGTACTGTTTGGATGCTTTGCATATATGTTTCTTAGACTATATAGATGCAATATATACAAAGATTTCAACCGGCTACCTGTTCCATTCATTGTTCTACTTGTCGAAATTTACAAATAATTTCCGATAAAGGATTAACCATTGGGGCTCATTGTTCACTTAAACTTGAAGAACAAAAAATTGGCGAATGGTACTGTTTGGATGCTTTGCATATATGTTTCTTAGACTATATAGAAGCAATATATACATTGATTTCAACCGGCTACCTGTTCCATTCATTGTTCTACTTGTCGAAAGTTACAAATAATTTCCTATAAAGGATTAACAATGGGGCTCATTGTTCACTTAAACTTGAAGGACAAAAAATTGGCGAATGGTACTGTTTGGATGCTTTGCGTACATGTTTCTTAGACTATATGGAAGCAATATATACAAGGATTTCAACCGTCTACCTGTTCCATTCATTGTTCTACTTGTCGAAAGTTACAAATAATTACCGATAAAGGATTAACCATTGGGGCTCATTGTTCACTTAATCTTGAAGAACAAAAAATTGGCGAATTGTACTGTTTGGATGCTTTGCATATATGTTTCTTAGACTATATAGAAGCAATATATACAAAGATTTCAACCGTCTACCTGTTCCATGCATTGTTCTACTTGTCGAAAGTTACAAATAATTTCCTTTAAAGGATTAACCATTGGGGCTCATTGTTCACTTAAACTTGAAGAACAAACAATTGGCGAATTGTACTGTTTGGATGCTTTGCATATATGTTTCTTAGACTATATAGAAGCAATATATACATTGATTTCAACCGGCTACCTGATCCATTCATTGTTCTACTTGTCGAAAGTTACAAATAATTTCCTATAAAGGATTAACAATGGGGCTCATTGTTCACTTAAACTTGAAGGACAAGAAATTGGCGAATGGTACTGTTTGGATGCTTTGCGTACATGTTTCTTAGACTATATGGAAGCAATATATACAAGGATTTCAACCGTCTACCTGTTCCATTCATTGTTCTACTTGTCGAAAGTTACAAATAATTACCGATAAAGGATTAACCATTGGGGCTCATTGTTCACTTAAACTTGAAGAACAAAAAATTGGCGAATTGTACTGTTTGGATGCTTTGCATATATGTTTCTTAGACTATATAGAAGCAATATATACAAAGATTTCAACCGTCTACCTGTTCCATTCATTGTTCTACTTGTCGAAAGTTACAAATAATTTCCTTTAAAGGATTAACCATTGGGGCTCATTGTTCACTTAAACTTGAAGAACAAAAAATTGGCGAATTGTACTGTTTGGATGCTTTGCATATATGTTTCTTATACTATATAGAAGCAATATATACAAAGATTTCAACCGTCTACGTGTTCCATTCATTGTTCTACTTGTCGAAAGTTACAATTAATTTCCGTTAAAGTATTAACAATGGGGCTCGTACTTCACTTAAACTTGAAGAGCAAAAAATTGGCGAATTGTACTGTTTGGATGCTTTGCATATATGTTTCTTGGACTATATAGAAGCAATATATACAATGATTTCAACCGTCTACCTGTTCCATTCATTGTTCTACTTGTCGAATGTTACAAATAATTTCCGTTAAGGGATTAACAATGGGGATCGTAGTTTACTTAAACTTGAAGAACAAAAAATTGGCGAATTGTACTGTTTGGATGCTTTGCATATATGTTTCTTAGACTATATAGAAGCAATATATACAATGATTTCAACCGTCTACCTATTCCATTCATTGTTCTACTTGTCGAAATTTACAAATAATTTCCTTTAAAGGATTAACAATGGGGCTCGTAGTTCACTTAAACTTGAAGAGCAAGAAATTGTCGAATTGTACTGTTTGGATGCTTTGCATATATGTTTCTTAAACTATATAGAAGCAATATATACAATGATTTCAACCGTCTACCTGTTCCATTCATTGATCTACTTGTCGAAAGTTACAAATAATTACCGATAAAGGATTAACCATTGGGGCTCATTGTTCACTTACACTTGAAGAACAAAAAATTGGCGAATTGTACTGTTTGGATGCTTTGCATATATGTTTCATAGACTATATAGTTGCAATATATACAAAGATTTCAACCGTCTACCTGTTCCATTCATTGTTCTACTTGTCGAAAGTTACAAATAATTTCCTTTAAAGGATTAACAATGGGGCTCATTGTTCACTTAAACTCGAAGAACAAAAAATTGGCGAATTGTACTGTTTGGATGCTTTGCATATATGTTTCTTAGACTATATAGAAGCAATATATACAAAGATTTCAACCGTCTACCTGTTCCATTCATTGTTCTACTTGTCGAAAGTTACAAATAATTTCCTTTAAAGGATTAACCATTGGGGCTCATTGTTCACTTAAACTTGAAGAACAAAAAATTGGCGAATTGTACTGTTTGGATGCTTTGCATATATGTTTCTTATACTATATAGAAGCAACATATACAAAGATTTCAACCGTCTACGTGTTCCATTCATTGTTCTACTTGTCGAAAGTTACAATTAATTTCCGTTAAAGTATTAACAATGGGGCTCGTAGTTCACTTAAACTTGAAGAGCAAAAAATTGGCGAATTGTACTGTTTGGATGCTTTGCATATATGTTTCTTGGACTATATAGAAGCAATATATACAATGATTTCAACCGTCTACCTGTTCCATTCATTGTTCTACTTGTCGAATGTTACAAATAATTTCCGTTAAGGGATTAACAATGGGGATCGTAGTTTACTTAAACTTGAAGAACAAAAAATTTGCGAATTGTACTGTTTGGATGCTTTGCATATATGTTTCTTAGACTATATAGAAGCAATATATACAATGATTTCAACCGTCTACCTATTCCATTCATTGTTCTACTTGTCGAAATTTACAAATAATTTCCTTTAAAGGATTAACAATGGGGCTCGTAGTTCACTTAAACTTGAAGAGCAAAAAATTGTCGAATTGTACTGTTTGGATGCTTTGCATATATGTTTCTTAAACTATATAGAAGCAATATATACAATGATTTCAACCGTCTACCTGTTCCATTCATTGTTCTACTTGTCGAAAGTTATAAATAATTTCCGTTAAGGGATTAACAATGGGGATCGTAGTTTACTTAAACTTGTAGAACAAAAAATTGGCGAATTGTACTGTTTGGATGCTTTGCATATATGTTTCTTAGACTATATAGAAGCAATATATACAATGATTTCAACCGTCTACCTGTTCCATTCATTGTTCTACTTGTCGAAAGTTACAAATAATTTCCTTTAAGTGATTAACAATGGGGATCGTAGTTTACTTAAACTTGAAGAACAAAAAATTGTCGAATTGTACTGTTTGGATGCTTTGCATATATGTTTCTTAAACTATATAGAAGCAATATATACAATGATTTCAACCGTCTACCTGTTCCATTCATTGTTCTACTTGTCGAAAGTTACAAATAATTTCCGTTAAGGGATTAACAATGGGGATCGTAGTTTACTTAAACTTGAAGAACAAAAAATTGGCGAATTGTACTGTTTGGATGCTTTGCATATATGTTTCTTAGACTATATAGAAGCAATATATACAATGATTTCAACCGTCTACCTGTTCCATTCATTGTTCTACTTGTCGAAAGTTACAAATAATTTCCGTTAAGGGATTAACAATGGGGATCGTAGTTTACTTAAACTTGTAGAACAAAAAATTGGCGAATTGTACTGTTTGGATGCTTTGCTTATATGTTTCTTAGACTATATAGAAGCAATATATACAAGGATTTCAACCGTCTACCTGTTCCATTCATTGTTCTACTTGTCGAAAGTTACAAATAATTACCGATAAAGGATTAACCATTGGGGCTCATTGTTCACTTACACTTGAAGAACAAAAAATTGGCGAATTGTACTGTTTGGATGCTTTGCATATATGTTTCATAGACTATATAGGTGCAATATATACAAAGATTTCAACTGTCTACCTGTTCCATTCATTGTTCTACTTGTCGAAAGTTACAAATAATTTCCTTTAAAGGATTAACAATGGGGCTCATTGTTCACTTAAACTTGAAGAACAAAAAATTGGCGAACTGTACTGTTTGAATGCTTTGCATATATGTTTCTTAGACTATATAGAAGCAATATATACAATGACTTCAACCGTCTACCTATTCCATTCATTGTTCTACTTGTCGAAATTTGCAAATAATTTCCTATAAAGGATTAACAATGGGGCTCGTAGTTCACTTAAACTTGAAGAACAAAAAATTGGCGAATGGTACTGTTAGGATGCTTTGCATATATGTTTCTTAGACTATATAGAAGCAATATATACATTGATTTCAACCGGCTACCTGTTCCATTCATTGTTCTACTTGTCGAAATTTACAAATAATTTCCGATAAAGGATTAACCATTGGGGCTCATTGTTCACTTAAACTTGAAGAACAAACAATTGGCGAATTGTACTGTTTGGATGCTTTGCATATATGTTTCTTAGACTATATAGATGCAATATATACAAAGATTTCAACCGGCTACCTGTTCCATTCATTGTTCTACTTGTCGAAATTTACAAATAATTTCCGATAAAGGATTAACCATTGGGGCTCATTGTTCACTTAAACTTGAAGAACAAAAAATTGTCGAATGGTACTGTTTGGATGCTTTGCATATATGTTTCTTAGACTATATAGAAGCAATATATACATTGATTTCAACCGGCTACCTGTTCCATTCATTGTTCTACTTGTCGAAAGTTACAAATAATTTCCTATAAAGGATTAACAATGGGGCTCATTGTTCACTTAAACTTGAAGGACAAAAAATTGGCGAATGGTACTGTTTGGATGCTTTGCGTACATGTTTCTTAGACTATATGGAAGCAATATATACAAGGATTTCAACCGTCTACCTGTTCCATTCATTGTTTTACTTGTCGAAAGTTACAAATAATTACCGATAAAGGATTAACCATTGCGGCTCATTGTTCACTTAATCTTGAAGAACAAAAAATTGGCGAATTGTACTGTTTGGATGCTTTGCATATATGTTTCTTAGACTATATAGAAGCAATATATACAAAGATTTCAACCGTCTACCTGTTCCATTCATTGTTCTACTTGTCGAAAGTTACAAATAATTTCCTTTAAAGGATTAACCATTGGGGCTCATTGTTCACTTAAACTTGAAGAACAAAAAATTGGCGAATTGTACTGTTTGGATGCTTTGCATATATGTTTCTTATACTATATAGAAGCAATATATACATTGATTTCAACCGGCTACCTGTTCCATTCATTGTTCTACTTGTCGAAATTTACAAATAATTTCCGATAAAGGATTAACCATTGGGGCTCATTGTTCACTTAAACTTGAAGAACAAACAATTGGCGAATTGTACTGTTTGGATGCTTTGCATATATGTTTCTTAGACTATATAGATGCAATATATACAAAGATTTCAACCGGCTACCTGTTCCATTCATTGTTCTACTTGTCGAAATTTACAAATAATTTCCGATAAAGGATTAACCATTGGGGCTCATTGTTCACTTAAAATTGAAGAACAAAAAATTGGCGAATGGTACTGTTTGGATGCTTTGCATATATGTTTCTTAGACTATATAGAAGCAATATATACATTGATTTCAACCGGCTACCTGTTCCATTCATTGTTCTACTTGTCGAAAGTTACAAATAATTTCCTATAAAGGATTAACAATGGGGCTCATTGTTCACTTAAACTTGAAGGACAAAAAATTGGCGAATGGTACTGTTTGGATGCTTTGCGTACATGTTTCTTAGACTATATGGAAGCAATATATACAAGGATTTCAACCGTCTACCTGTTCCATTCATTGTTCTACTTGTCGAAAGTTACAAATAATTACCGATAAAGGATTAACCATTGGGGCTCATTGTTCACTTAAACTTGAAGAACAAAAAATTGGCGAATTGTACTGTTTGGATGCTTTGCATATATGTTTCTTAGACTATATAGAAGCAATATATACAAAGATTTCAACCGTCTACCTGTTCCATTCATCGTTCTACTTGTCGAAAGTTACAAATAATTTCCTTTAAAGGATTAACCATTGGGGCTCATTGTTCACTTAAACTTGAAGAACAAAAAATTGGCGAATTGTACTGTTTGGATGCTTTGCATATATGTTTCTTATACTATATAGAAGCAATATATACATTGATTTCAACCGGCTACCTGTTCCATTCATTGTTCTACTTGTCGAAATTTACAAATAATTTCCGATAAAGGATTAACCATTGGGGCTCATTGTTCACTTAAACTTGAAGAACAAACAATTGGCGAATTGTACTGTTTGGATGCTTTGCATATATGTTTCTTAGACTATATAGATGCAATATATACAAAGATTTCAACCGGCTACCTGTTCCATTCATTGTTCTACTTGTCGAAATTTACAAATAATTTCCGATAAAGGATTAACCATTGGGGCTCATTGTTCACTTAAAATTGAAGAACAAAAAATTGGCGAATGGTACTGTTTGGATGCTTTGCATATATGTTTCTTAGACTATATAGAAGCAATATATACATTGATTTCAACCGGCTACCTGTTCCATTCATTGTTCTACTTGTCGAAAGTTACAAATAATTTCCTATAAAGGATTAACAATGGGGCTCATTGTTCACTTAAACTTGAAGGACAAAAAATTGGCGAATGGTACTGTTTGGATGCTTTGCGTACATGTTTCTTAGACTATATGGAAGCAATATATACAAGGATTTCAACCGTCTACCTGTTCCATTCATTGTTCTACTTGTCGAAAGTTACAAATAATTACCGATAAAGGATTAACCATTGGGGCTCATTGTTCACTTAAACTTGAAGAACAAAAAATTGGCGAATTGTACTGTTTGGATGCTTTGCATATATGTTTCTTAGACTATATAGAAGCAATATATACAAAGATTTCAACCGTCTACCTGTTCCATTCATGGTTCTACTTGTCGAAAGTTACAAATAATTTCCTTTAAAGGATTAACCATTGGGGCTCATTGTTCACTTAAACTTGAAGAACAAAAAATTGGCGAATTGTACTGTTTGGATGCTTTGCATATATGTTTCTTATACTATATAGAAGCAATATATACAAAGATTTCAACCGTCTACGTGTTCCATTCATTGTTCTACTTGTCGAAAGTTACAATTAATTTCCGTTAAAGTATTAACAATGGGGCTCGTACTTCACTTAAACTTGAAGAGCAAAAAATTGGCGAATTGTACTGTTTGGATGCTTTGCATATATGTTTCTTGGACTATATAGAAGCAATATATACAATGATTTCAACCGTCTACCTGTTCCATTCATTGTTCTACTTGTCGAATGTTACAAATAATTTCCGTTAAGGGATTAACAATGGGGATCGTAGTTTACTTAAACTTGAAGAACAAAAAATTGGCGAATTGTACTGTTTGGATGCTTTGCATATATGTTTCTTAGACTATATAGAAGCAATATATACAATGATTTCAACCGTCTACCTATTCCATTCATTGTTCTACTTGTCGAAATTTACAAATAATTTCCTTTAAAGGATTAACAATGGGGCTCGTAGTTCACTTAAACTTGAAGAGCAAGAAATTGTCGAATTGTACTGTTTGGATGCTTTGCATATATGTTTCTTAAACTATATAGAAGCAATATATACAATGATTTCAACCGTCTACCTGTTCCATTCATTGTTCTACTTGTCGAAATTTACAAATAATTTCCTTTAAAGGATTAACAATGGGGCTCGTAGTTCACTTAAACTTGAAGAACAAAAAATTGGCGAATTGTACTGTTTGGATGCTTTGCATATATGTTTCTTAGACTATATAGAAGCAATATATACAAAGATTTCAACCGTCTACATGATCCATTCATTGTTCTACTTGTCGAAATTTACAAATAATTTCCTTTAAAGGATTAACAATGGGGCTCGTAGTTCACTTACACTTGAAGAACAAAAAATTGGCGTATGGTACTGTTTGGATGCTTTGCATATATGTTTCTTAGACTATATAGAAGCAATATATACAATGATTTCAACAGTCTACCTGTTCCATTCATTGTTCTACTTGTCGAAATTTACAAATAATTTCCTTTAAAGCATTAACAATGGGGCTCGTAGTTCACTTAAACTTGAAGAACAAAAAATTGGCGAATGGTACTGTTAGGATGCTTTGCATATATGTTTCTTAGACTATATAGAAGCAATATATACATTGATTTCAACCGGCTACCTGTTCCATTCATTGTTCTACTTGTCGAAATTTACAAATAATTTCCGATAAAGGATTAACCATTGGGGCTCATTGTTCACTTAAACTTGAAGAACAAACAATTGGCGAATTGTACTGTTTGGATGCTTTGCATATATGTTTCTTAGACTATATAGATGCAATATATACAAAGATTTCAACCGGCTACCTGTTCCATTCATTGTTCTACTTGTCGAAATTTACAAATAATTTCCGATAAAGGATTAACCATTGGGGCTCATTGTTCACTTAAACTTGAAGAACAAAAAATTGGCGAATGGTACTGTTTGGATGCTTTGCATATATGTTTCTTAGACTATATAGAAGCAATATATACATTGATTTCAACCGGCTACCTGTTCCATTCATTGTTCTACTTGTCGAAAGTTACAAATAATTTCCTATAAAGGATTAACAATGGGGCTCATTGTTCACTTAAACTTGAAGGACAAAAAATTGGCGAATGGTACTGTTTGGATGCTTTGCGTACATGTTTCTTAGACTATATGGAAGCAATATATACAAGGATTTCAACCGTCTACCTGTTCCATTCATTGTTCTACTTGTCGAAAGTTACAAATAATTACCGATAAAGGATTAACCATTGGGGCTCATTGTTCACTTAATCTTGAAGAACAAAAAATTGGCGAATTATACTGTTTGGATGCTTTGCATATATGTTCTTAGACTATATAGAAGCAATATATACAATGATTTCAACCGTCTACCTATTCCTTTCATTGTTCTACTTGTCGAAATTTACAAATAATTTCCTTTAAAGGATTAACAATGGGGCTCGTAGTTCACTTAAACTTGAAGAGCAAAAAATTGTCGAACTGTACTGTTTGGATGCTTTGCATATATGTTTCTTAAACTATATAGAAGCAATATATACAATGATTTCAACCGTCTACCTGTTCCATTCATTGTTCTACTTGTCGAAAGTTACAAATAATTTCCTATAAAGGATTAACCATTGGGGCTCATTGATCACTTACACTTGAAGAACAAAAAATTGGCGTATGGTACTGTTTGGATGCTTTGCATATATGTTTCTTAGACTATATAGAAGCAATATATACAATGATTTCAACAGTCTACCTGTTCCATTCATTGTTCTACTTGTCGAAATTTACAAATAATTTCCTTTAAAGCATTAACAATGGGGCTCGTAGTTCACTTAAACTTGAAGAACAAAAAATTGGCGAATGGTACTGTTAGGATGCTTTGCATATATGTTTCTTAGACTATATAGAAGCAATATATACATTGATTTCAACCGGCTACCTGTTCCATTCATTGTTCTACTTGTCGAAATTTACAAATAATTTCCGATAAAGGATTAACCATTGGGGCTCATTGTTCACTTAAACTTGAAGAACAAAAAATTGGCGAATGGTACTGTTTGGATGCTTTGCATATATGTTTCTTAGACTATATAGAAGCAATATATACATTGATTTCAACCGGCTACCTGTTCCATTCATTGTTCTACTTGTCGAAAGTTACAAATAATTTCCTATAAAGGATTAACAATGGGGCTCATTGTTCACTTAAACTTGAAGGACAAAAAATTGGCGAATGGTACTGTTTGGATGCTTTGCGTACATGTTTCTTAGACTATATGGAAGCAATATATACAAGGATTTCAACCGTCTACCTGTTCCATTCATTGTTCTACTTGTCGAAAGTTACAAATAATTACCGATAAAGGATTAACCATTGGGGCTCATTGTTCACTTAATCTTGAAGAACAAAAAATTGGCGAATTGTACTGTTTGGATGCTTTGCATATATGTTTCTTAGACTATATAGAAGCAATATATACAAAGATTTCAACCGTCTACCTGTTCCATGCATTGTTCTACTTGTCGAAAGTTACAAATAATTTCCTTTAAAGGATTAACCATTGGGGCTCATTGTTCACTTAAACTTGAAGAACAAACAATTGGCGAATTGTACTGTTTGGATGCTTTGCATATATGTTTCTTAGACTATATAGATGCAATATATACAAAGATTTCAACCGGCTACCTGTTCCATTCATTGTTCTACTTGTCGAAATTTACAAATAATTTCCGATAAAGGATTAACCATTGGGGCTCATTGTTCACTTAAACTTGAAGAACAAAAAATTGGCGAATGGTACTGTTTGGATGCTTTGCATATATGTTTCTTAGACTATATAGAAGCAATATATACATTGATTTTAACCGGCTACCTGTTCCATTCATTGTTCTACTTGTCGAAAGTTACAAATAATTTCCTATAAAGGATTAACAATGGGGCTCATTGTTCACTTAAACTTGAAGGACAAAAAATTGGCGAATGGTACTGTTTGGATGCTTTGCGTACATGTTTCTTAGACTATATGGAAGCAATATATACAAGGATTTCAACCGTCTACCTGTTCCATTCATTGTTCTACTTGTCGAAAGTTACAAATAATTACCTATAAAGGATTAACAATGGGGCTCATTGTTCACTTAAACTCGAAGAACAAAAAATTGGCGAATTGTACTGTTTGGATGCTTTGCATATATGTTTCTTAGACTATATAGAAGCAATATATACAAAGATTTCAACCGTCTACCTGTTCCATTCATTGTTCTACTTGTCGAAAGTTACAAATAATTTCCTTTAAAGGATTAACCATTGGGGCTCATTGTTCACTTAAACTTGAAGAACAAAAAATTGGCGAATTGTACTGTTTGGATGCTTTGCATATATGTTTCTTATACTATATAGAAGCAACATATACAAAGATTTCAACCGTCTACGTGTTCCATTCATTGTTCTACTTGTCGAAAGTTACAATTAATTTCCGTTAAAGTATTAACAATGGGGCTCGTAGTTCACTTAAACTTGAAGAGCAAAAAATTGGCGAATTGTACTGTTTGGATGCTTTGCATATATGTTTCTTGGACTATATAGAAGCAATATATACAATGATTTCAACCGTCTACCTGTTCCATTCATTGTTCTACTTGTCGAATGTTACAAATAATTTCCGTTAAGGGATTAACAATGGGGATCGTAGTTTACTTAAACTTGAAGAACAAAAAATTTGCGAATTGTACTGTTTGGATGCTTTGCATATATGTTTCTTAGACTATATAGAAGCAATATATACAATGATTTCAACCGTCTACCTATTCCATTCATTGTTCTACTTGTCGAAATTTACAAATAATTTCCTTTAAAGGATTAACAATGGGGCTCGTAGTTCACTTAAACTTGAAGAGCAAAAAATTGTCGAATTGTACTGTTTGGATGCTTTGCATATATGTTTCTTAAACTATATAGAAGCAATATATACAATGATTTCAACCGTCTACCTGTTCCATTCATTGTTCTACTTGTCGAAAGTTATAAATAATTTCCGTTAAGGGATTAACAATGGGGATCGTAGTTCACTTAAACTTGTAGAACAAAAAATTGGCGAATTGTACTGTTTGGATGCTTTGCATATATGTTTCTTAGACTATATAGAAGCAATATATACAATGATTTCAACCGTCTACCTGTTCCATTCATTGTTCTACTTGTCGAAAGTTACAAATAATTTCCTTTAAGTGATTAACAATGGGGATCGTAGTTTACTTAAACTTGAAGAACAAAAAATTGTCGAATTGTACTGTTTGGATGCTTTGCATATATGTTTCTTAAACTATATAGAAGCAATATATACAATGATTTCAACCGTCTACCTGTTCCATTCATTGTTCTACTTGTCGAAAGTTACAAATAATTTCCGTTAAGGGATTAACAATGGGGATCGTAGTTTACTTAAACTTGAAGAACAAAAAATTGGCGAATTGTACTGTTTGGATGCTTTGCATATATGTTTCTTAGACTATATAGAAGCAATATATACAATGATTTCAACCGTCTACCTGTTCCATTCATTGTTCTACTTGTCGAAAGTTACAAATAATTTCCGTTAAGGGATTAACAATGGGGATCGTAGTTTACTTAAACTTGTAGAACAAAAAATTGGCGAATTGTACTGTTTGGATGCTTTGCTTATATGTTTCTTAGACTATATAGAAGCAATATATACAAGGATTTCAACCGTCTACCTGTTCCATTCATTGTTCTACTTGTCGAAAGTTACAAATAATTACCGATAAAGGATTAACCATTGGGGCTCATTGTTCACTTACACTTGAAGAACAAAAAATTGGCGAATTGTACTGTTTGGATGCTTTGCATATATGTTTCATAGACTATATAGGTGCAATATATACAAAGATTTCAACCGTCTACCTGTTCCATTCATTGTTCTACTTGTCGAAAGTTACAAATAATTTCCTTTAAAGGATTAACAATGGGGCTCATTGTTCACTTAAACTTGAAGAACAAAAAATTGGCGAACTGTACTGTTTGAATGCTTTGCATATATGTTTCTTAGACTATATAGAAGCAATATATACAATGATTTCAACCGTCTACCTATTCCATTCATTGTTCTACTTGTCGAAATTTGCAAATAATTTCCTATAAAGGATTAACAATGGGGCTCGTAGTTCACTTAAACTTGAAGAACAAAAAATTGGCGAATGGTACTGTTAGGATGCTTTGCATATATGTTTCTTAGACTATATAGAAGCAATATATACATTGATTTCAACCGGCTACCTGTTCCATTCATTGTTCTACTTGTCGAAAGTTACAAATAATTACCGATAAAGGATTAACCATTGGGGCTCATTGTTCACTTACACTTGAAGAACAAAAAATTGGCGAATTGTACTGTTTGGATGCTTTGCATATATGTTTCATAGACTATATAGGTGCAATATATACAAAGATTTCAACCGTCTACCTGTTCCATTCATTGTTCTACTTGTCGAAAGTTACAAATAATTACCGATAAAGGATTAACCATTGGGGCTCATTGTTCACTTACACTTGAAGAACAAAAAATTGGCGAATTGTACTGTTTGGATGCTTTGCATATATGTTTCTTAGACTATATAGAAGCAATATATACAATGATTTCAACCGTCTACCTGTTCCATTCATTGTTCTACTTGTCGAAATTTACAAATAATTTCCTTTAAAGGATTAACAATGGGGCTCGTAGTTCACTTAAACTTGAAGAACAAAAAATTGGCGAATTGTACTGTTTGGATGCTTTGCATATATGTTTCTTAGACTATATAGAAGCAATATATACAAAGATTTCAACCGTCTACATGATCCATTCATTGTTCTACTTGTCGAAATTTACAAATAATTTCCTTTAAAGGATTAACAATGGGGCTCGTAGTTCACTTACACTTGAAGAACAAAAAATTGGCGTATGGTACTGTTTGGATGCTTTGCATATATGTTTCTTAGACTATATAGAAGCAATATATACAATGATTTCAACAGTCTACCTGTTCCATTCATAGTTCTACTTGTCGAAATTTACAAATAATTTCCTTTAAAGCATTAACAATGGGGCTCGTAGTTCACTTAAACTTGAAGAACAAAAAATTGGCGAATGGTACCGTTAGGATGCTTTGCATATATGTTTCTTAGACTATATAGAAGCAATATATACATTGATTTCAACCGGCTACCTGTTCCATTCATTGTTCTACTTGTCGAAATTTACAAATAATTTCCGATAAAGGATTAACCATTGGGGCTCATTGTTCACTTAAACTTGAAGAACAAACAATTGGCGAATTGTACTGTTTGGATGCTTTGCATATATGTTTCTTAGACTATATAGATGCAATATATACAAAGATTTCAACCGGCTACCTGTTCCATTCATTGTTCTACTTGTCGAAATTTACAAATAATTTCCGATAAAGGATTAACCATTGGGGCTCATTGTTCACTTAAACTTGAAGAACAAAAAATTGGCGAATGGTACTGTTTGGATGCTTTGCATATATGTTTCTTAGACTATATAGAAGCAATATATACATTGATTTCAACCGGCTACCTGTTCCATTCATTGTTCTACTTGTCGAAAGTTACAAATAATTTCCTATAAAGGATTAACAATGGGGCTCATTGTTCACTTAAACTTGAAGGACAAAAAATTGGCGAATGGTACTGTTTGGATGCTTTGCGTACATGTTTCTTAGACTATATGGAAGCAATATATACAAGGATTTCAACCGTCTACCTGTTCCATTCATTGTTCTACTTGTCGAAAGTTACAAATAATTACCGATAAAGGATTAACCATTGGGGCTCATTGTTCACTTAATCTTGAAGAACAAAAAATTGGCGAATTATACTGTTTGGATGCTTTGCATATATGTTTCTTAGACTATATAGAAGCAATATATACAATGATTTCAACCGTCTACCTATTCCATTCATTGTTCTACTTGTCGAAATTTACAAATAATTTCCTTTAAAGGATTAACAATGGGGCTCGTAGTTCACTTAAACTTGAAGAGCAAAAAATTGTCGAAATGTACTGTTTGGATGCTTTGCATATATGTTTCTTAAACTATATAGAAGCAATATATACAATGATTTCAACCGTCTACCTGTTCCATTCATTGTTCTACTTGTCGAAAGTTACAAATAATTTCCTATAAAGGATTAACCATTGGGGCTCATTGATCACTTACACTTGAAGAACAAAAAATTGGCGTATGGTACTGTTTGGATGCTTTGCATATATGTTTCTTAGACTATATAGAAGCAATATATACAATGATTTCAACAGTCTACCTGTTCCATTCATTGTTCTACTTGTCGAAATTTACAAATAATTTCCTTTAAAGCATTAACAATGGGGCTCGTAGTTCACTTAAACTTGAAGAACAAAAAATTGGCGAATGGTACTGTTAGGATGCTTTGCATATATGTTTCTTAGACTATATAGAAGCAATATATACATTGATTTCAACCGGCTACCTGTTCCATTCATTGTTCTACTTGTCGAAATTTACAAATAATTTCCGATAAAGGATTAACCATTGGGGCTCATTGTTCACTTAAACTTGAAGAACAAAAAATTGGCGAATGGTACTGTTTGGATGCTTTGCATATATGTTTCTTAGACTATATAGAAGCAATATATACATTGATTTCAACCGGCTACCTGTTCCATTCATTGTTCTACTTGTCGAAAGTTACAAATAATTTCCTATAAAGGATTAACAATGGGGCTCATTGTTCACTTAAACTTGAAGGACAAAAAATTGGCGAATGGTACTGTTTGGATGCTTTGCGTACATGTTTCTTAGACTATATGGAAGCAATATATACAAGGATTTCAACCGTCTACCTGTTCCATTCATTGTTCTACTTGTCGAAAGTTACAAATAATTACCGATAAAGGATTAACCATTGGGGCTCATTGTTCACTTAATCTTGAAGAACAAAAAATTGGCGAATTGTACTGTTTGGATGCTTTGCATATATGTTTCTTAGACTATATAGAAGCAATATATACAAAGATTTCAACCGTCTACCTGTTCCATGCATTGTTCTACTTGTCGAAAGTTACAAATAATTTCCTTTAAAGGATTAACCATTGGGGCTCATTGTTCACTTAAAGTTGAAGAACAAACAATTGGCGAATTGTACTGTTTGGATGCTTTGCATATATGTTTCTTAGACTATATAGATGCAATATATACAAAGATTTCAACCGGCTACCTGTTCCATTCATTGTTCTACTTGTCGAAATTTACAAATAATTTCCGATAAAGGATTAACCATTGGGGCTCATTGTTCACTTAAACTTGAAGAACAAAAAATTGGCGAATGGTACTGTTTGGATGCTTTGCATATATGTTTCTTAGACTATATAGAAGCAATATATACATTGATTTTAACCGGCTACCTGTTCCATTCATTGTTCTACTTGTCGAAAGTTACAAATAATTTCCTATAAAGGATTAACAATGGGGCTCATTGTTCACTTAAACTTGAAGGACAAAAAATTGGCGAATGGTACTGTTTGGATGCTTTGCGTACATGTTTCTTAGACTCTATGGAAGCAATATATACAAGGATTTCAACCGTCTACCTGTTCCATTCATTGTTCTACTTGTCGAAAGTTACAAATAATTACCTATAAAGGATTAACAATGGGGCTCATTGTTCACTTAAACTCGAAGAACAAAAAATTGGCGAATTGTACTGTTTGGATGCTTTGCATATATGTTTCTTAGACTATATAGAAGCAATATATACAAAGATTTCAACCGTCTACCTGTTCCATTCATTGTTCTACTTGTCGAAAGTTACAAATAATTTCCTTTAAAGGATTAACCATTGGGGCTCATTGTTCACTTAAACTTGAAGAACAAAAAATTGGCGAATTGTACTGTTTGGATGCTTTGCATATATGTTTCTTATACTATATAGAAGCAACATATACAAAGATTTCAACCGTCTACGTGTTCCATTCATTGTTCTACTTGTCGAAAGTTACAATTAATTTCCGTTAAAGTATTAACAATGGGGCTCGTAGTTCACTTAAACTTGAAGAACAAAAAATTTGCGAATTGTACTGTTTGGATGCTTTGCATATATGTTTCTTAGACTATATAGAAGCAATATATACAATGATTTCAACCGTCTACCTATTCCATTCATTGTTCTACTTGTCGAAATTTACAAATAATTTCCTTTAAAGGATTAACAATGGGGCTCGTAGTTCACTTAAACTTGAAGAGCAAAAAATTGTCGAATTGTACTGTTTGGATGCTTTGCATATATGTTTCTTAAACTATATAGAAGCAATATATACAATGATTTCAACCGTCTACCTGTTCCATTCATTGTTCTACTTGTCGAAAGTTATAAATAATTTCCGTTAAGGGATTAACAATGGGGATCGTAGTTTACTTAAACTTGTAGAACAAAAAATTGGCGAATTGTACTGTTTGGATGCTTTGCATATATGTTTCTTAGACTATATAGAAGCAATATATACAATGATTTCAACCGTCTACCTGTTCCATTCATTGTTCTACTTGTCGAAAGTTACAAATAATTTCCTTTAAGTGATTAACAATGGGGATCGTAGTTTACTTAAACTTGAAGAACAAAAAATTGTCGAATTGTACTGTTTGGATGCTTTGCATATATGTTTCTTAAACTATATAGAAGCAATATATACAATGATTTCAACCGTCTACCTGTTCCATTCATTGTTCTACTTGTCGAAAGTTACAAATAATTTCCGTTAAGGGATTAACAATGGGGATCGTAGTTTACTTAAACTTGAAGAACAAAAAATTGGCGAATTGTACTGTTTGGATGCTTTGCATATATGTTTCTTAGACTATATAGAAGCAATATATACAATGATTTCAACCGTCTACCTGTTCCATTCATTGTTCTACTTGTCGAAAGTTACAAATAATTTCCGTTAAGGGATTAACAATGGGGATCGTAGTTTACTTAAACTTGTAGAACAAAAAATTGGCGAATTGTACTGTTTGGATGCTTTGCTTATATGTTTCTTAGACTATATAGAAGCAATATATACAAGGATTTCAACCGTCTACCTGTTCCATTCATTGTTCTACTTGTCGAAAGTTACAAATAATTACCGATAAAGGATTAACCATTGGGGCTCATTGTTCACTTACACTTGAAGAACAAAAAATTGGCGAATTGTACTGTTTGGATGCTTTGCATATATGTTTCATAGACTATATAGGTGCAATATATACAAAGATTTCAACCGTCTACCTGTTCCATTCATTGTTCTACTTGTCGAAAGTTACAAATAATTTCCTTTAAAGGATTAACAATGGGGCTCATTGTTCACTTAAACTTGAAGAACAAAAAATTGGCGAACTGTACTGTTTGAATGCTTTGCATATATGTTTCTTAGACTATATAGAAGCAATATATACAATGATTTCAACCGTCTACCTATTCCATTCATTGTTCTACTTGTCGAAATTTGCAAATAATTTCCTATAAAGGATTAACAATGGGGCTCGTAGTTCACTTAAACTTGAAGAACAAAAAATTGGCGAATGGTACTGTTAGGATGCTTTGCATATATGTTTCTTAGACTATATAGAAGCAATATATACATTGATTTCAACCGGCTACCTGTTCCATTCATTGTTCTACTTGTCGAAATTTACAAATAATTTCCGATAAAGGATTAACCATTGGGGCTCATTGTTCACTTAAACTTGAAGAACAAACAATTGGCGAATTGTACTGTTTGGATGCTTTGCATATATGTTTCTTAGACTATATAGATGCAATATATACAAAGATTTCAACCGGCTACCTGTTCCATTCATTGTTCTACTTGTCGAAATTTACAAATAATTTCCGATAAAGGATTAACCATTGGGGCTCATTGTTCACTTAAACTTGAAGAACAAAAAATTGGCGAATGGTACTGTTTGGATGCTTTGCATATATGTTTCTTAGACTATATAGAAGCAATATATACATTGATTTCAACCGGCTACCTGTTCCATTCATTGTTCTACTTGTCGAAAGTTACAAATAATTTCCTATAAAGGATTAACAATGGGGCTCATTGTTCACTTAAACTTGAAGGACAAAAAATTGGCGAATGGTACTGTTTGGATGCTTTGCGTACATGTTTCTTAGACTATATGGAAGCAATATATACAAGGATTTCAACCGTCTACCTGTTCCATTCATTGTTTTACTTGTCGAAAGTTACAAATAATTACCGATAAAGGATTAACCATTGGGGCTCATTGTTCACTTAATCTTGAAGAACAAAAAATTGGCGAATTGTACTGTTTGGATGCTTTGCATATATGTTTCTTAGACTATATAGAAGCAATATATACAAAGATTTCAACCGTCTACCTGTTCCATTCATTGTTCTACTTGTCGAAAGTTACAAATAATTTCCTTTAAAGGATTAACCATTGGGGCTCATTGTTCACTTAAACTTGAAGAACAAAAAATTGGCGAATTGTACTGTTTGGATGCTTTGCATATATGTTTCTTATACTATATAGAAGCAATATATACATTGATTTCAACCGGCTACCTGTTCCATTCATTGTTCTACTTGTCGAAAGTTACAAATAATTTCCTATAAAGGATTAACAATGGGGCTCATTGTTCACTTAAACTTGAAGGACAAAAAATTGGCGAATGGTACTGTTTGGATGCTTTGCGTACATGTTTCTTAGACTATATGGAAGCAATATATACAAGGATTTCAACCGTCTACCTGTTCCATTCATCGTTCTACTTGTCGAAAGTTACAAATAATTTCCTTTAAAGGATTAACCATTGGGGCTCATTGTTCACTTAAACTTGAAGAACAAAAAATTGGCGAATTGTACTGTTTGGATGCTTTGCATATATGTTTCTTATACTATATAGAAGCAATATATACAAAGATTTCAACCGTCTACGTGTTCCATTCATTGTTCTACTTGTCGAAAGTTACAATTAATTTCCGTTAAAGTATTAACAATGGGGCTCGTACTTCACTTAAACTTGAAGAGCAAAAAATTGGCGAATTGTACTGTTTGGATGCTTTGCATATATGTTTCTTGGACTATATAGAAGCAATATATACAATGATTTCAACCGTCTACCTGTTCCATTCATTGTTCTACTTGTCGAATGTTACAAATAATTTCCGTTAAGGGATTAACAATGGGGATCGTAGTTTACTTACACTTGAAGAACAAAAAATTGGCGAATTGTACTGTTTGGATGCTTTGCATATATGTTTCTTAGACTATATAGAAGCAATATATACAATGATTTCAACCGTCTACCTATTCCATTCATTGTTCTACTTGTCGAAATTTACAAATAATTTCCTTTAAAGGATTAACAATGGGGCTCGTAGTTCACTTAAACTTGAAGAGCAAGAAATTGTCGAATTGTACTGTTTGGATGCTTTGCATATATGTTTCTTAAACTATATAGAAGCAATATATACAATGATTTCAACCGTCTACCTGTTCCATTCATTGTTCTACTTGTCGAAATTTACAAATAATTTCCTTTAAAGGATTAACAATGGGGCTCGTAGTTCACTTAAACTTGAAGAACAAAAAATTGGCGAATTGTACTGTTTGGATGCTTTGCATATATGTTTCTTAGACTATATAGAAGCAATATATACAAAGATTTCAACCGTCTACATGATCCATTCATTGTTCTACTTGTCGAAATTTACAAATAATTTCCTTTAAAGGATTAACAATGGGGCTCGTAGTTCACTTAAACTTGAAGAACAAAAAATTGGCGAATTGTACTGTTTGGATGCTTTGCATATATGTTTCTTAGACTATATAGAAGCAATATATACAAAGATTTCAACCGTCTACCTGTTCCATTCATTGTTCTACTTGTCGAAAGATACAAATAATTTCCTTTAAAGGATTAACCATTGGGGCTCATTGTTCACTTAAACTTGAAGAACAAAAAATTGGCGAATTGTACTGTTTGGATGCTTTGCATATATGTTTCTTATACTATATAGAAGCAACATATACAAAGATTTCAACCGTCTACGTGTTCCATTCATTGTTCTACTTGTCGAAAGTTACAATTAATTTCCGTTAAAGTATTAACAATGGGGCTCGTAGTTCACTTAAACTTGAAGAGCAAAAAATTGGCGAATTGTACTGTTTGGATGCTTTGCATATATGTTTCTTGGACTATATAGAAGCAATATATACAATGATTTCAACCGTCTACCTGTTCCATTCATTGTTCTACTTGTCGAATGTTACAAATAATTTCCGTTAAGGGATTAACAATGGGGATCGTAGTTTACTTAAACTTGAAGAACAAAAAATTTGCGAATTGTACTGTTTGGATGCTTTGCATATATGTTTCTTAGACTATATAGAAGCAAAATATACAATGATTTCAACCGTCTACCTATTCCATTCATTGTTCTACTTGTCGAAATTTACAAATAATTTCCTTTAAAGGATTAACAATGGGGCTCGTAGTTCACTTAAACTTGAAGAGCAAAAAATTGTCGAATTGTACTGTTTGGATGCTTTGCATATATGTTTCTTAAACTATATAGAAGCAATATATACAATGATTTCAACCGTCTACCTGTTCCATTCATTGTTCTACTTGTCGATAGTTACAAATAATTTCCGTTAAGGGATTAACAATGGGGATCGTAGTTTACTTAAACTTGTAGAACAAAAAATTGGCGAATTGTACTGTTTGGATGCTTTGCATATATGTTTCTTAGACTATATAGAAGCAATATATACAATGATTTCAACCGTCTACCTGTTCCATTCATTGTTCTACTTGTCGAAAGTTACAAATAATTTCCTTTAAGTGATTAACAATGGGGATCGTAGTTTACTTAAACTTGAAGAACAAAAAATTGTCGAATTGTACTGTTTGGATGCTTTGCATATATGTTTCTTAAACTATATAGAAGCAATATATACAATGATTTCAACCGTCTACCTGTTCCATTCATTGTTCTACTTGTCGAAAGTTACAAATAATTTCCGTTAAGGGATTAACAATGGGGATCGTAGTTTACTTAAACTTGTAGAACAAAAAATTGGCGAATTGTACTGTTTGGATGCTTTGCTTATATGTTTCTTAGACTATATAGAAGCAATATATACAAGGATTTCAACCGTCTACCTGTTCCATTCATTGTTCTACTTGTCGAAAGTTACAAATAATTACCGATAAAGGATTAACCATTGGGGCTCATTGTTCACTTACACTTGAAGAACAAAAAATTGGCGAATTGTACTTTTTGGATGCTTTGCATATATGTTTCATAGACTATATAGGTGCAATATATACAAAGATTTCAACCGTCTACCTGTTCCATTCATTGTTCTACTTGTCGAAAGTTACAAATAATTTCCTTTAAAGGATTAACAATGGGGCTCATTGTTCACTTAAACTAGAAGAACAAAAAATTGGCGAACTGTACTGTTTGAATGCTTTGCATATATGTTTCTTAGACTATATAGAAGCAATATATACAATGATTTCAACCGTCTACCTATTCCATTCATTGTTCTACTTGCCGAAATTTACAAATAATTTCCTTTAAAGGATTAACAATGGGGCTCGTAGTTCACTTAAACTTGAAGAGCAAAAAATTGTCGAATTGTACTGTTTGGATGCTTTGCATATATGTTTCTTAAACTATATAGAAGCAATATATACAATGATTTCAACCGTCTACCTGTTCCATTCATTGTTCTACTTGTCGAAAGTTACAAATAATTTCCGTTAAGGGATTAACAATGGGGATCGTAGTTTACTTAAACTTGAAGAACAAAAAATTGGCGAATTGTACTGTTTGGATGCTTTGCATATATGTTTCTTAGACTATATAGAAGCAATATATACAATGATTTCAACCGTCTACCTGTTCCATTCATTGTTCTACTTGTCGAAAGTTACAAATAATTTCCGTTAAGTGATTAACAATGGGGATCGTAGTTTACTTAAACTTGAAGAACAAAAAATTGGCAAATTGTACTGTTTGGATGCTTTGCTTATATGTTTCTTAGACTATATAGAAGCAATATATACAAGGATTTCAACCGTCTACCTGTTCCATTCATTGTTCTACTTGTCGAAAGTTACAAATAATTACCGATAAAGGATTAACCATTGGGGCTCATTGTTCACTTACACTCGAAGAACAAAAAATTGGCGAATTGTACTGTTTGGATGCTTTGCATATATGTTTCATAGACTATATAGATGCAATATATACAAAGATTTCAACCGTCTACCTTTTCCATTCATTGTTCTACTTGTCGAAAGTTACAAATAATTTCCGATAACGGATGAAACATTGGGGCTCATTGTTCACTTAAACTTGAAGAACAAAAAATTGGCGAATTGTACTGTTTGGATGCTTTGCATATATGTTTCTTATACTATATAGAAGCAATATATAGAAAGATTTCAACCGTCTACCTGTTCCATTCACTGTTCTACTTGTCGAAAGTTACAAATAATTTCCGTTAAGGGATTAACAATGGGGATCGTAGTTCACTTAAACTTGAAGAACAAAAAATTGGCGAATTGTACTGTTTGGATGCTTTGCGTACATGTTTCTTAGACTATATGGAAGCAATATATACAAAGATTTCAACCATCTACGTGTTCCAATCATTGTTCTAATTGTAGAAAGTTACAATTAATTTCCGTTAAGGGATTAACAATGGGGCTCGTAGTTCACTTAAACTTGAAGAACAAAAAATTGGCGAATGGTACTGTTTGGATGCTTTGCATATATGTTTCTTAGCCTATATAGAAGCAATATATACATTGATTTCAACCGGCTACCTGTTCCATTCATTGTTCTACTTGTCGAAATTTACAAATAATTTCCGATAAAGGATTAACCATTGGGGCTCATTGTTCACTTAAACTTGAAGAACAAAAAATTGGCGAATTGTACTGTTTGGATGCTTTGCATATATGTTTCTTAGACTATATAGAAGCAATATATACAAAGATTTCAACCGTCTACCTTTTCCATTCATTGTTCTACTTGTCGAAATTTACAAATAATTTCCGATAAAGGATTAACCATTGGGGCTCATTGTTCACTTAAACTTGAAGAACAAAAAATTGGCGAATTGTACTGTTTGGATGCTTTGCATATATGTTTCTTAGACTATATAGATGCAATATATACAAAGATTTCAACCGGCTACCTGTTCCATTCATTGTTCTACTTGTCGAAATTTACAAATAATTTCCGATAAAGGATTAACCATTGGGGCTCATTGTTCACTTAAACTTGAAGAACAAAAAATTGGCGAATGGTACTGTTTGGATGCTTTGCATATATGTTTCTTAGACTATATAGAAGCAATATATACATTGATTTCAACCGGCTACCTGTTCCATTCATTGTTCTACTTGTCGAAAGTTACAAATAATTTCCTATAAAGGATTAACAATGGGGCTCATTGTTCACTTAAACTTGAAGGACAAAAAATTGGCGAATGGTACTGTTTGGATGCTTTGCGTACATGTTTCTTAGACTATATGGAAGCAATATATACAAGGATTTCAACCGTCTACCTGTTCCATTCATTGTTCTACTTGTCGAAAGTTACAAATAATTACCGATAAAGGATTAACCATTGGGGCTCATTGTTCACTTAAACTTGAAGAACAAAAAATTGGCGAATTGTACTGTTTGGATGCTTTGCATATATGTTTCTTAGACTATATAGAAGCAATATATACAAAGATTTCAACCGTCTACCTGTTCCATTCATTGTTCTACTTGTCGAAAGTTACAAATAATTTCCTTTAAAGGATTAACCATTGGGGCTCATTGTTCACTTAAACTTGAAGAACAAAAAATTGGCGAATTGTACTGTTTGGATGCTTTGCATATATGTTTCTTATACTATATAGAAGCAATATATACAAAGATTTCAACCGTCTACGTGTTCCATTCATTGTTCTACTTGTCGAAAGTTACAATTAATTTCCGTTAAAGTATTAACAATGGGGCTCGTACTTCACTTAAACTTGAAGAGCAAAAAATTGGCGAATTGTACTGTTTGGATGCTTTGCATATATGTTTCTTGGACTATATAGAAGCAATATATACAATGATTTCAACCGTCTACCTGTTCCATTCATTGTTCTACTTGTCGAATGTTACAAATAATTTCCGTTAAGGGATTAACAATGGGGATCGTAGTTTACTTAAACTTGAAGAACAAAAAATTGGCGAATTGTACTGTTTGGATGCTTTGCATATATGTTTCTTAGACTATATAGAAGCAATATATACAATGATTTCAACCGTCTACCTATTCCATTCATTGTTCTACTTGTCGAAATTTACAAATAATTTCCTTTAAAGGATTAACAATGGGGCTCGTAGTTCACTTAAACTTGAAGAGCAAGAAATTGTCGAATTGTACTGTTAGGATGCTTTGCATATATGTTTCTTAAACTATATATAAGCAATATATACAATGATTTCAACCGTCTACCTGTTCCATTCATTGTTCTACTTGTCGAAAGTTACAAATAATTTCCGTTAAGGGATTAACAATGGGGATCGTAGTTTACTTAAACTTGTAGAACAAAAAATTGGCGAATTGTACTGTTTGGATGCTTTGCATATATGTTTCTTAGACTATATAGAAGCAATATATACAATGATTTCAACCGTCAACCTGTTCCATTCATTGTTCTACTTGTCGAAAGTTACAAATAATTTCCTTTAAGTGATTAACAATGGGGATCGTAGTTTACTTAAACTTGAAGAACAAAAAATTGGCGAATTGTACTGTTTGGATGCTTTGCTTATATGTTTCTTAGACTATATAGAAGCAATATATACAATGATTTCAACCGTCTACCTGTTCCATTCATTGTTCTACTTGTCGAAAGTTACAAATAATTACCGATAAAGGATTAACCATTGGGGCTCATTGTTCACTTACACATGAAGAACAAAAAATTGGCGAATTGTACTGTTTGGATGCTTTGCATATATGTTTCATAGACTATATAGTTGCAATATATACAAAGATTTCAACCGTCTACCTGTTCCATTCATTGTTCTACTTGTCGAAAGTTACAAATAATTTCCTTTAAAGGATTAACAATGGGGCTCATTGTTCACTTAAACTCGAAGAACAAAAAATTGGCGAATTGTACTGTTTGGATGCTTTGCATATATGTTTCTTAGACTATATAGAAGCAATATATACAAAGATTTCAACCGTCTACCTGTTCCATTCATTGTTCTACTTGTCGAAAGTTACAAATAATTTCCTTTAAAGGATTAACCATTGGGGCTCATTGTTCACTTAAACTTGAAGAACAAAAAATTGGCGAATTGTACTGTTTGGATGCTTTGCATATATGTTTCTTATACTATATAGAAGCAACATATACAAAGATTTCAACCGTCTACGTGTTCCATTCATTGTTCTACTTGTCGAAAGTTACAATTAATTTCCGTTAAAGTTATAACAATGGGGCTCGTAGTTCACTTAAACTTGAAGAGCAAAAAATTGGCGAATTGTACTGTTTGGATGCTTTGCATATATGTTTCTTGGACTATATAGAAGCAATATATACAATGATTTCAACCGTCTACCTGTTCCATTCATTGTTCTACTTGTCGAATGTTACAAATAATTTCCGTTAAGGGATTAACAATGGGGATCGTAGTTTACTTAAACTTGAAGAACAAAAAATTTGCGAATTGTACTGTTTGGATGCTTTGCATATATGTTTCTTAGACTATATAGAAGCAATATATACAATGATTTCAACCGTCTACCTATTCCATTCATTGTTCTACTTGTCGAAATTTACAAATAATTTCCTTTAAAGGATTAACAATGGGGCTCGTACTTCACTTAAACTTGAAGAGCAAAAAATTGTCGAATTGTACTGTTTGGATGCTTTGCATATATGTTTCTTAAACTATATAGAAGCAATATATACAATGATTTCAACCGTCTACCTGTTCCATTCATTGTTCTACTTGTCGAAAGTTACAAATAATTTCCGTTAAGGGATTAATAATGGGGATCGTAGTTTACTTAAACTTGTAGAACAAAAAATTGGCGAATTGTACTGTTTGGATGCTTTGCATATATGTTTCTTAGACTATATAGAAGCAATATATACAATGATTTCAACCGTCTACCTGTTCCATTCATTGTTCTACTTGTCGAAAGTTACAAATAATTTCCTTTAAGTGATTAACAATGGGGATCGTAGTTTACTTAAACTTGAAGAACAAAAAATTGTCGAATTGTACTGTTTGGATGCTTTGCATATATGTTTCTTAAACTATATAGAAGCAATATATACAATGATTTCAACCGTCTACCTGTTCCATTCATTGTTCTACTTGTCAAAAGTTACAAATAATTTCCGTTAAGGGATTAACAATGGGGATCGTAGTTTACTTAAACTTGAAGAACAAAAAATTGGCGAATTGTACTGTTTGGATGCATGGCATATATGTTTCTTAGACTATATAGAAGCAATATATACAATGATTTCAACCGTCTACCTGTTCCATTCATTGTTCTACTTGTCGAAAGTTACAAATAATTTCCGTTAAGGGATTAACAATGGGGATCGTAGTTTACTTAAACTTGTAGAACAAAAAATTGGCGAATTGTACTGTTTGGATGCTTTGCTTATATGTTTCTTAGACTATATAGAAGCAATATATACAATGATTTCAACCGTCTACCTGTTCCATTCATTGTTCTACTTGTCGAAAGTTACAAATAATTTCCGTTAAGTGATTAACAATGGGGATCGTAGTTTACTTAAACTTGAAGAACAAAAAATTGGCAAATTGTACTGTTTGGATGCTTTGCTTATATGTTTCTTAGACTATATAGAAGCAATATATACAAGGATTTCAACCGTCTACCTGTTCCATTCATTGTTCTACTTGTCGAAAGTTACAAATAATTACCGATAAAGGATTAACCATTGGGGCTCATTGTTCACTTACACTCGAAGAACAAAAAATTGGCGAATTGTACTGTTTGGATGCTTTGCATATATGTTTCATAGACTATATAGATGCAATATATACAAAGATTTCAACCGTCTACCTTTTCCATTCATTGTTCTACTTGTCGAAAGTTACAAATAATTTCCGATAACGGATGAAACATTGGGGCTCATTGTTCACTTAAACTTGAAGAACAAAAAATTGGCGAATTGTACTGTTTGGATGCTTTGCATATATGTTTCTTATACTATATAGAAGCAATATATAGAAAGATTTCAACCGTCTACCTGTTCCATTCACTGTTCTACTTGTCGAAAGTTACAAATAATTTCCGTTAAGGGATTAACAATGGGGATCGTAGTTCACTTAAACTTGAAGAACAAAAAATTGGCGAATTGTACTGTTTGGATGCTTTGCGTACATGTTTCTTAGACTATATGGAAGCAATATATACAAAGATTTCAACCATCTACGTGTTCCAATCATTGTTCTAATTGTAGAAAGTTACAATTAATTTCCGTTAAGGGATTAACAATGGGGCTCGTAGTTCACTTAAACTTGAAGAACAAAAAATTGGCGAATTGTACTGTTTGGATGCTTTGCATATATGTTTCTTAGCCTATATAGAAGCAATATATACATTGATTTCAACCGGCTACCTGTTCCATTCATTGTTCTACTTGTCGAAATTTACAAATAATTTCCGATAAAGGATTAACCATTGGGGCTCATTGTTCACTTAAACTTGAAGAACAAAAAATTGGCGAATTGTACTGTTTGGATGCTTTGCATATATGTTTCTTAGACTATATAGAAGCAATATATACAAAGATTTCAACCGTCTACCTTTTCCATTCATTGTTCTACTTGTCGAAAGTTACAAATAATTTTCGATAACGGATTAAACATTGGGGCTCATTGTTCACTTAAACTTGAAGAACAAAAAATTGGCGAATTGTACTGTTTGGATGCTTTGCATATATGTTTCTTAGACTATATAGAAGCAATATATACAATGATTTCAACCGTCTACCTGTTCCATTCATTGTTCTACTTGTCGAAAGTTACAAATAATTTCCGTTAAGGAATTAACAATGGGGATCGTAGTTTACTTAAACTTGAAGAACAAAAAATTGGCGAATTGTACTGTTTGGATGCTTTGCTTATATGTTTCTTAGACTATATAGAAGCAATATATACAAGGATTTCAACCGTCTACCTGTTCCATTCATTGTTCTACTTGTCGAAAGTTACAAATAATTACCGATAAAGGATTAACCATTGGGGCTCATTGTTCACTTAAACTTCAAGAACAAAAAATTGGCGAATGGTACTGTTTGGATGCTTTGCATATATGTTTCTTAGACTATATAGAAGCAATATATACATTGATTTCAACCGGCTACCTGTTCCATTCATTGTTCTACTTGTCGAAAGTTACAAATAATTTCCTATAAAGGATTAACAATGGGGCTCATTGTTCACTTAAACTTGAAGGACAAAAAATTGGCGAATGGTACTGTTTGGATGCTTTGCGTACATGTTTCTTAGACTATATGGAAGCAATATATACAAGGATTTCAACCGTCTACCTGTTCCATTCATTGTTCTACTTGTCGAAAGTTACAAATAATTACCGATAAAGGATTAACCATTGGGGCTCATTGTTCACTTAAACTTGAAGAACAAAAAATTGGCGAATTGTACTGTTTGGATGCTTTGCATATATGTTTCTTAGACTATATAGAAGCAATATAAACAAAGATTTCAACCGTCTACCTGTTCCATTCATCGTTCTACTTGTCGAAAGTTACAAATAATTTCCTTTAAAGGATTAACCATTGGGGCTCATTGTTCACTTAAACTTGAAGAACAAAAAATTGGCGAATTGTACTGTTTGGATGCTTTGCATATATGTTTCTTATACTATATAGAAGCAATATATACAAAGATTTTAACCGTCTACGTGTTCCATTCATTGTTCTACTTGTCGAAAGTTACAATTAATTTCCGTTAAAGTATTAACAATGGGGCTCGTACTTCACTTAAACTTGAAGAGCAAAAAATTGGCGAATTGTACTGTTTGGATGCTTTGCATATATGTTTCTTGGACTATATAGAAGCAATATATACAATGATTTCAACCGTCTACCTGTTCCATTCATTGTTCTACTTGTCGAATGTTACAAATAATTTCCGTTAAGGGATTAACAATGGGGATCGTAGTTTACTTAAACTTGAAGAACAAAAAATTGGCGAATTGTACTGTTTGGATGCTTTGCATATATGTTTCTTAGACTATATAGAAGCAATATATACAAAGATTTCAACCGTCTACATGATCCATTCATTGTTCTACTTGTCGAAATTTACAAATAATTTCCTTTAAAGGATTAACAATGGGGCTCGTAGTTCACTTACACTTGAAGAACAAAAAATTGGCGTATGGTACTGTTTGGATGCTTTGCATATATGTTTCTTAGACTATATAGAAGCAATATATACAATGATTTCAACAGTCTACCTGTTCCATTCATTGTTCTACTTGTCGAAATTTACAAATAATTTCCTTTAAAGCATTAACAATGGGGCTCGTAGTTCACTTAAACTTGAAGAACAAAAAATTGGCGAATGGTACTGTTAGGATGCTTTGCATATATGTTTCTTAGACTATATAGAAGCCATATATACATTGATTTCAACCGGCTACCTGTTCCATTCATTGTTCTACTTGTCGAAATTTACAAATAATTTCCGATAAAGGATTAACCATTGGGGCTCATTGTTCACTTAAACTTGAAGAACAAACAATTGGCGAATTGTACTGTTTGGATGCTTTGCATATATGTTTCTTAGACTATATAGATGCAATATATACAAAGATTTCAACCGGCTACCTGTTCCATTCATTGTTCTACTTGTCGAAATTTACAAATAATTTCCGATAAAGGATTAACCATTGGGGCTCATTGTTCACTTAAACTTGAAGAACAAAAAATTGGCGAATGGTACTGTTTGGATGCTTTGCATATATGTTTCTTAGACTATATAGAAGCAATATATACATTGATTTCAACCGGCTACCTGTTCCATTCATTGTTCTACTTGTCGAAAGTTACAAATAATTTCCTATAAAGGATTAACAATGGGGCTCATTGTTCACTTAAACTTGAAGGACAAAAAATTGGCGAATGGTACTGTTTGGATGCTTTGCGTACATGTTTCTTAGACTATATGGAAGCAATATATACAAGGATTTCAACCGTCTACCTGTTCCATTCATTGTTCTACTTGTCGAAAGTTACAAATAATTACCGATAAAGGATTAACCATTGGGGCTCATTGTTCACTTAATCTTGAAGAACAAAAAATTGGCGAATTATACTGTTTGGATGCTTTGCATATATGTTTCTTAGACTATATAGAAGCAATATATACAATGATTTCAACCGTCTACCTATTCCATTCATTGTTCTACTTGTCGAAATTTACAAATAATTTCCTTTAAAGCATTAACAATGGGGCTCGTAGTTCACTTAAACTTGAAGAACAAAAAATTGGCGAATGGTACTGTTAGGATGCTTTGCATATATGTTTCTTAGACTATATAGAAGCAATATATACATTGATTTCAACCGGCTACCTGTTCCATTCATTGTTCTACTTGTCGAAATTTACAAATAATTTCCGATAAAGGATTAACCATTGGGGCTCATTGTTCACTTAAACTTGAAGAACAAACAATTGGCGAATTGTACTGTTTGGATGCTTTGCATATATGTTTCTTAGACTATATAGATGCAATATATACAAAGATTTCAACCGGCTACCTGTTCCATTCATTGTTCTACTTGTCGAAATTTACAAATAATTTCCGATAAAGGATTAACCATTGGGGCTCATTGTTCACTTAAACTTGAAGAACAAAAAATTGGCGAATGGTACTGTTTGGATGCTTTGCATATATGTTTCTTAGACTATATAGAAGCAATATATACATTGATTTCAACCGGCTACCTGTTCCATTCATTGTTCTACTTGTCGAAAGTTACAAATAATTTCCTATAAAGGATTAACAATGGGGCTCATTGTTCACTTAAACTTGAAGGACAAAAAATTGGCGAATGGTACTGTTTGGATGCTTTGCGTACATGTTTCTTAGACTATATGGAAGCAATATATACAAGGATTTCAACCGTCTACCTGTTCCATTCATTGTTCTACTTGTCGAAAGTTACAAATAATTACCGATAAAGGATTAACCATTGGGGCTCATTGTTCACTTAATCTTGAAGAACAAAAAATTGTCGAACTGTACTGTTTGGATGCTTTGCATATATGTTTCTTAAACTATATAGAAGCAATATATACAATGATTTCAACCGTCTACCTGTTCCATTCATTGTTCTACTTGTCGAAAGTTACAAATAATTTCCTATAAAGGATTAACCATTGGGGCTCATTGATCACTTACACTTGAAGAACAAAAAATTGGCGTATGGTACTGTTTGGATGCTTTGCATATATGTTTCTTAGACTATATAGAAGCAATATATACAATGATTTCAACAGTCTACCTGTTCCATTCATTGTTCTACTTGTCGAAATTTACAAATAATTTCCTTTAAAGCATTAACAATGGGGCTCGTAGTTCACTTAAACTTGAAGAACAAAAAATTGGCGAATGGTACTGTTAGGATGCTTTGCATATATGTTTCTTAGACTATATAGAAGCAATATATACATTGATTTCAACCGGCTACCTGTTCCATTCATTGTTCTACTTGTCGAAATTTACAAATAATTTCCGATAAAGGATTAACCATTGGGGCTCATTGTTCACTTAAACTTGAAGAACAAACAATTGGCGAATTGTACTGTTTGGATGCTTTGCATATATGTTTCTTAGACTATATAGATGCAATATATACAAAGATTTCAACCGGCTACCTGTTCCATTCATTGTTCTACTTGTCGAAATTTACAAATAATTTCCGATAAAGGATTAACCATTGGGGCTCATTGTTCACTTAAACTTGAAGAACAAAAAATTGGCGAATGGTACTGTTTGGATGCTTTGCATATATGTTTCTTAGACTATATAGAAGCAATATATACATTGATTTCAACCGGCTACCTGTTCCATTCATTGTTCTACTTGTCGAAAGTTACAAATAATTTCCTATAAAGGATTAACAATGGGGCTCATTGTTCACTTAAACTTGAAGGACAAAAAATTGGCGAATGGTACTGTTTGGATGCTTTGCGTACATGTTTCTTAGACTATATGGAAGCAATATATACAAGGATTTCAACCGTCTACCTGTTCCATTCATTGTTCTACTTGTCGAAAGTTACAAATAATTACCGATAAAGGATTAACCATTGGGGCTCATTGTTCACTTAATCTTGAAGAACAAAAAATTGGCGAATTGTACTGTTTGGATGCTTTGCATATATGTTTCTTAGACTATATAGAAGCAATATATACAAAGATTTCAACCGTCTACCTGTTCCATGCATTGTTCTACTTGTCGAAAGTTACAAATAATTTCCTTTAAAGGATTAACCATTGGGGCTCATTGTTCACTTAAACTTGAAGAACAAACAATTGGCGAATTGTACTGTTTGGATGCTTTGCATATATGTTTCTTAGACTATATAGATGCAATATATACAAAGATTTCAACCGGCTACCTGTTCCATTCATTGTTCTACTTGTCGAAATTTACAAATAATTTCCGATAAAGGATTAACCATTGGGGCTCATTGTTCACTTAAACTTGAAGAACAAAAAATTGGCGAATGGTACTGTTTGGATGCTTTGCATATATGTTTCTTAG
The DNA here is from genome assembly GCA_963989415.1 of Cerceris ruficornis. Classification (NCBI taxonomy): domain Eukaryota; kingdom Metazoa; phylum Arthropoda; class Insecta; order Hymenoptera; family Crabronidae; genus Cerceris; species Cerceris ruficornis. Next base: position 952,146 of record CAXDIW010000109.1, read on the forward strand.
ACTATATAGAAGCAATATATACATTGATTTTAACCGGCTACCTGTTCCATTCATTGTTCTACTTGTCGAAAGTTACAAATAATTTCCTATAAAGGATTAACAATGGGGCTCATTGTTCACTTAAACTTGAAGGACAAAAAATTGGCGAATGGTACTGTTTGGATGCTTTGCGTACATGTTTCTTAGACTATATGGAAGCAATATATACAAGGATTTCAACCGTCTACCTGTTCCATTCATTGTTCTACTTGTCGAAAGTTACAAATAATTACCGATAAAGGATTAACCATTGGGGCTCATTGTTCACTTAAACTTGAAGAACAAAAAATTGGCGAATTGTACTGTTTGGATGCTTTGCATATATGTTTCTTAGACTATATAGAAGCAATATATACAAAGATTTCAACCGTCTACCTGTTCCATTCATTGTTCTACTTGTCGAAAATTACAAATAATTTCCTATAAAGGATTAACCATTGGGGCTCATTGATCACTTACACTTGAAGAACAAAAAATTGGCGTATGGTACTGTTTGGATGCTTTGCATATATGTTTCTTAGACTATATAGAAGCAATATATACAATGATTTCAACAGTCTACCTGTTCCATTCATTGTTCTACTTGTCGAAATTTACAAATAATTTCCTTTAAAGCATTAACAATGGGGCTCGTAGTTCACTTAAACTTGAAGAACAAAAAATTGGCGAATGGTACTGTTAGGATGCTTTGCATATATGTTTCTTAGACTATATAGAAGCAATATATACATTGATTTCAACCGGCTACCTGTTCCATTCATTGTTCTACTTGTCGAAATTTACAAATAATTTCCGATAAAGGATTAACCATTGGGGCTCATTGTTCACTTAAACTTGAAGAACAAACAATTGGCGAATTGTACTGTTTGGATGCTTTGCATATATGTTTCTTAGACTATATAGATGCAATATATACAAAGATTTCAACCGGCTACCTGTTCCATTCATTGTTCTACTTGTCGAAATTTACAAATAATTTCCGATAAAGGATTAACCATTGGGGCTCATTGTTCACTTAAACTTGAAGAACAAAAAATTGGCGAATGGTACTGTTTGGATGCTTTGCATATATGTTTCTTAGACTATATAGAAGCAATATATACATTGATTTCAACCGGCTACCTGTTCCATTCATTGTTCTACTTGTCGAAAGTTACAAATAATTTCCTATAAAGGATTAACAATGGGGCTCATTGTTCACTTAAACTTGAAGGACAAAAAATTGGCGAATGGTACTGTTTGGATGCTTTGCGTACATGTTTCTTAGACTATATGGAAGCAATATATACAAGGATTTCAACCGTCTACCTGTTCCATTCATTGTTCTACTTGTCGAAAGTTACAAATAATTACCGATAAAGGATTAACCATTGGGGCTCATTGTTCACTTAAACTTGAAGAACAAAAAATTGGCGAATTGTACTGTTTGGATGCTTTGCATATATGTTTCTTAGACTATATAGAAGCAATATATACAAAGATTTCAACCGTCTACCTGTTCCATTCATTGTTCTACTTGTCGAAAGTTACAAATAATTTCCTTTAAAGGATTAACCATTGGGGCTCATTGTTCACTTAAACTTGAAGAACAAAAAATTGGCGAATTGTACTGTTTGGATGCTTTGCATATATGTTTCTTATACTATATAGAAGCAATATATACAAAGATTTCAACCGTCTACGTGTTCCATTCATTGTTCTACTTGTCGAAAGTTACAATTAATTTCCGTTAAATTATTAACAATGGGGCTCGTAGTTCACTTAAACTTGAAGAGCAAAAAATTGGCGAATTGTACTGTTTGGATGCTTTGCATATATGTTTCTTGGACTATATAGAAGCAATATATACAATGATTTCAACCGTCTACCTGTTCCATTCATTGTTCTACTTGTCGAATGTTACAAATAATTTCCGTTAAGGGATTAACAATGGGGATCGTAGTTTACTTAAACTTGAAGAACAAAAAATTGGCGAATGGTACTGTTTGGATGCTTTGCATAAATGTTTCTTAGACTATATAGAAGCAATATATACATTGATTTCAACCGGCTACCTGTTCCATTCATTGTTCTACTTGTCGAAATTTACAAATAATTTCCTTTAAAGGATTAACAATGGGGCTCGTAGTTCACTTAAACTTGAAGAGCAAAAAATTGTCGAACTGTACTGTTTGGATGCTTTGCATATATGTTTCTTAAACTATATAGAAGCAATATATACAATGATTTCAACCGTCTACCTGTTCCATTCATTGTTCTACTTGTCGAAAGTTACAAATAATTTCCGTTAAGGGATTAACAATGGGGATCGTAGTTTACTTAAACTTGTAGAACAAATAATTGGCGAATTGTACTGTTTGGATGCTTTGCATATATGTTTCTTAGACTATATAGAAGCAATATATACAATGATTTCAACCGTCTACCTGTTCCATTCATTGTTCTACTTGTCGAAAGTTACAAATAATTTCCTTTAAGTGATTAACAATGGGGATCGTAGTTTACTTAAACGTGAAGAACAAAAAATTGGCGAATTGTACTGTTTGGATGCTTTGCTTATATGTTTCTTAGACTATATAGAAGCAATATATACAAGGATTTCAACCGTCTACCTGTTCCATTCATTGTTCTACTTGTCGAAAGTTACAAATAATTACCGATAAAGGATTAACCATTGGGGCTCATTGTTCACTTACACTTGAAGAACAAAAAATTGGCGAATTGTACTGTTTGGATGCTTTGCATATATGTTTCATAGACTATATAGGTGCAATATATACAAAGATTTCAACCGTCTACCTGTTCCATTCATTGTTTTACTTGTCGAAAGTTACAAATAATTTCCTTTAAAGGATTAACAATGGGGCTCATTGTTCACTTAAACTTGAAGAACAAAAAATTGGCGAACTGCACTGTTTGAATGCTTTGCATATATGTTTCTTAGACTATATAGAAGCAATATATACATTGATTTCAACCGGCTACCTGTTCCATTCATTGTTCTACTTGTCGAAATTTACAAATAATTTCCGATAAAGGATTAACCATTGGGGCTCATTGTTCACTTAAACTTGAAGAACAAACAATTGGCGAATTGTACTGTTTGGATGCTTTGCATATATGTTTCTTAGACTATATAGATGCAATATATACAAAGATTTCAACCGGCTACCTGTTCCATTCATTGTTCTACTTGTCGAAATTTACAAATAATTTCCGATAAAGGATTAACCATTGGGGCTCATTGTTCACTTAAACTTGAAGAACAAAAAATTGGCGAATGGTACTGTTTGGATGCTTTGCATATATGTTTCTTAGACTATATAGAAGCAATATATACATTGATTTCAACCGGCTACCTGTTCCATTCATTGTTCTACTTGTCGAAAGTTACAAATAATTTCCTATAAAGATTAACAATGGGGCTCATTGTTCACTTAAACTTGAAGGACAAAAAATTGGCGAATGGTACTGTTTGGATGCTTTGCGTACATGTTTCTTAGACTATATGGAAGCAATATATACAAGGATTTCAACCGTCTACCTGTTCCATTAGTTGTTTTACTTGTCGAAAGTTACAAATAATTACCGATAAAGGATTAACCATTGGGGCTCATTGTTCACTTAATCTTGAAGAACAAAAAATTGGCGAATTGTACTGTTTGGATGCTTTGCATATATGTTTCTTAGACTATATAGAAGCAATATATACAAAGATTTCAACCGTCTACCTGTTCCATTCATTGTTCTACTTGTCGAAAGTTACAAATAATTTCCTTTAAAGGATTAACCATTGGGGCTCATTGTTCACTTAAACTTGAAGAACAAAAAATTGGCGAATTGTACTGTTTGGATGCTTTGCATATATGTTTCTTATACTATATAGAAGCAATATATACATTGATTTCAACCGGCTACCTGTTCCATTCATTGTTCTACTTGTCGAAATTTACAAATAATTTCCGATAAAGGATTAACCATTGGGGCTCATTGTTCACTTAAACTTGAAGAACAAACAATTGGCGAATTGTACTGTTTGGATGCTTTGCATATATGTTTCTTAGACTATATAGATGCAATATATACAAAGATTTCAACCGGCTACCTGTTCCATTCATTGTTCTACTTGTCGAAATTTACAAATAATTTCCGATAAAGGATTAACCATTGGGGCTCATTGTTCACTTAAACTTGAAGAACAAAAAATTGGCGAATGGTACTGTTTGGATGCTTTGCATATATGTTTCTTAGACTATATAGAAGCAATATATACATTGATTTCAACCGGCTACCTGTTCCATTCATTGTTCTACTTGTCGAAAGTTACAAATAATTTCCTATAAAGGATTAACAATGGGGCTCATTGTTCACTTAAACTTGAAGGACAAAAAATTGGCGAATGGTACTGTTTGGATGCTTTGCGTACATGTTTCTTAGACTATATGGAAGCAATATATACAAGGATTTCAACCGTCTACCTGTTCCATTCATTGTTCTACTTGTCGAAAGTTACAAATAATTACCGATAAAGGATTAACCATTGGGGCTCATTGTTCACTTAAACTTGAAGAACAAAAAATTGGCGAATTGTACTGTTTGGATGCTTTGCATATATGTTTCTTAGACTATATAGAAGCAATATATACAAAGATTTCAACCGTCTACCTGTTCCATTCATTGTTCTACTTGTCGAAAGTTACAAATAATTTCCTTTAAAGGATTAACCATTGGGGCTCATTGTTCACTTAAACTTGAAGAACAAAAAATTGGCGAATTGTACTGTTTGGATGCTTTGCATATATGTTTCTTATACTATATAGAAGCAATATATACAAAGATTTCAACCGTCTACGTGTTCCATTCATTGTTCTACTTGTCGAAAGTTACAATTAATTTCCGTTAAAGTATTAACAATGGGGCTCGTACTTCACTTAAACTTGAAGAGCAAAAAATTGGCGAATTGTACTGTTTGGATGCTTTGCATATATGTTTCTTGGACTATATAGAAGCAATATATACAATGATTTCAACCGTCTACCTGTTCCATTCATTGTTCTACTTGTCGAATGTTACAAATAATTTCCGTTAAGGGATTAACAATGGGGATCGTAGTTTACTTAAACTTGAAGAACAAAAAATTGGCGAATTGTACTGTTTGGATGCTTTGCATATATGTTTCTTAGACTATATAGAAGCAATATATACAATGATTTCAACCGTCTACCTATTCCATTCATTGTTCTACTTGTCGAAATTTACAAATAATTTCCTTTAAAGGATTAACAATGGGGCTCGTAGTTCACTTAAACTTGAAGAGCAAGAAATTGTCGAATTGTACTGTTTGGATGCTTTGCATATATGTTTCTTAAACTATATAGAAGCAATATATACAATGATTTCAACCGTCTACCTGTTCCATTCATTGATCTACTTGTCGAAAGTTACAAATAATTACCGATAAAGGATTAACCATTGGGGCTCATTGTTCACTTACACTTGAAGAACAAAAAATTGGCGAATTGTACTGTTTGGATGCTTTGCATATATGTTTCATAGACTATATAGTTGCAATATATACAAAGATTTCAACCGTCTACCTGTTCCATTCATTGTTCTACTTGTCGAAAGTTACAAATAATTTCCTTTAAAGGATTAACAATGGGGCTCATTGTTCACTTAAACTTGAAGAACAAAAAATTGGCGAATTGTACTGTTTGGATGCTTTGCATATATGTTTCTTAGACTATATAGAAGCAATATATACAAAGATTTCAACCGTCTACATGATCCATTCATTGTTCTACTTGTCGAAATTTACAAATAATTTCCTTTAAAGGATTAACAATGGGGCTCGTAGTTCACTTACACTTGAAGAACAAAAAATTGGCGTATGGTACTGTTTGGATGCTTTGCATATATGTTTCTTAGACTATATAGAAGCAATATATACAATGATTTCAACAGTCTACCTGTTCCATTCATTGTTCTACTTGTCGAAATTTACAAATAATTTCCTTTAAAGCATTAACAATGGGGCTCGTAGTTCACTTAAACTTGAAGAACAAAAAATTGGCGAATGGTACTGTTAGGATGCTTTGCATATATGTTTCTTAGACTATATAGAAGCCATATATACATTGATTTCAACCGGCTACCTGTTCCATTCATTGTTCTACTTGTCGAAATTTACAAATAATTTCCGATAAAGGATTAACCATTGGGGCTCATTGTTCACTTAAACTTGAAGAACAAACAATTGGCGAATTGTACTGTTTGGATGCTTTGCATATATGTTTCTTAGACTATATAGATGCAATATATACAAAGATTTCAACCGGCTACCTGTTCCATTCATTGTTCTACTTGTCGAAATTTACAAATAATTTCCGATAAAGGATTAACCATTGGGGCTCATTGTTCACTTAAACTTGAAGAACAAAAAATTGGCGAATGGTACTGTTTGGATGCTTTGCATATATGTTTCTTAGACTATATAGAAGCAATATATACATTGATTTCAACCGGCTACCTGTTCCATTCATTGTTCTACTTGTCGAAAGTTACAAATAATTTCCTATAAAGGATTAACAATGGGGCTCATTGTTCACTTAAACTTGAAGGACAAAAAATTGGCGAATGGTACTGTTTGGATGCTTTGCGTACATGTTTCTTAGACTATATGGAAGCAATATATACAAGGATTTCAACCGTCTACCTGTTCCATTCATTGTTCTACTTGTCGAAAGTTACAAATAATTACCGATAAAGGATTAACCATTGGGGCTCATTGTTCACTTAATCTTGAAGAACAAAAAATTGGCGAATTATACTGTTTGGATGCTTTGCATATATGTTTCTTAGACTATATAGAAGCAATATATACAATGATTTCAACCGTCTACCTATTCCATTCATTGTTCTACTTGTCGAAATTTACAAATAATTTCCTTTAAAGGATTAACAATGGGGCTCGTAGTTCACTTAAACTTGAAGAGCAAAAAATTGTCGAACTGTACTGTTTGGATGCTTTGCATATATGTTTCTTAAACTATATAGAAGCAATATATACAATGATTTCAACCGTCTACCTGTTCCATTCATTGTTCTACTTGTCGAAAGTTACAAATAATTTCCTATAAAGGATTAACCATTGGGGCTCATTGATCACTTACACTTGAAGAACAAAAAATTGGCGTATGGTACTGTTTGGATGCTTTGCATATATGTTTCTTAGACTATATAGAAGCAATATATACAATGATTTCAACAGTCTACCTGTTCCATTCATTGTTCTACTTGTCGAAATTTACAAATAATTTCCTTTAAAGCATTAACAATGGGGCTCGTAGTTCACTTAAACTTGAAGAACAAAAAATTGGCGAATGGTACTGTTAGGATGCTTTGCATATATGTTTCTTAGACTATATAGAAGCAATATATACATTGATTTCAACCGGCTACCTGTTCCATTCATTGTTCTACTTGTCGAAATTTACAAATAATTTCCGATAAAGGATTAACCATTGGGGCTCATTGTTCACTTAAACTTGAAGAACAAACAATTGGCGAATTGTACTGTTTGGATGCTTTGCATATATGTTTCTTAGACTATATAGATGCAATATATACAAAGATTTCAACCGGCTACCTGTTCCATTCATTGTTCTACTTGTCGAAATTTACAAATAATTTCCGATAAAGGATTAACCATTGGGGCTCATTGTTCACTTAAACTTGAAGAACAAAAAATTGGCGAATGGTACTGTTTGGATGCTTTGCATATATGTTTCTTAGACTATATAGAAGCAATATATACATTGATTTCAACCGGCTACCTGTTCCATTCATTGTTCTACTTGTCGAAAGTTACAAATAATTTCCTATAAAGGATTAACAATGGGGCTCATTGTTCACTTAAACTTGAAGGACAAAAAATTGGCGAATGGTACTGTTTGGATGCTTTGCGTACATGTTTCTTAGACTATATGGAAGCAATATATACAAGGATTTCAACCGTCTACCTGTTCCATTCATTGTTCTACTTGTCGAAAGTTACAAATAATTACCGATAAAGGATTAACCATTGGGGCTCATTGTTCACTTAATCTTGAAGAACAAAAAATTGGCGAATTGTACTGTTTGGATGCTTTGCATATATGTTTCTTAGACTATATAGAAGCAATATATACAAAGATTTCAACCGTCTACCTGTTCCATGCATTGTTCTACTTGTCGAAAGTTACAAATAATTTCCTTTAAAGGATTAACCATTGGGGCTCATTGTTCACTTAAACTTGAAGAACAAACAATTGGCGAATTGTACTGTTTGGATGCTTTGCATATATGTTTCTTAGACTATATAGATGCAATATATACAAAGATTTCAACCGGCTACCTGTTCCATTCATTGTTCTACTTGTCGAAATTTACAAATAATTTCCGATAAAGGATTAACCATTGGGGCTCATTGTTCACTTAAACTTGAAGAACAAAAAATTGGCGAATGGTACTGTTTGGATGCTTTGCATATATGTTTCTTAGACTATATAGAAGCAATATATACATTGATTTTAACCGGCTACCTGTTCCATTCATTGTTCTACTTGTCGAAAGTTACAAATAATTTCCTATAAAGGATTAACAATGGGGCTCATTGTTCACTTAAACTTGAAGGACAAAAAATTGGCGAATGGTACTGTTTGGATGCTTTGCGTACATGTTTCTTAGACTATATGGAAGCAATATATACAAGGATTTCAACCGTCTACCTGTTCCATTCATTGTTCTACTTGTCGAAAGTTACAAATAATTACCGATAAAGGATTAACCATTGGGGCTCATTGTTCACTTAAACTTGAAGAACAAAAAATTGGCGAATTGTACTGTTTGGATGCTTTGCATATATGTTTCTTAGACTATATAGAAGCAATATATACAAAGATTTCAACCGTCTACCTGTTCCATTCATTGTTCTACTTGTCGAAAATTACAAATAATTTCCTATAAAGGATTAACCATTGGGGCTCATTGATCACTTACACTTGAAGAACAAAAAATTGGCGTATGGTACTGTTTGGATGCTTTGCATATATGTTTCTTAGACTATATAGAAGCAATATATACAATGATTTCAACAGTCTACCTGTTCCATTCATTGTTCTACTTGTCGAAATTTACAAATAATTTCCTTTAAAGCATTAACAATGGGGCTCGTAGTTCACTTAAACTTGAAGAACAAAAAATTGGCGAATGGTACTGTTAGGATGCTTTGCATATATGTTTCTTAGACTATATAGAAGCAATATATACATTGATTTCAACCGGCTACCTGTTCCATTCATTGTTCTACTTGTCGAAATTTACAAATAATTTCCGATAAAGGATTAACCATTGGGGCTCATTGTTCACTTAAACTTGAAGAACAAACAATTGGCGAATTGTACTGTTTGGATGCTTTGCATATATGTTTCTTAGACTATATAGATGCAATATATACAAAGATTTCAACCGGCTACCTGTTCCATTCATTGTTCTACTTGTCGAAATTTACAAATAATTTCCGATAAAGGATTAACCATTGGGGCTCATTGTTCACTTAAACTTGAAGAACAAAAAATTGGCGAATGGTACTGTTTGGATGCTTTGCATATATGTTTCTTAGACTATATAGAAGCAATATATACATTGATTTCAACCGGCTACCTGTTCCATTCATTGTTCTACTTGTCGAAAGTTACAAATAATTTCCTATAAAGGATTAACAATGGGGCTCATTGTTCACTTAAACTTGAAGGACAAAAAATTGGCGAATGGTACTGTTTGGATGCTTTGCGTACATGTTTCTAAGACTATATGGAAGCAATATATACAAGGATTTCAACCGTCTACCTGTTCCATTCATTGTTCTACTTGTCGAAAGTTACAAATAATTACCGATAAAGGATTAACCATTGGGGCTCATTGTTCACTTAAACTTGAAGAACAAAAAATTGGCGAATTGTACTGTTTGGATGCTTTGCATATATGTTTCTTAGACTATATAGAAGCAATATATACAAAGATTTCAACCGTCTACCTGTTCCATTCATTGTTCTACTTGTCGAAAGTTACAAATAATTTCCTTTAAAGGATTAACCATTGGGGCTCATTGTTCACTTAAACTTGAAGAACAAAAAATTGGCGAATTGTACTGTTTGGATGCTTTGCATATATGTTTCTTATACTATATAGAAGCAATATATACAAAGATTTCAACCGTCTACGTGTTCCATTCATTGTTCTACTTGTCGAAAGTTACAATTAATTTCCGTTAAATTATTAACAATGGGGCTCGTAGTTCACTTAAACTTGAAGAGCAAAAAATTGGCGAATTGTACTGTTTGGATGCTTTGCATATATGTTTCTTGGACTATATAGAAGCAATATATACAATGATTTCAACCGTCTACCTGTTCCATTCATTGTTCTACTTGTCGAATGTTACAAATAATTTCCGTTAAGGGATTAACAATGGGGATCGTAGTTTACTTAAACTTGAAGAACAAAAAATTGGCGAATGGTACTGTTTGGATGCTTTGCATAAATGTTTCTTAGACTATATAGAAGCAATATATACATTGATTTCAACCGGCTACCTGTTCCATTCATTGTTCTACTTGTCGAAATTTACAAATAATTTCCTTTAAAGGATTAACAATGGGGCTCGTAGTTCACTTAAACTTGAAGAGCAAAAAATTGTCGAACTGTACTGTTTGGATGCTTTGCATATATGTTTCTTAAACTATATAGAAGCAATATATACAATGATTTCAACCGTCTACCTGTTCCATTCATTGTTCTACTTGTCGAAAGTTACAAATAATTTCCGTTAAGGGATTAACAATGGGGATCGTAGTTTACTTAAACTTGTAGAACAAAAAATTGGCGAATTGTACTGTTTGGATGCTTTGCATATATGTTTCTTAGACTATATAGAAGCAATATATACAATGATTTCAACCGTCTACCTGTTCCATTCATTGTTCTACTTGTCGAAAGTTACAAATAATTTCCTTTAAGTGATTAACAATGGGGATCGTAGTTTACTTAAACGTGAAGAACAAAAAATTGGCGAATTGTACTGTTTGGATGCTTTGCTTATATGTTTCTTAGACTATATAGAAGCAATATATACAAGGATTTCAACCGTCTACCTGTTCCATTCATTGTTCTACTTGTCGAAAGTTACAAATAATTACCGATAAAGGATTAACCATTGGGGCTCATTGTTCACTTACACTTGAAGAACAAAAAATTGGCGAATTGTACTGTTTGGATGCTTTGCATATATGTTTCATAGACTATATAGGTGCAATATATACAAAGATTTCAACCGTCTACCTGTTCCATTCATTGTTTTACTTGTCGAAAGTTACAAATAATTTCCTTTAAAGGATTAACAATGGGGCTCATTGTTCACTTAAACTTGAAGAACAAAAAATTGGCGAACTGCACTGTTTGAATGCTTTGCATATATGTTTCTTAGACTATATAGAAGCAATATATACATTGATTTCAACCGGCTACCTGTTCCATTCATTGTTCTACTTGTCGAAATTTACAAATAATTTCCGATAAAGGATTAACCATTGGGGCTCATTGTTCACTTAAACTTGAAGAACAAACAATTGGCGAATTGTACTGTTTGGATGCTTTGCATATATGTTTCTTAGACTATATAGATGCAATATATACAAAGATTTCAACCGGCTACCTGTTCCATTCATTGTTCTACTTGTCGAAATTTACAAATAATTTCCGATAAAGGATTAACCATTGGGGCTCATTGTTCACTTAAACTTGAAGAACAAAAAATTGGCGAATGGTACTGTTTGGATGCTTTGCATATATGTTTCTTAGACTATATAGAAGCAATATATACATTGATTTCAACCGGCTACCTGTTCCATTCATTGTTCTACTTGTCGAAAGTTACAAATAATTTCCTATAAAGATTAACAATGGGGCTCATTGTTCACTTAAACTTGAAGGACAAAAAATTGGCGAATGGTACTGTTTGGATGCTTTGCGTACATGTTTCTTAGACTATATGGAAGCAATATATACAAGGATTTCAACCGTCTACCTGTTCCATTAGTTGTTTTACTTGTCGAAAGTTACAAATAATTACCGATAAAGGATTAACCATTGGGGCTCATTGTTCACTTAATCTTGAAGAACAAAAAATTGGCGAATTGTACTGTTTGGATGCTTTGCATATATGTTTCTTAGACTATATAGAAGCAATATATACAAAGATTTCAACCGTCTACCTGTTCCATTCATTGTTCTACTTGTCGAAAGTTACAAATAATTTCCTTTAAAGGATTAACCATTGGGGCTCATTGTTCACTTAAACTTGAAGAACAAAAAATTGGCGAATTGTACTGTTTGGATGCTTTGCATATATGTTTCTTATACTATATAGAAGCAATATATACATTGATTTCAACCGGCTACCTGTTCCATTCATTGTTCTACTTGTCGAAATTTACAAATAATTTCCGATAAAGGATTAACCATTGGGGCTCATTGTTCACTTAAACTTGAAGAACAAACAATTGGCGAATTGTACTGTTTGGATGCTTTGCATATATGTTTCTTAGACTATATAGATGCAATATATACAAAGATTTCAACCGGCTACCTGTTCCATTCATTGTTCTACTTGTCGAAATTTACAAATAATTTCCGATAAAGGATTAACCATTGGGGCTCATTGTTCACTTAAACTTGAAGAACAAAAAATTGGCGAATGGTACTGTTTGAATGCTTTGCATATATGTTTCTTAGACTATATAGAAGCAATATATACATTGATTTCAACCGGCTACCTGTTCCATTCATTGTTCTACTTGTCGAAATTTACAAATAATTTCCGATAAAGGATTAACCATTGGGGCTCATTGTTCACTTAAACTTGAAGAACAAACAATTGGCGAATTGTACTGTTTGGATGCTTTGCATATATGTTTCTTAGACTATATAGATGCAATATATACAAAGATTTCAACCGGCTACCTGTTCCATTCATTGTTCTACTTGTCGAAATTTACAAATAATTTCCGATAAAGGATTAACCATTGGGGCTCATTGTTCACTTAAACTTGAAGAACAAAAAATTGGCGAATGGTACTGTTTGGATGCTTTGCATATATGTTTCTTAGACTATATAGAAGCAATATATACATTGATTTCAACCGGCTACCTGTTCCATTCATTGTTCTACTTGTCGAAAGTTACAAATAATTTCCTATAAAGATTAACAATGGGGCTCATTGTTCACTTAAACTTGAAGGACAAAAAATTGGCGAATGGTACTGTTTGGATGCTTTGCGTACATGTTTCTTAGACTATATGGAAGCAATATATACAAGGATTTCAACCGTCTACCTGTTCCATTAGTTGTTTTACTTGTCGAAAGTTACAAATAATTACCGATAAAGGATTAACCATTGGGGCTCATTGTTCACTTAATCTTGAAGAACAAAAAATTGGCGAATTGTACTGTTTGGATGCTTTGCATATATGTTTCTTAGACTATATAGAAGCAATATATACAAAGATTTCAACCGTCTACCTGTTCCATTCATTGTTCTACTTGTCGAAAGTTACAAATAATTTCCTTTAAAGGATTAACCATTGGGGCTCATTGTTCACTTAAACTTGAAGAACAAAAAATTGGCGAATTGTACTGTTTGGATGCTTTGCATATATGTTTCTTATACTATATAGAAGCAATATATACATTGATTTCAACCGGCTACCTGTTCCATTCATTGTTCTACTTGTCGAAATTTACAAATAATTTCCGATAAAGGATTAACCATTGGGGCTCATTGTTCACTTAAACTTGAAGAACAAACAATTGGCGAATTGTACTGTTTGGATGCTTTGCATATATGTTTCTTAGACTATATAGATGCAATATATACAAAGATTTCAACCGGCTACCTGTTCCATTCATTGTTCTACTTGTCGAAATTTACAAATAATTTCCGATAAAGGATTAACCATTGGGGCTCATTGTTCACTTAAACTTGAAGAACAAAAAATTGGCGAATGGTACTGTTTGAATGCTTTGCATATATGTTTCTTAGACTATATAGAAGCAATATATACATTGATTTCAACCGGCTACCTGTTCCATTCATTGTTCTACTTGTCGAAAGTTACAAATAATTTCCTATAAAGGATTAACAATGGGGCTCATTGTTCACTTAAACTTGAAGGACAAAAAATTGGCGAATGGTACTGTTTGGATGCTTTGCGTACATGTTTCTTAGACTATATGGAAGCAATATATACAAGGATTTCAACCGTCTACCTGTTCCATTCATTGTTCTACTTGTAGAAAGTTACAAATAATTACCGATAAAGGATTAACCATTGGGGCTCATTGTTCACTTAAACTTGAAGAACAAAAAATTGGCGAATTGTACTGTTTGGATGCTTTGCATATATGTTTCTTAGACTATATAGAAGCAATATATACAAAGATTTCAACCGTCTACCTGTTCCATTCATTGTTCTACTTGTCGAAAGTTACAAATAATTTCCTTTAAAGGATTAACCATTGGGGCTCATTGTTCACTTAAACTTGAAGAACAAAAAATTGGCGAATTGTACTGTTTGGATGCTTTGCATATATGTTTCTTATACTATATAGAAGCAATATATACAAAGATTTCAACCGTCTACGTGTTCCATTCATTGTTCTACTTGTCGAAAGTTACAATTAATTTCCGTTAAAGTATTAACAATGGGGCTCGTACTTCACTTAAACTTGAAGAGCAAAAAATTGGCGAATTGTACTGTTTGGATGCTTTGCATATATGTTTCTTGGACTATATAGAAGCAATATATACAATGATTTCAACCGTCTACCTGTTCCATTCATTGTTCTACTTGTCGAATGTTACAAATAATTTCCGTTAAGGGATTAACAATGGGGATCGTAGTTTACTTAAACTTGAAGAACAAAAAATTGGCGAATTGTACTGTTTGGATGCTTTGCATATATGTTTCTTAGACTATATAGAAGCAATATATACAATGATTTCAACCGTCTACCTATTCCATTCATTGTTCTACTTGTCGAAATTTACAAATAATTTCCTTTAAAGGATTAACAATGGGGCTCGTAGTTCACTTAAACTTGAAGAGCAAGAAATTGTCGAATTGTACTGTTTGGATGCTTTGCATATATGTTTCTTAAACTATATAGAAGCAATATATACAATGATTTCAACCGTCTACCTGTTCCATTCATTGATCTACTTGTCGAAAGTTACAAATAATTACCGATAAAGGATTAACCATTGGGGCTCATTGTTCACTTACACTTGAAGAACAAAAAATTGGCGAATTGTACTGTTTGGATGCTTTGCATATATGTTTCATAGACTATATAGTTGCAATATATACAAAGATTTCAACCGTCTACCTGTTCCATTCATTGTTCTACTTGTCGAAAGTTACAAATAATTTCCTTTAAAGGATTAACAATGGGGCTCATTGTTCACTTAAACTCGAAGAACAAAAAATTGGCGAATTGTACTGTTTGGATGCTTTGCATATATGTTTCTTAGACTATATAGAAGCAATATATACAAAGATTTCAACCGTCTACCTGTTCCATTCATTGTTCTACTTGTCGAAAGTTACAAATAATTTCCTTTAAAGGATTAACCATTGGGGCTCATTGTTCACTTAAACTTGAAGAACAAAAAATTGGCGAATTGTACTGTTTGGATGCTTTGCATATATGTTTCTTATACTATATAGAAGCAACATATACAAAGATTTCAACCGTCTACGTGTTCCATTCATTGTTCTACTTGTCGAAAGTTACAATTAATTTCCGTTAAAGTATTAACAATGGGGCTCGTAGTTCACTTAAACTTGAAGAGCAAAAAATTGGCGAATTGTACTGTTTGGATGCTTTGCATATATGTTTCTTGGACTATATAGAAGCAATATATACAATGATTTCAACCGTCTACCTGTTCCATTCATTGTTCTACTTGTCGAATGTTACAAATAATTTCCGTTAAGGGATTAACAATGGGGATCGTAGTTTACTTAAACTTGAAGAACAAAAAATTTGCGAATTGTACTGTTTGGATGCTTTGCATATATGTTTCTTAGACTATATAGAAGCAATATATACAATGATTTCAACCGTCTACCTATTCCATTCATTGTTCTACTTGTCGAAATTTACAAATAATTTCCTTTAAAGGATTAACAATGGGGCTCGTAGTTCACTTAAACTTGAAGAGCAAAAAATTGTCGAATTGTACTGTTTGGATGCTTTGCATATATGTTTCTTAAACTATATAGAAGCAATATATACAATGATTTCAACCGTCTACCTGTTCCATTCATTGTTCTACTTGTCGAAAGTTATAAATAATTTCCGTTAAGGGATTAACAATGGGGATCGTAGTTTACTTAAACTTGTAGAACAAAAAATTGGCGAATTGTACTGTTTGGATGCTTTGCATATATGTTTCTTAGACTATATAGAAGCAATATATACAATGATTTCAACCGTCTACCTGTTCCATTCATTGTTCTACTTGTCGAAAGTTACAAATAATTTCCTTTAAGTGATTAACAATGGGGATCGTAGTTTACTTAAACTTGAAGAACAAAAAATTGTCGAATTGTACTGTTTGGATGCTTTGCATATATGTTTCTTAAACTATATAGAAGCAATATATACAATGATTTCAACCGTCTACCTGTTCCATTCATTGTTCTACTTGTCGAAAGTTACAAATAATTTCCGTTAAGGGATTAACAATGGGGATCGTAGTTTACTTAAACTTGAAGAACAAAAAATTGGCGAATTGTACTGTTTGGATGCTTTGCATATATGTTTCTTAGACTATATAGAAGCAATATATACAATGATTTCAACCGTCTACCTGTTCCATTCATTGTTCTACTTGTCGAAAGTTACAAATAATTTCCGTTAAGGGATTAACAATGGGGATCGTAGTTTACTTAAACTTGTAGAACAAAAAATTGGCGAATTGTACTGTTTGGATGCTTTGCTTATATGTTTCTTAGACTATATAGAAGCAATATATACAAGGATTTCAACCGTCTACCTGTTCCATTCATTGTTCTACTTGTCGAAAGTTACAAATAATTACCGATAAAAGATTAACCATTGGGGCTCATTGTTCACTTACACTTGAAGAACAAAAAATTGGCGAATTGTACTGTTTGGATGCTTTGCATATATGTTTCATAGACTATATAGGTGCAATATATACAAAGATTTCAACCGTCTACCTGTTCCATTCATTGTTCTACTTGTCGAAAGTTACAAATAATTTCCTTTAAAGGATTAACAATGGGGCTCATTGTTCACTTAAACTTGAAGAACAAAAAATTGGCGAACTGTACTGTTTGAATGCTTTGCATATATGTTTCTTAGACTATATAGAAGCAATATATACAATGATTTCAACCGTCTACCTATTCCATTCATTGTTCTACTTGTCGAAATTTGCAAATAATTTCCTATAAAGGATTAACAATGGGGCTCGTAGTTCACTTAAACTTGAAGAACAAAAAATTGGCGAATGGTACTGTTAGGATGCTTTGCATATATGTTTCTTAGACTATATAGAAGCAATATATACATTGATTTCAACCGGCTACCTGTTCCATTCATTGTTCTACTTGTCGAAATTTACAAATAATTTCCGATAAAGGATTAACCATTGGGGCTCATTGTTCACTTAAACTTGAAGAACAAAAAATTGGCGAATGGTACTGTTTGGATGCTTTGCATATATGTTTCTTAGACTATATAGAAGCAATATATACATTGATTTCAACCGGCTACCTGTTCCATTCATTGTTCTACTTGTCGAAAGTTACAAATAATTTCCTATAAAGGATTAACAATGGGGCTCATTGTTCACTTAAACTTGAAGGACAAAAAATTGGCGAATGGTACTGTTTGGATGCTTTGCGTACATGTTTCTTAGACTATATGGAAGCAATATATACAAGGATTTCAACCGTCTACCTGTTCCATTCATTGTTTTACTTGTCGAAAGTTACAAATAATTACCGATAAAGGATTAACCATTGGGGCTCATTGTTCACTTAATCTTGAAGAACAAAAAATTGGCGAATTGTACTGTTTGGATGCTTTGCATATATGTTTCTTAGACTATATAGAAGCAATATATACAAAGATTTCAACCGTCTACCTGTTCCATTCATTGTTCTACTTGTCGAAAGTTACAAATAATTTCCTTTAAAGGATTAACCATTGGGGCTCATTGTTCACTTAAACTTGAAGAACAAAAAATTGGCGAATTGTACTGTTTGGATGCTTTGCATATATGTTTCTTATACTATATAGAAGCAATATATACATTGATTTCAACCGGCTACCTGTTCCATTCATTGTTCTACTTGTCGAAATTTACAAATAATTTCCGATAAAGGATTAACCATTGGGGCTCATTGTTCACTTAAACTTGAAGAACAAACAATTGGCGAATTGTACTGTTTGGATGCTTTGCATATATGTTTCTTAGACTATATAGATGCAATATATACAAAGATTTCAACCGGCTACCTGTTCCATTCATTGTTCTACTTGTCGAAATTTACAAATAATTTCCGATAAAGGATTAACCATTGGGGCTCATTGTTCACTTAAAATTGAAGAACAAAAAATTGGCGAATGGTACTGTTTGGATGCTTTGCATATATGTTTCTTAGACTATATAGAAGCAATATATACATTGATTTCAACCGGCTACCTGTTCCATTCATTGTTCTACTTGTCGAAAGTTACAAATAATTTCCTATAAAGGATTAACAATGGGGCTCATTGTTCACTTAAACTTGAAGGACAAAAAATTGGCGAATGGTACTGTTTGGATGCTTTGCGTACATGTTTCTTAGACTATATGGAAGCAATATATACAAGGATTTCAACCGTCTACCTGTTCCATTCATTGTTCTACTTGTCGAAAGTTACAAATAATTACCGATAAAGGATTAACCATTGGGGCTCATTGTTCACTTAAACTTGAAGAACAAAAAATTGGCGAATTGTACTGTTTGGATGCTTTGCATATATGTTTCTTAGACTATATAGAAGCAATATATACAAAGATTTCAACCGTCTACCTGTTCCATTCATCGTTCTACTTGTCGAAAGTTACAAATAATTTCCTTTAAAGGATTAACCATTGGGGCTCATTGTTCACATAAACTTGAAGAACAAAAAATTGGCGAATTGTACTGTTTGGATGCTTTGCATATATGTTTCTTATACTATATAGAAGCAATATATACATTGATTTCAACCGGCTACCTGTTCCATTCATTGTTCTACTTGTCGAAATTTACAAATAATTTCCGATAAAGGATTAACCATTGGGGCTCATTGTTCACTTAAACTTGAAGAACAAACAATTGGCGAATTGTACTGTTTGGATGCTTTGCATATATGTTTCTTAGACTATATAGATGCAATATATACAAAGATTTCAACCGGCTACCTGTTCCATTCATTGTTCTACTTGTCGAAATTTACAAATAATTTCCGATAAAGGATTAACCATTGGGGCTCATTGTTCACTTAAAATTGAAGAACAAAAAATTGGCGAATGGTACTGTTTGGATGCTTTGCATATATGTTTCTTAGACTATATAGAAGCAATATATACATTGATTTCAACCGGCTACCTGTTCCATTCATTGTTCTACTTGTCGAAAGTTACAAATAATTTCCTATAAAGGATTAACAATGGGGCTCATTGTTCACTTAAACTTGAAGGACAAAAAATTGGCGAATGGTACTGTTTGGATGCTTTGCGTACATGTTTCTTAGACTATATGGAAGCAATATATACAAGGATTTCAACCGTCTACCTGTTCCATTCATTGTTCTACTTGTCGAAAGTTACAAATAATTACCGATAAAGGATTAACCATTGGGGCTCATTGTTCACTTAAACTTGAAGAACAAAAAATTGGCGAATTGTACTGTTTGGATGCTTTGCATATATGTTTCTTAGACTATATAGAAGCAATATATACAAAGATTTCAACCGTCTACCTGTTCCATTCATCGTTCTACTTGTCGAAAGTTACAAATAATTTCCTTTAAAGGATTAACCATTGGGGCTCATTGTTCACATAAACTTGAAGAACAAAAAATTGGCGAATTGTACTGTTTGGATGCTTTGCATATATGTTTCTTATACTATATAGAAGCAATATATACATTGATTTCAACCGGCTACCTGTTCCATTCATTGTTCTACTTGTCGAAATTTACAAATAATTTCCGATAAAGGATTAACCATTGGGGCTCATTGTTCACTTAAACTTGAAGAACAAACAATTGGCGAATTGTACTGTTTGGATGCTTTGCATATATGTTTCTTAGACTATATAGATGCAATATATACAAAGATTTCAACCGGCTACCTGTTCCATTCATTGTTCTACTTGTCGAAATTTACAAATAATTTCCGATAAAGGATTAACCATTGGGGCTCATTGTTCACTTAAAATTGAAGAACAAAAAATTGGCGAATGGTACTGTTTGGATGCTTTGCATATATGTTTCTTAGACTATATAGAAGCAATATATACATTGATTTCAACCGGCTACCTGTTCCATTCATTGTTCTACTTGTCGAAAGTTACAAATAATTTCCTATAAAGGATTAACAATGGGGCTCATTGTTCACTTAAACTTGAAGGACAAAAAATTGGCGAATGGTACTGTTTGGATGCTTTGCGTACATGTTTCTTAGACTATATGGAAGCAATATATACAAGGATTTCAACCGTCTACCTGTTCCATTCATTGTTCTACTTGTCGAAAGTTACAAATAATTACCGATAAAGGATTAACCATTGGGGCTCATTGTTCACTTAAACTTGAAGAACAAAAAATTGGCGAATTGTACTGTTTGGATGCTTTGCATATATGTTTCTTAGACTATATAGAAGCAATATATACAAAGATTTCAACCGTCTACCTGTTCCATTCATCGTTCTACTTGTCGAAAGTTACAAATAATTTCCTTTAAAGGATTAACCATTGGGGCTCATTGTTCACTTAAACTTGAAGAACAAAAAATTGGCGAATTGTACTGTTTGGATGCTTTGCATATATGTTTCTTATACTATATAGAAGCAATATATACAAAGATTTCAACCGTCTACGTGTTCCATTCATTGTTCTACTTGTCGAAAGTTACAATTAATTTCCGTTAAAGTATTAACAATGGGGCTCGTACTTCACTTAAACTTGAAGAGCAAAAAATTGGCGAATTGTACTGTTTGGATGCTTTGCATATATGTTTCTTGGACTATATAGAAGCAATATATACAATGATTTCAACCGTCTACCTGTTCCATTCATTGTTCTACTTGTCGAATGTTACAAATAATTTCCGTTAAGGGATTAACAATGGGGATCGTAGTTTACTTAAACTTGAAGAACAAAAAATTGGCGAATTGTACTGTTTGGATGCTTTGCATATATGTTTCTTAGACTATATAGAAGCAATATATACAATGATTTCAACCGTCTACCTATTCCATTCATTGTTCTACTTGTCGAAATTTACAAATAATTTCCTTTAAAGGATTAACAATGGGGCTCGTAGTTCACTTAAACTTGAAGAGCAAGAAATTGTCGAATTGTACTGTTTGGATGCTTTGCATATATGTTTCTTAAACTATATAGAAGCAATATATACAATGATTTCAACCGTCTACCTGTTCCATTCATTGTTCTACTTGTCGAAATTTACAAATAATTTCCTTTAAAGGAGTAACAATGGGGCTCGTAGTTCACTTAAACTTGAAGAACAAAAAATTGGCGAATTGTACTGTTTGGATGCTTTGCATATATGTTTCTTAGACTATATAGAAGCAATATATACAAAGATTTCAACCGTCTACATGATCCATTCATTGTTCTACTTGTCGAAATTTACAAATAATTTCCTTTAAAGGATTAACAATGGGGCTCGTAGTTCACTTAAACTTGAAGAACAAAAAATTGGCGAATTGTACTGTTTGGATGCTTTGCATATATGTTTCTTAGACTATATAGAAGCAATATATACAAAGATTTCAACCGTCTACCTGTTCCATTCATTGTTCTACTTGTCGAAAGTTACAAATAATTTCCTTTAAAGGATTAACCATTGGGGCTCATTGTTCACTTAATCTTGAAGAACAAAAAATTGGCGAATTGTACTGTTTGGATGCTTTGCATATATGTTTCTTAGACTATATAGAAGCAATATATACAAAGATTTCAACCGTCTACCTGTTCCATTCATTGTTCTACTTGTCGAAAGTTACAAATAATTTCCTTTAAAGGATTAACCATTGGGGCTCATTGTTCACTTAAACTTGAAGAACAAAAAATTGGCGAATTGTACTGTTTGGATGCTTTGCATATATGTTTCTTATACTATATAGAAGCAATATATACATTGATTTCAACCGGCTACCTGTTCCATTCATTGTTCTACTTGTCGAAATTTACAAATAATTTCCGATAAAGGATTAACCATTGGGGCTCATTGTTCACTTAAACTTGAAGAACAAACAATTGGCGAATTGTACTGTTTGGATGCTTTGCATATATGTTTCTTAGACTATATAGAAGCAATATATACATTGATTTCAACCGGCTACCTGTTCCATTCATTGTTCTACTTGTCGAAAGTTACAAATAATTTCCTATAAAGGATTAACAATGGGGCTCATTGTTCACTTAAACTTGAAGGACAAAAAATTGGCGAATGGTACTGTTTGGATGCTTTGCATATATGTTTCTTAGACTATATAGAAGCAATATATACATTGATTTCAACGGTCTACCTGTTCCATTCATTGTTCTACTTGTCGAAAGTTACAAATAATTTCCGTTAAGGGATTAACAATGGGGATCGTAGTTTACTTAAACTTGTAGAACAAAAAATTGGCGAATTGTACTGTTTGGATGCTTTGCTTATATGTTTCTTAGACTATATAGAAGCAATATATACAAGGATTTCAACCGTCTACCTGTTCCATTCATTGTTCTACTTGTCGAAAGTTACAAATAATTACCGATAAAGGATTAACCATTGGGGCTCATTGTTCACTTACACTTGAAGAACAAAAAATTGGCGAATTGTACTTTTTGGATGCTTTGCATATATGTTTCATAGACTATATAGGTGCAATATATACAAAGATTTCAACCGTCTACCTGTTCCATTCATTGTTCTACTTGTCGAAAGTTACAAATAATTTCCTTTAAAGGATTAACAATGGGGCTCATTGTTCACTTAAACTAGAAGAACAAAAAATTGGCGAACTGTACTGTTTGAATGCTTTGCATATATGTTTCTTAGACTATATAGAAGCAATATATACAATGATTTCAACCGTCTACCTATTCCATTCATTGTTCTACTTGCCGAAATTTACAAATAATTTCCTTTAAAGGATTAACAATGGGGCTCGTAGTTCACTTAAACTTGAAGAGCAAAAAATTGTCGAATTGTACTGTTTGGATGCTTTGCATATATGTTTCTTAAACTATATAGAAGCAATATATACAATGATTTCAACCGCCTACCTGTTCCATTCATTGTTCTACTTGTCGAAAGTTACAAATAATTTCCGTTAAGGGATTAACAATGGGGATCGTAGTTTACTTAAACTTGAAGAACAAAAAATTGGCGAATTGTACTGTTTGGATGCTTTGCATATATGTTTCTTAGACTATATAGAAGCAATATATACAATGATTTCAACCGTCTACCTGTTCCATTCATTGTTCTACTTGTCGAAAGTTACAAATAATTTCCGTTAAGTGATTAACAATGGGGATCGTAGTTTACTTAAACTTGAAGAACAAAAAATTGGCAAATTGTACTGTTTGGATGCTTTGCTTATATGTTTCTTAGACTATATAGAAGCAATATATACAAGGATTTCAACCGTCTACCTGTTCCATTCATTGTTCTACTTGTCGAAAGTTACAAATAATTACCGATAAAGGATTAACCATTGGGGCTCATTGTTCACTTACACTCGAAGAACAAAAAATTGGCGAATTGTACTGTTTGGATGCTTTGCATATATGTTTCATAGACTATATAGATGCAATATATACAAAGATTTCAACCGTCTACCTTTTCCATTCATTGTTCTACTTGTCGAAAGTTACAAATAATTTCCGATAACGGATGAAACATTGGGGCTCATTGTTCACTTAAACTTGAAGAACAAAAAATTGGCGAATTGTACTGTTTGGATGCTTTGCATATATGTTTCTTATACTATATAGAAGCAATATATAGAAAGATTTCAACCGTCTACCTGTTCCATTCACTGTTCTACTTGTCGAAAGTTACAAATAATTTCCGTTAAGGGATTAACAATGGGGATCGTAGTTCACTTAAACTTGAAGAACAAAAAATTGGCGAATTGTACTGTTTGGATGCTTTGCGTACATGTTTCTTAGACTATATGGAAGCAATATATACAAAGATTTCAACCATCTACGTGTTCCAATCATTGTTCTAATTGTAGAAAGTTACAATTAATTTCCGTTAAGGGATTAACAATGGGGCTCGTAGTTCACTTAAACTTGAAGAACAAAAAATTGGCGAATGGTACTGTTTGGATGCTTTGCATATATGTTTCTTAGCCTATATAGAAGCAATATATACATTGATTTCAACCGGCTACCTGTTCCATTCATTGTTCTACTTGTCGAAATTTACAAATAATTTCCGATAAAGGATTAACCATTGGGGCTCATTGTTCACTTAAACTTGAAGAACAAAAAATTGGCGAATTGTACTGTTTGGATGCTTTGCATATATGTTTCTTAGACTATATAGAAGCAATATATACAAAGATTTCAACCGTCTACCTTTTCCATTCATTGTTCTACTTGTCGAAATTTACAAATAATTTCCGATAAAGGATTAACCATTGGGGCTCATTGTTCACTTAAACTTGAAGAACAAAAAATTGGCGAATTGTACTGTTTGGATGCTTTGCATATATGTTTCTTAGACTATATAGATGCAATATATACAAAGATTTCAACCGGCTACCTGTTCCATTCATTGTTCTACTTGTCGAAATTTACAAATAATTTCCGATAAAGGATTAACCATTGGGGCTCATTGTTCACTTAAACTTGAAGAACAAAAAATTGGCGAATGGTACTGTTTGGATGCTTTGCATATATGTTTCTTAGACTATATAGAAGCAATATATACATTGATTTCAACCGTCTACCTGTTCCATTCATTGTTCTACTTGTCGAAAGTTACAAATAATTTCCGTTAAGGGATTAACAATGGGGATCGTAGTTTACTTAAACTTGTAGAACAAAAAATTGGCGAATTGTACTGTTTGGATGCTTTGCTTATATGTTTCTTAGACTATATAGAAGCAATATATACAAGGATTTCAACCGTCTACCTGTTCCATTCATTGTTCTACTTGTCGAAAGTTACAAATAATTACCGATAAAGGATTAACCATTGGGGCTCATTGTTCACTTACACTTGAAGAACAAAAAATTGGCGAATTGTACTTTTTGGATGCTTTGCATATATGTTTCATAGACTATATAGGTGCAATATATACAAAGATTTCAACCGTCTACCTGTTCCATTCATTGTTCTACTTGTCGAAAGTTACAAATAATTTCCTTTAAAGGATTAACATTGGGGCTCATTGTTCACTTAAACTAGAAGAACAAAAAATTGGCGAACTGTACTGTTTGAATGCTTTGCATATATGTTTCTTAGACTATATAGAAGCAATATATACAATGATTTCAACCGTCTACCTATTCCATTCATTGTTCTACTTGCCGAAATTTACAAATAATTTCCTTTAAAGGATTAACAATGGGGCTCGTAGTTCACTTAAACTTGAAGAGCAAAAAATTGTCGAATTGTACTGTTTGGATGCTTTGCATATATGTTTCTTAAACTATATAGAAGCAATATATACAATGATTTCAACCGTCTACCTGTTCCATTCATTGTTCTACTTGTCGAAAGTTACAAATAATTTCCGTTAAGGGATTAACAATGGGGATCGTAGTTTACTTAAACTTGAAGAACAAAAAATTGGCGAATTGTACTGTTTGGATGCTTTGCATATATGTTTCTTAGACTATATAGAAGCAATATATACAATGATTTCAACCGTCTACCTGTTCCATTCATTGTTCTACTTGTCGAAAGTTACAAATAATTTCCGTTAAGTGATTAACAATGGGGATCGTAGTTTACTTAAACTTGAAGAACAAAAAATTGGCAAATTGTACTGTTTGGATGCTTTGCTTATATGTTTCTTAGACTATATAGAAGCAATATATACAAGGATTTCAACCGTCTACCTGTTCCATTCATTGTTCTACTTGTCGAAAGTTACAAATAATTACCGATAAAGGATTAACCATTGGGGCTCATTGTTCACTTACACTCGAAGAACAAAAAATTGGCGAATTGTACTGTTTGGATGCTTTGCATATATGTTTCATAGACTATATAGATGCAATATATACAAAGATTTCAACCGTCTACCTTTTCCATTCATTGTTCTACTTGTCGAAAGTTACAAATAATTTCCGATAACGGATGAAACATTGGGGCTCATTGTTCACTTAAACTTGAAGAACAAAAAATTGGCGAATTGTACTGTTTGGATGCTTTGCATATATGTTTCTTATACTATATAGAAGCAATATATAGAAAGATTTCAACCGTCTACCTGTTCCATTCACTGTTCTACTTGTCGAAAGTTACAAATAATTTCCGTTAAGGGATTAACAATGGGGATCGTAGTTCACTTAAACTTGAAGAACAAAAAATTGGCGAATTGTACTGTTTGGATGCTTTGCGTACATGTTTCTTAGACTATATGGAAGCAATATATACAAAGATTTCAACCATCTACGTGTTCCAATCATTGTTCTAATTGTAGAAAGTTACAATTAATTTCCGTTAAGGGATTAACAATGGGGCTCGTAGTTCACTTAAACTTGAAGAACAAAAAATTGGCGAATGGTACTGTTTGGATGCTTTGCATATATGTTTCTTAGCCTATATAGAAGCAATATATACATTGATTTCAACCGGCTACCTGTTCCATTCATTGTTCTACTTGTCGAAATTTACAAATAATTTCCGATAAAGGATTAACCATTGGGGCTCATTGTTCACTTAAACTTGAAGAACAAAAAATTGGCGAATTGTACTGTTTGGATGCTTTGCATATATGTTTCTTAGACTATATAGAAGCAATATATACAAAGATTTCAACCGTCTACCTTTTCCATTCATTGTTCTACTTGTCGAAATTTACAAATAATTTCCGATAAAGGATTAACCATTGGGGCTCATTGTTCACTTAAACTTGAAGAACAAAAAATTGGCGAATTGTACTGTTTGGATGCTTTGCATATATGTTTCTTAGACTATATAGATGCAATATATACAAAGATTTCAACCGGCTACCTGTTCCATTCATTGTTCTACTTGTCGAAATTTACAAATAATTTCCGATAAAGGATTAACCATTGGGGCTCATTGTTCACTTAAACTTGAAGAACAAAAAATTGGCGAATGGTACTGTTTGGATGCTTTGCATATATGTTTCTTAGACTATATAGAAGCAATATATACATTGATTTCAACCGGCTACCTGTTCCATTCATTGTTCTACTTGTCGAAAGTTACAAATAATTTCCTATAAAGGATTAACAATGGGGCTCATTGTTCACTTAAACTTGAAGGACAAAAAATTGGCGAATGGTACTGTTTGGATGCTTTGCGTACATGTTTCTTAGACTATATGGAAGCAATATATACAAGGATTTCAACCGTCTACCTGTTCCATTCATTGTTCTACTTGTCGAAAGTTACAAATAATTACCGATAAAGGATTAACCATTGGGGCTCATTGTTCACTTAAACTTGAAGAACAAAAAATTGGCGAATTGTACTGTTTGGATGCTTTGCATATATGTTTCTTAGACTATATAGAAGCAATATATACAAAGATTTCAACCGTCTACCTGTTCCATTCATTGTTCTACTTGTCGAAAGTTACAAATAATTTCCTTTAAAGGATTAACCATTGGGGCTCATTGTTCACTTAAACTTGAAGAACAAAAAATTGGCGAATTGTACTGTTTGGATGCTTTGCATATATGTTTCTTATACTATATAGAAGCAATATATACAAAGATTTCAACCGTCTACGTGTTCCATTCATTGTTCTACTTGTCGAAAGTTACAATTAATTTCCGTTAAAGTATTAACAATGGGGCTCGTACTTCACTTAAACTTGAAGAGCAAAAAATTGGCGAATTGTACTGTTTGGATGCTTTGCATATATGTTTCTTGGACTATATAGAACCAATATATACAATGATTTCAACCGTCTACCTGTTCCATTCATTGTTCTACTTGTCGAATGTTACAAATAATTTCCGTTAAGGGATTAACAATGGGGATCGTAGTTTACTTAAACTTGAAGAACAAAAAATTGGCGAATTGTACTGTTTGGATGCTTTGCATATATGTTTCTTAGACTATATAGAAGCAATATATACAATGATTTCAACCGTCTACCTATTCCATTCATTGTTCTACTTGTCGAAATTTACAAATAATTTCCTTTAAAGGATTAACAATGGGGCTCGTAGTTCACTTAAACTTGAAGAGCAAGAAATTGTCGAATTGTACTGTTTGGATGCTTTGCATATATGTTTCTTAAACTATATATAAGCAATATATACAATGATTTCAACCGTCTACCTGTTCCATTCATTGTTCTACTTGTCGAAAGTTACAAATAATTTCCGTTAAGGGATTAACAATGGGGATCGTAGTTTACTTAAACTTGTAGAACAAAAAATTGGCGAATTGTACTGTTTGGATGCTTTGCATATATGTTTCTTAGACTATATAGAAGCAATATATACAATGATTTCAACCGTCAACCTGTTCCATTCATTGTTCTACTTGTCGAAAGTTACAAATAATTTCCTTTAAGTGATTAACAATGGGGATCGTAGTTTACTTAAACTTGAAGAACAAAAAATTGGCGAATTGTACTGTTTGGATGCTTTGCTTATATGTTTCTTAGACTATATAGAAGCAATATATACAATGATTTCAACCGTCTACCTGTTCCATTCATTGTTCTACTTGTCGAAAGTTACAAATAATTACCGATAAAGGATTAACCATTGGGGCTCATTGTTCACTTACACTTGAAGAACAAAAAATTGGCGAATTGTACTGTTTGGATGCTTTGCATATATGTTTCATAGACTATATAGTTGCAATATATACAAAGATTTCAACCGTCTACCTGTTCCATTCATTGTTCTACTTGTCGAAAGTTACAAATAATTTCCTTTAAAGGATTAACAATGGGGCTCATTGTTCACTTAAACTCGAAGAACAAAAAATTGGCGAATTGTACTGTTTGGATGCTTTGCATATATGTTTCTTAGACTATATAGAAGCAATATATACAAAGATTTCAACCGTCTACCTGTTCCATTCATTGTTCTACTTGTCGAAAGTTACAAATAATTTCCTTTAAAGGATTAACCATTGGGGCTCATTGTTCACTTAAACTTGAAGAACAAAAAATTGGCGAATTGTACTGTTTGGATGCTTTGCATATATGTTTCTTATACTATATAGAAGCAACATATACAAAGATTTCAACCGTCTACGTGTTCCATTCATTGTTCTACTTGTCGAAAGTTACAATTAATTTCCGTTAAAGTTATAACAATGGGGCTCGTAGTTCACTTAAACTTGAAGAGCAAAAAATTGGCGAATTGTACTGTTTGGATGCTTTGCATATATGTTTCTTGGACTATATAGAAGCAATATATACAATGATTTCAACCGTCTACCTGTTCCATTCATTGTTCTACTTGTCGAATGTTACAAATAATTTCCGTTAAGGGATTAACAATGGGGATCGTAGTTTACTTAAACTTGAAGAACAAAAAATTTGCGAATTGTACTGTTTGGATGCTTTGCATATATGTTTCTTAGACTATATAGAAGCAATATATACAATGATTTCAACCGTCTACCTATTCCATTCATTGTTCTACTTGTCGAAATTTACAAATAATTTCCTTTAAAGGATTAACAATGGGGCTCGTACTTCACTTAAACTTGAAGAGCAAAAAATTGTCGAATTGTACTGTTTGGATGCTTTGCATATATGTTTCTTAAACTATATAGAAGCAATATATACAATGATTTCAACCGTCTACCTGTTCCATTCATTGTTCTACTTGTCGAAAGTTACAAATAATTTCCGTTAAGGGATTAACAATGGGGATCGTAGTTTACTTAAACTTGTAGAACAAAAAATTGGCGAATTGTACTGTTTGGATGCTTTGCATATATGTTTCTTAGACTATATAGAAGCAATATATACAATGATTTCAACCGTCTACCTGTTCCATTCATTGTTCTACTTGTCGAAAGTTACAAATAATTTCCTTTAAGTGATTAACAATGGGGATCGTAGTTTACTTAAACTTGAAGAACAAAAAATTGTCGAATTGTACTGTTTGGATGCTTTGCATATATGTTTCTTAAACTATATAGAAGCAATATATACAATGATTTCAACCGTCTACCTGTTCCATTCATTGTTCTACTTGTCGAAAGTTACAAATAATTTCCGTTAAGGGATTAACAATGGGGATCGTAGTTTACTTAAACTTGAAGAACAAAAAATTGGCGAATTGTACTGTTTGGATGCATGGCATATATGTTTCTTAGACTATATAGAAGCAATATATACAATGATTTCAACCGTCTACCTGTTCCATTCATTGTTCTACTTGTCGAAAGTTACAAATAATTTCCGTTAAGGGATTAACAATGGGGATCGTAGTTTACTTAAACTTGTAGAACAAAAAATTGGCGAATTGTACTGTTTGGATGCTTTGCTTATATGTTTCTTAGACTATATAGAAGCAATATATACAATGATTTCAACCGTCTACCTGTTCCATTCATTGTTCTACTTGTCGAAAGTTACAAATAATTTCCGTTAAGTGATTAACAATGGGGATCGTAGTTTACTTAAACTTGAAGAACAAAAAATTGGCAAATTGTACTGTTTGGATGCTTTGCTTATATGTTTCTTAGACTATATAGAAGCAATATATACAAGGATTTCAACCGTCTACCTGTTCCATTCATTGTTCTACTTGTCGAAAGTTACAAATAATTACCGATAAAGGATTAACCATTGGGGCTCATTGTTCACTTACACTCGAAGAACAAAAAATTGGCGAATTGTACTGTTTGGATGCTTTGCATATATGTTTCATAGACTATATAGATGCAATATATACAAAGATTTCAACCGTCTACCTTTTCCATTCATTGTTCTACTTGTCGAAAGTTACAAATAATTTCCGATAACGGATGAAACATTGGGGCTCATTGTTCACTTAAACTTGAAGAACAAAAAATTGGCGAATTGTACTGTTTGGATGCTTTGCATATATGTTTCTTATACTATATAGAAGCAATATATAGAAAGATTTCAACCGTCTACCTGTTCCATTCACTGTTCTACTTGTCGAAAGTTACAAATAATTTCCGTTAAGGGATTAACAATGGGGA
This sequence comes from Cerceris ruficornis, assembly GCA_963989415.1. Classification (NCBI taxonomy): domain Eukaryota; kingdom Metazoa; phylum Arthropoda; class Insecta; order Hymenoptera; family Crabronidae; genus Cerceris; species Cerceris ruficornis. The sequence continues at coordinate 983,957 of CAXDIW010000109.1, forward strand.
TCGTAGTTCACTTAAACTTGAAGAACAAAAAATTGGCGAATTGTACTGTTTGGATGCTTTGCGTACATGTTTCTTAGACTATATGGAAGCAATATATACAAAGATTTCAACCATCTACGTGTTCCAATCATTGTTCTAATTGTAGAAAGTTACAATTAATTTCCGTTAAGGGATTAACAATGGGGCTCGTAGTTCACTTAAACTTGAAGAACAAAAAATTGGCGAATTGTACTGTTTGGATGCTTTGCATATATGTTTCTTAGCCTATATAGAAGCAATATATACATTGATTTCAACCGGCTACCTGTTCCATTCATTGTTCTACTTGTCGAAATTTACAAATAATTTCCGATAAAGGATTAACCATTGGGGCTCATTGTTCACTTAAACTTGAAGAACAAAAAATTGGCGAATTGTACTGTTTGGATGCTTTGCATATATGTTTCTTAGACTATATAGAAGCAATATATACAAAGATTTCAACCGTCTACCTTTTCCATTCATTGTTCTACTTGTCGAAAGTTACAAATAATTTTCGATAACGGATTAAACATTGGGGCTCATTGTTCACTTAAACTTGAAGAACAAAAAATTGGCGAATGGTACTGTTTGGATGCTTTGCATAAATGTTTCTTAGACTCTATAGAAGCAATATATACATTGATTTCAACCGGCTACCTGTTCCATTCATTGTTCTACTTGTCGAAATTTACAAATAATTTCCTTTAAAGGATTAACAATGGGGCTCGTTGTTCACTTAAACTTGAAGAACAAAAAAGTGGCGAATGGTACTGTTTGGGTGCTTTGCATATATGCTTCTTAGACTATATAGAAGCAATATATACAAAGATTTCAACCGTCTACCTGTTCCACTCATTGTTCTACTTGTCGAAAGTTACAAATAATTTCCTTTAAAGGATTAACAATGGGGCTCATTGTTCACTTAAACTTGAAGAACAAAAAATTGGCGAATTGTACTGTTTGGATGCTTTGCATATATGTTTCTTAGACTATATAGAAGCAATATATACAATGATTTCAACCGTCTACCTGTTCCATTCATTGTTCTACTTGTCGAAAGTTACAAATAATTTCCGTTAAGGAATTAACAATGGGGATCGTAGTTTACTTAAACTTGAAGAACAAAAAATTGGCGAATTGTACTGTTTGGATGCTTTGCTTATATGTTTCTTAGACTATATAGAAGCAATATATACAAGGATTTCAACCGTCTACCTGTTCCATTCATTGTTCTACTTGTCGAAAGTTACAAATAATTACCGATAAAGGATTAACCATTGGGGCTCATTGTTCACTTAAACTTCAAGAACAAAAAATTGGCGAATGGTACTGTTAGGATGCTTTGCATATATGTTTCTTAGACTATATAGAAGCAATATATACATTGATTTCAACCGGCTACCTGTTCCATTCATTGTTCTACTTGTCGAAATTTACAAATAATTTCCGATAAAGGATTAACCATTGGGGCTCATTGTTCACTTAAACTTGAAGAACAAACAATTGGCGAATTGTACTGTTTGGATGCTTTGCATATATGTTTCTTAGACTATATAGATGCAATATATACAAAGATTTCAACCGGCTACCTGTTCCATTCATTGTTCTACTTGGCGAAATTTACAAATAATTTCCGATAAAGGATTAACCATTGGGGCTCATTGTTCACTTAAACTTGAAGAACAAAAAATTGGCGAATGGTACTGTTTGGATGCTTTGCATATATGTTTCTTAGACTATATAGAAGCAATATATACATTGATTTCAACCGGCTACCTGTTCCATTCATTGTTCTACTTGTCGAAAGTTACAAATAATTTCCTATAAAGGATTAACAATGGGGCTCATTGTTCACTTAAACTTGAAGGACAAAAAATTGGCGAATGGTACTGTTTGGATGCTTTGCGTACATGTTTCTTAGACTATATGGAAGCAATATATACAAGGATTTCAACCGTCTACCTGTTCCATTCATTGTTCTACTTGTCGAATGTTACAAATAGTTTCCGTTAAGGGATTAACAATGTGGATCGTAGTTTACTTAAACTTGAAGAACAAAAAATTGGCGAATTGTACTGTTTGGATGCTTTGCATATATGTTTCTTAGACTATATAGAAGCAATATATACAAAGAATTCAACCGTCTACCTGTTCCATTCATTGTTCTACTTGTCGAAAGTTACAAATAATTTCTGTTAAAGGATTAACAATGGGGCTCATTGTTCACTTAAACTTGAAGAACAAAAAATTGGCGCATGGTACTGTTTGGATGCTTTGCATATATGTTTCTTAGACTATATAGAAGCAATATATACAAAGATTTCAACCGTATACCTTTTCCATTCATTGTTCTACTTGTCGAAATTTACAATTAATTTCCGTTAAAGGATTAACAATGGGGCTCTTAGTTCACTTAAACTTGAAGAACAAAACATTGGCGAATTGTACTGTTTGGATGCTTTGCATATATGTTTCGTAGACTATATAGAAGCAATATATACAATGATTTCAACCGCCTACATGATCCATTCATTGTTCTACTTGTCGAAATTTACAAATAATTTCCTTTAAAGGATTAACAATGGGGCTCGTAGTTCACTTAAACTTGAAGAACAAAAAATTGGCGAATGGTACTGTTTGGATGCTTTGCATATATGTTTCTTATACTATATAGAAGCAATATATACAAAGATTTCAACCGTCTACGTGTTCCAATCATTGTTCTACTTGTCGAAATTTACAAATAATTTCCTTTAAAGGATTAACAATGGGGCTCGTTGTTCACTTAAACTTGGAGAACAAAAAATTGGTGAATGGTACTGTTTGGATGCTTTGCATATATGTTTCTTAGACTATATAGAAGCAATATATACATTGATTTCAACCGGCTACCTGTTTCATTCATTGTTCTACTTGTCGAAAGTTACAAATAAATTCCTTTAAAGGATTAACAATGGGGCTCGTAATTCACTTAAACTTGAAGAGAAAAAAATTGTCGAATTGTACTGTTTGGATGCTTTGCATATATGTTTCTTAAACTATATAGAAGCAATATATACAATGATTTCAACCGTCTACCTGTTCCATTCATTGTTCTACTTGTCGAAAGTTACAAATAATTTCCGTTAAGGGATTAACAATGGGGATCGTAGTTTACTTAAACTTGAAGAACAAAAAATTGGCGAATTGTACTGTTTGGATGCTTTGCATATATGTTTCTTAGACTATATAGAAGCAATATATACAATGATTTCAACCGTCTACCTGTTCCATTCATTGTTCTACTTGTCGAAAGTTACAAATAATTTCCGTTAAGGGATTAACAATGGGGATCGTAGTTTACTTAAACTTGAAGAACAAAAAATTAGCGAATTGTACTGTTTATATGCTTTGCTTATATGTTTCTTAGACTATATAGAAGCAATATATACAAGGATTTCAACCGTCTACCTGGTCCATTCATTGTTCTACTTGTCGAAAGTTACAAATAATTACCGATAAAGGATTAACCATTGGGGCTCATTGTTCACTTAAACTTGAAGAACAAAAAATTGGCGAATTGTACTGTTTGGATGCTTTGCATATATGTTTCATAGACTATATAGATGCAATATATACAAAGATTTCAACCGTCTACCTGTTCCATTCATTGTTCTACTTGTCGAAAGTTACAAATAAATTCCTTTAAAGGATTAACAATGGGGCTCGTAGTTCACTTAAACTTGAAGAGAAAAAAATTGTCGAATTGTACTGTTTGGATGCTTTGCATATATGTTTCTTAAACTATATAGAAGCAATATATACAATGATTTCAACCGTCTACCTGTTCCATTCATTGTTCTACTTGTCGAAATTTACAAATAATTTCCTTTAAAGGATTAACAATGGGGCTCATTGTTCACTTAAACTTGAAGGACAAAAAATTGGCGAATGGTACTGTTTGGATGCTTTGCGTACATGTTTCTTAGACTATATGGAAGCAATATATACAAGGATTTCAACCGTCTACCTGTTCCATTCATTGTTCTACTTGTCGAAAGTTACAAATAATTACCGATAAAGGATTAACCATTGGGGCTCATTGTTCACTTAAACTTGAAGAACAAAAAATTGGCGAATTGTACTGTTTGGATGCTTTGCATATATGTTTCTTAGACTATATAGAAGCAATATATACAAAGATTTCAACCGTCTACCTGTTCCATTCATTGTTCGACTTGTCGAAATTTACAATTAATTTCCGGTAAAGGATTAACAATGGGGCTCGTAGTTCACTTAAACTTGAAGTACAAAAAATTGGCGAATTGTACTGTTTGGATGCTTTGCATATATGTTTCGTAGACTATATAGAAGCAATACATATAAAGAATTCAACCGTCTACCTGTTCCATTCATTGTTCTACTTGTTGAAAGTTACAAATAATTTCCGATAAAGGATTAACCATTGGGGCTCATTCTTCACTTAAACATGAAAAACAAAAAATTGGCGAATTGTACTGTTTGGATGCTTTGCATATATGTTTCTTAGACTATATAGAAGCAATATATAAAAAGATTTCAACCGTCTACCAGTTCCATTCATTGTTCTACTTGTCGAAAGTTACAAATAATTTCCGATAAAGGATTAACAATGGGGCTCGTTGTTCACTTAAACTTGAAGAACAATAAATTGGCGATTTGTACTGTTTGGATGCTTTGCATATATGTTTCTTAGACTATATAGAAGCAATATATATAAAGAATTCAACCGTCTACCTGTTCCATTCATTGTTCTACTTGTCGAAAGTTACAAATAATTTCCGATAAAGGATTAACAATGGGGCTCGTTGTTCACTTAAACTTGAAGAACAATAAATTGGCGATTTGTACTGTTTGGATGCTTTGCATATATGTTTCTTAGACTATATAGAAGCAATATATATAAAGAATTCAACCGTCTACCTGTTCCATTCATTGTTCTACTTGTCGAAAGTTACAAATAATTTCCGATAAAGGATTAACAATGGGGCTCATTGTTCACTTAAGCTTGGAGAACAAAAAATTGGCGAATGGTACTGTTTGGATGCATGGCATATATGTTTCTTAGACTATATAGAAGCAATATATACAAAGATTTCAACCGTCTACCTGTTCCATTCATTGTTCTACTTGTCGAAAGTTACAAATAATTTCCTTTAAAGGATTAACAATGGGGCTCATTGTTCACTTAAACTTGAAGAACAAAAAATTGGCGAATTGTACTGTTTGGATGCTTTGCATATATGTTTCTTAGACTATATAGAAGCAATATATACAATGATTTCAACCGTCTACCTGTTCCATTCATTGTTCTACTTGTCGAATGTTACAAATAATTTCCGTTAAGGGATTAACCATTGGGGCTCATTGTTCACTTAAACTTGAAGAACAAACAATTGGCGAATTGTACTGTTTGGATGCTTTGAATATATGTTTCTTAGACTATATAGATGCAATATATACAAAGATTTCAACCGGCTACCTGTTCCATTCATTGTTCTACTTGTCGAAATTTACAAATAATTTCCGATAAAGGATTAACCATTGGGGCTCGCTGTTCACTTAAACTTGAAGATCAAAAAATTGGCGATTGTTACTGTTTAGATGCTTTGCATAAATGTTTCTTAGATTATATAGAAGCAATATATACAAAGAATTCAACCGTCTAACTGTTCCATTCATTGTTCTAGTTGTCGAAAGTTACAAATAATTTCCGATAAAGGATTAACAATGGGGCTCATTGTTCACTTAAACTTGAAGGACAAAAAATTGGCGAATGGTACTGTTTGGATGCTTTGCGTACATGTTTCTTAGACTATATGGAAGCAATATATACAAAGATTTCAACCGTCTACCTGTTCCATTCATTGTTCTACTTGTCGAAAGTTACAAATAATTTCCTTTAAAGGATTAACAATGGGGCTCGCTGTTCACTTAAACTTGAAGATCAAAAAATCGGCGAATTGTACTGTTTGGATGCTTTGCATATATATTTCTTAGACTATATAGAAGCAATATATACAATAATTTCAACAGTCTACCTGTTCCATTCATTGTTCTACTTGTCGAAATTTACAAATAATTTCCTTTAAAGGATTAACAATGGGGCTCGTAGTTCACTTAAACTTGAAGAACAAAATATTGGCGAATGGTACTGTTTGGATGCTTTGCATATATGTTTCTTATACTATATAGAAGCAATATATACAAAGATTTCAACCGTCTACCTGTTCCATTCATTGTTCTACTTGTCGAAATTTACAAATAATTTCCGATAACGGATTAACCATTGGGGCTCATTGTTCACTTAAACTTGAAGAACAAAAAATTGGCGAATTGTACTGTTTGGATGCTTTGCATATATGTTTCTTATACTATATAGAAGCAATATATACAAAGATTTCAACCGTCTACCTGTCCCATTCATTGTTCTACTTGTCGAAATTTGCAAATAATTTCCGTTAAGGGATTAACAATGGGGATCGTAGTTCACTTGAACTTGAAGAACAAAAAATTGGCGAATGGTACTGTTTGGATTCTTTGCATATATGTTTCTTAGACTATATAGAAGCAATATATACAATGATTTCAACAGTCTACCTGTTCCATTCATTGTTCTACTTGTCGAAATTTACAATTAATTTCCGTTAAAGGATTAACAATGGGGCTCTTAGTTCACTTAAACTTGAAGAACAAAACATTGGCGATTTGTACTGTTTGGATGCTTTGCATATATGTTTCGTAGACTATATAGAAGCAATATATACAATGATTTCAACCGTCTACATGATCCATTCATTGTTCTACTTGTCGAAATTTACAAATAATTTCCTTTAAAGGATTAACAATGGGGCTCGTTGTTCACTTAAACTTGAAGAACAAAAAATTGGCGAATGGTACTGTTTGGATGCTTTGCATATATGTTTCTTAGACTATATAGAAGCAATATATACATTGATTTCAACCGGCTACCTGTTTCATTCATTGTTCTACTTGTCGAAAGTTACAAATAAATTCCTTTAAAGGATTAACAATGGGGCTCGTAGTTCACTTAAACTTGAAGAGAAAAAAATTGTCGAATTGTACTGTTTGGATGCTTTGCATATATGTTTCTTAAACTATATAGAAGCAATATATACAATGATTTCAACCGTCTACCTGTTCCATTCATTGTTCTACTTGTCGAAAGTTACAAATAATTTCCGTTAAGGGATTAACAATGGGGATCGTAGTTTACTTAAACTTGAAGAACAAAAAATTGGCGAATTGTACTGTTTGGATGCTTTGCGTACATGTTTCTTAGACTATATGGAAGCAATATATACAAAGATTTCAACCATCTACGTGTTCCAATCATTGTTCTACTTGTAGAAAGTTACAATTAATTTCCGTTAAGGGATTAACAATGGGGCTCGTAGTTCACTTAAACTTGAAGAACAAAAAATTGGCGAATGGTACTGTTTGGATGCTTTGCATAAATGTTTCTTAGACTATATAGAAGCAATATATACATTGATTTCAACCGGCTACCTGTTCCATTCATTGTTCTACTTGTCGAAATTTACAAATAATTTCCTTTAAAGGATTAACAATGGGGCTCGTTGTTCACTTAAACTTGAAGAACAAAAAAGTGGCGAATGGTACTGTTTGGGTGCTTTGCATATATGTTTCTTAGACTATATAGAAGCAATATATACAAAGATTTCAACCGTCTACCTAGTCCATTCATTGTTCTACTTGTCGAAAGTTACAAATAATTACCGATAAAGGATTAACCATTGGGGCTCATTGTTCACTTAAACTTGAAGAACTAAAAATTGGCGAATTGTACTGTTTGGATGCTTTGCATATATGTTTCTTATACTATATAGAAGCAATATATACAAAGATTTCAACCGTCTACCTGTTCCATTCACTGTTCTACTTGTCGAAAGTTACAAATAATTTCCCTTAAGGGATTAACAATGGGGATCGTAGTTCACTTAAACTTGAAGAACAAAAAATTGGCGAATTGTACTGTTTGGATGCTTTGCGTACATGTTTCTTAGACTATATGGAAGCAATATATACAAAGATTTCAACCATCTACGTGTTCCAATCATTGTTCTACTTGTAGAAAGTTACAATTAATTTCCGTTAAGGGATTAACAATGGGGCTCGTAGTTCACTTAAACTTGAAGAACAAAAAATTGGCGAATGGTACTGTTTGGATGCTTTGCATAAATGTTTCTTAGACTATATAGAAGCAATATATACATTGATTTCAACCGGCTACCTGTTCCATTCATTGTTCTACTTGTCGAAATTTACAAATAATTTCCTTTAAAGGATTAACAATGGGGCTCGTTGTTCACTTAAACTTGAAGAACAAAAAAGTGGCGAATGGTACTGTTTGGGTGCTTTGCATATATGCTTCTTAGACTATATAGAAGCAATATATACAAAGATTTCAACCGTCTACCTGTTCCATTCATTGTTCTACTTGTCGAAAGTTACAAATAATTTCCTTTAAAGGATTAACAATGGGGCTCATTGTTCACTTAAACTTGAAGAACAAAAAATTGGCGAATTGTACTGTTTGGATGCTTTGCATATATGTTTCTTAGACTATATAGAAGCAATATATACAATGATTTCAACCGTCTACCTGTTCCATTCATTGTTCTACTTGTCGAATGTTACAAATAATTTCCGTTAAGGGATTAACAATGGGGATCGTAGTTTACTTAAACTTGAAGAACAAAAAATTGGCGAATTGTACTGTTTGGATGCTTTGCATATATGTTTCTTAGACTATATAGAAGGAACATATACAATGATTTCAACCGTCTACCTATTCCATTCATTGTTCTACTTGCCGAAATTAACAAATAATTTCCTTTAAAGGATTAACAATGGGGCTCGTAGTTCACTAAAACTTGAAGAGCGAAAAATTGGCGAATTGTACTGTTTGGATGCTTTGCATAGATGTTTCTTAGACTATTTAGAAGCAATATATAGAAATATTTCACCCGTCTACCTGTACTATTCATTGTTCTACTTGTAGAAAGTTACAAATAATTTCCATTTCATGATTATCAATGGGGCTCGCTGTTCACTTAAACTTGAAGATCAAAAAATTGGCGATTGTTACTGTTTAGATGCTTTGCATAAATGTTTCTTAGATTATATAGAAGCAATATATACAAAGATTTCAACCGTCTAACTGTTCCATTCATTGTTCTACTTGTCGAAAGTTACAAATAATTTCCGATAAAGGATTAACAATGGGGCTCATTGTTCACTTAAACTTGAAGGACAAAAAATTGGCGAATTGTACTGTTTGGATGCTTTGCGTACATGTTTCTTAGACTATATGGAAGCAATATATACAAAGATTTCAACCATCTACGTGTTCCAATCATTGTTCTACTTGTAGAAAGTTACAATTAATTTCCGTTAAGGGATTAACAATGGGGCTCGTAGTTCACTTAAACTTGAAGAACAAAAAATTGGCGAATGGTACTGTTTGGATGCTTTGCATAAATGTTTCTTAGACTATATAGAAGCAATATATACAAAGATTTCAACCGTCTACCTGTTCCATTCATTGTTCTACTTGTCGAAAGTTACAAATAATTTCCTTTAAAGGATTAACAATGGGGCTCATTGTTCACTTAAACTTGAAGAACAAAAAATTGGCGAATTGTACTGTTTGGATGCTTTGCATATATGTTTCTTAGACTATATAGAAGCAATATATACAATGATTTCAACCGTCTACCTGTTCCATTCATTGTTCTACTTGTCGAATGTTACAAATAATTTCCGTTAAGGGATTAACAATGGGGATCGTAGTTTAATTAAACTTGAAGAACAAAAAATTGGCGAATTGTACTGTTTGGATGCTTTGCATATATGTTTCTTAGACTATATAGAAGGAACATATACAATGATTTCAACCGTCTACCTATTCCATTCATTGTTCTACTTGCCGAAATTTACAAATAATTTCCTTTAAAGGATTAACAATGGGGCTCGTAGTTCACTTAAACTTGAAGAGCGAAAAATTGGCGAATTGTACTGTTTGGATGCTTTGCATAGATGTTTCTTAGACTATTTAGAAGCAATATATAGAAATATTTCACCCGTCTACCTGTACTATTCATTGTTCTACTTGTAGAAAGTTACAAATAATTTCCATTTCATGATTATCAATGGGGCTCGCTGTTCACTTAAACTTGAAGATCAAAAAATTGGCGATTGTTACTGTTTAGATGCTTTGCATAAATATTTCTTAGATTATATAGAAGCAATATATACAAAGATTTCAACCGTCTAACTGTTCCATTCATTGTTCTACTTGTCGAAAGTTACAAATAATTTCCGATAAAGGATTAACAATGGGGCTCATTGTTCACTTAAACTTGAAGGACAAAAAATTGGCGAATGGTACTGTTTGGATGCTTTTCGTACATGTTTCTTAGACTATATGGAAGCAATATATACAAGGATTTCAACCGTCTACCTGTTCCATTCATTGTTCTACTTGTCGAAAGTTACAAATAATTTCCTTTAAAGGATTAACAATGGGGCTCGTAGTTCACTTAAACTTGAAGAGCGAAAAATTGGCGAATTGTACTGTTTGGATGCTTTGCATAGATGTTTCTTAGACTATTTAGAAGCAATATATAGAAATATTTCACCCGTCTACCTGTACTATTCATTGTTCTACTTGTAGAAAGTTACAAATAATTTCCATTTCATGATTATCAATGGGGCTCGCTGTTCACTTAAACTTGAAGATCAAAAAATTGGCGATTGTTACTGTTTAGATGCTTTGCATAAATGTTTCTTAGATTATATAGAAGCAATATATACAAAGATTTCAACCGTCTAACTGTTCCATTCATTGTTCTACTTGTCGAAAGTTACAAATAATTTCCCTTAAGGGATTAACAATGGGGATCGTAGTTCACTTAAACTTGAAGAACAAAAAATTGGCGAATTGTACTGTTTGGATGCTTTGCGTACATGTTTCTTAGACTATATGGAAGCAATATATACAAAGATTTCAACCATCTACGTGTTCCAATCATTGTTCTACTTGTAGAAAGTTACAATTAATTTCCGTTAAGGGATTAACAATGGGGCTCGTAGTTCACTTAAACTTGAAGAACAAAAAATTGGCGAATGGTACTGTTTGGATGCTTTGCATAAATGTTTCTTAGACTATATAGAAGCAATATATACATTGATTTCAACCGGCTACCTGTTCCATTCATTGTTCTACTTGTCGAAATTTACAAATAATTTCCTTTAAAGGATTAACAATGGGGCTCGTTGTTCACTTAAACTTGAAGAACAAAAAAGTGGCGAATGGTACTGTTTGGGTGCTTTGCATATATGTTTCTTAGACTATATAGAAGCAATATATACAAAGATTTCAACCGTCTACCTGTTCCATTCATTGTTCTACTTGTCGAAAGTTACAAATAATTTCCGATAAAGGATTAACAATGGGGCTCATTGTTCACTTAAACTTGGAGAACAAAAAATTGGCGAATGGTACTGTTTGGATGCATGGCATATATGCTTCTTAGACTATATAGAAGCAATATATACAAAGATTTCAACCGTCTACCTGTTCCATTCATTGTTCTACTTGTCGAAAGTTACAAATAATTTCCTTTAAAGGATTAACAATGGGGCTCATTGTTCACTTAAACTTGAAGAACAAAAAATTGGCGAATTGTACTGTTTGGATGCTTTGCATATATGTTTCTTAGACTATATAGAAGCAATATATACAATGATTTCAACCGTCTACCTGTCCCATTCATTGTTCTACTTGTCGAAATTTGCAAATAATTTCCGTTAAGGGATTAACAATGGGGATCGTAGTTCACTTGAACTTGAAGAACAAAAAATTGGCGAATGGTACTGTTTGGATTCTTTGCATATATGTTTCTTAGACTATATAGAAGCAATATATACAATGATTTCAACAGTCTACCTGTTCCATTCATTGTTCTACTTGTCGAAATTTACAAATAATTTCCTTTAAAGGATTAACAATGGGGCTCGTTGTTCACTTAAACTTGAAGAACAAAAAAGTGGCGAATGGTACTGTTTGGGTGCTTTGCATATATGTTTCTTAGACTATATAGAAGCAATATATACAAAGATTTCAACCGTCTACCTGTTCCATTCATTGTTCTACTTGTCGAAAGTTACAAATAATTTCCGATAAAGGATTAACAATGGGGCTCATTGTTCACTTAAACTTGGAGAACAAAAAATTGGCGAATGGTACTGTTTGGATGCATGGCATATATGCTTCTTAGACTATATAGAAGCAATATATACAAAGATTTCAACCGTCTACCTGTTCCATTCATTGTTCTACTTGTCGAAAGTTACAAATAATTTCCTTTAAAGGATTAACAATGGGGCTCATTGTTCACTTAAACTTGAAGAACAAAAAATTGGCGAATTGTACTGTTTGGATGCTTTGCATATATGTTTCTTAGACTATATAGAAGCAATATATACAATGATTTCAACCGTCTACCTGTTCCATTCATTGTTCTACTTGTCGAATGTTACAAATAATTTCCGTTAAGGGATTAACAATGGGGATCGTAGTTTACTTAAACTTGAAGAACAAAAAATTGGCGAATTGTACTGTTTGGATGCTTTGCATATATGTTTCTTAGACTATATAGAAGGAACATATACAATGATTTCAACCGTCTACCTATTCCATTCATTGTTCTACTTGCCGAAATTTACAAATAATTTCCTTTAAAGGATTAACAATGGGGCTCGTAGTTCACTTAAACTTGAAGAGCGAAAAATTGGCGAATTGTACTGTTTGGATGCTTTGCATAGATGTTTCTTAGACAATTTAGAAGCAATATATAGAAATATTTCACCCGTCTACCTGTACTATTCATTGTTCTACTTGTAGAAAGTTACAAATAATTTCCATTTCATGATTATCAATGGGGCTCGCTGTTCACTTAAACTTGAAGATCAAAAAATTGGCGATTGTTACTGTTTAGATGCTTTGCATAAATGTTTCTTAGATTATATAGAAGCAATATATACAAAGATTTCAACCGTCTAACTGTTCCATTCATTGTTCTACTTGTCGAAAGTTACAAATAATTTCCGATAAAGGATTAACAATGGGGCTCATTGTTCACTTAAACTTGAAGGACAAAAAATTGGCGAATGGTACTGTTTGGATGCTTTTCGTACATGTTTCTTAGACTATATGGAAGCAATATATACAAGGATTTCAACCGTCTACCTGTTCCATTCATTGTTCTACTTGTCGAAAGTTACAAATAATTACCGATAAAGGATTAACCATTGGGGCTCATTGTTCACTTAAACTTGAAGAACAAAAAATTGGCGAATTGTACTGTTTGGATGCTTTGCATATATGTTTCTTAGACTATATAGAAGCAATATATACAAAGATTTCAACCGTCTACCTGTTCCATTCATTGTTCTACTTGTCGAAATTTACAAATAATTTCCTTTAAAGGATTAACAATGGGGCTCGTAGTTCACTTAAACTTGAAGAACAAAATATTGGCGAATGGTACTGTTTGGATGCTTTGCATATATGTTTCTTATACTATATAGAAGCAATATATACAAAGATTTCAACCGTCTACCTGTCCCATTCATTGTTCTACTTGTCGAAATTTGCAAATAATTTCCGTTAAGGGATTAACAATGGGGATCGTAGTTCACTTGAACTTGAAGAACAAAAAATTGGCGAATGGTACTGTTTGGATTCTTTGCATATATGTTTCTTAGACTATATAGAAGCAATATATACAATGATTTCAACAGTCTACCTGTTCCATTCATTGTTCTACTTGTCGAAATTTACAATTAATTTCCGTTAAAGGATTAACAATGGGGCTCTTAGTTCACTTAAACTTGAAGAACAAAACATTGGCGATTTGTACTGTTTGGATGCTTTGCATATATGTTTCGTAGACTATATAGAAGCAATATATACAATGATTTCAACCGTCTACATGATCCATTCATTGTTCTACTTGTCGAAATTTACAAATAATTTCCTTTAAAGGATTAACAATGGGGCTCGTAGTTCACTTAAACTTGAAGAACAAAAAATTGGCGAATGGTACTGTTTGGATGCTTTGCATATATGTTTCTTATACTATATAGAAGCAATATATACAAAGATTTCAACCGTCTACGTGTTCCAATCATTGTTCTACTTGTCGAAATTTACAAATAATTTCCTTTAAAGGATTAACAATGGGGCTCGTTGTTCACTTAAACTTGAAGAACAAAAAATTGGCGAATGGTACTGTTTGGATGCTTTGCATATATGTTTCTTAGACTATATAGAAGCAATATATACATTGATTTCAACCGGCTACCTGTTTCATTCATTGTTCTACTTGTCGAAAGTTACAAATAAATTCCTTTAAAGGATTAACAATGGGGCTCGTAGTTCACTTAAACTTGAAGAGAAAAAAATTGTCGAATTGTACTGTTTGGATGCTTTGCATATATGTTTCTTAAACTATATAGAAGCAATATATACAATGATTTCAACCGTCTACCTGTTCCATTCATTGTTCTACTTGTCGAAAGTTACAAATAATTTCCGTTAAGGGATTAACAATGGGGATCGTAGTTTACTTAAACTTGAAGAACAAAAAATTGGCGAATTGTACTGTTTGGATGCTTTGCATATATGTTTCTTAGACTATATAGAAGCAATATATACAATGATTTCAACCGTCTACCTGTTCCAGTCATTGTTCTACTTGTCGAAATTTACAAATAATTTCCTTTAAAGGATTAACAATGGGGCTTGTTGTTCACTTAAACTTGAAGAACAAAAAAGTGGCGAATGGTACTGTTTGGGTGCTTTGCATATATGTTTCTTAGACTATATAGAAGCAATATATACAAAGATTTCAACCGTCTACCTGTTCCATTCATTGTTCTACTTGTCGAATGTTACAAATAATTTCCGTTAAGGGATTAACAATGGGGATCGTAGTTTACTTAAACTTGAAGAACAAAAAATTGGCGAATTGTACTGTTTGGATGCTTTGCATATATGTTTCTTAGACTATATAGAAGGAACATATACAATGATTTCAACCGTCTACCTATTCCATTCATTGTTCTACTTGCCGAAATTTACAAATAATTTCCTTTAAAGGATTAACAATGGGGCTCGTAGTTCACTTAAACTTGAAGAGCGAAAAATTGGCGAATTGTACTGTTTGGATGCTTTGCATAGATGTTTCTTAGACTATTTAGAAGCAATATATAGAAATATTTCACCCGTCTACCTGTACTATTCATTGTTCTACTTGTAGAAAGTTACAAATAATTTCCATTTCATGATTATCAATGGGGCTCGCTGTTCACTTAAACTTGAAGATCAAAAAATTGGCGATTGTTACTGTTTAGATGCTTTGCATAAATGTTTCTTAGATTATATAGAAGCAATATATACAAAGATTTCAACCGTCTAACTGTTCCATTCATTGTTCTACTTGTCGAAAGTTACAAATAATTTCCGATAAAGGATTAACAATGGGGCTCATTGTTCACTTAAACTTGAAGGACAAAAAATTGGCGAATGGTACTGTTTGGATGCTTTTCGTACATGTTTCTTAGACTATATGGAAGCAATATATACAAGGATTTCAACCGTCTACCTGTTCCATTCATTGTTCTACTTGTCGAAAGTTACAAATAATTACCGATAAAGGATTAACCATTGGGGCTCATTGTTCACTTAAACTTGAAGAACAAAAAATTGGCGAATTGTACTGTTTGGATGCTTTGCATATATGTTTCTTAGACTATATAGAAGCAATATATACAAAGATTTCAACCGTCTACCTGTTCCATTCATTGTTCTACTTGTCGAAATTTACAAATAATTTCCTTTAAAGGATTAACAATGGGGCTCGTAGTTCACTTAAACTTGAAGAACAAAATATTGGCGAATGGTACTGTTTGGATGCTTTGCATATATGTTTCTTATACTATATAGAAGCAATATATACAAAGATTTCAACCGTCTACCTGTCCCATTCATTGTTCTACTTGTCGAAATTTGCAAATAATTTCCGTTAAGGGATTAACAATGGGGATCGTAGTTCACTTGAACTTGAAGAACAAAAAATTGGCGAAAGGTACTGTTTGGATTCTTTGCATATATGTTTCTTAGACTATATAGAAGCAATATATACAATGATTTCAACAGTCTACCTGTTCCATTCATTGTTCTACTTGTCGAAATTTACAATTAATTTCCGTTAAAGGATTAACAATGGGGCTCTTAGTTCACTTAAACTTGAAGAACAAAACATTGGCGATTTGTACTGTTTGGATGCTTTGCATATATGTTTCGTAGACTATATAGAAGCAATATATACAATGATTTCAACCGTCTACATGATCCATTCATTGTTCTACTTGTCGAAATTTACAAATAATTTCCTTTAAAGGATTAACAATGGGGCTCGTAGTTCACTTAAACTTGAAGAACAAAAAATTGGCGAATGGTACTGTTTCGATGCGTTGCATATATGTTTCTTATACTATATAGAAGCAATATATACAAAGATTTCAACCGTCTACGTGTTCCAATCATTGTTCTACTTGTCGAAATTTACAAATAATTTCCTTTAAAGGATTAACAATGGGGCTCGTTGTTCACTTAAACTTGAAGAACAAAAAATTGGCGAATGGTACTGTTTGGATGCTTTGCATATATGTTTCTTAGACTATATAGAAGCAATATATACATTGATTTCAACCGGCTACCTGTTTCATTCATTGTTCTACTTGTCGAAAGTTACAAATAAATTCCTTTAAAGGATTAACAATGGGGCTCGTAGTTCACTTAAACTTGAAGAGAAAAAAATTGTCGAATTGTACTGTTTGGATGCTTTGCATATATGTTTCTTAAACTATATAGAAGCAATATATACAATGATTTCAACCGTCTACCTGTTCCATTCATTGTTCTACTTGTCGAAAGTTACAAATAATTTCCGTTAAGGGATTAACAATGGGGATCGTAGTTTACTTAAACTTGAAGAACAAAAAATTGGCGAATTGTACTGTTTGGATGCTTTGCATATATGTTTCTTAGACTATATAGAAGCAATATATACAATGATTTCAACCGTCTACCTGTTCCAGTCATTGTTCTACTTGTCGAAATTTACAAATAATTTCCTTTAAAGGATTAACAATGGGGCTTGTTGTTCACTTAAACTTGAAGAACAAAAAAGTGGCGAATGGTACTGTTTGGGTGCTTTGCATATATGTTTCTTAGACTATATAGAAGCAATATATACAAAGATTTCAACCGTCTACCTGTTCCATTCATTGTTCTACTTGTCGAAAGTTACAAATAATTACCGATAAAGGATTAACCATTGAGGCTCATTGTTCACTTAAACTTGAAGAACAAAAAATTGGCGAATTGTACTGTTTGGATGTTTTGCATATATGTTTCTTAGACTATATAGAAGCAATCTATACAAAGATTTCAACCGTCTACCTGTTCCATTCATTGTTCTACTTGTCGAAAGTTACAAATAATTTCCTTTAAAGGATTAACAATGGGGCTCGTAGTTCACTTAAACTTGAAGAGCAAAAAATTGTCGAATTTTACTGTTTGGATGCTTTGCATATATGTTTCTTAGACTATATAGAAGCAATATATACAATGATTTCAACCGTCTACCTGTTCCATTCATTGTTCTACTTGTCGAAAGTTACAAATAATTTCCGTTAAGGGATTAACAATGGGGATCGTAGTTTACTTAAACTTGAAGAACAAAAAATTGGCGAATTGTACTGTTTGGATGCTTTGCATATATGTTTCTTAGACTATATAGAAGCTATATATACAAGGATTTCAACCGTCTACCTGTTCCATTCAGTGTTCTACTTGTCGAAAGTTACAAATAATTACCGATAAAGGATTAACCATTGGGGCTCATTGTTCACTTAAACTTGAAGAACAAAAAATTTGCGAATTGTACTGTTTGGATGCTTTGCATATATGTTTCTTAGACTATATAGATGCAATATATACATAGATTTCAACCGTCTACCTGTTCCATTCATTGTTCTACTTGTCGAAATTTACAAATAATTTCCGTTAAAGTATTAATAATGGGGCTCGTAGTTCACTTAAACTTGAAGATCAAATAATTGGCGAATTGTACTGTTTGGATGATTTGCATATATGTTTCTTAGACTATATAGAAGCAATATATACAAAGATTTCAACCGTCTACCTGTTCCATTCATTGATCTACTTGTCGAAAGTTACAAATAATTTCCGATAAAGGATTAACAATGGGTCTCATTGTTCACTTAAACTTGAAGAACAAAAAATTGGCGAATGTTACTGTTTGGATGCTTTGCATATATGTTTCTTAGACTATATGGAAGCAATATATACAAAGATTTCAACCGTCTACGTGTTCCAATCATTGTTCTACTTGTTGAAAGTTACAAATAATTTCCTTTAAAGGATTAACAATGGGGCTCATTGTTCACTTAAACTTGGAGGACAAAAAATTGGCGAATTATACTGTTTGGATGCTTTGCATATATGTTTCTTAGACTATATAGAAGCAATATATACAATGATTTCAACCGTCTACCTGTTCCATTCATTGTTCTACTTGTCGAAAGTTACAAATAATTTCCGTTAAAGTATTAACAATGGGGCTCGTAGTTCACTTATACTTGAAGATCAAATAATTGGCGAATTGTACTGTTTGGATGATTTGCATATATGTTTCTTAGACTTTATAGAAGCAATATATACAAAGATTTCAACCCTCTACCTGTTCCATTCATTGTTCTACTTGTCGAAAGTTACAAATAATTTCCGATAAAGGATTAACAATAGGTCTCATTGTTCACTTAAACTTGAAGAACAAAAAATTGGCGAATGGTACTGTTTGGATGCTTTGCATATATGTTTCTTAGACTATATGGAAGCAATATATACAAAGATTTCAACCGTCTACGTGTTCCAATCATTGTTCTACTTGTCGAAATTTACAAATAATTTCCTTTAAAGGATTAACAATGGAGCTCGTTGTTCACTCAAACTTGAAGAACAAAAAAGTGTCGAATGTTACTGTTTGGATGCTTTGCATATATGTTTCTTAGACTATATGGAAGCAATATATACAAAGATTTCAACCGTCTACGTGTTCCAATCATTGTTCTACTTGTCGCAAGTTACAAATAATTTCCGTTAAAGTATTAACAATGGGGCTCGTAGTTCACTTATACTTGAAGATCAAATAATTGGCGAATTGTACTGTTTGGATGATTTGCATATATGTTTCTTAGACTTTATAGAAGCAATATATACAAAGATTTCAACTGTCTACCTGTTCCATTCATTGTTCTACTTGTCGAAAGTTACAAATAATTTCCGATAAAGGATTAACAATGGGGATCGTAGTTTACTTAATCTTGAAGAACAAGAAATTGGCGAATTGTGCAGTTTGGATGCTTTGCATATATGTTTCTTAGACTATATAGAAGCAATATATACAAAGATTTCAACCGTCTACCTGTTCCATTCATTGTTCTACTTGTCGAAAGTTACAAATAATTTCCTTTAAATGATTAACAATGGGACTCGTAGTTCACTTAAACTTGAAGAACAAAAAATTGGCGAATTGTACTGTTTGGATGATTTGCACATATGTTTCATAGACTATATAGAAGCAATATATACAATGATTTCAACCGTCTACCTGTTCCATTCCTTGTTCTACTTGTCGAAAGTTACAAATAATTTCCGTTAAGGCATTAACAATGGGGATCGTAGTTTACTTAATCTTGAAGAACAAGAAATTGGCGAATTGTGCTGTTTGGATGCTTTGCATATATGTTTCTTAGACTATATAGAAGCAATATATACAAAGATTTCAACCGTCTACCTGTTCCATTCATTGTTCTACTTGTCGAAAGTTACAAATAATTACCGATAAAGGATTAACAATGGAGATCGTAGTTTACTTAAACTTGAAGAACAAAAAATTGGCGAATTGTACTGTTTGGATGCTTTGCATATATGTTTCTTAGACTATATAGGTGCAATATATACAAAGATTTCAACCGTCTACCTGTTCCATTCATTGTTTTACTTGTCGAAAGTTACAAATAATTTCCTTTAAAGGATTAACAATGGGGCTCATTGTTCACTTAAACTTGAAGAACAAAAAATTGGCGAACTGCACTGTTTGAATGCTTTGCATATATGTTTCTTAGACTATATAGAAGCAATATATACAATGATTTCAACCGTCTACCTGTTCCATTCATTGTTCTACTTGTCGAATGTTACAAATAATTTCCGTTAAGGGATTAACAATGGGGATCGTAGTTTACTTAAACTTGAAGAACAAAAAATTGGCGAATTGTACTGTTTGGATGCTTTGCATATATGTTTCTTAGACTATATAGAAGCAATATATACAATGATTTCAACCGTCTACCTATTCCATTCATTGTTCTACTTGTCGAAAGTTACAAATAATTACCGATAAAGGATTAACCATTGGGGCTCATTGTTCACTTACACTTGAAGAACAAAAAATTGGCGAATTGTACTGTTTGGATGCTTTGCATATATGTTTCATAGACTATATAGGTGCAATATATACAAAGATTTCAACCGTTTACCTGTTCCATTCATTGTTTTACTTGTCGAAAGTTACAAATAATTTCCATTAAAGGATTAACAATGGGGCTCATTGTTCACTTAAACTTGAAGAACAAAAAATTGGCGAACTGCACTGTTTGAATGCTTTGCATATATGTTTCTTAGACTATATAGAAGCAATATATACAATGATTTCAACCGTCTACCTGTTCCATTCATTGTTCTACTTGTCGAATGTTACAAATAATTTCCGTTAAGGGATTAACAATGGGGATCGTAGTTTACTTAAACTTGAAGAACAAGAAATTGGCGAATTGTACTGTTTGGATGCTTTGCTTATATGTTTCTTAGACTATATAGAAGCAATATATACAATGATTTCAACCGTCTACCTATTCCATTCATTGTTCTACTTGCCGAAATTTACAAATAATTTCCTTTAAAGGATTAACAATGGGGCTCGTAGTTCACTTAAACTTGAAGAGCGAAAAATTGGCGAATTGTACTGTTTGGATGCTTTGCATAGATGTTTCTTAGACTATTTAGAAGCAATATATAGAAATATTTCACCCGTCTACATGTACTATTCATTGTTCTACTTGTAGAAAGTTACAAATAATTTCCATTTCATGATTATCAATGGTGCTTACTGTTCACTTAAACTTGAAGATCAAAAAATTGGCGATTGTTACTGTTTGGATGCTTTGCATAAATGTTTCTTAGATTATATAGAAGCAATATATACAAAGATTTCAACCGTCTACCTGTTCCATTCCTTGTTCTACTTGTCGAAAGTTATAAATAATTTCCTTTAAAGGATTAACAATGGGGCTCGTTGTTCACTTAAACTTGAAGATCATCTAATTGGCGAATTGTACTGTTTGGATGATTTGCATATATGTTTCTTAGACTTTATAGAAGCAATATATACAAAGATTTCAACCGTCTACCTGTTCCATTCATTGTTCTACTTGTCGACAGTTACAAATAATTTCCGTTAAAGTATTAACAATGGGGCTCGTAGTTCACTTATACTTGAAGATCAAATAATTGGCGAATTGTACTGTTTGGATGATTTGCATATATGTTTCTTAGACTTTATAGAAGCAATATATACAAAGATTTCAACCCTCTACCTGTTCCATTCATTGTTCTACTTGTCGAAAGTTACAAATAATTTCCGATAAAGGATTAACAATAGGTCTCATTGTTCACTTAAACTTGAAGAACAAAAAATTGGCGAATGGTACTGTTTGGATGCTTTGCATATATGTTTCTTAGACTATATGGAAGCAATATATACAAAGATTTCAACCGTCTACGTGTTCCAATCATTGTTCTACTTGTCGAAATTTACAAATAATTTCCTTTAAAGGATTAACAATGGAGCTCGTTGTTCACTCAAACTTGAAGAACAAAAAAGTGTCGAATGTTACTGTTTGGATGCTTTGCATATATGTTTCTTAGACTATATGGAAGCAATATATACAAAGATTTCAACCGTCTACGTGTTCCAATCATTGTTCTACTTGTCGCAAGTTACAAATAATTTCCGTTAAAGTATTAACAATGGGGCTCGTAGTTCACTTATACTTGAAGATCAAATAATTGGCGAATTGTACTGTTTGGATGATTTGCATATATGTTTCTTAGACTTTATAGAAGCAATATATACAAAGATTTCAACTGTCTACCTGTTCCATTCATTGTTCTACTTGTCGAAAGTTACAAATAATTTCCGATAAAGGATTAACAATGGGGATCGTAGTTTACTTAATCTTGAAGAACAAGAAATTGGCGAATTGTGCAGTTTGGATGCTTTGCATATATGTTTCTTAGACTATATAGAAGCAATATATACAAAGATTTCAACCGTCTACCTGTTCCATTCATTGTTCTACTTGTCGAAAGTTACAAATAATTTCCTTTAAATGATTAACAATGGGACTCGTAGTTCACTTAAACTTGAAGAACAAAAAATTGGCGAATTGTACTGTTTGGATGATTTGCACATATGTTTCATAGACTATATAGAAGCAATATATACAATGATTTCAACCGTCTACCTGTTCCATTCCTTGTTCTACTTGTCGAAAGTTACAAATAATTTCCGTTAAGGCATTAACAATGGGGATCGTAGTTTACTTAATCTTGAAGAACAAGAAATTGGCGAATTGTGCTGTTTGGATGCTTTGCATATATGTTTCTTAGACTATATAGAAGCAATATATACAAAGATTTCAACCGTCTACCTGTCCCATTCATTGTTCTACTTGTCGAAATTTGCAAATAATTTCCGTTAAGGGATTAACAATGGGGATCGTAGTTCACTTGAACTTGAAGAACAAAAAATTGGCGAAAGGTACTGTTTGGATTCTTTGCATATATGTTTCTTAGACTATATAGAAGCAATATATACAATGATTTCAACAGTCTACCTGTTCCATTCATTGTTCTACTTGTCGAAATTTACAATTAATTTCCGTTAAAGGATTAACAATGGGGCTCTTAGTTCACTTAAACTTGAAGAACAAAACATTGGCGATTTGTACTGTTTGGATGCTTTGCATATATGTTTCGTAGACTATATAGAAGCAATATATACAATGATTTCAACCGTCTACATGATCCATTCATTGTTCTACTTGTCGAAATTTACAAATAATTTCCTTTAAAGGATTAACAATGGGGCTCGTAGTTCACTTAAACTTGAAGAACAAAAAATTGGCGAATGGTACTGTTTCGATGCGTTGCATATATGTTTCTTATACTATATAGAAGCAATATATACAAAGATTTCAACCGTCTACGTGTTCCAATCATTGTTCTACTTGTCGAAATTTACAAATAATTTCCTTTAAAGGATTAACAATGGGGCTCGTTGTTCACTTAAACTTGAAGAACAAAAAATTGGCGAATGGTACTGTTTGGATGCTTTGCATATATGTTTCTTAGACTATATAGAAGCAATATATACATTGATTTCAACCGGCTACCTGTTTCATTCATTGTTCTACTTGTCGAAAGTTACAAATAAATTCCTTTAAAGGATTAACAATGGGGCTCGTAGTTCACTTAAACTTGAAGAGAAAAAAATTGTCGAATTGTACTGTTTGGATGCTTTGCATATATGTTTCTTAAACTATATAGAAGCAATATATACAATGATTTCAACCGTCTACCTGTTCCATTCATTGTTCTACTTGTCGAAAGTTACAAATAATTTCCGTTAAGGGATTAACAATGGGGATCGTAGTTTACTTAAACTTGAAGAACAAAAAATTGGCGAATTGTACTGTTTGGATGCTTTGCATATATGTTTCTTAGACTATATAGAAGCAATATATACAATGATTTCAACCGTCTACCTGTTCCAGTCATTGTTCTACTTGTCGAAATTTACAAATAATTTCCTTTAAAGGATTAACAATGGGGCTTGTTGTTCACTTAAACTTGAAGAACAAAAAAGTGGCGAATGGTACTGTTTGGGTGCTTTGCATATATGTTTCTTAGACTATATAGAAGCAATATATACAAAGATTTCAACCGTCTACCTGTTCCATTCATTGTTCTACTTGTCGAAAGTTACAAATAATTACCGATAAAGGATTAACCATTGAGGCTCATTGTTCACTTAAACTTGAAGAACAAAAAATTGGCGAATTGTACTGTTTGGATGTTTTGCATATATGTTTCTTAGACTATATAGAAGCAATCTATACAAAGATTTCAACCGTCTACCTGTTCCATTCATTGTTCTACTTGTCGAAAGTTACAAATAATTTCCTTTAAAGGATTAACAATGGGGCTCGTAGTTCACTTAAACTTGAAGAGCAAAAAATTGTCGAATTTTACTGTTTGGATGCTTTGCATATATGTTTCTTAGACTATATAGAAGCAATATATACAATGATTTCAACCGTCTACCTGTTCCATTCATTGTTCTACTTGTCGAAAGTTACAAATAATTTCCGTTAAGGGATTAACAATGGGGATCGTAGTTTACTTAAACTTGAAGAACAAAAAATTGGCGAATTGTACTGTTTGGATGCTTTGCATATATGTTTCTTAGACTATATAGAAGCTATATATACAAGGATTTCAACCGTCTACCTGTTCCATTCAGTGTTCTACTTGTCGAAAGTTACAAATAATTACCGATAAAGGATTAACCATTGGGGCTCATTGTTCACTTAAACTTGAAGAACAAAAAATTTGCGAATTGTACTGTTTGGATGCTTTGCATATATGTTTCTTAGACTATATAGATGCAATATATACATAGATTTCAACCGTCTACCTGTTCCATTCATTGTTCTACTTGTCGAAATTTACAAATAATTTCCGTTAAAGTATTAATAATGGGGCTCGTAGTTCACTTAAACTTGAAGATCAAATAATTGGCGAATTGTACTGTTTGGGTGCATTGCATATATGTTTCTTAAACTATATAGAAGCAATATATACAAAGATTTCAACCGTCTACCTGTTCCATTCATTGTTCTACTTGTCGAAAGTTACAAATACTTTCCGATAAAGGATTAACAATGGGGCTCATTGTTCACTTAAACTTGAAGAACAAAAAATTGGCGAATGGTACTGTTTGGATGCTTTGCATATATGTTTCTTAGACTATATAGAAGCAATATATACAAAGGTTTCAACCGTCTACCTGTTCCATTCATTGTTCTACTTGTCGAAAGTTACAAATAATTTCCTTTAAAGGATTAACAATGGGGCTCATTGTTCACTTAAACTTGAAGAACAAAAAATTGGCGAATTGTACTGTTTGGATGCTTTGCATATATCTTTCTTAGACTATATAGAAGCAATATATACATTAATTTCAACCGTCTACCTGTTCCATTCATTGTTCTACTTGTCGAAAGTTACAAATAAGTTCCGTTAAAGTATTAACAATGGGGCTCGTAGTTCACTTAAACTTGAAGGTCAAATAATTGGCGAATTGTACTGTTTGGATGATTTGCATATATGTATCTTAGACTTTATAGAAGCAATATATACAAAGATTTCAACCGTCTACCTGTTCCATTCATTGATCTACTTGTCGAAAGTTACAAATAATTTCCGTTAAAGTATTAACAATGGGGCTCGTAGTTCACTTAAACTTGAAGAGCAAAAAATTGGCGAATTGTACTGTTTGGATGCTTTGCATGTATGTTTCTTAGACTATATAGAAGCAATATATAGAAGGATTTCCTCCGTCTACCTGTTCCATTCATTGTTCTACTTGTAGAAAATTACAATTAATTTCCTTTAAAGGATTAACAATGGGGCTCGTAGTTCACTTAAACTTGAAGAACAAAAAATTGGCGAATTGTACTGTTTGGATGCTTTGCACATATGTTTCTTAGACTATATAGAAACAATATATACAATGATTACAACAGTCTACCTGTTCCATTCATTGTTCTACTTGTCGAAATTTACAACTAACTTCCTTTAAAGGATTAACAATGGGGCTCGTAGTTCACTTAAACTTGAAGAACAAAAAATTGGCGAATGGTACTGTTTGGATGCTTTGCATATATGTTTCTTAGACTATATAGAAGCAATATATACAATGATTTCAACCGTCTACCTGTTCCATTCATTGTTCTACTTGTCGAATGTTACAAATAATTTCCGTTTCATGATTATCAATGGGGCTCGTTGTTCACTTAAACTTGAAGAACAAAAAATTGGCGAATGGTACTGTTTGGATGCTTTGCATATATGTTTCTTAGACTATATAGAAGCAATATATACAATGATTTCAACCGTCTACCTATTCCATTCATTGTTCTACTTGCCGAAATTTACAAATAATTTCCTTTAAAGGATTAACAATGGGGCTCGTAGTTCACTTAAACTTGAAGAGCGAAAAATTGGCGAATTGTACTGTTTGGATGCTTTGCATAGATGTTTCTTAGACTATTTAGAAGCAATATATAGAAATATTTCACCCGTCTACCTGTACTATTCATTGTTCTACTTGTAGAAAGTTACAAATAATTTCCATTTCATGATTATCAATGGGGCTTACTGTTCACTTAAACTTGAAGATCAAAAAATTGGCGATTGTTACTGTTTGGATGCTTTGCATAAATGTTTCTTAGATTATATAGAAGCAATATATACAAAGATTTCAACCGTCTACCTGTTCCATTCATTGTTCTACTTGTCGAAAGTTACAAATAATTTCCGATAAAGGATTAACAATGGGGCTCATTGTTCACTTAAACTTGAAGGACAAAAAATTGGCGAATGGTACTGTTTGGATGCTTTGCGTACATGTTTCTTAGACTATATGGAAGCAATATATACAAGGATTTCAACCGTCTACCTGTTCCATTCATTGTTCTACTTGTCGAAAGTTACAAATAATTACCGATAAAGGATTAACCATTGGGGCTCATTGTTCACTTAAACTTGAAGAACAAAAAATTGGCGAATTGTACTGTTTGGATGCTTTGCATATATGTTTCTTAGACTATAAAGAAGCAATATATACATTGATTTGAACCGTCTACCTTTTCCATTCATTGTTCTACTTGTCGCAAGTTACAAATAATTTCCGTTAAAGTATTAACAATGGGGCTCGTAGTTCACTTAAACTTGAAGAACAAAAAATTGGCGAATTGTACTGTTTGGATGCTTTGCATATATGTTTCTTAGACTATATAGAAGCAATATATACAATGATTTCAACCGTCTACCTATTCCATTCATTGTTCTACTTGCCGAAATTTACAAATAATTTCCTTTAAAGGATTAACAATGGGGCTCGTAGTTCACTTAAACTTGAAGAGCAAAAAATTGGCGAATTGTACTGTTTGGATGCTTTGCATAGATGTTTCTTAGACTATTTAGAAGCAATATATAGAAATATTTCACCCGTCTACCTGTACTATTCATTGTTCTACTTGTAGAAAGTTACAAATAATTTCCATTTCATGATTATCAATGGGGCTCACTGTTCACTTAAACTTGAAGATCAATAAATAGGCGATTGTTACTGTTTAGATGCTTTGCATATAGGTTTCTTAGACTATATAGAAGCAACATATACAAAGATTTCAACCGTCTACGTGTTCCAATCATTGTTCTACTTGTCGAAATTTACAAATAATTTCCTTTAAAGGATTAACAATGGGGCTCGTTGTTCACTTAAACTTGAAGAACAAAAAAGTGGCGAATGGTACTGTTTGGGTGCATTGCATATATGTTTCTTAAACTATATAGAAGCAATATATACAAAGATTTCAACCGTCTACCTGTTCCATTCATTGTTCTACTTGTCGAAAGCTACAAATAATTTCCGATAAAGGATTAACAATGGGGCTCATTGTTCACTTAAACTTGAAGAACAAAAAATTGGCGAATGGTACTGTTTGGATGCTTTGCATATATGTTTCTTAGACTATATAGAAGCAATATATACAAAGGTTTCCACCGTCTACCTGTTCCATTCATTGTTCTACTTGTCGAAAGTTACAAATAATTTCCTTTAAAGGATTAACAATGGGGCTCATTGTTCACTTAAACTTGAAGAACAAAAAATTGGCGAATTGTACTGTTTGGATGCTTTGCATATATGTTTCTTAGACTATATAGAAGCAATATATACAATGATTTCAACCGTCTACCTGTTCCATTCATTGTTCTACTTGTCGAATGTTACAAATAATTTCCGTTAAGGGATTAACAATGGGGATCGTAGTTTACTTAAACTTGAAGAACAAAAAATTGGCGAATGGTACTGTTTGGATGCTTTGCATATATGTTTCTTAGACTATATAGAAGCAATATATACAAAGGTTTCAACCGTCTACCTGTTCCATTCATTGTTCTACTTGTCGAAAGTTACAAATAATTTCCTTTAATGGATTAACAATGGGGCTCATTGTTCACTTAAACTTGAAGAACAAAAAATTGGCGAATTGTACTGTTTGGATGCTTTGCATATATGTTTCTTAGACTATATAGAAGCAATATATACAATGATTTCAACCGTCTACCTGTTCCATTCATTGTTCTACTTGTCGAATGTTACAAATAATTTCCGTTAAGGGATTAACAATGGGGATCGTAGTTTACTTAAACTTGAAGAACAAAAAATTGGCGAATTGTACTGTTTGGATGCTTTGCATATATGTTTCTTAGACTATATAGAAGCAATATATACAAAGATTTCAACCGTCTACGTGTTCCAATCATTGTTCTACTTGGCGAAATTTACAAATAATTTCCTTTAAAGGATTAACAATGGGGCTCGTTGTTCACTTAAACTTGAAGAACAAAAAAGTGGCGAATGGTACTGTTTGGGTGCTTTGCATATATGTTTCTTAGACTATATAGAAGCAATATATACAAAGATTTCAACCGTCTACCTGTTCCATTCATTGTTCTACTTGTCGAAAGTTACAAATAATTTCCGATAAAGGATTAACAATGGGGCTCATTGTTCACTTAAACTTGGAGAACAAAAAATTGGCGAATGGTACTGTTTGGATGCTTTGCATATATGTTTCTTAGACTATATAGAAGCAATATATACAAAGATTTCAACCGTCTACCTGTTCCATTCATTGTTCTACTTGTCGAAAGTTACAAATAATTTCCTTTAAAGGATTAACAATGGGGCTCATTGTTCACTTAAACTTGAAGAACAAAAAATTGGCGAATTGTACTGTTTGGATGCTTTGCATATATGTTTCTTAGACTATATAGAAGCAATATATACAATGATTTCAACCGTCTACCTGTTCCATTCATTGTTCTACTTGTCGAATGTTACAAATAATTTCCGTTTCATGATTATCAATGGGGCTCGTTGTTCACTTAAACTTGAAGAACAAAAAATTGGCGAATGGTACTGTTTGGATGCTTTGCATATATGTTTCTTAGACTATATAGAAGCAATATATACAAAGATTTCAACCGTCTACCTGTTCCATTCATTGTTCTACTTGTCGAAATTTACAAATAATTTCCGATAACGGATTAACAATGGGGATCGTAGTTTACTTAAACTTGAAGAACAAAAAATTGGCGAATTGTACTGTTTGGATGCTTTGCATATAAGTTTCTTAGACTATATAGAAGCAATATATACAATGATTTCAACCGTCTACCTGTTCCAATCATTGTTCTACTTGTCGAAATTTACAAATAATTTCCTTTAAAGGATTAACAATGGGGATAGTTGTTCACTTAAACTTGAAGAACAAAAAAGTGGCGAATGGTACTGTTTGGGTGCTTTGCATATATGTTTCTTAGACTATATAGAAGCAATATATACAAAGATTTCAACCGTCTACCTGTTCCATTCATTGTTCTACTTGTCGAAAGTTACAAATAATTACCGATAAAGGATTAACCATTGGGGCTCATTGTTCACTTAAACTTGAAGAACAAAAAATTGGCGAATTGTACTGTTTGGATGCTTTGCATATATGTTTCTTAGACTATATAGAAGCAATCTATACAAAGATTTCAACCGTCTACCTGTTCCATTCATTGTTCTACTTGTCGAAAGTTACAAATAATTTCCTTTAAAGGATTAACAATGGGGCTCGCTGTTCACTTAAACTTGAAGATGAAAAAATCGGCGAATTGTACTGTTTGGATGCTTTGCATATATATTTCTTAGACTATATAGAAGCAATATATACAATAATTTCAACAGTCTACCTGTTCCATTCATTGTTCTACTTGTCGAAATTTACAAATAATTTCCTTTAAAGGATTAACAATGGGGCTCGTAGTTCACTTAAACTTGAAGAACAAAAAATTGGCGAATGTTACTGTTTGGATGCTTTGCATATATGTTTCTTAGACTATATAGAAGCAATATATACAATGATTTCAACCGTCTACCTGTTCCATTCATTGATCTACTTGTCGAAAGTTACAAATAATTTCCGTTAAGGGATTAACAATGGGGATCGTAGTTTACTTGAACTTGAAGAACAAAAAATTGGCGAATTGTACTGTTTGGATGCTTTGCATATATGTTTCTTAGACTATATAGAAGCTATATATACAAGTATTTCAACCGTCTACCTGTTCCATTCAGTGTTCTACTTGTCGAAAGTTACAAATAATTACCGATAAAGGATTAACCATTGGGGCTCATTGTTCACTTAAACTTGAAGAACAAAAAATTTGCGAATTGTACTGTTTGGATGCTTTGCATATATGTTTCTTAGACTATATAGATGCAATATATACATAGATTTCAACCGTCTACCTGTTCCATTCATTGTTCTACTTGTCGAAATTTACAAATAATTTCCGTTAAAGTATTAATAATGGGGCTCGTAGTTCACTTAAACTTGAAGATCAAATAATTGGCGAATTGTACTGTTTGGATGATTTGCATATATGTTTCTTAGACTATATAGAAGCAATATATACAAAGATTTCAACCGTCTACCTGTTCCATTCATTGTTCTACTTGTCGAAAGTTACAAATAATTACCGATAAAGGATTAACCATTGGGGCTCATTGTTCACTTAAACTTGAAGCACAAAAAATTGGCGAA
The DNA here is from genome assembly GCA_963989415.1 of Cerceris ruficornis. NCBI lineage: Eukaryota > Metazoa > Arthropoda > Insecta > Hymenoptera > Crabronidae > Cerceris > Cerceris ruficornis. Next base: position 1,015,268 of record CAXDIW010000109.1, read on the forward strand.
TTGTACTGTTTGGATATTTTGCATATATGTTTCTTAGACTATATAGAAGCAATCTATACAAAGATTTCAACCATCTACCTGTTCCATTCATTGTTCTACTTGTCGAAAGTTACAAATAATTTCCTTTAAAGGATTAACAATGGGGCTCGCTGTTCACTTAAACTTGAAGATCAAAAAATCGGCGAATTGTACTGTTTGGATGCTTTGCATATATATTTCTTAGACTATATAGAAGCAATATATACAATAATTTCAACAGTCTACCTGTTCCATTCATTGTTCTACTTGTTGAAAGTTACAAATAATTTCCTTTAAAGGATTAACAATGGGGCTCATTGTTCACTTAAACTTGGAGGACAAAAAATTGGCGAATTATACTGTTTGGATGCTTTGCATATATGTTTCTTAGACTATATAGAAGCAATATATACAATGATTTCAACCGTCTACCTGTTCCATTCATTGTTCTACTTGTCGAAAGTTACAAATAATTTCCGTTAAAGTATTAACAATGGGGCTCGTAGTTCACTTATACTTGAAGATCAAATAATTGGCGAATTGTACTGTTTGGATGATTTGCATATATGTTTCTTAGACTTTATAGAAGCAATATATACAAAGATTTCAACCCTCTACCTGTTCCATTCATTGTTCTACTTGTCGAAAGTTACACATAATTTCCGATAAAGGATTAACAATGTGTATCATTGTTCACTTAAACTTGAAGAACAAAAAATTGGCGAATGGTACTGTTTGGATGCTTTGCATATATGTTTCTTAGACTATATGGAAGCAATATATACAAAGATTTCAACCGTCTACGTGTTCCAATCATTGTTCTACTTGTCGAAATTTACAAATAATTTCCTTTAAAGGATTAACAATGGAGCTCGTTGTTCACTTAAACTTGAAGAACAAAAAAGTGTCGAATGGTACTGTTTGGATGCTTTGCATATATGTTTCTTAGACTATATAGAAGCAATATATACATTGATTTCAACCGTCTACCTGTTCCATTCATTGTTCTACTTGTCGAAAGTTACAAATAAGTTCCGTTAAAGTATTAACAATGGGGCTCGTAGTTCACTTAAACTTGAAGGTCAAATAATTGGCGAATTGTACTGTTTGGATGATTTGCATATATGTATCTTAGACTTTATAGAAGCAATATATACAAAGATTTCAACCGTCTACCTGTTCCATTCATTGATCTACTTGTCGAAAGTTACAAATAATTTCCTTTAAAGGATTAACAATGGGTCTCATTGTTCACTTAAACTTGAAAAAGAAAAAATTGGCGAATGGTACTGTTTGGATGCTTTGCATATATGTTTCTTAGACTATATGGAAGCAATATATACAAAGATTTCAACCGTCTACGTGTTCCAATCATTGTTCTACTTGTCGAAATTTACAAATAATTTCCTTTAAAGGATTAACAATGGGGCTCGTTGTTCACTTAAACTTGAAGAACAAAAAAGTGGCGAATGGTACTGTTTGGATGCTTTGCATATATGTTTCTTAGACTATATAGAAGCAATATATACATTGATTTCAACCGTCTACCTGTTCCATTCATTGTTCTACTTGTCGCAAGTTACAAATAATTTCCGTTAAAGTATTAACAATGGGGCTCGTAGTTCACTTATACTTGAAGATCAAATAATTGGCGAATTGTACTGTTTGGATGATTTGCATATATGTTTCTTAGACTTTATAGAAGCAATATATACAAAGATTTCAACCGTCTACCTGTTCCATTCATTGTTCTACTTGTCGAAAGTTACAAATAATTTCCGATAAAGGATTAACAATGGGGATCGTGGTTTACTTAATCTTGAAGAACAAGAAATTGGCGAATTGTGCTGTTTGGATGCTTTGCATATATGTTTCTTAGACTATATAGAAGCAATATATACAAAGATTTCAACCGTCTACCTGTTCCATTCATTGTTCTACTTGTCGAAAGTTACAAATAATTTCCTTTAAAGGATTAACAATGGGGCTCGTAGTTCACTTAAACTTGAAGAACAAAATATTGGCGAATTGTACTGTTTGGATGCTTTGCACATATGTTTCATAGACTATATAGAAGCAATATATACAATGATTTCAACCGTCTACCTGTTCCATTCCTTGTTCTACTTGTCGAAAGTTACAAATAATTTCCTTTAAAGGATTAACAATGGGGCTCGTTGTTCACTTAAACTTAAAGATCAAATAATTGGCGAATTGTACTGCTTTGATGATTTGCATATATGTTTCTTAGACTTTATAGAAGCAATTTATACAAAGATTTCAACCGTCTACCTGTTCCATTCATTGTTCTACTTGTCGACAGTTACAAATAATTTCCTTTAAAGGATTAACAATGGGGCTCATTGTTCACTTAAACTTGAAGAACAAAAAATCGGCGAATTGTACTGTTTGGATGCTTTGCATATATATTTCTTAGACTATATAGAAGCAATATATACATTGATTTCAACCGGCTACCTGTTCCATTCATTGTTCTACTTGTCGAAAGTTACAAATAATTTCCTATAAAGGATTAACAATGGGGCTCATTGTTCACTTAAACTTGAAGGACAAAAAATTGGGGAATGGTACTGTTTGGATGCTTTGCGTACATGTTTCTTAGACTATATGGAAGCAATATATACAAAGATTTCAACCGTCTACGTGTTCCAATCATTGTTCTACTTGTCGAAATTTACAAATAATTTCCTTTAAAGGATTAACAATGGGGCTCGTTGTTCACTTAAACTTGAAGAACAAAAAAGTGGCGAATGGTACTGTTTGGATGCTTTGCATATATGTTTCTTAGACTATATAGAAGCAATATATACATTGATTTCAACCGTCTACCTGTTCCATTCATTGTTCTACTTGTCGCAAGTTACAAATAATTTCCGTTAAAGTATTAACAATGGGGCTCGTAGTTCACTTATACTTGAAGATCAAATAATTGGCGAATTGTACTGTTTGGATGATTTGCATATATGTTTCTTAGACTTTATAGAAGCAATATATACAAAGATTTCAACCGTCTACCTGTTCCATTCATTGTTCTACTTGTCGAAAGTTACAAATAATTTCCGATAAAGGATTAACAATGGGGATCGTGGTTTACTTAATCTTGAAGAACAAGAAATTGGCGAATTGTGCTGTTTGGATGCTTTGCATATATGTTTCTTAGACTATATAGAAGCAATATATACAAAGATTTCAACCGTCTACCTGTTCCATTCATTGTTCTACTTGTCGAAAGTTACAAATAATTTCCTTTAAAGGATTAACAATGGGGCTCGTAGTTCACTTAAACTTGAAGAACAAAATATTGGCGAATTGTACTGTTTGGATGCTTTGCACATATGTTTCATAGACTATATAGAAGCAATATATACAATGATTTCAACCGTCTACCTGTTCCATTCCTTGTTCTACTTGTCGAAAGTTACAAATAATTTCCTTTAAAGGATTAACAATGGGGCTCGTTGTTCACTTAAACTTAAAGATCAAATAATTGGCGAATTGTACTGTTTTGATGATTTGCATATATGTTTCTTAGACTTTATAGAAGCAATTTATACAAAGATTTCAACCGTCTACCTGTTCCATTCATTGTTCTACTTGTCGACAGTTACAAATAATTTCCTTTAAAGGATTAACAATGGGGCTCATTGTTCACTTAAACTTGAAGAACAAAAAATCGGCGAATTGTACTGTTTGGATGCTTTGCATATATATTTCTTAGACTATATAGAAGCAATATATACATTGATTTCAACCGGCTACCTGTTCCATTCATTGTTCTACTTGTCGAAAGTTACAAATAATTTCCTATAAAGGATTAACAATGGGGCTCATTGTTCACTTAAACTTGAAGGACAAAAAATTGGGGAATGGTACTGTTTGGATGCTTTGCGTACATGTTTCTTAGACTATATGGAAGCAATATATACAAGGATTTCAACCGTCTACCTGTTCCATTCATTGTTCTACTTGTCGAAAGTTACAAATAATTACCGATAAAGGATTAACCATTGGGGCTCATTGTTCACTTAAACTTGAAGAACAAAAAATTGGCGAATTGTACTGTTTGGATGCTTTGCATATATGTTTCTTAGACTATATAGAAGCAATATATACAAAGATTTCAACCGTCTACCTGTTCCATTCATTGTTCTACTTGTCGAAAGTTACAAATAATTTCCTTTAAAGGATTAACAATGGGGCTCGTAGTTCACTTAAACTTGAAGAGCAAAAAATTGGCGAATTGTACTGTTTGGATGCTTTGCATATATGTTTCTTGGACTATATAGAAGCAATATATACAATGATTTCAACCGTCTACCTGTTCCATTCATTGTTCTACTTGTCGAATGTTACAAATAATTTCCGTTAAGGGATTAACAATGGGGATCGTAGTTTACTTAAACTTGAAGAACAAAAAATTGGCGAATTGTACTGTTTGGATGCTTTGCATATATGTTTCTTAGACTATATAGAAGCAATATATACAATGATTTCAACCGTCTACCTATTCCATTCATTGTTCTACTTGTCGAAATTTACAAATAATTTCCTTTAAAGGATTAACAATGGGGCTCGTAGTTCACTTAAACTTGAAGAGCAAAAAATTGTCGAATTGTACTGTTTGGATGCTTTGCATATATGTTTCTTAAACTATATAGAAGCAATATATACAATGATTTCAACCGTCTACCTGTTCCATTCATTGTTCTACATGTCGAAAGTTACAAATAATTTCCGTTAAGGGATTAACAATGGGGCTCGTAGTTCACTTAAACTTGAAGATCAAAAAATTGGCGAATTGTACTGTTTGGATGCTTTGCATATATGTTTCTTAGACTATATAGAAGCAATATATACAAAGATTTCAACCGTCTACCTGTTCCATTCATTGTTCTACTTGAAGAAAGTTGCAAATAATTTCCATTTCATGATTATCAATGGGGCTCGCAGTTCACTTAAACTTGAAGATCAAAAAATTGGCGATTGTTACTGTTTAGATGCTTTGCATATAGGTTTCTTAGACTATATAGAGGCAATATATACAAAGATTTCAACCGTCTACCTGTTCCAATCATTGTTCTACTTGTCGAAAATTACAAATAATTTCCTATAAAGGATTAACCATTGGGGCTCATTGATCACTTACACTTGAAGAACAAAAAATTGGCGTATGGTACTGTTTGGATGCTTTGCATATATGTTTCTTAGACTATATAGAAGCAATATATACAATGATTTCAACAGTCTACCTGTTCCATTCATTGTTCTACTTGTCGAAATTTACAAATAATTTCCTTTAAAGGATTAACAATGGGGCTCGTAGTTCACTTAAACTTGAAGAACAAAAAATTGGCGAATGGTACTGTTAGGATGCTTTGCATATATGTTTCTTAGACTATATAGAAGCAATATATACATTGATTTCAACCGGCTACCTGTTCCATTCATTGTTCTACTTGTCGAAATTTACAAATAATTTCCGATAAAGGATTAACCATTGGGGCTCATTGTTCACTTAAACTTGAAGAACAAACAATTGGCGAATTGTACTGTTTGGATGCTTTGCATATATGTTTCTTAGACTATATAGATGCAATATATACAAAGATTTCAACCGGCTACCTGTTCCATTCATTGTTCTACTTGTCGAAATTTACAAATAATTTCCGATAAAGGATTAATCATTGGGGCTCATTGTTCACTTAAACTTGAAGAACAAAAAATTGGCGAATGGTACTGTTTGGATGCTTTGCATATATGTTTCTTAGACTATATAGAAGCAATATATACATTGATTTCAACCGGCTACCTGTTCCATTCATTGTTCTACTTGTCGAAAGTTACAAATAATTTCCTATAAAGGATTAACAATGGGGCTCATTGTTCACTTAAACTTGAAGGACAAAAAATTGGCGAATGGTACTGTTTGGATGCTTTGCGTACATGTTTCTTAGACTATATGGAAGCAATATATACAAGGATTTCAACCGTCTACCTGTTCCATTCATTGTTCTACTTGTCGAAAGTTACAAATAATTACCGATAAAGGATTAACCATTGGGGCTCATTGTTCACTTAAACTTGAAGAACAAAAAATTGGCGAATTGTACTGTTTGGATGCTTTGCATATATGTTTCTTAGACTATATAGAAGCAATATATACAAAGATTTCAACCGTCTACCTGTTCCATTCATTGTTCTACTTGTCGAAAGTTACAAATAATTTCCTTTAAAGGATTAACCATTGGGGCTCATTGTTCACTTAAACTTGAAGAACAAAAAATTGGCGAATTGTACTGTTTGGATGCTTTGCATATATGTTTCTTATACTATATAGAAGCAATATATACAAAGATTTCAACCGTCTACGTGTTCCATTCATTGTTCTACTTGTCGAAAGTTACAATTAATTTCCGTTAAAGTATTAACAATGGGGCTCGTAGTTCACTTAAACTTGAAGAGCAAAAAATTGGCGAATTGTACTGTTTGGATGCTTTGCATATATGTTTCTTGGACTATATAGAAGCAATATATACAATGATTTCAACCGTCTACCTGTTCCATTCATTGTTCTACTTGTCGAATGTTACAAATAATTTCCGTTAAGGGATTAACAATGGGGATCGTAGTTTACTTAAACTTGAAGAACAAAAAATTGGCGAATTGTACTGTTTGGATGCTTTGCATATATGTTTCTTAGACTATATAGAAGCAATATATACAATGATTTCAACCGTCTACCTATTCCATTCATTGTTCTACTTGTCGAAATTTACAAATAATTTCCTTTAAAGGATTAACAATGGGGCTCGTAGTTCACTTAAACTTGAAGAGCAAAAAATTGTCGAATTGTACTGTTTGGATGCTTTGCATATATGTTTCTTAAACTATATAGAAGCAATATATACAATGATTTCAACCGTCTACCTGTTCCATTCATTGTTCTACTTGTCGAAAGTTACAAATAATTTCCGTTAAGGGATTAACAATGGGGCTCGTAGTTCACTTAAACTTGAAGATCAAAAAATTGGCGAATTGTACTGTTTGGATGCTTTGCATATATGTTTCTTAGACTATATAGAAGCAATATATACAAAGATTTCAACCGTCTACCTGTTCCATTCATTGTTCTACTTGAAGAAAGTTGCAAATAATTTCCATTTCATGATTATCAATGGGGCTCGCAGTTCACTTAAACTTGAAGAACAAAAAATTGGCGTATGGTACTGTTTGGATGCTTTGCATATAGGTTTCTTAGACTATATAGAAGCAATATATACAAGGATTTCAACCGTCTACCTGTTCCATTCATTGTTCTACTTGTCGAAAGTTACAAATAATTACCGATAAAGGATTAACCATTGGGGCTCATTGTTCACTTACACTTGAAGAACAAAAAATTGGCGAATTGTACTGTTTGGATGCTTTGCATATATGTTTCATAGACTATATAGGTGCAATATATACAAAGATTTCAACCGTCTACCTGTTCCATTCATTGTTCTACTTGTCGAAAGTTACAAATAATTTCCGATAAAGGATTAACAATGGGGATCGTGGTTTACTTAATCTTGAAGAACAAGAAATTGGCGAATTGTGCTGTTTGGATGCTTTGCATATATGTTCCTTAGACTATATAGAAGCAATATATACAAAGATTTCAACCGTCTACCTGTTCCATTCATTGTTCTACTTGTCGAAAGTTACAAATAATTTCCTTTAAAGGATTAACAATGGGGCTCGTAGTTCACTTAAACTTGAAGAACAAAAAATTGGCGAATTGTACTGTTTGGATGCTTTGCACATATGTTTCATAGACTATATAGAAGCAATATATACAATGATTTCAACCGTCTACCTGTTCCATTCCTTGTTCTACTTGTCGAAAGTTACAAATAATTTCCTTTAAAGGATTAACAATGGGGCTCGTTGTTCACTTAAACTTGAAGATCAAATAATTGGCGAATTGTACTGTTTGGATGATTTGCATACATGTTTCTTAGACTTTATAGAAGCAATATATACAAAGATTTCAACCGTCTACCTGTTCCATTCATTGTTCTACTTGTCGACAGTTACAAATAATTTCCGTTAAGGCATTAACAATGGGGATCGTAGTTTACTTAATCTTGAAGAACAAGAAATTGGCGAATTGTGCTGTTTGGATGCTTTGCATATATGTTTCTTAGACTATATAGAAGCAATATATACAAAGATTTCAACCGTCTACCTGTTCCATTCATTGTTCTACTTGTCGAAAGTTACAAATAATTTCCTTTAAAGGATTAACAATGGGGCTCATTGTTCACTTAAACTTGAAGAACAAAAAATCGGCGAATTGTACTGTTTGGATGCTTTGCATATATATTTCTTAGACTATATAGAAGCAATATATACAATAATTTCAACAGTCTACCTGTTCCATTCATTGTTCTACTTGTCGAAATTTACAAATAATTTCCTTTAAAGGATTAACAATGGGGCTCGTAGTTCACTTAAACTTGAAGAACAAAAAATTGGCGAATGGTACTGTTTGGATGCTTTGCATATATGTTTCTTAGACTATATAGAAGCAATGTATACAAAGATTTCAACCGTCTACCTGTTCCATTCATTGTTCTACTTGTCGCAAGTTACAAATAATTTCCGTTAAAGTATTAACAATGGGGCTCGTAGTTCACTTAAACTTGAAGATCAAAAAATTGGCGAATTGTACTGTTTGGATGCTTTGCATATATGTTTCTTAGACTATATAGAAGCAATATATACAAAGATTTCAACCGTCTACCTGTTCCATTCATTGTTCTACTTGAAGAAAGTTGCAAATCATTTCCATTTCATGATTATCAATGGGGCTCGCAGTTCACTTAAACTTGAAGATCAAAAAATTGGCGATTGTTACTGTTTAGATGCTTTGCATATAGGTTTCTTAGACTATATAGAGGCAATATATACAAAGATTTCAACCGTCTACCTGTTCCATTCATTGTTCTACTTGTCGAAAATTACAAATAATTTCCTATAAAGGATTAACCATTGGGGCTCATTGATCACTTACACTTGAAGAACAAAAAATTGGCGTATGGTACTGTTTGGATGCTTTGCATATATGTTTCTTAGACTATATAGAAGCAATATATACAATGATTTCAACAGTCTACCTGTTCCATTCATTGTTCTACTTGTCGAAATTTACAAATAATTTCCTTTAAAGGATTAACAATGGGGCTCGTAGTTCACTTAAACTTGAAGAACAAAAAATTGGCGAATGGTACTGTTAGGATGCTTTGCATATATGTTTCTTAGACTATATAGAAGCAATATATACATTGATTTCAACCGGCTACCTGTTCCATTCATTGTTCTACTTGTCGAAATTTACAAATAATTTCCGATAAAGGATTAATCATTGGGGCTCATTGTTCACTTAAACTTGAAGAACAAACAATTGGCGAATTGTACTGTTTGGATGCTTTGCATATATGTTTCTTAGACTATATAGATGCAATATATACAAAGATTTCAACCGGCTACCTGTTCCATTCATTGTTCTACTTGTCGAAATTTACAAATAATTTCCGATAAAGGATTAACCATTGGGGCTCATTGTTCACTTAAACTTGAAGAACAAAAAATTGGCGAATGGTACTATTTGGATGCTTTGCATATATGTTTCTTAGACTATATAGAAGCAATATATACATTGATTTCAACCGGCTACCTGTTCCATTCATTGTTCTACTTGTCGAAAGTTACAAATAATTTCCTATAAAGGATTAACAATGGGGCTCATTGTTCACTTAAACTTGAAGGACAAAAAATTGGCGAATGGTACTGTTTGGATGCTTTGCGTACATGTTTCTTAGACTATATGGAAGCAATATATACAAGGATTTCAACCGTCTACCTGTTCCATTCATTGTTCTACTTGTCGAAAGTTACAAATAATTACCGATAAAGGATTAACCATTGGGGCTCATTGTTCACTTAAACTTGAAGAACAAAAAATTGGCGAATTGTACTGTTTGGATGCTTTGCACATATGTTTCTTAGACTATATAGAAGCAATATATACAAAGATTTCAACCGTCTACCTGTTCCATTCATTGTTCTACTTGTCGAAAGTTACAAATAATTTCCTTTAAAGGATTAACCATTGGGGCTCATTGTTCACTTAAACTTGAAGAACAAAAAATTGGCGAATTGTACTGTTTGGATGCTTTGCATATATATTTCTTAGACTATATAGAAGCAATATATACAATAATTTCAACAGTCTACCTGTTCCATTCATTGTTCTACTTGTCGAAATTTACAAATAATTTCCTTTAAAGGATTAACAATGGGGCTCGTAGTTCACTTAAACTTGAAGAACAAAAAATTGGCGAATGGTACTGTTTGGATGCTTTGCATATATGTTTCTTAGACTATATAGAAGCAATGTATACAAAGATTTCAACCGTCTACCTGTTCCATTCATTGTTCTACTTGTCGCAAGTTACAAATAATTTCCGTTAAAGTATTAACAATGGGGCTCGTAGTTCACTTAAACTTGAAGATCAAAAAATTGGCGAATTGTACTGTTTGGATGCTTTGCATATATGTTTCTTAGACTATATAGAAGCAATATATACAAAGATTTCAACCGTCTACCTGTTCCATTCATTGTTCTACTTGAAGAAAGTTGCAAATAATTTCCATTTCATGATTATCAATGGGGCTCGCAGTTCACTTAAACTTGAAGATCAAAAAATTGGCGATTGTTACTGTTTAGATGCTTTGCATATAGGTTTCTTAGACTATATAGAGGCAATATATACAAAGATTTCAACCGTCTACCTGTTCCATTCATTGTTCTACTTGTCGAAAATTACAAATAATTTCCTATAAAGGATTAACCATTGGGGCTCATTGATCACTTACACTTGAAGAACAAAAAATTGGCGTATGGTACTGTTTGGATGCTTTGCATATATGTTTCTTAGACTATATAGAAGCAATATATACAATGATTTCAACAGTCTACCTGTTCCATTCATTGTTCTACTTGTCGAAATTTACAAATAATTTCCTTTAAAGGATTAACAATGGGGCTCGTAGTTCACTTAAACTTGAAGAACAAAAAATTGGCGAATGGTACTGTTAGGATGCTTTGCATATATGTTTCTTAGACTATATAGAAGCAATATATACATTGATTTCAACCGGCTACCTGTTCCATTCATTGTTCTACTTGTCGAAATTTACAAATAATTTCCGATAAAGGATTAACCATTGGGGCTCATTGTTCACTTAAACTTGAAGAACAAACAATTGGCGAATTGTACTGTTTGGATGCTTTGCATATATGTTTCTTAGACTATATAGATGCAATATATACAAAGATTTCAACCGGCTACCTGTTCCATTCATTGTTCTACTTGTCGAAATTTACAAATAATTTCCGATAAAGGATTAACCATTGGGGCTCATTGTTCACTTAAACTTGAAGAACAAAAAATTGGCGAATGGTACTGTTTGGATGCTTTGCATATATGTTTCTTAGACTATATAGAAGCAATATATACATTGATTTCAACCGGCTACCTGTTCCATTCATTGTTCTACTTGTCGAAAGTTACAAATAATTTCCTATAAAGGATTAACAATGGGGCTCATTGTTCACTTAAACTTGAAGGACAAAAAATTGGCGAATGGTACTGTTTGGATGCTTTGCGTACATGTTTCTTAGACTATATGGAAGCAATATATACAAGGATTTCAACCGTCTACCTGTTCCATTCATTGTTCTACTTGTCGAAAGTTACAAATAATTACCGATAAAGGATTAACCATTGGGGCTCATTGTTCACTTAAACTTGAAGAACAAAAAATTGGCGAATTGTACTGTTTGGATGCTTTGCATATATGTTTCTTAGACTATATAGAAGCAATATATACAAAGATTTCAACCGTCTACCTGTTCCATTCATTGTTCTACTTGTCGAAAGTTACAAATAATTTCCTTTAAAGGATTAACCATTGGGGCTCATTGTTCACTTAAACTTGAAGAACAAAAAATTGGCGAATTGTACTGTTTGGATGCTTTGCATATATGTTTCTTATACTATATAGAAGCAATATATACAAAGATTTCAACCGTCTACGTGTTCCATTCATTGTTCTACTTGTCGAAAGTTACAATTAATTTCCGTTAAAGTATTAACAATGGGGCTCGTAGTTCACTTAAACTTGAAGAGCAAAAAATTGGCGAATTGTACTGTTTGGATGCTTTGCATATATGTTTCTTGGACTATATAGAAGCAATATATACAATGATTTCAACCGTCTACCTGTTCCATTCATTGTTCTACTTGTCGAATGTTACAAATAATTTCCGTTAAGGGATTAACAATGGGGATCGTAGTTTACTTAAACTTGAAGAACAAAAAATTGGCGAATTGTACTGTTTGGATGCTTTGCATATATGTTTCTTAGACTATATAGAAGCAATATATACAATGATTTCAACCGTCTACCTATTCCATTCATTGTTCTACTTGTCGAAATTTACAAATAATTTCCTTTAAAGGATTAACAATGGGGCTCGTAGTTCACTTAAACTTGAAGAGCAAAAAATTGTCGAATTGTACTGTTTGGATGCTTTGCATATATGTTTCTTAAACTATATAGAAGCAATATATACAATGATTTCAACCGTCTACCTGTTCCATTCATTGTTCTACTTGTCGAAAGTTACAAATAATTTCCGTTAAGGGATTAACAATGGGGCTCGTAGTTCACTTAAACTTGAAGATCAAAAAATTGGCGAATTGTACTGTTTGGATGCTTTGCATATATGTTTCTTAGACTATATAGAAGCAATATATACATTGATTTCAACCGGCTACCTGTTCCATTCATTGTTCTACTTGTCGAAAGTTACAAATAATTTCCTATAAAGGATTAACAATGGGGCTCGCAGTTCACTTAAACTTGAAGAACAAAAAATTGGCGTATGGTACTGTTTGGATGCTTTGCATATAGGTTTCTTAGACTATATAGAAGCAATATATACAAGGATTTCAACCGTCTACCTGTTCCATTCATTGTTCTACTTGTCGAAAGTTACAAATAATTACCGATAAAGGATTAACCATTGGGGCTCATTGTTCACTTACACTTGAAGAACAAAAAATTGGCGAATTGTACTGTTTGGATGCTTTGCATATATGTTTCATAGACTATATAGGTGCAATATATACATTGATTTCAACCGTCTACCTGTTCCATTCATTGTTCTACTTGTCGAAAGTTACAAATAATTACCGATAAAGGATTAACCATTGGGGCTCATTGTTCACTTAAACTTGAAGAACAAAAAATTGGCGAATTGTACTGTTTGGATGCTTTGCATATATGTTTCTTAGACTATATAGAAGCAATATATACAAAGATTTCAACCGTCTACCTGTTCCATTCATTGTTCTACTTGTCGAAAGTTACAAATAATTTCCTTTAAAGGATTAACCATTGGGGCTCATTGTTCACTTAAACTTGAAGAACAAAAAATTGGCGAATTGTACTGTTTGGATGCTTTGCATATATGTTTCTTATACTATATAGAAGCAATATATACAAAGATTTCAACCGTCTACGTGTTCCATTCATTGTTCTACTTGTCGAAAGTTACAATTAATTTCCGTTAAAGTATTAACAATGGGGCTCGTAGTTCACTTAAACTTGAAAAGCAAAAAATTGGCGAATTGTACTGTTTGGATGCTTTGCATATATGTTTCTTGGACTATATAGAAGCAATATATACAATGATTTCAACCGTCTACCTGTTCCATTCATTGTTCTACTTGTCGAATGTTACAAATAATTTCCGTTAAGGGATTAACAATGGGGATCGTAGTTTACTTAAACTTGTAGAACAAAAAATTGGCGAATTGTACTGTTTGGATGCTTTGCATATATGTTTCTTAGACTATATAGAAGCAATATATACAATGATTTCAACCGTCTACCTGTTCCATTCATTGTTCTACTTGTCGAAAGTTACAAATAATTTCCTTTAAGTGATTAACAATGGGGATCGTAGTTTACTTAAACTTGAAGAACAAAAAATTGGCGAATTGTACTGTTTGGATGCTTTGCTTATATGTTTCTTAGACTATATAGAAGCAATATATACAAGGATTTCAACCGTCTACCTGTTCCATTCATTGTTCTACTTGTCGAAAGTTACAAATAATTACCGATAAAGGATTAACCATTGGGGCTCATTGTTCACTTACACTTGAAGAACAAAAAATTGGCGAATTGTACTGTTTGGATGCTTTGCATATATGTTTCATAGACTATATAGGTGCAATATATACAAAGATTTCAACCGTCTACCTGTTCCATTCATTGTTTTACTTGTCGAAAGTTACAAATAATTTCCTTTAAAGGATTAACAATGGGGCTCATTGTTCACTTAAACTTGAAGAACAAAAAATTGGCGAACTGCACTGTTTGAATGCTTTGCATATATGTTTCTTAGACTATATAGAAGCAATATATACAATGATTTCAACCGTCTACCTGTTCCATTCATTGTTCTACTTGTCGAATGTTACAAATAATTTCCGTTAAGGCATTAACAATGGGGATCGTAGTTTACTTAATCTTGAAGAACAAGAAATTGGCGAATTGTGCTGTTTGGATGCTTTGCATATATGTTTCTTAGACTATATAGAAGCAATATATACAAAGATTTCAACCGTCTACCTGTTCCATTCATTGTTCTACTTGTCGAAAGTTACAAATAATTTCCTTTAAAGGATTAACAATGGGGCTCATTGTTCACTTAAACTTGATGAACAAAAAATCGGCGAATTGTACTGTTTGGATGCTTTGCATATATATTTCTTAGACTATATAGAAGCAATATATACAATAATTTCAACAGTCTACCTGTTCCATTCATTGTTCTACTTGTCGAAATTTACAAATAATTTCCTTTAAAGGATTAACAATGGGGCTCGTAGTTCACTTAAACTTGAAGAACAAAAAATTGGCGAATGGTACTGTTTGGATGCTTTGCATATATGTTTCTTAGACTATATAGAAGCAATGTATACAAAGATTTCAACCGTCTACCTGTTCCATTCATTGTTCTACTTGTCGCAAGTTACAAATAATTTCCGTTAAAGTATTAACAATGGGGCTCGTAGTTCACTTAAACTTGAAGATCAAAAAATTGGCGAATTGTACTGTTTGGATGCTTTGCATATATGTTTCTTAGACCATATAGAAGCAATATATACAAAGATTTCAACCGTCTACCTGTTCCATTCATTGTTCTACTTGAAGAAAGTTGCAAATAATTTCCATTTCATGATTATCAATGGGGCTCGCAGTTCACTTAAACTTGAAGATCAAAAAATTGGCGATTGTTACTGTTTAGATGCTTTGCATATAGGTTTCTTAGACTATATAGAAGCAATATATACAAAGATTTCAACCGTCTACCTGTTCCATTCATTGTTCTACTTGTCGAAAATTACAAATAATTTCCTATAAAGGATTAACCATTGGGGCTCATTGATCACTTACACTTGAAGAACAAAAAATTGGCGTATGGTACTGTTTGGATGCTTTGCATATATGTTTCTTAGACTATATAGAAGCAATATATACAATGATTTCAACAGTCTACCTGTTCCATTCATTGTTCTACTTGTCGAAATTTACAAATAATTTCCTTTAAAGGATTAACAATGGGGCTCGTAGTTCACTTAAACTTGAAGAACAAAAAATTGGCGAATGGTACTGTTAGGATGCTTTGCATATATGTTTCTTAGACTATATAGAAGCAATATATACATTGATTTCAACCGGCTACCTGTTCCATTCATTGTTCTACTTGTCGAAATTTACAAATAATTTCCGATAAAGGATTAACCATTGGGGCTCATTGTTCACTTAAACTTGAAGAACAAACAATTGGCGAATTGTACTGTTTGGATGCTTTGCATATATGTTTCTTAGACTATATAGATGCAATATATACAAAGATTTCAACCGGCTACCTGTTCCATTCATTGTTCTACTTGTCGAAATTTACAAATAATTTCCGCTAAAGGATTAACCATTGCGGCTCATTGTTCACTTAAACTTGAAGAACAAAAAATTGGCGAATGGTACTGTTTGGATGCTTTGCATATATGTTTCTTAGACTATATAGAAGCAATATATACATTGATTTCAACCGGCTACCTGTTCCATTCATTGTTCTACTTGTCGAAAGTTACAAATAATTTCCTATAAAGGATTAACAATGGGGCTCATTGTTCACTTAAACTTGAAGGACAAAAAATTGGCGAATGGTACTGTTTGGATGCTTTGCGTACATGTTTCTTAGACTATATGGAAGCAATATATACAAGGATTTCAACCGTCTACCTGTTCCATTCATTGTTCTACTTGTCGAAAGTTACAAATAATTACCGATAAAGGATTAACCATTGGGGCTCATTGTTCACTTAAACTTGAAGAACAAAAAATTGGCGAATTGTATTGTTTGGATGCTTTGCATATATGTTTCTTAGACTATATAGAAGCAATATATACAAAGATTTCAACCGTTTACCTGCTCCATTCATTGTTCTACTTGTCGAAAGTTACAAATAATTTCCTTTAAAGGATTAACCATTGGGGCTCATTGTTCACTTAAACTTGAAGAACAAAAAATTGGCGAATTGTACTGTTTGGATGCTTTGCATATATGTTTCTTATACTATATAGAAGCAATATATACAAAGATTTCAACCGTCTACGTGTTCCATTCATTGTTCTACTTGTCGAAAGTTACAATTAATTTCCGTTAAAGTATTAACAATGGGGCTCGTAGTTCACTTAAACTTGAAGAGCAAAAAATTGGCGAATTGTACTGTTTGGATGCTTTGCATATATGTTTCTTGGACTATATAGAAGCAATATATACAATGATTTCAACCGTCTACCTGTTCCATTCATTGTTCTACTTGTCGAATGTTACAAATAATTTCCGTTAAGGGATTAACAATGGGGATCGTAGTTTACTTAAACTTGAAGAACAAAAAATTGGCGAATTGTACTGTTTGGATGCTTTGCATATATGTTTCTTAGACTATATAGAAGCAATATATACAATGATTTCAACCGTCTACCTGTTCCATTCATTGTTCTACTTGTCGAAAGTTACAAATAATTTCCTTTAAGTGATTAACAATGGGGATCGTAGTTTACTTAAACTTGAAGAACAAAAAATTGGCGAATTGTACTGTTTGGATGCTTTGCTTATATGTTTCTTAGACTATATAGAAGCAATATATACAAGGATTTCAACCGTCTACCTGTTCCATTCATTGTTCTACTTGTCGAAAGTTACAAATAATTACCGATAAAGGATTAACCATTGGGGCTCATTGTTCACTTACACTTGAAGAACAAAAAATTGGCGAATTGTACTGTTTGGATGCTTTGCATATATGTTTCATAGACTATATAGGTGCAATATATACAAAGATTTCAACCGTCTACCTGTTCCATTCATTGTTTTACTTGTCGAAAGTTACAAATAATTTCCTTTAAAGGATTAACAATGGGGCTCATTGTTCACTTAAACTTGAAGAACAAAAAATTGGCGAACTGCACTGTTTGAATGCTTTGCATATATGTTTCTTAGACTATATAGAAGCAATATATACAATGATTTCAACCGTCTACCTGTTCCATTCATTGTTCTACTTGTCGAATGTTACAAATAATTTCCGTTAAGGCATTAACAATGGGGATCGTAGTTTACTTAATCTTGAAGAACAAGAAATTGGCGAATTGTGCTGTTTGGATGCTTTGCATATATGTTTCTTAGACTATATAGAAGCAATATATACAAAGATTTCAACCGTCTACCTGTTCCATTCATTGTTCTACTTGTCGAAAGTTACAAATAATTTCCTTTAAAGGATTAACAATGGGGCTCATTGTTCACTTAAACTTGATGAACAAAAAATCGGCGAATTGTACTGTTTGGATGCTTTGCATATATATTTCTTAGACTATATAGAAGCAATATATACAATAATTTCAACAGTCTACCTGTTCCATTCATTGTTCTACTTGTCGAAATTTACAAATAATTTCCTTTAAAGGATTAACAATGGGGCTCGTAGTTCACTTAAACTTGAAGAACAAAAAATTGGCGAATGGTACTGTTTGGATGCTTTGCATATATGTTTCTTAGACTATATAGAAGCAATGTATACAAAGATTTCAACCGTCTACCTGTTCCATTCATTGTTCTACTTGTCGCAAGTTACAAATAATTTCCGTTAAAGTATTAACAATGGGGCTCGTAGTTCACTTAAACTTGAAGATCAAAAAATTGGCGAATTGTACTGTTTGGATGCTTTGCATATATGTTTCTTAGACCATATAGAAGCAATATATACAAAGATTTCAACCGTCTACCTGTTCCATTCATTGTTCTACTTGAAGAAAGTTGCAAATAATTTCCATTTCATGATTATCAATGGGGCTCGCAGTACACTTAAACTTGAAGATCAAAAAATTGGCGATTGTTACTGTTTAGATGCTTTGCATATAGGTTTCTTAGACTATATAGAAGCAATATATACAAAGATTTCAACCGTCTACCTGTTCCATTCATTGTTCTACTTGTCGAAAATTACAAATAATTTCCTATAAAGGATTAACCATTGGGGCTCATTGATCACTTACACTTGAAGAACAAAAAATTGGCGTATGGTACTGTTTGGATGCTTTGCATATATGTTTCTTAGACTATATAGAAGCAATATATACAATGATTTCAACAGTCTACCTGTTCCATTCATTGTTCTACTTGTCGAAATTTACAAATAATTTCCTTTAAAGGATTAACAATGGGGCTCGTAGTTCACTTAAACTTGAAGAACAAAAAATTGGCGAATGGTACTGTTAGGATGCTTTGCAAATATGTTTCTTAGACTATATAGAAGCAATATATACATTGATTTCAACCGGCTACCTGTTCCATTCATTGTTCTACTTGTCGAAATTTACAAATAATTTCCGATAAAGGATTAACCATTGGGGCTCATTGTTCACTTAAACTTGAAGAACAAAAAATTGGCGAATGGTACTGTTTGGATGCTTTGCATATATGTTTCTTAGACTATATAGAAGCAATATATACATTGATTTCAACCGGCTACCTGTTCCATTCATTGTTCTACTTGTCGAAAGTTACAAATAATTTCCTATAAAGGATTAACAATGGGGCTCATTGTTCACTTAAACTTGAAGGACAAAAAAATGGCGAATGGTACTGTTTGGATGCTTTGCGTACATGTTTCTTAGACTATATGGAAGCAATATATACAAGGATTTCAACCGTCTACCTGTTCCATTCATTGTTCTACTTGTCGAAAGTTACAAATAATTACCGATAAAGGATTAACCATTGGGGCTCATTGTTCACTTAAACTTGAAGAACAAAAAATTGGCGAATTGTACTGTTTGGATGCTTTGCATATATGTTTCTTAGACTATATAGAAGCAATATATACAAAGATTTCAACCGTCTACCTGTTCCATTCATTGTTCTACTTGTCGAATGTTACAAATAATTGCCGTTAAGGGATTAACAATGGGGATCGTAGTTTACTTAAACTTGAAGAACAAAAAATTGGCGCATTGTACTGTTTGGATGCTTTGCATATATGTTTCTTAGACTATATAGAAGCAATATATACAATGATTTCAACCGTCTACCTATTCCATTCATTGTTCTACTTGTCGAAATTTACAAATAATTTCCTTTAAAGGATTAACAATGGGGCTCGTAGTTCACTTAAACTTGAAGAACAAAAAATTGGCGAATGGTACTGTTTGGATGCTTTGCATATATGTTTCTTAGACTATATAGAAGCAATGTATACAAAGATTTCAACCGTCTACCTGTTCCATTCATTGTTCTACTTGTCGCAAGTTACAAATAATTTCCGTTAAAGTATTAACAATGGGGCTCGTAGTTCACTTAAACTTGAAGATCAAAAAATTAGCGAATTGTACTGTTTGGATGCTTTGCATATATGTATCTTAAACTATATAGAAGCAATATATACAATGATTTCAACCGTCTACCTGTTCCATTCATTGTTCTACTTGTCGAAAGTTACAAATAATTTCCGTTAAGTGATTAACAATGGGGATCGTAGTTTACTTAAACTTGAAGAACAAAAAATTGGCGAATGGTACTGTTTGGATGCTTTGCATATATGTTTCTTAGACTATATAGAAGCAATGTATACAAAGATTTCAACCGTCTACCTGTTCCATTCATTGTTCTACTTGTCGCAAGTTACAAATAATTTCCGTTAAAGTATTAACAATGGGGCTCGTAGTTCACTTAAACTTGAAGATCAAAAAATTGGCGAATTGTACTGTTTGGATGCTTTGCATATATGTTTCTTAGACTATATAGAAGCAATATATACAAAGATTTCAACCGTCTACCTGTTCCATTCATTGTTCTACTTGAAGAAAGTTGCAAATAATTTCCATTTCATGATTATCAATGGGGCTCGCAGTTCACTTAAACTTGAAGATCAAAAAATTGGCGATTGTTACTGTTTAGATGCTTTGCATATAGGTTTCTTAGACTATATAGAAGCAATATATACAAAGATTTCAACCGTCTACCTGTTCCATTCATTGTTCTACTTGTCGAAAATTACAAATAATTTCCTATAAAGGATTAACCATTGGGGCTCATTGATCACTTACACTTGAAGAACAAAAAATTGGCGTATGGTACTGTTTGGATGCTTTGCATATATGTTTCTTAGACTATATAGAAGCAATATATACAATGATTTCAACAGTCTACCTGTTCCATTCATTGTTCTACTTGTCGAAATTTACAAATAATTTCCTTTAAAGGATTAACAATGGGGCTCGTAGTTCACTTAAACTTGAAGAACAAAAAATTGGCGAATGGTACTGTTAGGATGCTTTGCATATATGTTTCTTAGACTATATAGAAGCAATATATACATTGATTTCAACCGGCTACCTGTTCCATTCATTGTTCTACTTGTCGAAATTTACAAATAATTTCCGATAAAGGATTAACCATTGGGGCTCATTGTTCACTTAAACTTGAAGAACAAACAATTGGCGAATTGTACTGTTTGGATGCTTTGCATATATGTTTCTTAGACTATATAGATGCAATATATACAAAGATTTCAACCGGCTACCTGTTCCATTCATTGTTCTACTTGTCGAAATTTACAAATAATTTCCGATAAAGGATTAACCATTGGGGCTCATTGTTCACTTAAACTTGAAGAACAAAAAATTGGCGAATGGTACTGTTTGGATGCTTTGCATATATGTTTCTTAGACTATATAGAAGCAATATATACATTGATTTCAACCGGCTACCTGTTCCATTCATTGTTCTACTTGTCGAAAGTTACATATAATTTCCTATAAAGGATTAACAATGGGGCTCATTGTTCACTTAACCTTGAAGGACAAAAAATTGGCGAATGGTACTGTTTGGATGCTTTGCGTACATGTTTCTTAGACTATATGGAAGCAATATATACAAGGATTTCAACCGTCTACCTGTTCCATTCATTGTTCTACTTGTCGAAAGTTACAAATAATTACCGATAAAGGATTAACCATTGGGGCTCATTGTTCACTTAAACTTGAAGAACAAAAAATTGGCGAATTGTACTGTTTGGATGCTTTGCATATATGTTTCTTAGACTATATAGAAGCAATATATACAAAGATTTCAACCGTCTACCTGTTCCATTCATTGTTCTACTTGTCGAAAGTTACAAATAATTTCCTTTAAAGGATTAACCATTGGGGCTCATTGTTCACTTAAACTTGAAGAACAAAAAATTGGCGAATTGTACTGTTTGGATGCTTTGCATATATGTTTCTTATACTATATAGAAGCAATATATACAAAGATTTCAACCGTCTACGTGTTCCATTCATTGATCTACTTGTCGAAAGTTACAATTAATTTCCGTTAAAGTATTAACAATGGGGCTCGTAGTTCACTTAAACTTGAAGAGCAAAAAATTGGCGAATTGTACTGTTTGGATGCTTTGCATATATGTTTCTTGGACTATATAGAAGCAATATATACAATGATTTCAACCGTCTACCTGTTCCATTCATTGTTCTACTTGTCGAATGTTACAAATAATTTCCGTTAAGGGATTAACAATGGGGATCGTAGTTTACTTAAACTTGAAGAACAAAAAATTGGCGAATTGTACTGTTTGGATGCTTTGCATATATGTTTCTTAGACTATATAGAAGCAATATATACAATGATTTCAACCGTCTACCTAT
The DNA here is from genome assembly GCA_963989415.1 of Cerceris ruficornis. Lineage (NCBI taxonomy): Eukaryota > Metazoa > Arthropoda > Insecta > Hymenoptera > Crabronidae > Cerceris > Cerceris ruficornis. The sequence goes on from CAXDIW010000109.1 coordinate 1,037,705, forward strand.
TCCATTCATTGTTCTACTTGTCGAAATTTACAAATAATTTCCTTTAAAGGATTAACAATGGGGACTCGTAGTTCACTTAAACTTGAAGAGCAAAAAATTGTCGAATTGTACTGTTTGGATGCTTTGCATATATGTTTCTTAAACTATATAGAAGCAATATATACAATGATTTCAACCGTCTACCTGTTCCATTCATTGTTCTACTTGTCGAAAGTTACAAATAATTTCCGTTAAGGGATTAACAATGGGGATCGTAGTTTACTTAAACTTGTAGAACAAAAAATTGGCGAATTGTACTGTTTGGATGCTTTGCATATATGTTTCTTAGACTATATAGAAGCAATATATACAATGATTTCAACCGTCTACCTGTTCCATTCATTGTTCTACTTGTCGAATGTTACAAATAATTTCCGTTAAGGCATTAACAATGGGGATCGTAGTTTACTTAATCTTGAAGAACAAGAAATTGGCGAATTGTGCTGTTTGGATGCTTTGCATATATGTTTCTTAGACTATATAGAAGCAATATATACAAAGATTTCAACCGTCTACCTGTTCCATTCATTGTTCTACTTGTCGAAAGTTACAAATAATTTCCTTTAAAGGATTAACAATGGGGCTCATTGTTCACTTAAACTTGATGAACAAAAAATCGGCGAATTGTACTGTTTGGATGCTTTGCATATATATTTCTTAGACTATATAGAAGCAATATATACAATAATTTCAACAGTCTACCTGTTCCATTCATTGTTCTACTTGTCGAAATTTACAAATAATTTCCTTTAAAGGATTAACAATGGGGCTCGTAGTTCACTTAAACTTGAAGAACAAAAAATTGGCGAATGGTACTGTTTGGATGCTTTGCATATATGTTTCTTAGACTATATAGAAGCAATGTATACAAAGATTTCAACCGTCTACCTGTTCCATTCATTGTTCTACTTGTCGCAAGTTACAAATAATTTCCGTTAAAGTATTAACAATGGGGCTCGTAGTTCACTTAAACTTGAAGATCAAAAAATTGGCGAATTGTACTGTTTGGATGCTTTGCATATATGTTTCTTAGACCATATAGAAGCAATATATACAAAGATTTCAACCGTCTACCTGTTCCATTCATTGTTCTACTTGAAGAAAGTTGCAAATAATTTCCATTTCATGATTATCAATGGGGCTCGCAGTACACTTAAACTTGAAGATCAAAAAATTGGCGATTGTTACTGTTTAGATGCTTTGCATATAGGTTTCTTAGACTATATAGAAGCAATATATACAAAGATTTCAACCGTCTACCTGTTCCATTCATTGTTCTACTTGTCGAAAATTACAAATAATTTCCTATAAAGGATTAACCATTGGGGCTCATTGATCACTTACACTTGAAGAACAAAAAATTGGCGTATGGTACTGTTTGGATGCTTTGCATATATGTTTCTTAGACTATATAGAAGCAATATATACAATGATTTCAACAGTCTACCTGTTCCATTCATTGTTCTACTTGTCGAAATTTACAAATAATTTCCTTTAAAGGATTAACAATGGGGCTCGTAGTTCACTTAAACTTGAAGAACAAAAAATTGGCGAATGGTACTGTTAGGATGCTTTGCAAATATGTTTCTTAGACTATATAGAAGCAATATATACATTGATTTCAACCGGCTACCTGTTCCATTCATTGTTCTACTTGTCGAAATTTACAAATAATTTCCGATAAAGGATTAACCATTGGGGCTCATTGTTCACTTAAACTTGAAGAACAAAAAATTGGCGAATGGTACTGTTTGGATGCTTTGCATATATGTTTCTTAGACTATATAGAAGCAATATATACATTGATTTCAACCGGCTACCTGTTCCATTCATTGTTCTACTTGTCGAAAGTTACAAATAATTTCCTATAAAGGATTAACAATGGGGCTCATTGTTCACTTAAACTTGAAGGACAAAAAAATGGCGAATGGTACTGTTTGGATGCTTTGCGTACATGTTTCTTAGACTATATGGAAGCAATATATACAAGGATTTCAACCGTCTACCTGTTCCATTCATTGTTCTACTTGTCGAAAGTTACAAATAATTACCGATAAAGGATTAACCATTGGGGCTCATTGTTCACTTAAACTTGAAGAACAAAAAATTGGCGAATTGTACTGTTTGGATGCTTTGCATATATGTTTCTTAGACTATATAGAAGCAATATATACAAAGATTTCAACCGTCTACCTGTTCCATTCATTGTTCTACTTGTCGAATGTTACAAATAATTGCCGTTAAGGGATTAACAATGGGGATCGTAGTTTACTTAAACTTGAAGAACAAAAAATTGGCGCATTGTACTGTTTGGATGCTTTGCATATATGTTTCTTAGACTATATAGAAGCAATATATACAATGATTTCAACCGTCTACCTATTCCATTCATTGTTCTACTTGTCGAAATTTACAAATAATTTCCTTTAAAGGATTAACAATGGGGCTCGTAGTTCACTTAAACTTGAAGAACAAAAAATTGGCGAATGGTACTGTTTGGATGCTTTGCATATATGTTTCTTAGACTATATAGAAGCAATGTATACAAAGATTTCAACCGTCTACCTGTTCCATTCATTGTTCTACTTGTCGCAAGTTACAAATAATTTCCGTTAAAGTATTAACAATGGGGCTCGTAGTTCACTTAAACTTGAAGATCAAAAAATTAGCGAATTGTACTGTTTGGATGCTTTGCATATATGTATCTTAAACTATATAGAAGCAATATATACAATGATTTCAACCGTCTACCTGTTCCATTCATTGTTCTACTTGTCGAAAGTTACAAATAATTTCCGTTAAGTGATTAACAATGGGGATCGTAGTTTACTTAAACTTGAAGAACAAAAAATTGGCGAATGGTACTGTTTGGATGCTTTGCATATATGTTTCTTAGACTATATAGAAGCAATGTATACAAAGATTTCAACCGTCTACCTGTTCCATTCATTGTTCTACTTGTCGCAAGTTACAAATAATTTCCGTTAAAGTATTAACAATGGGGCTCGTAGTTCACTTAAACTTGAAGATCAAAAAATTGGCGAATTGTACTGTTTGGATGCTTTGCATATATGTTTCTTAGACTATATAGAAGCAATATATACAAAGATTTCAACCGTCTACCTGTTCCATTCATTGTTCTACTTGAAGAAAGTTGCAAATAATTTCCATTTCATGATTATCAATGGGGCTCGCAGTTCACTTAAACTTGAAGATCAAAAAATTGGCGATTGTTACTGTTTAGATGCTTTGCATATAGGTTTCTTAGACTATATAGAAGCAATATATACAAAGATTTCAACCGTCTACCTGTTCCATTCATTGTTCTACTTGTCGAAAATTACAAATAATTTCCTATAAAGGATTAACCATTGGGGCTCATTGATCACTTACACTTGAAGAACAAAAAATTGGCGTATGGTACTGTTTGGATGCTTTGCATATATGTTTCTTAGACTATATAGAAGCAATATATACAATGATTTCAACAGTCTACCTGTTCCATTCATTGTTCTACTTGTCGAAATTTACAAATAATTTCCTTTAAAGGATTAACAATGGGGCTCGTAGTTCACTTAAACTTGAAGAACAAAAAATTGGCGAATGGTACTGTTAGGATGCTTTGCATATATGTTTCTTAGACTATATAGAAGCAATATATACATTGATTTCAACCGGCTACCTGTTCCATTCATTGTTCTACTTGTCGAAATTTACAAATAATTTCCGATAAAGGATTAACCATTGGGGCTCATTGTTCACTTAAACTTGAAGAACAAACAATTGGCGAATTGTACTGTTTGGATGCTTTGCATATATGTTTCTTAGACTATATAGATGCAATATATACAAAGATTTCAACCGGCTACCTGTTCCATTCATTGTTCTACTTGTCGAAATTTACAAATAATTTCCGATAAAGGATTAACCATTGGGGCTCATTGTTCACTTAAACTTGAAGAACAAAAAATTGGCGAATGGTACTGTTTGGATGCTTTGCATATATGTTTCTTAGACTATATAGAAGCAATATATACATTGATTTCAACCGGCTACCTGTTCCATTCATTGTTCTACTTGTCGAAAGTTACATATAATTTCCTATAAAGGATTAACAATGGGGCTCATTGTTCACTTAACCTTGAAGGACAAAAAATTGGCGAATGGTACTGTTTGGATGCTTTGCGTACATGTTTCTTAGACTATATGGAAGCAATATATACAAGGATTTCAACCGTCTACCTGTTCCATTCATTGTTCTACTTGTCGAAAGTTACAAATAATTACCGATAAAGGATTAACCATTGGGGCTCATTGTTCACTTAAACTTGAAGAACAAAAAATTGGCGAATTGTACTGTTTGGATGCTTTGCATATATGTTTCTTAGACTATATAGAAGCAATATATACAAAGATTTCAACCGTCTACCTGTTCCATTCATTGTTCTACTTGTCGAAAGTTACAAATAATTTCCTTTAAAGGATTAACCATTGGGGCTCATTGTTCACTTAAACTTGAAGAACAAAAAATTGGCGAATTGTACTGTTTGGATGCTTTGCATATATGTTTCTTATACTATATAGAAGCAATATATACAAAGATTTCAACCGTCTACGTGTTCCATTCATTGATCTACTTGTCGAAAGTTACAATTAATTTCCGTTAAAGTATTAACAATGGGGCTCGTAGTTCACTTAAACTTGAAGAGCAAAAAATTGGCGAATTGTACTGTTTGGATGCTTTGCATATATGTTTCTTGGACTATATAGAAGCAATATATACAATGATTTCAACCGTCTACCTGTTCCATTCATTGTTCTACTTGTCGAATGTTACAAATAATTTCCGTTAAGGGATTAACAATGGGGATCGTAGTTTACTTAAACTTGAAGAACAAAAAATTGGCGAATTGTACTGTTTGGATGCTTTGCATATATGTTTCTTAGACTATATAGAAGCAATATATACAATGATTTCAACCGTCTACCTATTCCATTCATTGTTCTACTTGTCGAAATTTACAAATAATTTCCTTTAAAGGATTAACAATGGGGACTCGTAGTTCACTTAAACTTGAAGAGCAAAAAATTGTCGAATTGTACTGTTTGGATGCTTTGCATATATGTTTCTTAAACTATATAGAAGCAATATATACAATGATTTCAACCGTCTACCTGTTCCATTCATTGTTCTACTTGTCGAAAGTTACAAATAATTTCCGTTAAGGGATTAACAATGGGGATCGTAGTTTACTTAAACTTGTAGAACAAAAAATTGGCGAATTGTACTGTTTGGATGCTTTGCATATATGTTTCTTAGACTATATAGAAGCAATATATACAATGATTTCAACCGTCTACCTGTTCCATTCATTGTTCTACTTGTCGAAAGTTACAAATAATTTCCTTTAAGTGATTAACAATGGGGATCGTAGTTTACTTAAACTTGAAGAACAAAAAATTGGCGAATTGTACTGTTTGGATGCTTTGCTTATATGTTTCTTAGACTATATAGAAGCAATATATACAAGGATTTCAACCGTCTACCTGTTCCATTCATTGTTCTACTTGTCGAAAGTTACAAATAATTACCGATAAAGGATTAACCATTGGGGCTCATTGTTCACTTACACTTGAAGAACAAAAAATTGGCGAATTGTACTGTTTGGATGCTTTGCATATATGTTTCATAGACTATATAGGTGCAATATATACAAAGATTTCAACCGTCTACCTGTTCCATTCATTGTTTTACTTGTCGAAAGTTACAAATAATTTCCTTTAAAGGATTAACAATGGGGCTCATTGTTCACTTAAACTTGAAGAACAAAAAATTGGCGAACTGCACTGTTTGAATGCTTTGCATATATGTTTCTTAGACTATATAGAAGCAATATATACAATGATTTCAACCGTCTACCTGTTCCATTCATTGTTCTACTTGTCGAATGTTACAAATAATTTCCGTTAAGGCATTAACAATGGGGATCGTAGTTTACTTAATCTTGAAGAACAAGAAATTGGCGAATTGTGCTGTTTGGATGCTTTGCATATATGTTTCTTAGACTATATAGAAGCAATATATACAAAGATTTCAACCGTCTACCTGTTCCATTCATTGTTCTACTTGTCGAAAGTTACAAATAATTTCCTTTAAAGGATTAACAATGGGGCTCATTGTTCACTTAAACTTGATGAACAAAAAATCGGCGAATTGTACTGTTTGGATGCTTTGCATATATATTTCTTAGACTATATAGAAGCAATATATACAATAATTTCAACAGTCTACCTGTTCCATTCATTGTTCTACTTGTCGAAATTTACAAATAATTTCCTTTAAAGGATTAACAATGGGGCTCGTAGTTCACTTAAACTTGAAGAACAAAAAATTGGCGAATGGTACTGTTTGGATGCTTTGCATATATGTTTCTTAGACTATATAGAAGCAATGTATACAAAGATTTCAACCGTCTACCTGTTCCATTCATTGTTCTACTTGTCGCAAGTTACAAATAATTTCCGTTAAAGTATTAACAATGGGGCTCGTAGTTCACTTAAACTTGAAGATCAAAAAATTGGCGAATTGTACTGTTTGGATGCTTTGCATATATGTTTCTTAGACCATATAGAAGCAATATATACAAAGATTTCAACCGTCTACCTGTTCCATTCATTGTTCTACTTGAAGAAAGTTGCAAATAATTTCCATTTCATGATTATCAATGGGGCTCGCAGTTCACTTAAACTTGAAGATCAAAAAATTGGCGATTGTTACTGTTTAGATGCTTTGCATATAGGTTTCTTAGACTATATAGAAGCAATATATACAAAGATTTCAACCGTCTACCTGTTCCATTCATTGTTCTACTTGTCGAAAATTACAAATAATTTCCTATAAAGGATTAACCATTGGGGCTCATTGATCACTTACACTTGAAGAACAAAAAATTGGCGTATGGTACTGTTTGGATGCTTTGCATATATGTTTCTTAGACTATATAGAAGCAATATATACAATGATTTCAACAGTCTACCTGTTCCATTCATTGTTCTACTTGTCGAAATTTACAAATAGTTTCCTTTAAAGGATTAACAATGGGGCTCGTAGTTCACTTAAACTTGAAGAACAAAAAATTGGCGAACGGTACTGTTAGGATGCTTTGCATATATGTTTCTTAGACTATATAGAAGCAATATATACATTGATTTCAACCGGCTACCTGTTCCATTCATTGTTCTACTTGTCGAAATTTACAAATAATTTCCGATAAAGGATTAACCATTGGGGCTCATTGTTCACTTAAACTTGAAGAACAAACAATTGGCGAATTGTACTGTTTGGATGCTTTGCATATATGTTTCTTAGACTATATAGATGCAATATATACAAAGATTTCAACCGGCTACCTGTTCCATTCATTGTTCTACTTGTCGAAATTTACAAATAATTTCCGATAAAGGATTAACCATTGGGGCTCATTGTTCACTTAAACTTGAAGAACAAAAAATTGGCGAATGGTACTGTTTGGATGCTTTGCATATATGTTTCTTAGACTATATAGAAGCAATATATACATTGATTTCAACCGGCTACCTGTTCCATTCATTGTTCTACTTGTCGAAAGTTACAAATAATTTCCTATAAAGGATTAACAATGGGGCTCATTGTTCACTTAAACTTGAAGGACAAAAAATTGGCGAATGGTACTGTTTGGATGCTTTGCGTACATGTTTCTTAGACTATATGGAAGCAATATATACAAGGATTTCAACCGTCTACCTGTTCCATTCATTGTTCTACTTGTCGAAAGTTACAAATAATTACCGATAAAGGATTAACCATTGGGGCTCATTGTTCACTTAAACTTGAAGAACAAAAAATTGGCGAATTGTACTGTTTGGATGCTTTGCATATATGTTTCTTAGACTATATAGAAGCAATATATACAAAGATTTCAACCGTCTACCTGTTCCATTCATTGTTCTACTTGTCGAAAGTTACAAATAATTTCCTTTAAAGGATTAACCATTGGGGCTCATTGTTCACTTAAACTTGAAGAACAAAAAATTGGCGAATTGTACTGTTTGGATGCTTTGCATATATGTTTCTTATACTATATAGAAGCAATATATACAAAGATTTCAACCGTCTACGTGTTCCATTCATTGTTCTACTTGTCGAAAGTTACAATTAATTTCCGTTAAAGTATTAACAATGGGGCTCGTAGTTCACTTAAACTTGAAGAGCAAAAAATTGGCGAATTGTACTGTTTGGATGCTTTGCATATATGTTTCTTGGACTATATAGAAGCAATATATACAATGATTTCAACCGTCTACCTGTTCCATTCATTGTTCTACTTGTCGAATGTTACAAATAATTTCCGTTAAGGGATTAACAATGGGGATCGTAGTTTACTTAAACTTGAAGAACAAAAAATTGGCGAATTGTACTGTTTGGATGCTTTGCATATATGTTTCTTAGACTATATAGAAGCAATATATACAATGATTTCAACCGTCTACCTATTCCATTCATTGTTCTACTTGTCGAAATTTACAAATAATTTCCTTTAAAGGATTAACAATGGGGACTCGTAGTTCACTTAAACTTGAAGAGCAAAAAATTGTCGAATTGTACTGTTTGGATGCTTTGCATATATGTTTCTTAAACTATATAGAAGCAATATATACAATGATTTCAACCGTCTACCTGTTCCATTCATTGTTCTACTTGTCGAAAGTTACAAATAATTTCCGTTAAGGGATTAACAATGGGGATCGTAGTTTACTTAAACTTGTAGAACAAAAAATTGGCGAATTGTACTGTTTGGATGCTTTGCATATATGTTTCTTAGACTATATAGAAGCAATATATACAATGATTTCAACCGTCTACCTGTTCCATTCATTGTTCTACTTGTCGAAAGTTACAAATAATTTCCTTTAAGTGATTAACAATGGGGATCGTAGTTTACTTAAACTTGAAGAACAAAAAATTGGCGAATTGTACTGTTTGGATGCTTTGCTTATATGTTTCTTAGACTATATAGAAGCAATATATACAAGGATTTCAACCGTCTACCTGTTCCATTCATTGTTCTACTTGTCGAAAGTTACAAATAATTACCGATAAAGGATTAACCATTGGGGCTCATTGTTCACTTACACTTGAAGAACAAAAAATTGGCGAATTGTACTGTTTGGATGCTTTGCATATATGTTTCATAGACTATATAGGTGCAATATATACAAAGATTTCAACCGTCTACCTGTTCCATTCATTGTTTTACTTGTCGAAAGTTACAAATAATTTCCTTTAAAGGATTAACAATGGGGCTCATTGTTCACTTAAACTTGAAGAACAAAAAATTGGCGAACTGCACTGTTTGAATGCTTTGCATATATGTTTCTTAGACTATATAGAAGCAATATATACAATGATTTCAACCGTCTACCTGTTCCATTCATTGTTCTACTTGTCGAATGTTACAAATAATTTCCGTTTAGGCATTAACAATGGGGATCGTAGTTTACTTAATCTTGAAGAACAAGAAATTGGCGAATTGTGCTGTTTGGATGCTTTGCATATATGTTTCTTAGACTATATAGAAGCAATATATACAAAGATTTCAACCGTCTACCTGTTCCATTCATTGTTCTACTTGTCGAAAGTTACAAATAATTTCCTTTAAAGGATTAACAATGGGGCTCATTGTTCACTTAAACTTGATGAACAAAAAATCGGCGAATTGTACTGTTTGGATGCTTTGCATATATATTTCTTAGACTATATAGAAGCAATATATACAATAATTTCAACAGTCTACCTGTTCCATTTATTGTTCTACTTGTCGAAATTTACAAATAATTTCCTTTAAAGGATTAACAATGGGGCTCGTAGTTCACTTAAACTTGAAGAACAAAAAATTGGCGAATGGTACTGTTTGGATGCTTTGCATATATGTTTCTTAGACTATATAGAAGCAATGTATACAAAGATTTCAACCGTCTACCTGTTCCATTCATTGTTCTACTTGTCGCAAGTTACAAATAATTTCCGTTAAAGTATTAACAATGGGGCTCGTAGTTCACTTAAACTTGAAGATCAAAAAATTGGCGAATTGTACTGTTTGGATGCTTTGCATATATGTATCTTAGACCATATAGAAGCAATATATACAAAGATTTCAACCGTCTACCTGTTCCATTCATTGTTCTACTTGAAGAAAGTTGCAAATAATTTCCATTTCATGATTATCAATGGGGCTCGCAGTTCACTTAAACTTGAAGATCAAAAAATTGGCGATTGTTACTGTTTAGATGCTTTGCATATAGGTTTCTTAGACTATATAGAAGCAATATATACAAAGATTTCAACCGTCTACCTGTTCCATTCATTGTTCTACTTGTCGAAAATTACAAATAATTTCCTATAAAGGATTAACCATTGGGGCTCATTGATCACTTACACTTGAAGAACAAAAAATTGGCGTATGGTACTGTTTGGATGCTTTGCATATATGTTTCTTAGACTATATAGAAGCAATATATACAATGATTTCAACAGTCTACCTGTTCCATTCATTGTTCTACTTGTCGAAATTTACAAATAATTTCCTTTAAAGGATTAACAATGGGGCTCGTAGTTCACTTAAACTTGAAGAACAAAAAATTGGCGAATGGTACTGTTAGGATGCTTTGCAAATATGTTTCTTAGACTATATAGAAGCAATATATACATTGATTTCAACCGGCTACCTGTTCCATTCATTGTTCTACTTGTCGAAATTTACAAATAATTTCCGATAAAGGATTAACCATTGGGGCTCATTGTTCACTTAAACTTGAAGAACAAACAATTGGCGAATTGTACTGTTTGGATGCTTTGCATATATGTTTCTTAGACTATATAGATGCAATATATACAAAGATTTCAACCGGCTACCTGTTCCATTCATTGTTCTACTTGTCGAAATTTACAAATAATTTCCGATAAAGGATTAACCATTGGGGCTCATTGTTCACTTAAACTTGAAGAACAAAAAATTGGCGAATGGTACTGTTTGGATGCTTTGCATATATGTTTCTTAGACTATATAGAAGCAATATATACATTGATTTCAACCGGCTACCTGTTCCATTCATTGTTCTACTTGTCGAAAGTTACAAATAATTTCCTATAAAGGATTAACAATGGGGCTCATTGTTCACTTAAACTTGAAGGACAAAAAAATGGCGAATGGTACTGTTTGGATGCTTTGCGTACATGTTTCTTAGACTATATGGAAGCAATATATACAAGGATTTCAACCGTCTACCTGTTCCATTCATTGTTCTACTTGTCGAAATTTACAAATAATTTCCTTTAAAGGATTAACAATGGGGCTCGTAGTTCACTTAAACTTGAAGAACAAAAAATTGGCGAATGGTACTGTTTGGATGCTTTGCATATATGTTTCTTAGACTATATAGAAGCAATGTATACAAAGATTTCAACCGTCTACCTGTTCCATTCATTGTTCTACTTGTCGCAAGTTACAAATAATTTCCGTTAAAGTATTAACAATGGGGCTCGTAGTTCACTTAAACTTGAAGATCAAAAAATTAGCGAATTGTACTGTTTGGATGCTTTGCATATATGTATCTTAAACTATATAGAAGCAATATATACAATGATTTCAACCGTCTACCTGTTCCATTCATTGTTCTACTTGTCGAAAGTTACAAATAATTTCCGTTAAGTGATTAACAATGGGGATCGTAGTTTACTTAAACTTGAAGAACAAAAAATTGGCGAATTGTACTGTTTGGATGCTTTGCATATATGTTTCTTAGACTATATAGAAGCAATATATACAATGATTTCAACCGTCTACCTGTTCCATTCATTGTTCTACTTGTCGAAAGTTACAAATAATTTCCTTTAAAGGATTAACAATGGGGCTCATTGTTCACTTAAACTTGATGAACAAAAAATCGGCGAATTGTACTGTTTGGATGCTTTGCATATATATTTCTTAGACTATATAGAAGCAATATATACAATAATTTCAACAGTCTACCTGTTCCATTCATTGTTCTACTTGTCGAAATTTACAAATAATTTCCTTTAAAGGATTAACAATGGGGCTCGTAGTTCACTTAAACTTGAAGAACAAAAAATTGGCGAATGGTACTGTTTGGATGCTTTGCATATATGTTTCTTAGACTATATAGAAGCAATGTATACAAAGATTTCAACCGTCTACCTGTTCCATTCATTGTTCTACTTGTCGCAAGTTACAAATAATTTCCGTTAAAGTATTAACAATGGGGCTCGTAGTTCACTTAAACTTGAAGATCAAAAAATTGGCGAATTGTACTGTTTGGATGCTTTGCATATATGTATCTTAGACCATATAGAAGCAATATATACAAAGATTTCAACCGTCTACCTGTTCCATTCATTGTTCTACTTGAAGAAAGTTGCAAATAATTTCCATTTCATGATTATCAATGGGGCTCGCAGTTCACTTAAACTTGAAGATCAAAAAATTGGCGATTGTTACTGTTTAGATGCTTTGCATATAGGTTTCTTAGACTATATAGAAGCAATATATACAAAGATTTCAACCGTCTACCTGTTCCATTCATTGTTCTACTTGTCGAAAATTACAAATAATTTCCTATAAAGGATTAACCATTGGGGCTCATTGATCACTTACACTTGAAGAACAAAAAATTGGCGTATGGTACTGTTTGGATGCTTTGCATATATGTTTCTTAGACTATATAGAAGCAATATATACAATGATTTCAACAGTCTACCTGTTCCATTCATTGTTCTACTTGTCGAAATTTACAAATAATTTCCTTTAAAGGATTAACAATGGGGCTCGTAGTTCACTTAAACTTGAAGAACAAAAAATTGGCGAATGGTACTGTTAGGATGCTTTGCAAATATGTTTCTTAGACTATATAGAAGCAATATATACATTGATTTCAACCGGCTACCTGTTCCATTCATTGTTCTACTTGTCGAAATTTACAAATAATTTCCGATAAAGGATTAACCATTGGGGCTCATTGTTCACTTAAACTTGAAGAACAAACAATTGGCGAATTGTACTGTTTGGATGCTTTGCATATATGTTTCTTAGACTATATAGATGCAATATATACAAAGATTTCAACCGGCTACCTGTTCCATTCATTGTTCTACTTGTCGAAATTTACAAATAATTTCCGATAAAGGATTAACCATTGGGGCTCATTGTTCACTTAAACTTGAAGAACAAAAAATTGGCGAATGGTACTGTTTGGATGCTTTGCATATATGTTTCTTAGACTATATAGAAGCAATATATACATTGATTTCAACCGGCTACCTGTTCCATTCATTGTTCTACTTGTCGAAAGTTACAAATAATTTCCTATAAAGGATTAACAATGGGGCTCATTGTTCACTTAAACTTGAAGGACAAAAAAATGGCGAATGGTACTGTTTGGATGCTTTGCGTACATGTTTCTTAGACTATATGGAAGCAATATATACAAGGATTTCAACCGTCTACCTGTTCCATTCATTGTTCTACTTGTCGAAATTTACAAATAATTTCCTTTAAAGGATTAACAATGGGGCTCGTAGTTCACTTAAACTTGAAGAACAAAAAATTGGCGAATGGTACTGTTTGGATGCTTTGCATATATGTTTCTTAGACTATATAGAAGCAATGTATACAAAGATTTCAACCGTCTACCTGTTCCATTCATTGTTCTACTTGTCGCAAGTTACAAATAATTTCCGTTAAAGTATTAACAATGGGGCTCGTAGTTCACTTAAACTTGAAGATCAAAAAATTAGCGAATTGTACTGTTTGGATGCTTTGCATATATGTATCTTAAACTATATAGAAGCAATATATACAATGATTTCAACCGTCTACCTGTTCCATTCATTGTTCTACTTGTCGAAAGTTACAAATAATTTCCGTTAAGTGATTAACAATGGGGATCGTAGTTTACTTAAACTTGAAGAACAAAAAATTGGCGAATTGTACTGTTTGGATGCTTTGCATATATGTTTCTTAGACTATATAGAAGCAATATATACAATGATTTCAACCGTCTACCTGTTCCATTCATTGTTCTACTTGTCGAAAGTTACAAATAATTTCCGTTAAGGGATTAACAATGGGGATCGTAGTTTACTTAAACTTGAAGAACAAAAAATTGGCGAATTGTACTGTTTGGATGCTTTGCTTATATGTTTCTTAGACTATATAGAAGCAATATATACAAGGATTTCAACCGTCTACCTGGTCCATTCATTGTTCTACTTGTCGAAAGTTACAAATAATTACCGATAAAGGATTAACCATTGGGGCTCATTGTTCACTTAAACTTGAAGAACAAAAAATTGGCGAATTGTACTGTTTGGATGCTTTGCATATATGTTTCATAGACTATATAGATGCAACATATACAAAGATTTCAACCGTCTACCTGTTCCATTCATTGTTCTACTTGTCGAAAGTTACAAATAATTTCCTTTAAAGGATTAACAATGGGGCTCATTGTTCACTTAAACTTGAAGAACAAAAAATTGGCGAATTGTACTGTTTGGATGCTTTGCATATATGTTTCTTAGACTATATAGATGCAATATATACAAAGATTTCAACCGGCTACCTGTTCCATTCATTGTTCTACTTGTCGAAATTTACAAATAATTTCCGATAAAGGATTAACCATTGGGGCTCATTGTTCACTTAAACTTGAAGAACAAAAAATTGGCGAATGGTACTGTTTGGATGCTTTGCATATATGTTTCTTAGACTATATAGAAGCAATATATACATTGATTTTAACCGGCTACCTGTTCCATTCATTGTTCTACTTGTCGAAATTTACAAATAATTTCCGATAAAGGATTAACCATTGGGGCTCATTGTTCACTTAAAGTTGAAGAACAAACAATTGGCGAATTGTACTGTTTGGATGCTTTGCATATATGTTTCTTAGACTATATAGATGCAATCTATACAAGGATTTCAACCGTCTACCTGTTCCATTCATTGTTCTACTTGTCGAAAGTTACAAATAATTACCGATAAAGGATTAACCATTGGGGCTCATTGTTCACTTAAACTTGAAGAACAAAAAATTGGCGAATTGTACTGTTTGGATGCTTTGCATATATGTTTCTTAGACTATATAGAAGCAATATATACAAAGTTTTCAACCGTCTACCTGTTCCATTCATTGTTCTACTTGTCGAAAGTTACAAATAATTTCCTTTAAAGGATTAACAATGGGGCTCATTGTTCACTTAAACTTGAAGAACAAAAAATTGGCGAATTGTACTGTTTGGATGCTTTGCATATATGTTTCTTAGACTATATAGAAGCAATATATACAATGATTTCAACCGTCTACCTATTCCATTCATTGTTCTACTTGTCGAAATTTACAAATAATTTCCTTTAAAGGATTAACAATGGGGCTCGTAGTTCACTTAAACTTGAAGAGCAAAAAATTGTCGAATTGTACTGTTTGGATGCTTTGCATATATGTTTCTTAAACTATATAGAAGCAATATATACAATGATTTCAACCGTCTACCTGTTCCATTCATTGTTCTACTTGTCGAAAGTTACAAATAATTTCCGTTAAGGGATTAACAATGGGGATCGTAGTTTACTTAAACTTGTAGAACAAAAAATTGGCGAATTGTACTGTTTGGATGCTTTGCATATATGTTTCTTAGACTATATAGAAGCAATATATACAATGATTTCAACCGTCTACCTGTTCCATTCATTGTTCTACTTGTCGAAAGTTACAAATAATTTCCTTTAAGTGATTAACAATGGGGATCGTAGTTTACTTAAACTTGAAGAACAAAAAATTGGCGAATTGTACTGTTTGGATGCTTTGCTTATATGTTTCTTAGACTATATAGAAGCAATATATACAATGATTTCAACCGTCTACCTGTTCCATTCATTGTTCTACTTGTCGAAAGTTACAAATAATTACCGATAAAGGATTAACCATTGGGGCTCATTGTTCACTTACACTTGAAGAACAAAAAATTGGCGAATTGTACTGTTTGGATGCTTTGCATATATGTTTCATAGACTATATAGGTGCAATATATACAAAGATTTCAACCGTCTACCTGTTCCATTCATTGTTCTACTTGTCGAAAGTTACAAATAATTTCCTTTAAAGGATTAACAATGGGGCTCATTGTTCACTTAAACTCGAAGAACAAAAAATTGGCGAATTGTACTGTTTGGATGCTTTGCATATATGTTTCTTAGACTATATAGAAGCAATATATACAAAGATTTCAACCGTCTACCTGTTCCATTCATTGTTCTACTTGTCGAAAGTTACAAATAATTTCCTTTAAAGGATTAACCATTGGGGCTCATTGTTCACTTAAACTTGAAGAACAAAAAATTGGCGAATTGTACTGTTTGGATGCTTTGCATATATGTTTCTTATACTATATAGAAGCAACATATACAAAGATTTCAACCGTCTACGTGTTCCATTCATTGTTCTACTTGTCGAAAGTTACTATTAATTTCCGTTAAAGTATTAACAATGGGGCTCGTAGTTCTCTTAAACTTGAAGAGCAAAAAATTGGCGAATTGTACTGTTTGGATGCTTTGCATATATGTTTCTTGGACTATATAGAAGCAATATATACAATGATTTCAACCGTCTACCTGTTCCATTCATTGTTCTACTTGTCGAATGTTACAAATAATTTCCGTTAAGGGATTAACAATGGGGATCGTAGTTTACTTAAACTTGAAGAACAAAAAATTTGCGTATTGTACTGTTTGGATGCTTTGCATATATGTTTCTTAGACTATATAGAAGCAATATATACAATGATTTCAACCGTCTACCTATTCCATTCATTGTTCTACTTGTCGAAATTTACAAATAATTTCCGTTAAAGTATTAACAATGGGGCTCGTAGTTCACTTAAACTTGAAGATCAAAAAATTGGCGAATTGTACTGTTTGGATGCTTTGCATATATGTATCTTAAACTATATAGAAGCAATATATACAATGATTTCAACCGTCTACCTGTTCCATTCATTGTTCTACTTGTCGAAAGTTACAAATAATTTCCGTTAAGTGATTAACAATGGGGATCGTAGTTTACTTAAACTTGAAGAACAAAAAATTGGCGAATTGTACTGTTTGGATGCTTTGCATATATGTTTCTTAGACTATATAGAAGCAATATATACAATGATTTCAACCGTCTACCTGTTCCATTCATTGTTCTACTTGTCGAAAGTTACAAATAGTTTCCGTTAAGGGATTAACAACGGGGATCGTAGTTTACTTAAACTTGCAGAACAAAAAATTGGCGAATTGTACTGTTTGGATGCTTTGCTTATATGTTTCTTAGACTATATAGAAGCAATATATACAAGGATTTCAACCGTCTACCTGGTCCATTCATTGTTCTACTTGTCGAAAGTTACAAATAATTACCGATAAAGGATTAACCATTGGGGCTCATTGTTCACTTAAACTTGAAGAACAAAAAATTGGCGAATTGTACTGTTTGGATGCTTTGCATATATGTTTCATAGACTATATAGATGCAACATATACAAAGATTTCAACCGTCTACCTGTTCCATTCATTGTTCTACTTGTCGAAAGTTACAAATAATTTCCTTTAAAGGATTAACAATGGGGCTCATTGTTCACTTAAACTTGAAGAACAAAAAATTGGCGAACTGTACTGTTTGGATGCTTTGCATATATGTTTCTTAGACTATATAGAAGCAATATATACAATGATTTCAACAGTCTACCTGTTCCATTCATTGTTCTACTTGTCGAAATTTACAAATAATTTCCTATAAAGGATTAACAATGGGGCTCGTAGTTCACTTAAACTTGAAGAACAAAAAATTGGCGAATGGTACTGTTAGGATGCTTTGCATATATGTTTCTTAGACTATATAGAAGCAATATATACATTGATTTCAACCGGCTACCTGTTCCATTCATTGTTCTACTTGTCGAAATTTACAAATAATTTCCGATAAAGGATTAACCATTGGGGCTCATTGTTCACTTAAAGTTGAAGAACAAACAATTGGCGAATTGTACTGTTTGGATGCTTTGCATATATGTTTCTTAGACTATATAGATGCAATCTATACAAGGATTTCAACCGTCTACCTGTTCCATTCATTGTTCTACTTGTCGAAAGTTACAAATAATTACCGATAAAGGATTAACCATTGGGGCTCATTGTTCACTTAAACTTGAAGAACAAAAAATTGGCGAATTGTACTGTTTGGATGCTTTGCATATATGTTTCTTAGACTATATAGAAGCAATATATACAAAGTTTTCAACCGTCTACCTGTTCCATTCATTGTTCTACTTGTCGAAAGTTACAAATAATTTCCTTTAAAGGATTAACAATGGGGCTCATTGTTCACTTAAACTTGAAGAACAAAAAATTGGCGAATTGTACTGTTTGGATGCTTTGCATATATGTTTCTTAGACTATATAGAAGCAATATATACAATGATTTCAACCGTCTACCTATTCCATTCATTGTTCTACTTGTCGAAATTTACAAATAATTTCCTTTAAAGGATTAACAATGGGGCTCGTAGTTCACTTAAACTTGAAGAGCAAAAAATTGTCGAATTGTACTGTTTGGATGCTTTGCATATATGTTTCTTAAACTATATAGAAGCAATATATACAATGATTTCAACCGTCTACCTGTTCCATTCATTGTTCTACTTGTCGAAAGTTACAAATAATTTCCGTTAAGGGATTAACAATGGGGATCGTAGTTTACTTAAACTTGTAGAACAAAAAATTGGCGAATTGTACTGTTTGGATGCTTTGCATATATGTTTCTTAGACTATATAGAAGCAATATATACAATGATTTCAACCGTCTACCTGTTCCATTCATTGTTCTACTTGTCGAAAGTTACAAATAATTTCCTTTAAGTGATTAACAATGGGGATCGTAGTTTACTTAAACTTGAAGAACAAAAAATTGGCGAATTGTACTGTTTGGATGCTTTGCTTATATGTTTCTTAGACTATATAGAAGCAATATATACAATGATTTCAACCGTCTACCTGTTCCATTCATTGTTCTACTTGTCGAAAGTTACAAATAATTACCGATAAAGGATTAACCATTGGGGCTCCTTGTTCACTTACACTTGAAGAACAAAAAATTGGCGAATTGTACTGTTTGGATGCTTTGCATATATGTTTCATAGACTATATAGGTGCAATATATACAAAGATTTCAACCGTCTACCTGTTCCATTCATTGTTCTACTTGTCGAAAGTTACAAATAATTTCCTTTAAAGGATTAACAATGGGGCTCATTGTTCACTTAAACTCGAAGAACAAAAAATTGGCGAATTGTACTGTTTGGATGCTTTGCATATATGTTTCTTAGACTATATAGAAGCAATATATACAAAGATTTCAACCGTCTACCTGTTCCATTCATTGTTCTACTTGTCGAAAGTTACAAATAATTTCCTTTAAAGGATTAACCATTGGGGCTCATTGTTCACTTAAACTTGAAGAACAAAAAATTGGCGAATTGTACTGTTTGGATGCTTTGCATATATGTTTCTTATACTATATAGAAGCAACATATACAAAGATTTCAACCGTCTACGTGTTCCATTCATTGTTCTACTTGTCGAAAGTTACTATTAATTTCCGTTAAAGTATTAACAATGGGGCTCGTAGTTCTCTTAAACTTGAAGAGCAAAAAATTGGCGAATTGTACTGTTTGGATGCTTTGCATATATGTTTCTTGGACTATATAGAAGCAATATATACAATGATTTCAACCGTCTACCTGTTCCATTCATTGTTCTACTTGTCGAATGTTACAAATAATTTCCGTTAAGGGATTAACAATGGGGATCGTAGTTTACTTAAACTTGAAGAACAAAAAATTTGCGTATTGTACTGTTTGGATGCTTTGCATATATGTTTCTTAGACTATATAGAAGCAATATATACAATGATTTCAACCGTCTACCTATTCCATTCATTGTTCTACTTGTCGAAATTTACAAATAATTTCCGTTAAAGTATTAACAATGGGGCTCGTAGTTCACTTAAACTTGAAGATCAAAAAATTGGCGAATTGTACTGTTTGGATGCTTTGCATATATGTATCTTAAACTATATAGAAGCAATATATACAATGATTTCAACCGTCTACCTGTTCCATTCATTGTTCTACTTGTCGAAAGTTACAAATAATTTCCGTTAAGTGATTAACAATGGGGATCGTAGTTTACTTAAACTTGAAGAACAAAAAATTGGCGAATTGTACTGTTTGGATGCTTTGCATATATGTTTCTTAGACTATATAGAAGCAATATATACAATGATTTCAACCGTCTACCTGTTCCATTCATTGTTCTACTTGTCGAAAGTTACAAATAGTTTCCGTTAAGGGGTTAACAACGGGGATCGTAGTTTACTTAAACTTGCAGAACAAAAAATTGGCGAATTGTACTGTTTGGATGCTTTGCTTATATGTTTCTTAGACTATATAGAAGCAATATATACAAGGATTTCAACCGTCTACCTGGTCCATTCATTGTTCTACTTGTCGAAAGTTACAAATAATTACCGATAAAGGATTAACCATTGGGGCTCATTGTTCACTTAAACTTGAAGAACAAAAAATTGGCGAATTGTACTGTTTGGATGCTTTGCATATATGTTTCATAGACTATATAGATGCAACATATACAAAGATTTCAACCGTCTACCTGTTCCATTCATTGTTCTACTTGTCGAAAGTTACAAATAATTTCCTTTAAAGGATTAACAATGGGGCTCATTGTTCACTTAAACTTGAAGAACAAAAAATTGGCGAACTGTACTGTTTGGATGCTTTGCATATATGTTTCTTAGACTATATAGAAGCAATATATACAATGATTTCAACAGTCTACCTGTTCCATTCATTGTTCTACTTGTCGAAATTTACAAATAATTTCCTATAAAGGATTAACAATGGGGCTCGTAGTTCACTTAAACTTGAAGAACAAAAAATTGGCGAATGGTACTGTTAGGATGCTTTGCATATATGTTTCTTAGACTATATAGAAGCAATATATACATTGATTTCAACCGGCTACCTGTTCCATTCATTGTTCTACTTGTCGAAATTTACAAATAATTTCCGATAAAGGATTAACCATTGGGGCTCATTGTTCACTTAAACTTGAAGAACAAACAATTGGCGAAGTGTACTGTTTGGATGCTTTGCATATATGTTTCTTAGACTATATAGATGCAATATATACAAAGATTTCAACCGGCTACCTGTTCCATTCATTGTTCTACTTGTCGAAATTTACAAATAATTTCCGATAAAGGATTAACCATTGGGGCTCATTGTTCACTTACACTTGAAGAACAAAAAATTGGCGAATTGTACTGTTTGGATGCTTTGCATATATGTTTCATAGACTATATAGATGCAATATATACAAAGATTTCAACCGTCTACCTGTTCCATTCATTGTTCTACTTGTCGAAAGTTACAAATAATTTCCTTTAAAGGATTAACAATGGGGCTCATTGTTCACTTAAACTTGAAGAACAAAAAATTGGCGAACAGTACTGTTTGAATGCTTTGCATATATGTTTCTTAGACTATATAGAAGCAATATATACAATGATTTCAACAGTCTACCTGTTCCGTTCATTGTTCTACTTGTCGAAATTTACAAATAATTTCCTTTAAAGGATTAACAATGGGGCTCGTAGTTCACTTAAACTTGAAGAACAAAAAATTGGCGAATGGTACTGTTTGGATGCTTTGCATATATGTTTCTTAGACTATATAGAAGCAATATATACAAAGATTTCAACCGTCTACCTTTTCCATTCATTGTTCTACTTGTCGAAAGTTACAAATAATTTCCGATAACGGATTAAACATTGGGGCTCATTGTTCACTTAAACTTGAAGAACAAAAAATTGGCGAATTGTACTGTTTGGATGCTTTGCTTATATGTTTCTTAGACTATATAGAAGCAATATATACAATGATTTCAACCGTCTACCTGTTCCATTCATTGTTCTACTTGTCGAAAGTTACAAATAATTACCGATAAAGGATTAACCATTGGGGCTCATTGTTCACTTACACTTGAAGAACAAAAAATTGGCGAATTGTACTGTTTGGATGCTTTGCATATATGTTTCATAGACTATATAGGTGCAATATATACAAAGATTTCAACCGTCTACCTGTTCCATTCATTGTTCTACTTGTCGAAAGTTACAAATAATTTCCTTTAAAGGATTAACAATGGGGCTCATTGTTCACTTAAACTCGAAGAACAAAAAATTGGCGAATTGTACTGTTTGGATGCTTTGCATATATGTTTCTTAGACTATATAGAAGCAATATATACAAAGATTTCAACCGTCTACCTGTTCCATTCATTGTTCTACTTGTCGAAAGTTACAAATAATTTCCTTTAAAGGATTAACCATTGGGGCTCATTGTTCACTTAAACTTGAAGAACAAAAAATTGGCGAATTGTACTGTTTGGATGCTTTGCATATATGTTTCTTATACTATATAGAAGCAACATATACAAAGATTTCAACCGTCTACGTGTTCCATTCATTGTTCTACTTGTCGAAAGTTACTATTAATTTCCGTTAAAGTATTAACAATGGGGCTCGTAGTTCTCTTAAACTTGAAGAGCAAAAAATTGGCGAATTGTACTGTTTGGATGCTTTGCATATATGTTTCTTGGACTATATAGAAGCAATATATACAATGATTTCAACCGTCTACCTGTTCCATTCATTGTTCTACTTGTCGAATGTTACAAATAATTTCCGTTAAGGGATTAACAATGGGGATCGTAGTTTACTTAAACTTGAAGAACAAAAAATTTGCGTATTGTACTGTTTGGATGCTTTGCATATATGTTTCTTAGACTATATAGAAGCAATATATACAATGATTTCAACCGTCTACCTATTCCATTCATTGTTCTACTTGTCGAAATTTACAAATAATTTCCTTTAAAGGATTAACAATGGGGCTCGTAGTTCACTTAAACTTGAAGAACAAAAAATTGGCGAATGGTACTGTTTGGATGCTTTGCATATATGTTTCTTAGACTATATAGAAGCAATATATACAAAGATTTCAACCGTCTACCTGTTCCATTCATTGTTCTACTTGTCGAAATTTACAAATAATTTCCGATAACGGATTAACCATTGGGGCTGATTGTTCACTTAAACTTGAAGAACAAAAAATTGGCGAATTGTACTGTTTGGATGCTTTGCATATATGTTTCTTATACTATATAGAAGCAATATATACAAAGATTTCAACCGTCTACATGTCCCATTCATTGTTCTACTTGTCGAAAATTACAAATAATTACCGATAAAGGATTAACAATTGGGGCTCATTGTTCACTTAAACTTGAAGAACAAAAAATTGGCGCATCGTACTGTTTGGATGCTTTGCATATATGTTTCTTAGACTATATAGAAGCAATATATACAAAGATTTCAACCGTCTACCTGTTCCATTCATTGTTCTACATGTCGAAAGTTACAAATAATTTCCGATAAAGGATTAACAATGGGGCTCGTAGTTCACTTAAACTTGAAGAACAAAAAATTGTCGAATTGTACTGTTTGGATGCTTTGCATATAGGTTTCTTAGACTATATAGAAGCAATATATACAATGATTTCAACTGTCTACCTATTCCATTCATTGTTCTACTTGCCGAAATTTACAAATAATTTCCTTTAAAGGATTAACAATGGGGCTCGTAGTTCACTTAAACTTGAAGAACAAAAAATTGGCGAATTGTACTGTTTGGATGCTTTGCATATATGTTTCTTAGACTATATAGAAGCAATATATATAAAGACTTCTCCCGTCTACCTGTACTATTCATTGTTCTACTTGTAGAAAGTTACAAATAATTTCCGATAAAGGATTAACCATGGGGCCTCATAGTTCACTTAAACTTGAAGAACAAAAAATTGGCGAATGGTACTGTTTGGATGCTTTGCATATATGTTTCTTAGACGATATGGAAGCAACATATACAAAGATTTCAACCGTCTATGTGTTCCAATCATTGTTCTACTTGTAGAAAGTTACAATTAATTTCCGTTAAAGGATTAACCATTGGGGCTCATTGTTCACTTAAAATTGAAGAACAAAAAATTGGCAAATTGTACTGTTTGGATGCTTTGCATATATGTTTCCTAGACTATATAGAAACAATATATACAAAGATTTCAACCGTCTACCTGTTCCATTCATTGTTCTACTTGTCGAAATTTACAAATAATTTCCTTTAAAGGATTAACAATGGGGCTCGTTGTTCACTTAAACTTGAAGAACAATAAATTGGCGAATTGTACTGTTTGGATGCTTTGCATATATGTTTCTTAGACTATATAGAAGCAATATATAGAAAGATTTCAACCGTCTAACTGTTCCATTCATTGTTCTACTTGTCGAAAGTTAGAAATAATTTCCGTTAAAGGATTAACAATGGGACTCGTAGTTCACTTAAACTTGAAGAACAAAGAATTGGCGAATGGTACTGTTTAGATGCTTTGCATATATGTTTCTTAGACTATATAGAAGCAAAATATACATTGATTTCAACCGTCTACCTGTTCCATTCATTGTTCTACTTGTCGAAATTTACAAATAATTTCCTTTAAAAGAGTAACAATGGGGCTCGTAGTTCACTTAAACTTGAAGAACAAAAAATTGGCGAATGGTCCTATTTGGATGCTTTGCATATAGGTTGCTTAGACTATATAGAAGCAACATATACAAAGATTTCAACCGTCTACCAGTTCCATTCATTGTTCTACTTGTCGAAAGTTACAAATAATTTCCTTTAAAGGATTAACAATGGGGCTCGCTGTTCACTTAAACTTGAAGATCAAAAAATCGGCGAATTGTACTGTTTGGATGCTTTGCATATATATTTCTTAGACTATATAGAAGCAATATATACAATAATTTCAACAGTCTACCTGTTCCATTCATTGTTCTACTTGTCGAAATTTACAAATAATTTCCTTTAAAGGATTAACAATGGGGCTCGTAGTTCACTTAAACTTGAAGAACAAAAAATTGGCGAATGGTACTGTTTGGATGCTTTGCATATATGTTTCTTAGACTATATAGAAGCAATATATACAAAGATTTCAACCGTCTACCTGTTCCATTCATTGTTCTACTTGTCGAAATTTACAAATAATTTCCGATAACGGATTAACCATTGGGGCTCATTGTTCACTTAAACTTGAAGAACAAAAAATTGGCGAGTTGTACTGTTTGGATGCTTTGCATATATGTTCTCTTAGACTATATAGAAGCAATATATACAATGATTTCAACAGTCTACCTTTTCCATTCATTGTTCTACTTGTCGAAAGTTACAAATAATTTCCGTTAAGGGATTAACAATGGGGATCGCAGTTTACTTAAACTTGAAGAACAAAAAATTGGCGAATTGTACTGTTTGGATGCTTTGCATATATGTTTCTTAGACTATATAGAAGCAATATATACAATGATTTCAACCGTCTACCTGTTCCATTCATTGTTCTACTTGTCGAAAGTTACAAATAATTTCCGTTAAGTGATTAACAATGGGGATCGTAGTTTACTTAAACTTGAAGAACAAAAAATTGGCGAATTGTACTGTTTGGATGCTTTGCTTATATGTTTCTTAGACTATATAGAAGCAATATATACAAGGATTTCAACCGTCTACCTGTTCCATTCATTGTTCTACTTGTCGAAAGTTACAAATAATTACCGATAACGGATTAAACATTGGGGCTCATTGTTCACTTAAACTTGAAGAACAAAAAATTGGCGAATTGTACTGTTTGGATGCTTTGCATATATGTTTCTTATACTATATAGAAGCAATATATACAAAGATTTCAACCGTCTACCTGTTCCATTCACTGTTCTACTTGTCGAAAGTTACAAATAATTTCCGTTAAGGGATTAACAATGGGGATCGTAGTTCACTTAAACTTGAAGAACAAAAAATTGGCGAATTGTACTGTTTGGATGCTTTGCGTACATGTTTCTTAGACTATATGGAAGCAATATATACAAAGATTTCAACCATCTACGTGTTCCAATCATTGTTCTACTTGTCGAAAGTTACAAATAATTTCCTTTAAAGGATTAACAATGGGGCTCGCTGTTCACTTAAACTTGAAGATCAAAAAATCGGCGAATTGTACTGTTTGGATGCTTTGCATATATATTTCTTAGACTATATAGAAGCAATATATACAATAATTTCAACAGTCTACCTGTTCCATTCATTGTTCTACTTGTCGAAATTTACAAATAATTTCCTTTAAAGGATTAACAATGGGGCTCGTAGTTCACTTAAACTTGAAGAACAAAAAATTGGCGAATGGTACTGTTTGGATGCTTTGCATATATGTTTCTTAGACTATATAGAAGCAATATATACAAAGATTTCAACCGTCTACCTGTTCCATTCATTGTTCTACTTGTCGAAATTTACAAATAATTTCCTTTAAAGTATTAACAATGGGGCTCGTAGTTCACTTAAAATTGAAGAACAAAAAATTGGCAAATTGTACTGTTTGGATGCTTTGCATATATGTTTCCTAGACTATATAGAAACAATATATACAAAGATTTCAACCGTCTACCTGTTCCATTCATTGTTCTACTTGTCGAAATTTACAAATAATTTCCTTTAAAGTATTAACAATGGGGCTCGTAGTTCACTTAAACTTGAAGATCAAAAAATTGGCGAATTGTACTGTTTGGATGCTTTGCATATATGTTTCTTAGACTATATAGAAGCAACATATACAAAGATTTCAACCGTCTACCTGTTCCATTCATTGTTCTACTTGTCGAAAGTTACAAATAATTTCTGTTAAAGGATTAACAATGGGGCTCATTGTTCACTTAAACTTGAAGAACATAAAATTGGCGGATGGTACTGTTTGGATGCTTTGCGTACATGTTCCTTAGACTATATGGAAGCAACATATACAAAGATTTCAACCGTCTACTTGTTCCAATCATTGTTCTACTTGTCGAAATTTACAAATAATTTCCTTTAAAGTATTAACAATGGGGCTCGTTGTTCTCTTAAACTTGAAGAACAATAAATTGGCGAATGGTACTGTTTGGATGCTTTGCATATATGTTTCTTAGACTATATAGAAGCAATATATACAAAGATTTCAACCGTCTACCTGTTCCATTCATTGTTCTACTTGTCGAAAATTACAAATAATTTCCTTTAAAGGATTAACAATGGGGCTCGCTGTTCACTTAAACTTGAAGAACAAAAAATTGGCGAATGGTACTGTTTGGATGCTTTGCATATATGTTTCTTAGACTATATAGAAGCAATATATACAAAGATTTCAACCGTCTACCTGTTCCATTTATTGTTCTACTTGTCGAAATTTACAAATAATTTCCGATAACGGATTAACCATTGGGGCTCATTGTTCACTTAAACTTGAAGAGCAAAAAATTGGCGAATTGTACTGTTTGGATGCTTTGCATATATGTTTCTTATACTATATAGAAGCAATATATACAAAGATTTCAACCGTCTACATGTCCCATTCATTGTTCTACTTGTCGAAAATTACAAATAATTACCGATAAAGGATTAACAATTGGGGCTCATTGTTCACTTAAACTTGAAGAACAAAAAATTGGCGCATCGTACTGTTTGGATGCTTTGCATATATGTTTCTTAGACTATATAGAAGCAATATATACAAAGATTTCAACCGTCTACCTGTTCCATTCATTGTTCTACATGTCGAAAGTTACAAATAATTTCCGATAAAGGATTAACAATGAGGCTCGTAGTTCACTTAAACTTGAAGAACAAAAAATTGTCGAATTGTACTGTTTGGATGCTTTGCATATAGGTTTCTTAGACTATATAGAAGCAATATATACAATGATTTCAACTGTCTACCTATTCCATTCATTGTTCTACTTGCCGAAATTTACAAATAATTTCCTTTAAAGGATTAACAATGGGGCTCGTAGTTCACTTAAACTTGAAGAGCAAAAAATTGTCGAATTTTACTGTTTGGATGCTTTGCATATATGTTTCTTAGACTATATAGAAGCAATATATATAATGATTTCAACCGTCTACCTGTTCCATTCATTGTTCTACTTGTCGAAAGTTACAAATAATTTCCGTTAAGGGATTAACAATGGGGATCGTAGTTTACTTAAACTTGAAGAACAAAAAATTGGCGAATTGTACTGTTTGGATGCTTTGCATATATGTTTCTTAGACTATATAGAAGCAATATATACAATGATTTCAACCGTCTACCTGTTCCATTCATTGTTCTACTTGTCGAAAGTTACAAATAATTTCCGTTAAGGGATTGACAATGGGGATCGTAGTTTACTTAAACTTGAAGAACAAAAAATTGGCGAATTGTACTGTTTGGATGCTTTGCTTATATGTTTCTTAGACTATATAGAAGCAATATATACAAGGATTTCAACCGTCTACCTGGTCCATTCATTGTTCTACTTGTCGAAAGTTACAAATAATTTCCGATAAAGGATTAACCATGGGGGCTCATTGTTCCCTTAAACTTGAAGAACAATAAATTTGCGAATGGTACTGTTTGGATGCTTTGCATATATGTTTCTTAGACTATATAGAAGCAATATATACAAAGAATTCAACCGTCTACCTGTTCCATTCATTGTTCTACTTGTCGAAAGTTACAAATAATTTCCGATAAAGGATTAACCATTGGGGTTCATTGTTCACTTAAACTTGAAAAACAAAAAATCGGCGAATTGTACTGTTTGGATGCTTTGCATATATGTTTCTTAGACTATATGGAAGCATATATGTACAATGATTTCAACCGTCTACCTATTCCATTCATTTTTCTACTTGTCTAAATTTACAAATAATTTCCTCTAAAGGATTAACAATGGGGCTCGTTGTACACTTAAACTTGAAGAACAATAAATTGGCGAATTGTACTGTTTGGATGCTTTGCTTATATGTTTCTTAGACTATATAGAAGCAATATATACAAGGATTTCAACCGTCTACCTGGTCCATTCATTGTTCTACTTGTCGAAAGTTGCAAATAATTTCCGATAAAGGATTAACCATGGGGGCTCATTGTTCCCTTAAACTTGAAGAACAATAAATTTGCGAATGGTACTGTTTGGATGCTTTGCATATATGTTTCTTAGACTATATAGAAGCAATATATACAAAGAATTCAACCGTCTACCTGTTCCATTCATTGTTCTACTTGTCGAAAGTTACAAATAATTTCTGTTAAAGGATTAACAATGGGGCTCATTGTTCACTTAAACTTGAAGAACATAAAATTGGCGGATGGTACTGTTTGGATGCTTTGCGTACATGTTCCTTAGACTATATGGAAGCAACATATACAAAGATTTCAACCGTCTACTTGTTCCAATCATTGTTCTACTTGTCGAAATTTACAAATAATTTCCTTTAAAGTATTAACAATGGGGCTCGTTGTTCTCTTAAACTTGAAGAACAATAAATTGGCGAATGGTACTGTTTGGATGCTTTGCATATATGTTTCTTAGACTATATAGAAGCAATATATACAAAGATTTCAACCGTCTACCTGTTCCATTCATTGTTCTACTTGTCGAAAATTACAAATAATTTCCTTTAAAGGATTAACAATGGGGCTCGCTGTTCACTTAAACTTGAAGAACAAAAAATTGGCGAATGGTACTGTTTGGATGCTTTGCATATATGTTTCTTAGACTATATAGAAGCAATATATACAAAGATTTCAACCGTCTACCTGTTCCATTTATTGTTCTACTTGTCGAAATTTACAAATAATTTCCGATAACGGATTAACCATTGGGGCTCATTGTTCACTTAAACTTGAAGAGCAAAAAATTGGCGAATTGTACTGTTTGGATGCTTTGCATATATGTTTCTTATACTATATAGAAGCAATATATACAAAGATTTCAACCGTCTACATGTCCCATTCATTGTTCTACTTGTCGAAAATTACAAATAATTACCGATAAAGGATTAACAATTGGGGCTCATTGTTCACTTAAACTTGAAGAACAAAAAATTGGCGCATCGTACTGTTTGGATGCTTTGCATATATGTTTCTTAGACTATATAGAAGCAATATATACAAAGATTTCAACCGTCTACCTGTTCCATTCATTGTTCTACATGTCGAAAGTTACAAATAATTTCCGATAAAGGATTAACAATGAGGCTCGTAGTTCACTTAAACTTGAAGAACAAAAAATTGTCGAATTGTACTGTTTGGATGCTTTGCATATAGGTTTCTTAGACTATATAGAAGCAATATATACAATGATTTCAACTGTCTACCTATTCCATTCATTGTTCTACTTGCCGAAATTTACAAATAATTTCCTTTAAAGGATTAACAATGGGGCTCGTAGTTCACTTAAACTTGAAGAGCAAAAAATTGTCGAATTTTACTGTTTGGATGCTTTGCATATATGTTTCTTAGACTATATAGAAGCAATATATATAATGATTTCAACCGTCTACCTGTTCCATTCATTGTTCTACTTGTCGAAAGTTACAAATAATTTCCGTTAAGGGATTAACAATGGGGATCGTAGTTTACTTAAACTTGAAGAACAAAAAATTGGCGAATTGTACTGTTTGGATGCTTTGCATATATGTTTCTTAGACTATATAGAAGCAATATATACAATGATTTCAACCGTCTACCTGTTCCATTCATTGTTCTACTTGTCGAAAGTTACAAATAATTTCCGTTAAGGGATTGACAATGGGGATCGTAGTTTACTTAAACTTGAAGAACAAAAAATTGGCGAATTGTACTGTTTGGATGCTTTGCTTATATGTTTCTTAGACTATATAGAAGCAATATATACAAGGATTTCAACCGTCTACCTGGTCCATTCATTGTTCTACTTGTCGAAAGTTACAAATAATTTCCGATAAAGGATTAACCATGGGGGCTCATTGTTCCCTTAAACTTGAAGAACAATAAATTTGCGAATGGTACTGTTTGGATGCTTTGCATATATGTTTCTTAGACTATATAGAAGCAATATATACAAAGAATTCAACCGTCTACCTGTTCCATTCATTGTTCTACTTGTCGAAAGTTACAAATAATTTCCGATAAAGGATTAACCATTGGGGTTCATTGTTCACTTAAACTTGAAAAACAAAAAATCGGCGAATTGTACTGTTTGGATGCTTTGCATATATGTTTCTTAGACTATATGGAAGCATATATGTACAATGATTTCAACCGTCTACCTATTCCATTCATTTTTCTACTTGTCTAAATTTACAAATAATTTCCTCTAAAGGATTAACAATGGGGCTCGTTGTACACTTAAACTTGAAGAACAATAAATTGGCGAATTGTACTGTTTGGATGCTTTGCTTATATGTTTCTTAGACTATATAGAAGCAATATATACAAGGATTTCAACCGTCTACCTGGTCCATTCATTGTTCTACTTGTCGAAAGTTGCAAATAATTTCCGATAAAGGATTAACCATGGGGGCTCATTGTTCCCTTAAACTTGAAGAACAATAAATTTGCGAATGGTACTGTTTGGATGCTTTGCATATATGTTTCTTAGACTATATAGAAGCAATATATACAAAGAATTCAACCGTCTACCTGTTCCATTCATTGTTCTACTTGTCGAAAGTTACAAATAATTTCCGATAAAGGATTAACCATTGGGGTTCATTGTTCACTTAAACTTGAAAAACAAAAAATCGGCGAATTGTACTGTTTGGATGCTTTGCATATATGTTTCTTAGACTATATGGAAGCATATATATACAATGATTTCAACCGTCTACCTATTCCATTCATTGTTCTACTTGTCTAAATTTACAAATAATTTCCTCTAACGGATTAACAATGGGGCTCGTTGTACACTTAAACTTGAAGAACAATAAATTGGCGAATTGTACTGTTTGGATGCTTTGCATATATGTTTCTTAGACTATATAGAAGCAATATATACAAAGATTTCACCCGTCTACCTGTACTATTCATTGTTCTACTTGTCGAAGTTTACAAATAATTTCCTTTAAAGCATTAACAATGGGGCTCGTTGTACACTTAAACTTGAAGAACAATAAATTGGCGAATTGTACTGTTTGGATGCTTTGCATATATGTTTCTTAGACTATATAGAAGCAATATATACAAAGAATTCAACCGTCTACCTGTTCCATTCATTGTTCTACTTGTCGAAAGTTACAAATAATTTCTGTTAAAGGATTAACAATGGGGCTCATTGTTCACTTAAACTTGAAGAACAAAAAATTGGCGCATGGTACTGTTTGGATGCTTTGCGTACATGTTTCTTAGACTATATGGAAGCAATATATACAAAGATTTCAACCGTCTACCTGTTCAATTCATTGTTCTACTTGTCGAACATTACAAATAATTTCCGATAAAGGATTAACAATAGGGCTCATTGTTCACTTAAACTTGAAGAACATAAAATTGGCGAATGGTACTGTTTGGATGCTTTGCGTACATGTTCCTTAGACTATATGGAAGCAACATATACAAAGATTTCAACCGTCTACTTGTTCCAATCATTGTTCTACTTGTCGAAATTTACAAATAATTTCCTTTAAAGTATTAACAATGGGGCTCGTTGTTCTCTTAAACTTGAAGAACAATAAATTGGCGAATTGTACTGTTTGGATGCTTTGCATATATGTTTCTTAGACTATATAGATGCAATATATACATAGATTTCAACCGTCTACCTGTTCCATTCATTGTTCTACTTGTCGAAAGTTACAAATAATTTCCTTTAAAGGATTATCAATGGGGCTCATTGTTCACTTAAACTTGAAGAACAAAAAATTGGCGAGTTGTACTGTTTGGATGCTTTGCAAATATGTTCTCTTAGACTATATAGAAGCAATATATACAATGATTTCAACAGTCTACCTTTTCCATTCAATGTTCTACTTGTCGAAAGTTACAAATAATTTCCGATAACGGATTAAACATTGGGGTTCATTGTTCACTTAATCTTGAAGAACAATAAATTGGCGAATTGTACTGTTTGGATGCTTTGCATATATGTTTCTTAGACTATATAGAAGCAATATATCCAAAGATTTCACCCGTCTACCTGTACTATTCATTGTTCTACTTGTCGAAAGTTACAAATAATTTCCGATAAAGGATTAACAATGGGGCTCGTAGTTCACTTAAACTTGAAGAGCAAAAAATTGGCGAATTGTACTGTTTGGACGCTTTGCATATATGTTTCTTAGACTATATGGAAGCAATATATACAAAGATTT
The DNA here is from genome assembly GCA_963989415.1 of Cerceris ruficornis. Taxonomy (NCBI): domain Eukaryota; kingdom Metazoa; phylum Arthropoda; class Insecta; order Hymenoptera; family Crabronidae; genus Cerceris; species Cerceris ruficornis. The sequence continues at coordinate 1,071,234 of CAXDIW010000109.1, forward strand.
CAACCGTCTACGTGTTCCAATAATTGTTCTACTTGTCGAAATTTACAAATAATTTCCTGTAAAGGATTAACAATGGGGCTCGTTGTTCACTTAAACTTGAAGAACAAAAAATTGGCGAATTGTACTGTTTGGATGCTTTGCATATATGTTTCTTAGACTATATAGAAGCAATATATATAAAGACTTCTCCCGTCTACCTGTACTATTCATTGTTCTACTTGTAGAAAGTTACAAATAATTTCCGATAAAGGATTAACCATGGGGCCTCATAGTTCACTTAAACTTGAAGAACAAAAAATTGGCGAATGGTACTGTTTGGATGCTTTGCATATATGTTTCTTAGACGATATGGAAGCAACATATACAAAGATTTCAACCGTCTATGTGTTCCAATCATTGTTCTACTTGTAGAAAGTTACAATTAATTTCCGTTAAAGGATTAACCATTGGGGCTCATTGTTCACTTAAAATTGAAGAACAAAAAATTGGCAAATTGTACTGTTTGGATGCTTTGCATATATGTTTCCTAGACTATATAGAAACAATATATACAAAGATTTCAACCGTCTACCTGTTCCATTCATTGTTCTACTTGTCGAAATTTACAAATAATTTCCTTTAAAGGATTAACAATGGGGCTCGTTGTTCACTTAAACTTGAAGAACAATAAATTGGCGAATTGTACTGTTTGGATGCTTTGCATATATGTTTCTTAGACTATATAGAAGCAATATATAGAAAGATTTCAACCGTCTAACTGTTCCATTCATTGTTCTACTTGTCGAAAGTTAGAAATAATTTCCGTTAAAGGATTAACAATGGGACTCGTAGTTCACTTAAACTTGAAGAACAAAGAATTGGCGAATGGTACTGTTTAGATGCTTTGCATATATGTTTCTTAGACTATATAGAAGCAAAATATACATTGATTTCAACCGTCTACCTGTTCCATTCATTGTTCTACTTGTCGAAATTTACAAATAATTTCCTTTAAAAGAGTAACAATGGGGCTCGTAGTTCACTTAAACTTGAAGAACAAAAAATTGGCGAATGGTCCTATTTGGATGCTTTGCATATAGGTTGCTTAGACTATATAGAAGCAACATATACAAAGATTTCAACCGTCTACCAGTTCCATTCATTGTTCTACTTGTCGAAAGTTACAAATAATTTCCTTTAAAGGATTAACAATGGGGCTCGCTGTTCACTTAAACTTGAAGATCAAAAAATCGGCGAATTGTACTGTTTGGATGCTTTGCATATATATTTCTTAGACTATATAGAAGCAATATATACAATAATTTCAACAGTCTACCTGTTCCATTCATTGTTCTACTTGTCGAAATTTACAAATAATTTCCTTTAAAGGATTAACAATGGGGCTCGTAGTTCACTTAAACTTGAAGAACAAAAAATTGGCGAATGGTACTGTTTGGATGCTTTGCATATATATTTCTTAGACTATATAGAAGCAATATATACAATAATTTCAACAGTCTACCTGTTCCATTCATTGTTCTACTTGTCGAAATTTACAAATAATTTCCTTTAAAGGATTAACAATGGGGCTCGTAGTTCACTTAAACTTGAAGAACAAAAAATTGGCGAATGGTACTGTTTGGATGCTTTGCATATATGTTTCTTAGACTATATAGAAGCAATATATACAAAGATTTCAACCGTCTACCTGTTCCATTCATTGTTCTACTTGTCGAAATTTACAAATAATTTCCGATAACGGATTAACCATTGGGGCTCATTGTTCACTTAAACTTGAAGAACAAAAAATTGGCGAGTTGTACTGTTTGGATGCTTTGCATATATGTTCTCTTAGACTATATAGAAGCAATATATACAATGATTTCAACAGTCTACCTTTTCCATTCATTGTTCTACTTGTCGAAAGTTACAAATAATTTCCGTTAAGGGATTAACAATGGGGATCGCAGTTTACTTAAACTTGAAGAACAAAAAATTGGCGAATTGTACTGTTTGGATGCTTTGCATATATGTTTCTTAGACTATATAGAAGCAATATATACAATGATTTCAACCGTCTACCTGTTCCATTCATTGTTCTACTTGTCGAAAGTTACAAATAATTTCCGTTAAGTGATTAACAATGGGGATCGTAGTTTACTTAAACTTGAAGAACAAAAAATTGGCGAATTGTACTGTTTGGATGCTTTGCTTATATGTTTCTTAGACTATATAGAAGCAATATATACAAGGATTTCAACCGTCTACCTGTTCCATTCATTGTTCTAATTGTCGAAAGTTACAAATAATTACCGATAACGGATTAAACATTGGGGCTCATTGTTCACTTAAACTTGAAGAACAAAAAATTGGCGAATTGTACTGTTTGGATGCTTTGCATATATGTTTCTTATACTATATAGAAGCAATATATACAAAGATTTCAACCGTCTACCTGTTCCATTCACTGTTCTACTTGTCGAAAGTTACAAATAATTTCCGTTAAGGGATTAACAATGGGGATCGTAGTTCACTTAAACTTGAAGAACAAAAAATTGGCGAATTGTACTGTTTGGATGCTTTGCGTACATGTTTCTTAGACTATATGGAAGCAATATATACAAAGATTTCAACCATCTACGTGTTCCAATCATTGTTCTACTTGTCGAAAGTTACAAATAATTTCCTTTAAAGGATTAACAATGGGGCTCGCTGTTCACTTAAACTTGAAGATCAAAAAATCGGCGAATTGTACTGTTTGGATGCTTTGCATATATATTTCTTAGACTATATAGAAGCAATATATACAATAATTTCAACAGTCTACCTGTTCCATTCATTGTTCTACTTGTCGAAATTTACAAATAATTTCCTTTAAAGGATTAACAATGGGGCTCGTAGTTCACTTAAACTTGAAGAACAAAAAATTGGCGAATGGTACTGTTTGGATGCTTTGCATATATGTTTCTTAGACTATATAGAAGCAATATATACAAAGATTTCAACCGTCTACCTGTTCCATTCATTGTTCTACTTGTCGAAATTTACAAATAATTTCCTTTAAAGTATTAACAATGGGGCTCGTAGTTCACTTAAAATTGAAGAACAAAAAATTGGCAAATTGTACTGTTTGGATGCTTTGCATATATGTTTCCTAGACTATATAGAAACAATATATACAAAGATTTCAACCGTCTACCTGTTCCATTCATTGTTCTACTTGTCGAAATTTACAAATAATTTCCTTTAAAGTATTAACAATGGGGCTCGTAGTTCACTTAAACTTGAAGATCAAAAAATTGGCGAATTGTACTGTTTGGATGCTTTGCATATATGTTTCTTAGACTATATAGAAGCAACATATACAAAGATTTCAACCGTCTACCTGTTCCATTCATTGTTCTACTTGTCGAAAGTTACAAATAATTTCTGTTAAAGGATTAACAATGGGGCTCATTGTTCACTTAAACTTGAAGAACATAAAATTGGCGGATGGTACTGTTTGGATGCTTTGCGTACATGTTCCTTAGACTATATGGAAGCAACATATACAAAGATTTCAACCGTCTACTTGTTCCAATCATTGTTCTACTTGTCGAAATTTACAAATAATTTCCTTTAAAGTATTAACAATGGGGCTCGTTGTTCTCTTAAACTTGAAGAACAATAAATTGGCGAATGGTACTGTTTGGATGCTTTGCATATATGTTTCTTAGACTATATAGAAGCAATATATACAAAGATTTCAACCGTCTACCTGTTCCATTCATTGTTCTACTTGTCGAAAATTACAAATAATTTCCTTTAAAGGATTAACAATGGGGCTCGCTGTTCACTTAAACTTGAAGATCAAAAAATCGGCGAATTGTACTGTTTGGATGCTTTGCATATATATTTCTTAGACTATATAGAAGCAATATATACAATAATTTCAACAGTCTACCTGTTCCATTCATTGTTCTACTTGTCGAAATTTACAAATAATTTCCTTTAAAGGATTAACAATGGGGCTCGTAGTTCACTTAAACTTGAAGAACAAAAAATTGGCGAATGGTACTGTTTGGATGCTTTGCATATATGTTTCTTAGACTATATAGAAGCAATATATACAAAGATTTCAACCGTCTACCTGTTCCATTTATTGTTCTACTTGTCGAAATTTACAAATAATTTCCGATAACGGATTAACCATTGGGGCTCATTGTTCACTTAAACTTGAAGAACAAAAAATTGGCGAATTGTACTGTTTGGATGCTTTGCATATATGTTTCTTATACTATATAGAAGCAATATATACAAAGATTTCAACCGTCTACATGTCCCATTCATTGTTCTACTTGTCGAAAATTACAAATAATTACCGATAAAGGATTAACAATTGGGGCTCATTGTTCACTTAAACTTGAAGAACAAAAAATTGGCGCATCGTACTGTTTGGATGCTTTGCATATATGTTTCTTAGACTATATAGAAGCAATATATACAAAGATTTCAACCGTCTACCTGTTCCATTCATTGTTCTACATGTCGAAAGTTACAAATAATTTCCGATAAAGGATTAACAATGAGGCTCGTAGTTCACTTAAACTTGAAGAACAAAAAATTGTCGAATTGTACTGTTTGGATGCTTTGCATATAGGTTTCTTAGACTATATAGAAGCAATATATACAATGATTTCAACTGTCTACCTATTCCATTCATTGTTCTACTTGCCGAAATTTACAAATAATTTCCTTTAAAGGATTAACAATGGGGCTCGTAGTTCACTTAAACTTGAAGAGCAAAAAATTGTCGAATTTTACTGTTTGGATGCTTTGCATATATGTTTCTTAGACTATATAGAAGCAATATATATAATGATTTCAACCGTCTACCTGTTCCATTCATTGTTCTACTTGTCGAAAGTTACAAATAATTTCCGTTAAGGGATTAACAATGGGGATCGTAGTTTACTTAAACTTGAAGAACAAAAAATTGGCGAATTGTACTGTTTGGATGCTTTGCATATATGTTTCTTAGACTATATAGAAGCAATATATACAATGATTTCAACCGTCTACCTGTTCCATTCATTGTTCTACTTGTCGAAAGTTACAAATAATTTCCGTTAAGGGATTGACAATGGGGATCGTAGTTTACTTAAACTTGAAGAACAAAAAATTGGCGAATTGTACTGTTTGGATGCTTTGCTTATATGTTTCTTAGACTATATAGAAGCAATATATACAATGATTTCAACCGTCTACCTGGTCCATTCATTGTTCTACTTGTCGAAAGTTACAAATAATTTCCGATAAAGGATTAACCATGGGGGCTCATTGTTCCCTTAAACTTGAAGAACAATAAATTTGCGAATGGTACTGTTTGGATGCTTTGCATATATGTTTCTTAGACTATATAGAAGCAATATATACAAAGAATTCAACCGTCTACCTGTTCCATTCATTGTTCTACTTGTCGAAAGTTACAAATAATTTCCGATAAAGGATTAACCATTGGGGTTCATTGTTCACTTAAACTTGAAAAACAAAAAATCGGCGAATTGTACTGTTTGGATGCTTTGCATATATGTTTCTTAGACTATATGGAAGCATATATGTACAATGATTTCAACCGTCTACCTATTCCATTCATTGTTCTACTTGTCTAAATTTACAAATAATTTCCTCTAAAGGATTAACAATGGGGCTCGTTGTACACTTAAACTTGAAGAACAATAAATTGGCGAATTGTACTGTTTGGATGCTTTGCTTATATGTTTCTTAGACTATATAGAAGCAATATATACAAGGATTTCAACCGTCTACCTGGTCCATTCATTGTTCTACTTGTCGAAAGTTACAAATAATTTCCGATAAAGGATTAACCATGGGGGCTCATTGTTCCCTTAAACTTGAAGAACAATAAATTTGCGAATGGTACTGTTTGGATGCTTTGCATATATGTTTCTTAGACTATATAGAAGCAATATATACAAAGAATTCAACCGTCTACCTGTTCCATTCATTGTTCTACTTGTCGAAAGTTACAAATAATTTCCGATAAAGGATTAACCATTGGGGTTCATTGTTCACTTAAACTTGAAAAACAAAAAATCGGCGAATTGTACTGTTTGGATGCTTTGCATATATGTTTCTTAGACTATATGGAAGCATATATATACAATGATTTCAACCGTCTACCTATTCCATTCATTGTTCTACTTGTCTAAATTTACAAATAATTTCCTCTAACGGATTAACAATGGGGCTCGTTGTACACTTAAACTTGAAGAACAATAAATTGGCGAATTGTACTGTTTGGATGCTTTGCATATATGTTTCTTAGACTATATAGAAGCAATATATACAAAGATTTCACCCGTCTACCTGTACTATTCATTGTTCTACTTGTCGAAGTTTACAAATAATTTCCTTTAAAGCATTAACAATGGGGCTCGTTGTACACTTAAACTTGAAGAACAATAAATTGGCGAATTGTACTGTTTGGATGCTTTGCATATATGTTTCTTAGACTATATAGAAGCAATATATACAAAGAATTCAACCGTCTACCTTTTCCATTCATTGTTCTACTTGTCGAAAGTTACAAATAATTTCCGTTAAGGGATTAACAATGGGGATCGCAGTTTACTTAAACTTGAAGAACAAAAAATTGGCGAATTGTACTGTTTGGATGCTTTGCATATATGTTTCTTAGACTATATAGAAGCAATATATACAATGATTTCAACCGTCTACCTGTTCCATTCATTGTTCTACTTGTCGAAAGTTACAAATAATTTCCGTTAAGTGATTAACAATGGGGATCGTAGTTTACTTAAACTTGAAGAACAAAAAATTGGCGAATTGTACTGTTTGGATGCTTTGCATATATGTTTCTTAGACTATATAGAAGCAATATATATAAAGACTTCTCCCGTCTACCTGTACTATTCATTGTTCTACTTGTAGAAAGTTACAAATAATTTCCGATAAAGGATTAACCATGGGGCCTCATAGTTCACTTAAACTTGAAGAACAAAAAATTGGCGAATGGTACTGTTTGGATGCTTTGCATATATGTTTCTTAGACGATATGGAAGCAACATATACAAAGATTTCAACCGTCTATGTGTTCCAATCATTGTTCTACTTGTAGAAAGTTACAATTAATTTCCGTTAAAGGATTAACCATTGGGGCTCATTGTTCACTTAAAATTGAAGAACAAAAAATTGGCAAATTGTACTGTTTGGATGCTTTGCATATATGTTTCCTAGACTATATAGAAACAATATATACAAAGATTTCAACCGTCTACCTGTTCCATTCATTGTTCTACTTGTCGAAATTTACAAATAATTTCCTTTAAAGGATTAACAATGGGGCTCGTTGTTCACTTAAACTTGAAGAACAATAAATTGGCGAATTGTACTGTTTGGATGCTTTGCATATATGTTTCTTAGACTATATAGAAGCAATATATAGAAAGATTTCAACCGTCTAACTGTTCCATTCATTGTTCTACTTGTCGAAAGTTAGAAATAATTTCCGTTAAAGGATTAACAATGGGACTCGTAGTTCACTTAAACTTGAAGAACAAAGAATTGGCGAATGGTACTGTTTAGATGCTTTGCATATATGTTTCTTAGACTATATAGAAGCAAAATATACATTGATTTCAACCGTCTACCTGTTCCATTCATTGTTCTACTTGTCGAAATTTACAAATAATTTCCTTTAAAAGAGTAACAATGGGGCTCGTAGTTCACTTAAACTTGAAGAACAAAAAATTGGCGAATGGTCCTATTTGGATGCTTTGCATATAGGTTGCTTAGACTATATAGAAGCAACATATACAAAGATTTCAACCGTCTACCAGTTCCATTCATTGTTCTACTTGTCGAAAGTTACAAATAATTTCCTTTAAAGGATTAACAATGGGGCTCGCTGTTCACTTAAACTTGAAGATCAAAAAATCGGCGAATTGTACTGTTTGGATGCTTTGCATATATATTTCTTAGACTATATAGAAGCAATATATACAATAATTTCAACAGTCTACCTGTTCCATTCATTGTTCTACTTGTCGAAATTTACAAATAATTTCCTTTAAAGGATTAACAATGGGGCTCGTAGTTCACTTAAACTTGAAGAACAAAAAATTGGCGAATGGTACTGTTTGGATGCTTTGCATATATGTTTCTTAGACTATATAGAAGCAATATATACAAAGATTTCAACCGTCTACCTGTTCCATTCATTGTTCTACTTGTCGAAATTTACAAATAATTTCCGATAACGGATTAACCATTGGGGCTCATTGTTCACTTAAACTTGAAGAACAAAAAATTGGCGAGTTGTACTGTTTGGATGCTTTGCATATATGTTCTCTTAGACTATATAGAAGCAATATATACAATGATTTCAACAGTCTACCTTTTCCATTCATTGTTCTACTTGTCGAAAGTTACAAATAATTTCCGTTAAGGGATTAACAATGGGGATCGCAGTTTACTTAAACTTGAAGAACAAAAAATTGGCGAATTGTACTGTTTGGATGCTTTGCATATATGTTTCTTAGACTATATAGAAGCAATATATACAATGATTTCAACCGTCTACCTGTTCCATTCATTGTTCTACTTGTCGAAAGTTACAAATAATTTCCGTTAAGTGATTAACAATGGGGATCGTAGTTTACTTAAACTTGAAGAACAAAAAATTGGCGAATTGTACTGTTTGGATGCTTTGCTTATATGTTTCTTAGACTATATAGAAGCAATATATACAAGGATTTCAACCGTCTACCTGTTCCATTCATTGTTCTAATTGTCGAAAGTTACAAATAATTACCGATAACGGATTAAACATTGGGGCTCATTGTTCACTTAAACTTGAAGAACAAAAAATTGGCGAATTGTACTGTTTGGATGCTTTGCATATATGTTTCTTATACTATATAGAAGCAATATATACAAAGATTTCAACCGTCTACCTGTTCCATTCACTGTTCTACTTGTCGAAAGTTACAAATAATTTCCGTTAAGGGATTAACAATGGGGATCGTAGTTCACTTAAACTTGAAGAACAAAAAATTGGCGAATTGTACTGTTTGGATGCTTTGCGTACATGTTTCTTAGACTATATGGAAGCAATATATACAAAGATTTCAACCATCTACGTGTTCCAATCATTGTTCTACTTGTCGAAAGTTACAAATAATTTCCTTTAAAGGATTAACAATGGGGCTCGCTGTTCACTTAAACTTGAAGATCAAAAAATCGGCGAATTGTACTGTTTGGATGCTTTGCATATATATTTCTTAGACTATATAGAAGCAATATATACAATAATTTCAACAGTCTACCTGTTCCATTCATTGTTCTACTTGTCGAAATTTACAAATAATTTCCTTTAAAGGATTAACAATGGGGCTCGTAGTTCACTTAAACTTGAAGAACAAAAAATTGGCGAATGGTACTGTTTGGATGCTTTGCATATATGTTTCTTAGACTATATAGAAGCAATATATACAAAGATTTCAACCGTCTACCTGTTCCATTCATTGTTCTACTTGTCGAAATTTACAAATAATTTCCTTTAAAGTATTAACAATGGGGCTCGTAGTTCACTTAAAATTGAAGAACAAAAAATTGGCAAATTGTACTGTTTGGATGCTTTGCATATATGTTTCCTAGACTATATAGAAACAATATATACAAAGATTTCAACCGTCTACCTGTTCCATTCATTGTTCTACTTGTCGAAAGTTACAAATAATTTCTGTTAAAGGATTAACAATGGGGCTCATTGTTCACTTAAACTTGAAGAACATAAAATTGGCGGATGGTACTGTTTGGATGCTTTGCGTACATGTTCCTTAGACTATATGGAAGCAACATATACAAAGATTTCAACCGTCTACTTGTTCCAATCATTGTTCTACTTGTCGAAATTTACAAATAATTTCCTTTAAAGTATTAACAATGGGGCTCGTTGTTCTCTTAAACTTGAAGAACAATAAATTGGCGAATGGTACTGTTTGGATGCTTTGCATATATGTTTCTTAGACGATATGGAAGCAACATATACAAAGATTTCAACCGTCTATGTGTTCCAATCATTGTTCTACTTGTAGAAAGTTACAATTAATTTCCTTTAAAGTATTAACAATGGGGCTCGTTGTTCTCTTAAACTTGAAGAACAATAAATTGGCGAATGGTACTGTTTGGATGCTTTGCATATATGTTTCTTAGACGATATGGAAGCAACATATACAAAGATTTCAACCGTCTATGTGTTCCAATCATTGTTCTACTTGTAGAAAGTTACAATTAATTTCCGTTAAAGGATTAACCATTGGGGCTCATTGTTCACTTAAAATTGAAGAACAAAAAATTGGCAAATTGTACTGTTTGGATGCTTTGCATATATGTTTCCTAGACTATATAGAAACAATATATACAAAGATTTCAACCGTCTACCTGTTCCATTCATTGTTCTACTTGTCGAAATTTACAAATAATTTCCTTTAAAGGATTAACAATGGGGCTCGTTGTTCACTTAAACTTGAAGAACAATAAATTGGCGAATTGTACTGTTTGGATGCTTTGCATATATGTTTCTTAGACTATATAGAAGCAATATATAGAAAGATTTCAACCGTCTAACTGTTCCATTCATTGTTCTACTTGTCGAAAGTTAGAAATAATTTCCGTTAAAGGATTAACAATGGGACTCGTAGTTCACTTAAACTTGAAGAACAAAGAATTGGCGAATGGTACTGTTTAGATGCTTTGCATATATGTTTCTTAGACTATATAGAAGCAAAATATACATTGATTTCAACCGTCTACCTGTTCCATTCATTGTTCTACTTGTCGAAATTTACAAATAATTTCCTTTAAAAGAGTAACAATGGGGCTCGTAGTTCACTTAAACTTGAAGAACAAAAAATTGGCGAATGGTCCTATTTGGATGCTTTGCATATAGGTTGCTTAGACTATATAGAAGCAACATATACAAAGATTTCAACCGTCTACCAGTTCCATTCATTGTTCTACTTGTCGAAAGTTACAAATAATTTCCTTTAAAGGATTAACAATGGGGCTCGCTGTTCACTTAAACTTGAAGATCAAAAAATCGGCGAATTGTACTGTTTGGATGCTTTGCATATATATTTCTTAGACTATATAGAAGCAATATATACAATAATTTCAACAGTCTACCTGTTCCATTCATTGTTCTACTTGTCGAAATTTACAAATAATTTCCTTTAAAGGATTAACAATGGGGCTCGTAGTTCACTTAAACTTGAAGAACAAAAAATTGGCGAATGGTACTGTTTGGATGCTTTGCATATATGTTTCTTAGACTATATAGAAGCAATATATACAAAGATTTCAACCGTCTACCTGTTCCATTCATTGTTCTACTTGTCGAAATTTACAAATAATTTCCGATAACGGATTAACCATTGGGGCTCATTGTTCACTTAAACTTGAAGAACAAAAAATTGGCGAGTTGTACTGTTTGGATGCTTTGCATATATGTTCTCTTAGACTATATAGAAGCAATATATACAATGATTTCAACAGTCTACCTTTTCCATTCATTGTTCTACTTGTCGAAAGTTACAAATAATTTCCGTTAAGGGATTAACAATGGGGATCGCAGTTTACTTAAACTTGAAGAACAAAAAATTGGCGAATTGTACTGTTTGGATGCTTTGCATATATGTTTCTTAGACTATATAGAAGCAATATATACAATGATTTCAACCGTCTACCTGTTCCATTCATTGTTCTACTTGTCGAAAGTTACAAATAATTTCCGTTAAGTGATTAACAATGGGGATCGTAGTTTACTTAAACTTGAAGAACAAAAAATTGGCGAATTGTACTGTTTGGATGCTTTGCTTATATGTTTCTTAGACTATATAGAAGCAATATATACAAGGATTTCAACCGTCTACCTGTTCCATTCATTGTTCTAATTGTCGAAAGTTACAAATAATTACCGATAACGGATTAAACATTGGGGCTCATTGTTCACTTAAACTTGAAGAACAAAAAATTGGCGAATTGTACTGTTTGGATGCTTTGCATATATGTTTCTTATACTATATAGAAGCAATATATACAAAGATTTCAACCGTCTACCTGTTCCATTCACTGTTCTACTTGTCGAAAGTTACAAATAATTTCCGTTAAGGGATTAACAATGGGGATCGTAGTTCACTTAAACTTGAAGAACAAAAAATTGGCGAATTGTACTGTTTGGATGCTTTGCGTACATGTTTCTTAGACTATATGGAAGCAATATATACAAAGATTTCAACCATCTACGTGTTCCAATCATTGTTCTACTTGTCGAAAGTTACAAATAATTTCCTTTAAAGGATTAACAATGGGGCTCGCTGTTCACTTAAACTTGAAGATCAAAAAATCGGCGAATTGTACTGTTTGGATGCTTTGCATATATATTTCTTAGACTATATAGAAGCAATATATACAATAATTTCAACAGTCTACCTGTTCCATTCATTGTTCTACTTGTCGAAATTTACAAATAATTTCCTTTAAAGGATTAACAATGGGGCTCGTAGTTCACTTAAACTTGAAGAACAAAAAATTGGCGAATGGTACTGTTTGGATGCTTTGCATATATGTTTCTTAGACTATATAGAAGCAATATATACAAAGATTTCAACCGTCTACCTGTTCCATTCATTGTTCTACTTGTCGAAATTTACAAATAATTTCCTTTAAAGTATTAACAATGGGGCTCGTAGTTCACTTAAAATTGAAGAACAAAAAATTGGCAAATTGTACTGTTTGGATGCTTTGCATATATGTTTCCTAGACTATATAGAAACAATATATACAAAGATTTCAACCGTCTACCTGTTCCATTCATTGTTCTACTTGTCGAAATTTACAAATAATTTCCTTTAAAGTATTAACAATGGGGCTCGTAGTTCACTTAAACTTGAAGATCAAAAAATTGGCGAATTGTACTGTTTGGATGCTTTGCATATATGTTTCTTAGACTATATAGAAGCAACATATACAAAGATTTCAACCGTCTACCTGTTCCATTCATTGTTCTACTTGTCGAAAGTTACAAATAATTTCTGTTAAAGGATTAACAATGGGGCTCATTGTTCACTTAAACTTGAAGAACATAAAATTGGCGGATGGTACTGTTTGGATGCTTTGCGTACATGTTCCTTAGACTATATGGAAGCAACATATACAAAGATTTCAACCGTCTACTTGTTCCAATCATTGTTCTACTTGTCGAAATTTACAAATAATTTCCTTTAAAGTATTAACAATGGGGCTCGTTGTTCTCTTAAACTTGAAGAACAATAAATTGGCGAATGGTACTGTTTGGATGCTTTGCATATATGTTTCTTAGACTATATAGAAGCAATATATACAAAGATTTCAACCGTCTACCTGTTCCATTCATTGTTCTACTTGTCGAAAATTACAAATAATTTCCTTTAAAGGATTAACAATGGGGCTCGCTGTTCACTTAAACTTGAAGATCAAAAAATCGGCGAATTGTACTGTTTGGATGCTTTGCATATATATTTCTTAGACTATATAGAAGCAATATATACAATAATTTCAACAGTCTACCTGTTCCATTCATTGTTCTACTTGTCGAAATTTACAAATAATTTCCTTTAAAGGATTAACAATGGGGCTCGTAGTTCACTTAAACTTGAAGAACAAAAAATTGGCGAATGGTACTGTTTGGATGCTTTGCATATATGTTTCTTAGACTATATAGAAGCAATATATACAAAGATTTCAACCGTCTACCTGTTCCATTTATTGTTCTACTTGTCGAAATTTACAAATAATTTCCGATAACGGATTAACCATTGGGGCTCATTGTTCACTTAAACTTGAAGAACAAAAAATTGGCGAATTGTACTGTTTGGATGCTTTGCATATATGTTTCTTATACTATATAGAAGCAATATATACAAAGATTTCAACCGTCTACATGTCCCATTCATTGTTCTACTTGTCGAAAATTACAAATAATTACCGATAAAGGATTAACAATTGGGGCTCATTGTTCACTTAAACTTGAAGAACAAAAAATTGGCGCATCGTACTGTTTGGATGCTTTGCATATATGTTTCTTAGACTATATAGAAGCAATATATACAAAGATTTCAACCGTCTACCTGTTCCATTCATTGTTCTACATGTCGAAAGTTACAAATAATTTCCGATAAAGGATTAACAATGAGGCTCGTAGTTCACTTAAACTTGAAGAACAAAAAATTGTCGAATTGTACTGTTTGGATGCTTTGCATATAGGTTTCTTAGACTATATAGAAGCAATATATACAATGATTTCAACTGTCTACCTATTCCATTCATTGTTCTACTTGCCGAAATTTACAAATAATTTCCTTTAAAGGATTAACAATGGGGCTCGTAGTTCACTTAAACTTGAAGAGCAAAAAATTGTCGAATTTTACTGTTTGGATGCTTTGCATATATGTTTCTTAGACTATATAGAAGCAATATATATAATGATTTCAACCGTCTACCTGTTCCATTCATTGTTCTACTTGTCGAAAGTTACAAATAATTTCCGTTAAGGGATTAACAATGGGGATCGTAGTTTACTTAAACTTGAAGAACAAAAAATTGGCGAATTGTACTGTTTGGATGCTTTGCATATATGTTTCTTAGACTATATAGAAGCAATATATACAATGATTTCAACCGTCTACCTGTTCCATTCATTGTTCTACTTGTCGAAAGTTACAAATAATTTCCGTTAAGGGATTGACAATGGGGATCGTAGTTTACTTAAACTTGAAGAACAAAAAATTGGCGAATTGTACTGTTTGGATGCTTTGCTTATATGTTTCTTAGACTATATAGAAGCAATATATACAATGATTTCAACCGTCTACCTGGTCCATTCATTGTTCTACTTGTCGAAAGTTACAAATAATTTCCGATAAAGGATTAACCATGGGGGCTCATTGTTCCCTTAAACTTGAAGAACAATAAATTTGCGAATGGTACTGTTTGGATGCTTTGCATATATGTTTCTTAGACTATATAGAAGCAATATATACAAAGAATTCAACCGTCTACCTGTTCCATTCATTGTTCTACTTGTCGAAAGTTACAAATAATTTCCGATAAAGGATTAACCATTGGGGTTCATTGTTCACTTAAACTTGAAAAACAAAAAATCGGCGAATTGTACTGTTTGGATGCTTTGCATATATGTTTCTTAGACTATATGGAAGCATATATGTACAATGATTTCAACCGTCTACCTATTCCATTCATTGTTCTACTTGTCTAAATTTACAAATAATTTCCTCTAAAGGATTAACAATGGGGCTCGTTGTACACTTAAACTTGAAGAACAATAAATTGGCGAATTGTACTGTTTGGATGCTTTGCTTATATGTTTCTTAGACTATATAGAAGCAATATATACAAGGATTTCAACCGTCTACCTGGTCCATTCATTGTTCTACTTGTCGAAAGTTACAAATAATTTCCGATAAAGGATTAACCATGGGGGCTCATTGTTCCCTTAAACTTGAAGAACAATAAATTTGCGAATGGTACTGTTTGGATGCTTTGCATATATGTTTCTTAGACTATATAGAAGCAATATATACAAAGAATTCAACCGTCTACCTGTTCCATTCATTGTTCTACTTGTCGAAAGTTACAAATAATTTCCGATAAAGGATTAACCATTGGGGTTCATTGTTCACTTAAACTTGAAAAACAAAAAATCGGCGAATTGTACTGTTTGGATGCTTTGCATATATGTTTCTTAGACTATATGGAAGCATATATATACAATGATTTCAACCGTCTACCTATTCCATTCATTGTTCTACTTGTCTAAATTTACAAATAATTTCCTCTAACGGATTAACAATGGGGCTCGTTGTACACTTAAACTTGAAGAACAATAAATTGGCGAATTGTACTGTTTGGATGCTTTGCATATATGTTTCTTAGACTATATAGAAGCAATATATACAAAGATTTCACCCGTCTACCTGTACTATTCATTGTTCTACTTGTCGAAGTTTACAAATAATTTCCTTTAAAGCATTAACAATGGGGCTCGTTGTACACTTAAACTTGAAGAACAATAAATTGGCGAATTGTACTGTTTGGATGCTTTGCATATATGTTTCTTAGACTATATAGAAGCAATATATACAAAGAATTCAACCGTCTACCTGTTCCATTCATTGTGCTACTTGTCGAAAGTTACAAATAATTTCTGTTAAAGGATTAACAATGGGGCTCATTGTTCACTTAAATTTGAAGAACAAAAAATTGGCGCATGGTACTGTTTGGATGCTTTGCGTACATGTTTCTTAGACTATATGGAAGCAATATATACAAAGATTTCAACCGTCTACCTGTTCAATTCATTGTTCTACTTGTCGAACATTACAAATAATTTCCGATAAAGGATTAACAATAGGGCTCATTGTTCACTTAAACTTGAAGAACATAAAATTGGCGAATGGTACTGTTTGGATGCTTTGCGTACATGTTCCTTAGACTATATGGAAGCAACATATACAAAGATTTCAACCGTCTACTTGTTCCAATCATTGTTCTACTTGTCGAAATTTACAAATAATTTCCTTTAAAGTATTAACAATGGGGCTCGTTGTTCTCTTAAACTTGAAGAACAATAAATTGGCGAATGGTACTGTTTGGATGCTTTGCATATATGTTTCTTAGACTATATAGAAGTAATAAATACAAAGATTTCACCCGCCTACCTGTTCCATTCATTGTTCATCTTGTCGAAAGTTACAAATAATTTCTTTTAAAGGATTAACAATGGGGCTCATTGTTCACTTAAACTTGAAGAACAAAAAATTGGCGCATGGTACTGTTTGGATGCTTTGCGTACATGTTTCTTAGACTATATGGAAGCAATATATACAAAGATTTCATCCGTCTACGTGTTCCAATCATTGTTCTACTTGTAGAATGTTACGATTAATTTCCGTTAAAGGATTAACAATGGGGCTCGTAGTTCACTTAAAGTTGAAGATCAAAAAATTGGCGATTGTTACTGTTTAGATGCTTTGCATATATGTTTCTTAGATTATATAGAAGCAATATATACAAAGATTTCAACCGTCTGCCTGTTCCATTCATTGTTCTACTTGTCGAAAATTACAAATAATTTCCGATAAAGGATTAACCATGGGGGCTCATAGTTAACTTAAATTTGAAGAACAAAAAATTGGCGACTGGTACTGTTTGGATGCTTTGCATATATGTTTCTTAGACTATATGGAAGCAATATATACAAAGATTTCAACCGTCTACGTGTTCCAATCATTGTTCTACTTGTAGAATGTTACGATTAATTTCCGTTAAAGGATTAACAATGGGGATCGTAGTTCACTTGAACTTGCAGAACAAAAAATTGGCGAATGGTACTGTTTGGATGCTTTGCATATATGTTTCTTAGACTATATAGAAGCAATATATACAAAGATTTCAACCGTCTACCTGTTTCATTCATTGTTCTACTTGTCGAAATTTGCAAATAATTTCCGTTAAGGGATTAACAATGGGGATCGTAGTTCACTTGAACTTGAAGAACAAAAAATTGGCGAATGGTACTGTTTGGATTCTTTGCATATATGTTTCTTAGACTATATAGAAGCAATATATACAATGATTTCAACAGTCTACCTGTTCCATTCATTGTTCTACTTGTCGAATGTTACAAATAGTTTCCGTTAAGGGATTAACAATGTGGATCGTAGTTTACTTAAACTTGAAGAACAAAAAATTGGCGAATTGTACTGTTTGGATGCTTTGCATATATGTTTCTTAGACTATATAGAAGCAATATATACAAAGAATTCAACCGTCTACCTGTTCCATTCATTGTTCTACTTGTCGAAAGTTACAAATAATTTCTGTTAAAGGATTAACAATGGGGCTCATTGTTCACTTAAACTTGAAGAACAAAAAATTGGCGCATGGTACTGTTTGGATGCTTTGCATATATGTTTCTTAGACTATATAGAAGCAATATATACAAAGATTTCAACCGTCTACCTTTTCCATTCATTGTTCTACTTGTCGAAATTTACAATTAATTTCCGTTAAAGGATTAACAATGGGGCTCTTAGTTCACTTAAACTTGAAGAACAAAACATTGGCGAATTGTACTGTTTGGATGCTTTGCATATATGTTTCGTAGACTATATAGAAGCAATATATACAATGATTTCAACCGTCTACATGATCCATTCATTGTTCTACTTGTCGAAATTTACAAATAATTTCCTTTAAAGGATTAACAATGGGGCTCGTAGTTCACTTAAACTTGAAGAACAAAAAATTGGCGAATGGTACTGTTTGGATGCTTTGCATACATGTTTCTTATACTATATAGAAGCAATATATACAAAGATTTCAACCGTCTACGTGTTCCAATCATTGTTCTACTTGTCGAAATTTACAAATAATTTCCTTTAAAGGATTAACAATGGGGCTCGTTGTTCACTTAAACTTGAAGAACAAAAAATTGGCGAATGGTACTGTTTGGATGCTTTGCATATATGTTTCTTAGACTATATAGAAGCAATATATACATTGATTTCAACCGGCTACCTGTTTCATTCATTGTTCTACTTGTCGAAAGTTACAAATAAATTCCTTTAAAGGATTAACAATGGGGCTCGTAATTCACTTAAACTTGAAGAGAAAAAAATTGTCGAATTGTACTGTTTGGATGCTTTGCATATATGTTTCTTAAACTATATAGAAGCAATATATACAATGATTTCAACCGTCTACCTGTTCCATTCATTGTTCTACTTGTCGAAAGTTACAAATAATTTCCGTTAAGGGATTAACAATGGGGATCGTAGTTTACTTAAACTTGAAGAACAAAAAATTGGCGAATTGTACTGTTTGGATGCTTTGCATATATGTTTCTTAGACTACATAGAAGCAATATATACAATGATTTCAACCGTCTACCTGTTCCATTCATTGTTCTACTTGTCGAAAGTTACAAATAATTTCCGTTAAGGGATTAACAATGGGGATCGTAGTTTACTTAAACTTGAAGAACAAAAAATTAGCGAATTGTACTGTTTATATGCTTTGCTTATATGTTTCTTAGACTATATAGAAGCAATATATACAAGGATTTCAAACGTCTACCTGGTCCATTCATTGTTCTACTTGTCGAAAGTTACAAATAATTACCGATAAAGGATTAACCATTGGGGCTCATTGTTCACTTAAACTTGAAGAACAAAAAATTGGCGAATTGTACTGTTTGGATGCTTTGCATATATGTTTCATAGACTATATAGATGCAATATATACAAAGATTTCAACCGTCTACCTGTTCCATTCATTGTTCTACTTGTCGAAAGTTACAAATAAATTCCTTTAAAGGATTAACAATGGGGCTCGTAGTTCACTTAAACTTGAAGAGAAAAAAATTGTCGAATTGTACTGTTTGGATGCTTTGCATATATGTTTCTTAAACTATATAGAAGCAATATATACAATGATTTCAACCGTCTACCTGTTCCATTCATTGTTCTACTTGTCGAAATTTACAAATAATTTCCTTTAAAGGATTAACAATGGGGCTCATTGTTCACTTAAACTTGAAGGACAAAAAATTGGCGAATGGTACTGTTTGGATGCTTTGCGTACATGTTTCTTAGACTATATGGAAGCAATAAATACAAGGATTTCAACCGTCTACCTGTTCCATTCATTGTTCTACTTGTCGAAAGTTACAAATAATTACCGATAAAGGATTAACCATTGGGGCTCATTGTTCACTTAAACTTGAAGAACAAAAAATTGGCGAATTGTACTGTTTGGATGCTTTGCATATATGTTTCTTAGACTATATAGAAGCAATATATACAAAGATTTCAACCGTCTACCTGTTCCATTCATTGTTCGACTTGTCGAAATTTACAATTAATTTCCGGTAAAGGATTAACAATGGGGCTCGTAGTTCACTTAAACTTGAAGTACAAAAAATTGGCGAATTGTACTGTTTGGATGCTTTGCATATATGTTTCGTAGACTATATAGAAGCAATATATATAAAGAATTCAACCGTCTACCTGTTCCATTCATTGTTCTACTTGTTGAAAGTTACAAATAATTTCCGATAAAGGATTAACCATTGGGGCTCATTCTTCACTTAAACATGAAAAACAAAAGATTGGCGAATTGTACTGTTTGGATGCTTTGCATATATGTTTCTTAGACTATATAGAAGCAATATATAAAAAGATTTCAACCGTCTACCAGTTCCATTCATTGTTCTACTTGTCGAAAGTTACAAATAATTTCCGATAAAGGATTAACAATGGGGCTCGTTGTTCACTTAAACTTGAAGAACAATAAATTGGCGATTTGTACTGTTTGGATGCTTTGCATATATGTTTCTTAGACTATATAGAAGCAATATATATAAAGAATTCAACCGTCTACCTGTTCCATTCATTGTTCTACTTGTCGAAAGTTACAAATAATTTCCGATAAAGGATTAACAATGGGGCTCGTTGTTCACTTAAACTTGAAGAACAATAAATTGGCGATTTGTACTGTTTGGATGCTTTGCATATATGTTTCTTAGACTATATAGAAGCAATATATACAAAGATTTCAACCGTCTACCTGTTCCATTCATTGTTCTACTTGTCGAAAGTTACAAATAATTTCCTTTAAAGGATTAACAAAGGGGCTCGTAGTTCACTTAAACTTGAAGAACAAAATATTGGCGAATGGTACTGTTTGGATGCTTTGCATATATGTTTCTTATACTATATAGAAGCAATATATACAAAGATTTCAACCGTCTACCTGTTCCATTCATTGTTCTACTTGTCGAAATTTACAAATAATTTCCGATAACGGATTAACCATTGGGGCTCATTGTTCACTTAAACTTGAAGAACAAAAAATTGGCGAATTGTACTGTTTGGATGCTTTGCATATATGTTTCTTATACTATATAGAAGCAATATATACAAAGATTTCAACCGTCTACCTGTCCCATTCATTGTTCTACTTGTCGAAATTTGCAAATAATTTCCGTTAAGGGATTAACAATGGGGATCGTAGTTCACTTGAACTTGAAGAACAAAAAATTGGCGAATCGTACTGTTTGGATGCTTTGCATATATGTTTCGTAGACTATATAGAAGCAATATATACAATGATTTCAACCGTCTACATGATCCATTCATTGTTCTACTTGTCGAAATTTACAAATAATTTCCTTTAAAGGATTAACAATGGGGCTCGTTGTTCACTTAAACTTGAAGAACAAAAAATTGGCGAATGGTACTGTTTGGATGCTTTGCATATATGTTTCTTAGACTATATAGAAGCAATATATACATTGATTTCAACCGGCTACCTGTTTCATTCATTGTTCTACTTGTCGAAAGTTACAAATAAATTCCTTTAAAGGATTAACAATGGGGCTCGTAGTTCACTTAAACTTGAAGAGAAAAAAATTGTCGAATTGTACTGTTTGGATGCTTTGCATATATGTTTCTTAAACTATATAGAAGCAATATATACAATGATTTCAACCGTCTACCTGTTCCATTCATTGTTCTACTTGTCGAAAGTTACAAATAATTTCCGTTAAGGGATTAACAATGGGGATCGTAGTTTACTTAAACTTGAAGAACAAAAAATTGGCGAATTGTACTGTTTGGATGCTTTGCGTACATGTTTCTTAGACTATATGGAAGCAATATATACAAAGATTTCAACCATCTACGTGTTCCAATCATTGTTCTACTTGTAGAAAGTTACAATTAATTTCCGTTAAGGGATTAACAATGGGGCTCGTAGTTCACTTAAACTTGAAGAACAAAAAATTGGCGAATGGTACTGTTTGGATGCTTTGCATAAATGTTTCTTAGACTATATAAAAGCAATATATAAATTGATTTCAACCGGCTACCTGTTCCATTCATTGTTCTACTTGTCGAAATTTACAAATAATTTCCTTTAAAGGATTAACAATGGGGCTCGTTGTTCACTTAAACTTGAAGAACAAAAAAGTGGCGAATGGTACTGTTTGGGTGCTTTGCATATATGTTTCTTAGACTATATAGAAGCAATATATACAAAGATTTCAACCGTCTACCTGGTCCATTCATTGTTCTACTTGTCGAAAGTTACAAATAATTACCGATAAAGGATTAACCATTGGGGCTCATTGTTCACTTAAACTTGAAGAACAAAAAATTGGCGAATTGTACTGTTTGGATGCTTTGCATATATGTTTCATAGACTATCTAGATGCAATATATACAAAGATTTCAACCGTCTACCTGTTCCATTCATTGTTCTACTTGTCGAAAGTTACAAATAAATTCCTTTAAAGGATTAACAATGGGGCTCGTAGTTCACTTAAACTTGAAGAGAAAAAAATTGTCGAATTGTACTGTTTGGATGCTTTGCATATATGTTTCTTAAACTATATAGAAGCAATATATACAATGATTTCAACCGTCTACCTGTTCCAGTCATTGTTCTACTTGTCGAAAGTTACAAATAATTTCCGTTAAGGGATTAACAATGGGGATCGTAGTTTACTTATACTTGAAGAACAAAAAATTGGCGAATTGTACTGTTTATATGCTTTGCTTATATGTTTCTTAGACTATATAGAAGCAATATATACAATGATTTCAACCGTCTACCTGTTCCATTCATTGTTCTACTTGTCGAAATTTACAAATAATTTCCTTTAAAGGATTAACAATGGGGCTCGTAGTTCACTTAAACTTGAAGAACAAAAAATTGGCGAATGGTACTGTTTGGATGCTTTGCATATATGTTTCTTAGACTATATAGAAGCAATATATACAAAGATTTCAACCGTCTACCTTTTCCATTCATTGTTCTACTTGTCGAAAGTTACAAATAATTTCCGATAACGGATTAAACATTGGGGCTCATTGTTCACTTAAACTTGAAGAACAAAAAATTGCCGAATTGTACTGTTTGGATGCTTTGCATATATGTTTCTTATACTATATAGAAGCAATATATACAAAGATTTCAACCGTCTACCTGTTCCATTCACTGTTCTACTTGTCGAAATTTACAAATAATTTCCTTTAAAGGATTAACAATGGGGCTCGTTGTTCACTTAAACTTGAAGAACAATAAATTGGCGAATTGTACTGTTTGGATGCTTTGCATATATGTTTCTTAGACTATATAGACGCAATATATACAAGGATTTCAACCGTCTACCTGTTCCATTCATTGTTCTACTTGTCGAAAGTTACAAATAATTTCCGATAAAGGATTAACAATGGGGCTCGTAGTTCACTTAAACTTGAAGAGAAAAAAATTGTCGAATTGTACTGTTTGGATGCTTTGCATATATGTTTCTTAAACTATATAGAAGCAATATATACAATGATTTCAACCGTCTACCTGTTCCATTCATTGTTCTACTTGTCGAAAGTTACAAATAATTTCCGTTAAGGGATTAACAATGGGGATCGTAGTTTACTTATACTTGAAGAACAAAAAATTGGCGAATTGTACTGTTTGGATGCTTTGCGTACATGTTTCTTAGACTATATGGAAGCAATATATACAAAGATTTCAACCATCTACGTGTTCCAATCATTGTTCTACTTGTAGAAAGTTACAATTAATTTCCGTTAAGGGATTAACAATGGGGCTCGTAGTTCACTTAAACTGGAAGAACAAAAAATTGGCGAATGGTACTGTTTGGATGCTTTGCATAAATGTTTCTTAGACTATATAGAAGCAATATATACATTGATTTCAACCGGCTACCTGTTCCATTCATTGTTCTACTTGTCGAAATTTACAAATAATTTCCTTTAAAGGATTAACAATGGGGCTCGTTGTTCACTTAAACTTGAAGAACAAAAAAGTGGCGAATGGTACTGTTTGGGTGCTTTGCATATATGTTTCTTAGACTATATAGAAGCAATATATACAAAGATTTCAACCGTCTACCTGTTCCATTCATTGTTCTACTTGTCGAAAGTTACAAATAATTTCCGATAAAGGATTAACAATGGGGCTCATTGTTCACTTAAACTTGGAGAACAAAAAATTGGCGAATGGTACTGTTTGGATGCATGGCATATATGTTTCTTAGACTATATAGAAGCAATATATACAAAGATTTCAACCGTCTACCTGTTCCATTCATTGTTCTACTTGTCGAAAGTTACAAATAATTTCCTTTAAAGGATTAACAATGGGGCTCATTGTTCACTTAAACTTGAAGAACAAAAAATTGGCGAATTGTACTGTTTGGATGCTTTGCATATATGTTTCTTAGACTATATAGAAGCAATATATACAATGATTTCAACCGTCTACCTGTTCCATTCATTGTTCTACTTGTCGAATGTTACAAATAATTTCCGTTAAGGGATTAACAATGGGGATCGTAGTTTACTTAAACTTGAAGAACAAAAAATTGGCGAATTGTACTGTTTGGATGCTTTGCATATATGTTTCTTAGACTATATAGAAGCAACATATACAATGATTTCAACCGTCTACCTATTCCATTCATTGTTCTACTTGCCGAAATTTACAAATAATTTCCTTTAAAGGATTAACAATGGGGCTCGTAGTTCACTTAAACTTGAAGAGCGAAAAATTGGCGAATTGTACTGTTTGGATGCTTTGCATAGATGTTTCTTAGACTATTTAGAAGCAATATATAGAAATATTTCACCCGTCTACCTGTACTATTCATTGTTCTACTTGTAGAAAGTTACAAATAATTTCCATTTCATGATTATCAATGGGGCTCGCTGTTCACTTAAACTTGAAGATCAAAAAATTGGCGATTGTTACTGTTTAGATGCTTTGCATAAATGTTTCTTAGATTATATAGAAGCAATATATACAAAGATTTCAACCGTCTAACTGTTCCATTCATTGTTCTACTTGTCGAAAGTTACAAATAATTTCCGATAAAGGATTAACAATGGGGCTCATTGTTCACTTAAACTTGAAGAACAAAAAATTGGCGAATGGTACTGTTTGGATGCATGGCATATATGTTTCTTAGACTATATAGAAGCAATATATACAAAGATTTCAACCGTCTACCTGTTCCATTCATTGTTCTACTTGTCGAAAGTTACAAATAATTTCCTTTAAAGGATTAACAATGGGGCTCATTGTTCACTTAAACTTGAAGAACAAAAAATTGGCGAATTGTACTGTTTGGATGCTTTGCATATATGTTTCTTAGACTATATAGAAGCAATATATACAATGATTTCAACCGTCTACCTGTTCCATTCATTGTTCTACTTGTCGAATGTTACAAATAATTTCCGTTAAGGGATTAACCATTGGGGCTCATTGTTCACTTAAACTTGAAGAACAAACAATTGGCGAATTGTACTGTTTGGATGCTTTGCATATATGTTTCTTAGACTATATAGATGCAATATATACAAAGATTTCAACCGGCTACCTGTTCCATTCATTGTTCTACTTGTCGAAATTTACAAATAATTTCCGATAAAGGATTAACCATTGGGGCTCGCTGTTCACTTAAACTTGAAGATCAAAAAATCGGCGAATTGTACTGTTTGGATGTTTTGCATATATATTTCTTAGACTATATAGAAGCAATATATACAATAATTTCAACAGTCTACCTGTTCCATTCATTGTTCTACTTGTCGAAATTTACAAATAATTTCCTTTAAAGGATTAACAATGGGGCTCGTAGTTCACTTAAACTTGAAGAACAAAATATTGGCGAATGGTACTGTTTGGATGCTTTGCATATATGTTTCTTATACTATATAGAAGCAATATATACAAAGATTTCAACCGTCTACCTGTTCCATTCATTGTTCTACTTGTCGAAATTTACAAATAATTTCCGATAACGGATTAACCATTGGGGCTCATTGTTCACTTAAACTTGAAGAACAAAAAATTGGCGAATTTTACTGTTTGGATGCTTTGCATATATGTTTCTTATACTATATAGAAGCAATATATACAAAGATTTCAACCGTCTACCTGTCCCATTCATTGTTCTACTTGTCGAAATTTGCAAATAATTTCCGTTAAGGGATTAACAATGGGGATCGTAGTTCACTTGAACTTGAAGAACAAAAAATTGGCGAATGGTACTGTTTGGATGCTTTGCATATATGTTTCGTAGACTATATAGAAGCAATATATACAATGATTTCAACCGTCTACATGATCCATTCATTGTTCTACTTGTCGAAATTTACAAATAATTTCCTTTAAAGGATTAACAATGGGGCTCGTTGTTCACTTAAACTTGAAGAACAAAAAATTGGCGAATGGTACTGTTTGGATGCTTTGCATATATGTTTCTTAGACTATATAGAAGCAATATATACATTGATTTCAACCGGCTACCTTTTTCATTCATTGTTCAACTTGTCGAAAGTTACAAATAAATTCCTTTAAAGGATTAACAATGGGGCTCGTAGTTCACTTAAACTTGAAGAGAAAAAAATTGTCGAATTGTACTGTTTGGATGCTTTGCATATATGTTTCTTAAACTATATAGAAGCAATATATACAATGATTTCAACCGTCTACCTGTTCCATTCATTGTTCTACTTGTCGAAAGTTACAAATAATTTCCGTTAAGGGATTAACAATGGGGATCGTAGTTTACTTAAACTTGAAGAACAAAAAATTGGCGAATTGTACTTTTTGGATGCTTTGCGTACATGTTTCTTAGACTATATGGAAGCAATATATACAAAGATTTCAACCATCTACGTGTTCCAATCATTGTTCTACTTGTAGAAAGTTACAATTAATTTCCGTTAAGGGATTAACAATGGGGCTCGTAGTTCACTTAAACTTGAAGAACAAAAAATTGGCGAATGGTACTGTTTGGATGCTTTGCATAAATGTTTCTTAGACTATATAGAAGCAATATATACATTGATTTCAACCGGCTACCTGTTCCATTCATTGTTCTACTTGTCGAAATTTACAAATAATTTCCTTTAAAGGATTAACAATGGGGCTCGTTGTTCACTTAAACTTGAAGAACAAAAAATTGGCGAATGGTACTGTTTGGATGCTTTGCATATATGTTTCTTAGACTATATAGAAGCAATATATACATTGATTTCAACCGGCTACCTGTTTCATTCATTGTTCTACTTGTCGAAAGTTACAAATAAATTCCTTTAAAGGATTAACAATGGGGCTCGTAGTTCACTTAAACTTGAAGAGAAAAAAATTGTCGAATTGTACTGTTTGGATGCTTTGCATATATGTTTCTTAAACTATATAGAAGCAATATATACAATGATTTCAACCGTCTACCTGTTCCATTCATTGTTCTACTTGTCGAAAGTTACAAATAATTTTCGTTAAGGGATTAACAATGGGGATCGTAGTTTACTTAAACTTGAAGAACAAAAAATTGGCGAATTGTACTGTTTGGATGCTTTGCGTACATGTTTCTTAGACTATATGGAAGCAATATATACAAAGATTTCAACCATCTACGTGTTCCAATCATTGTTCTACTTGTAGAAAGTTACAATTAATTTCCGTTAAGGGATTAACAATGGGGCTCGTAGTTCACTTAAACTTGAAGAACAAAAAATTGGCGAATGGTACTGTTTGGATGCTTTGCATAAATGTTTCTTAGACTATATAGAAGCAATATATACATTGATTTCAACCGGCTACCTGTTCCATTCATTGTTCTACTTGTCGAAATTTACAAATAATTTCCTTTAAAGGATTAACAATGGGGCTCATTGTTCACTTAAACTTGAAGAACAAAAAATTGGCGAATTGTACTGTTTGGATGCTTTGCATATATGTTTCATAGACTATCTAGATGCAATATATACAAAGATTTCAACCGTCTACCTGTTCCATTCATTGTTCTACTTGTCGAAAGTTACAAATAAATTCCTTTAAAGGATTAACAATGGGGCTCGTAGTTCACTTAAACTTGAAGAGAAAAAAATTGTCGAATTGTACTGTTTGGATGCTTTGCATATATGTTTCTTAAACTATATAGAAGCAATATATACAATGATTTCAACCGTCTACCTGTTCCATTCATTGTTCTACTTGTCGAAAGTTACAAATAATTTCCGTTAAGGGATTAACAATGGGGATCGTAGTTTACTTATACTTGAAGAACAAAAAATTGGCGAATTGTACTGTTTATATGCTTTGCTTATATGTTTCTTAGACTATATAGAAGCAATATATACAATGATTTCAACCGTCTACCTGTTCCATTCATTGTTCTACTTGTCGAAATTTACAAATAATTTCCTTTAAAGGATTAACAATGGGGCTCGTAGTTCACTTAAACTTGAAGAGCGAAAAATTGGCGAATTGTACTGTTTGGATGCTTTGCATAGATGTTTCTTAGACTATTTAGAAGCAATATATAGAAATATTTCACCCGTCTACCTGTACTATTCATTGTTCTACTTGTAGAAAGTTACAAATAATTTCCATTTCATGATTATCAATGGGGCTCGCTGTTCACTTAAACTTGAAGATCAAAAAATTGGCGATTGTTACTGTTTAGATGCTTTGCATAAATGTTTCTTAGATTATATAGAAGCAATATATACAAAGATTTCAACCGTCTAACTGTTCCATTCATTGTTCTACTTGTCGAAAGTTACAAATAATTTCCGATAAAGGATTAACAATGGGGCTCATTGTTCACTTAAACTTGAAGAACAAAAAATTGGCGAATGGTACTGTTTGGATGCATGGCATATATGTTTCTTAGACTATATAGAAGCAATATATACAAAGATTTCAACCGTCTACCTGTTCCATTCATTGTTCTACTTGTCGAAAGTTACAAATAATTTCCTTTAAAGGATTAACAATGGGGCTCATTGTTCACTTAAACTTGAAGAACAAAAAATTGGCGAATTGTACTGTTTGGATGCTTTGCATATATGTTTCTTAGACTATATAGAAGCAATATATACAATGATTTCAACCGTCTACCTGTTCCATTCATTGTTCTACTTGTCGAATGTTACAAATAATTTCCGTTAAGGGATTAACCATTGGGGCTCATTGTTCACTTAAACTTGAAGAACAAACAATTGGCGAATTGTACTGTTTGGATGCTTTGCATATATGTTTCTTAGACTATATAGATGCAATATATACAAAGATTTCAACCGGCTACCTGTTCCATTCATTGTTCTACTTGTCGAAATTTACAAATAATTTCCGATAAAGGATTAACCATTGGGGCTCGCTGTTCACTTAAACTTGAAGATCAAAAAATCGGCGAATTGTACTGTTTGGATGTTTTGCATATATATTTCTTAGACTATATAGAAGCAATATATACAATAATTTCAACAGTCTACCTGTTCCATTCATTGTTCTACTTGTCGAAATTTACAAATAATTTCCTTTAAAGGATTAACAATGGGGCTCGTAGTTCACTTAAACTTGAAGAACAAAATATTGGCGAATGGTACTGTTTGGATGCTTTGCATATATGTTTCTTATACTATATAGAAGCAATATATACAAAGATTTCAACCGTCTACCTGTTCCATTCATTGTTCTACTTGTCGAAATTTACAAATAATTTCCGATAACGGATTAACCATTGGGGCTCATTGTTCACTTAAACTTGAAGAACAAAAAATTGGCGAATTTTACTGTTTGGATGCTTTGCATATATGTTTCTTATACTATATAGAAGCAATATATACAAAGATTTCAACCGTCTACCTGTCCCATTCATTGTTCTACTTGTCGAAATTTGCAAATAATTTCCGTTAAGGGATTAACAATGGGGATCGTAGTTCACTTGAACTTCAAGAACAAAAAATTGGCGAATGGTACTGTTTGGATGCTTTGCATATATGTTTCGTAGACTATATAGAAGCAATATATACAATGATTTCAACCGTCTACATGATCCATTCATTGTTCTACTTGTCGAAATTTACAAATAATTTCCTTTAAAGGATTAACAATGGGGCTCGTTGTTCACTTAAACTTGAAGAACAAAAAATTGGCGAATGGTACTGTTTGGATGCTTTGCATATATGTTTCTTAGACTATATAGAAGCAATATATACATTGATTTCAACCGGCTACCTGTTTCATTCATTGTTCAACTTGTCGAAAGTTACAAATAAATTCCTTTAAAGGATTAACAATGGGGCTCGTAGTTCACTTAAACTTGAAGAGAAAAAAATTGTCGAATTGTACTGTTTGGATGCTTTGCATATATGTTTCTTAAACTATATAGAAGCAATATATACAATGATTTCAACCGTCTACCTGTTCCATTCATTGTTCTACTTGTCGAAAGTTACAAATAATTTCCGTTAAGGGATTAACAATGGGGATCGTAGTTTACTTAAACTTGAAGAACAAAAAATTGGCGAATTGTACTGTTTGGATGCTTTGCGTACATGTTTCTTAGACTATATGGAAGCAATATATACAAAGATTTCAACCATCTACGTGTTCCAATCATTGTTCTACTTGTAGAAAGTTACAATTAATTTCCGTTAAGGGATTAACAATGGGGCTCGTAGTTCACTTAAACTTGAAGAACAAAAAATTGGCGAATGGTACTGTTTGGATGCTTTGCATAAATGTTTCTTAGACTATATAGAAGCAATATATACATTGATTTCAACCGGCTACCTGTTCCATTCATTGTTCTACTTGTCGAAATTTACAAATAATTTCCTTTAAAGGATTAACAATGGGGCTCGTTGTTCACTTAAACTTGAAGAACAAAAAATTGGCGAATGGTACTGTTTGGATGCTTTGCATATATGTTTCTTAGACTATATAGAAGCAATATATACATTGATTTCAACCGGCTACCTGTTTCATTCATTGTTCTACTTGTCGAAAGTTACAAATAAATTCCTTTAAAGGATTAACAATGGGGCTCGTAGTTCACTTAAACTTGAAGAGAAAAAAATTGTCGAATTGTACTGTTTGGATGCTTTGCATATATGTTTCTTAAACTATATAGAAGCAATATATACAATGATTTCAACCGTCTACCTGTTCCATTCATTGTTCTACTTGTCGAAAGTTACAAATAATTTTCGTTAAGGGATTAACAATGGGGATCGTAGTTTACTTAAACTTGAAGAACAAAAAATTGGCGAATTGTACTGTTTGGATGCTTTGCGTACATGTTTCTTAGACTATATGGAAGCAATATATACAAAGATTTCAACCATCTACGTGTTCCAATCATTGTTCTACTTGTAGAAAGTTACAATTAATTTCCGTTAAGGGATTAACAATGGGGCTCGTAGTTCACTTAAACTTGAAGAACAAAAAATTGGCGAATGGTACTGTTTGGATGCTTTGCATAAATGTTTCTTAGACTATATAGAAGCAATATATACATTGATTTCAACCGGCTACCTGTTCCATTCATTGTTCTACTTGTCGAAATTTACAAATAATTTCCTTTAAAGGATTAACAATGGGGCTCGTTGTTCACTTAAACTTGAAGAACAAAAAATTGGCGAATGGTACTGTTTGGATGCTTTGCATATATGTTTCTTAGACTATATAGAAGCAATATATACATTGATTTCAACCGGCTACCTGTTTCATTCATTGTTCTACTTGTCGAAAGTTACAAATAAATTCCTTTAAAGGATTAACAATGGGGCTCGTAGTTCACTTAAACTTGAAGAGAAAAAAATTGTCGAATTGTACTGTTTGGATGCTTTGCATATATGTTTCTTAAACTATATAGAAGCAATATATATAATGATTTCAACCGTCTACCTGTTCCATTCATTGTTCTACTTGTCGAAAGTTACAAATAATTTTCGTTAAGGGATTAACAATGGGGATCGTAGTTTACTTAAACTTGAAGAACAAAAAATTGGCGAATTGTACTGTTTGGATGCTTTGCGTACATGTTTCTTAGACTATATGGAAGCAATATATACAAAGATTTCAACCATCTACGTGTTCCAATCATTGTTCTACTTGTAGAAAGTTACAATTAATTTCCGTTAAGGGATTAACAATTGGGCTCGTAGTTCACTTAAACTTGAAGAACAAAAAATTGGCGAATGGTACTGTTTGGATGCTTTGCATAAATGTTTCTTAGACTATATAGAAGCAATATATACATTGATTTCAACCGGCTACCTGTTCCATTCATTGTTCTACTTGTCGAAATTTACAAATAATTTCCTTTAAAGGATTAACAATGGGGCTCGTAGTTCACTTAAACTTGAAGAACAAAAAATTGGCGAATGGTACTGTTTGGATGCTTTGCATATATGTTTCTTAGACTATATAGAAGCAATATATACAAAGATTTCAACCGTCTACCTGTTCCATTCATTGTTCTACTTGTCGAAAGTTACAAATAATTTCCGATAACGGATTAAACATTGGGGCTCATTGTTCACTTAAACTTGAAGAACAAAAAATTGCCGAATTGTACTGTTTGGATGCTTTGCATACATGTTTCTTATACTATATAGAAGCAATATATACAAAGAATTCAACCGTCTACCTGTTCCATTCACTGTTCTACTTGTCGAAAGTTACAAATAATTTCCGTTAAGGGATTAACAATGGGGATCGTAGTTCACTTAAACTTGAAGAACAAAAAATTGGCGAATTGTACTGTTTGGATGCTTTGCGTACATGTTTCTTAGACTATATGGAAGCAATATATACAAAGATTTCAACCATCTACGTGTTCCAATCATTGTTCTACTTGTAGAAAGTTACAATTAATTTCCGTTAAGGGATTAACAATGGGGCTCGTAGTTCACTTAAACTGGAAGAACAAAAAATTGGCGAATGGTACTGTTTGGATGCTTTGCATAAATGTTTCTTAGACTATATAGAAGCAATATATACATTGATTTCAACCGGCTACCTGTTCCATTCATTGTTCTACTTGTCGAAATTTACAAATAATTTCCTTTAAAGTATTAACAATGGGGCTCGTTGTTCACTTAAACTTGAAGAACAATAAATTGGCGAATTGTACTGTTTGGATGCTTTGCATATATGTTTCTTAGACTATATAGACGCAATATATACAAGGATTTCAACCGTCTACCTGTTCCATTCATTGTTCTACTTGTCGAAAGTTACAAATAATTTCCGATAAAGGATTAACAATGGGGCTCGTAGTTCACTTAAACTTGAAGAGAAAAAAATTGTCTAATTGTACTGTTTGGATGCTTTGCATATATGTTTCTTAAACTATATAGAAGCAATATATACAATGATTTCAACCGTCTACCTGTTCCATTCATTGTTCTACTTGTCGAAAGTTACAAATAATTTCCGTTAAGGGATTAACAATGGGGATCGTAGTTTACTTATACTTGAAGAACAAAAAATTGGCGAATTGTACTGTTTGGATGCTTTGCGTACATGTTTCTTAGACTATATGGAAGCAATATATACAAAGATTTCAACCATCTACGTGTTCCAATCATTGTTCTACTTGTAGAAAGTTACAATTAATTTCCGTTAAGGGATTAACAATGGGGCTCGTAGTTCACTTAAACTGGAAGAACAAAAAATTGGCGAATGGTACTGTTTGGATGCTTTGCATAAATGTTTCTTAGACTATATAGAAGCAATATATACATTGATTTCAACCGGCTACCTGTTCCATTCATTGTTCTACTTGTCGAAATTTACAAATAATTTCCTTTAAAGGATTAACAATGGGGCTCGTTGTTCACTTAAACTTGAAGAACAAAAAAGTGGCGAATGGTACTGTTTGGGTGCTTTGCATATATGTTTCTTAGACTATATAGAAGCAATATATACAAAGATTTCAACCGTCTACCTGTTCCATTCATTGTTCTACTTGTCGAAAGTTACAAATAATTTCCGATAAAGGATTAACAATGGGGCTCATTGTTCACTTAAACTTGGAGAACAAAAAATTGGCGAATGGTACTGTTTGGATGCATGGCATATATGTTTCTTAGACTATATAGAAGCAATATATACAAAGATTTCAACCGTCTACCTGTTCCATTCATTGTTCTACTTGTCGAAAGTTACAAATAATTTCCTTTAAAGGATTAACAATGGGGCTCATTGTTCACTTAAACTTGAAGAACAAAAAATTGGCGAATTGTACTGTTTGGATGCTTTGCATATATGTTTCTTAGACTATATAGAAGCAATATATACAATGATTTCAACCGTCTACCTGTTCCATTCATTGTTCTACTTGTCGAATGTTACAAATAATTTCCGTTAAGGGATTAACAATGGGGATCGTAGTTTACTTAAACTTGAAGAACAAAAAATTGGCGAATTGTACTGTTTGGATGCTTTGCATATATGTTTCTTAGACTATATAGAAGCAACATATACAATGATTTCAACCGTCTACCTATTCCATTCATTGTTCTACTTGCCGAAATTTACAAATAATTTCCTTTAAAGGATTAACAATGGGGCTCGTAGTTCACTTAAACTTGAAGAGCGAAAAATTGGCGAATTGTACTGTTTGGATGCTTTGCATAGATGTTTCTTAGACTATTTAGAAGCAATATATAGAAATATTTCACCCGTCTACCTGTACTATTCATTGTTCTACTTGTAGAAAGTTACAAATAATTTCCATTTCATGATTATCAATGGGGCTCGCTGTTCACTTAAACTTGAAGATCAAAAAATTGGCGATTGTTACTGTTTAGATGCTTTGCATAAATGTTTCTTAGATTATATAGAAGCAATATATACAAAGATTTCAACCGTCTAACTGTTCCATTCATTGTTCTACTTGTCGAAAGTTACAAATAATTTCCGATAAAGGATTAACAATGGGGCTCATTGTTCACTTAAACTTGAAGAACAAAAAATTGGCGAATGGTACTGTTTGGATGCATGGCATATATGTTTCTTAGACTATATAGAAGCAATATATACAAAGATTTCAACCGTCTACCTGTTCCATTCATTGTTCTACTTGTCGAAAGTTACAAATAATTTCCTTTAAAGGATTAACAATGGGGCTCATTGTTCACTTAAACTTGAAGAACAAAAAATTGGCGAATTGTACTGTTTGGATGCTTTGCATATATGTTTCTTAGACTATATAGAAGCAATATATACAATGATTTCAACCGTCTACCTGTTCCATTCATTGTTCTACTTGTCGAATGTTACAAATAATTTCCGTTAAGGGATTAACCATTGGGGCTCATTGTTCACTTAAACTTGAAGAACAAACAATTGGCGAATTGTACTGTTTGGATGCTTTGCATATATGTTTCTTAGACTATATAGATGCAATATATACAAAGATTTCAACCGGCTACCTGTTCCATTCATTGTTCTACTTGTCGAAATTTACAAATAATTTCCGATAAAGGATTAACCATTGGGGCTCGCTGTTCACTTAAACTTGAAGATCAAAAAATCGGCGAATTGTACTGTTTGGATGTTTTGCATATATATTTCTTAGACTATATAGAAGCAATATATACAATAATTTCAACAGTCTACCTGTTCCATTCATTGTTCTACTTGTCGAAATTTACAAATAATTTCCTTTAAAGGATTAACAATGGGGCTCGTAGTTCACTTAAACTTGAAGAACAAAATATTGGCGAATGGTACTGTTTGGATGCTTTGCATATATGTTTCTTATACTATATAGAAGCAATATATACAAAGATTTCAACCGTCTACCTGTTCCATTCATTGTTCTACTTGTCGAAATTTACAAATAATTTCCGATAACGGATTAACCATTGGGGCTCATTGTTCACTTAAACTTGAAGAACAAAAAATTGGCGAATTTTACTGTTTGGATGCTTTGCATATATGTTTCTTATACTATATAGAAGCAATATATACAAAGATTTCAACCGTCTACCTGTCCCATTCATTGTTCTACTTGTCGAAATTTGCAAATAATTTCCGTTAAGGGATTAACAATGGGGATCGTAGTTCACTTGAACTTGAAGAACAAAAAATTGGCGAATGGTACTGTTTGGATGCTTTGCATATATGTTTCGTAGACTATATAGAAGCAATATATACAATGATTTCAACCGTCTACATGATCCATTCATTGTTCTACTTGTCGAAATTTACAAATAATTTCCTTTAAAGGATTAACAATGGGGCTCGTTGTTCACTTAAACTTGAAGAACAAAAAATTGGCGAATGGTACTGTTTGGATGCTTTGCATATATGTTTCTTAGACTATATAGAAGCAATATATACATTGATTTCAACCGGCTACCTGTTTCATTCATTGTTCAACTTGTCGAAAGTTACAAATAAATTCCTTTAAAGGATTAACAATGGGGCTCGTAGTTCACTTAAACTTGAAGAGAAAAAAATTGTCGAATTGTACTGTTTGGATGCTTTGCATATATGTTTCTTAAACTATATAGAAGCAATATATACAATGATTTCAACCGTCTACCTGTTCCATTCATTGTTCTACTTGTCGAAAGTTACAAATAATTTCCGTTAAGGGATTAACAATGGGGATCGTAGTTTACTTAAACTTGAAGAACAAAAAATTGGCGAATTGTACTGTTTGGATGCATTGCGTACATGTTTCTTAGACTATATGGAAGCAATATATACAAAGATTTCAACCATCTACGTGTTCCAATCATTGTTCTACTTGTAGAAAGTTACAATTAATTTCCGTTAAGGGATTAACAATGGGGCTCGTAGTTCACTTAAACTTGAAGAACAAAAAATTGGCGAATGGTACTGTTTGGATGCTTTGCATAAATGTTTCTTAGACTATATAGAAGCAATATATACATTGATTTCAACCGGCTACCTGTTCCATTCATTGTTCTACTTGTCGAAATTTACAAATAATTTCCTTTAAAGGATTAACAATGGGGCTCGTTGTTCACTTAAACTTGAAGAACAAAAAATTGGCGAATGGTACTGTTTGGATGCTTTGCATATATGTTTCTTAGGCTATATAGAAGCAATATATACATTGATTTCAACCGGCTACCTGTTTCATTCATTGTTCTACTTGTCGAAAGTTACAAATAAATTCCTTTAAAGGATTAACAATGGGGCTCGTAGTTCACTTAAACTTGAAGAGAAAAAAATTGTCGAATTGTACTGTTTGGATGCTTTGCATATATGTTTCTTAAACTATATAGAAGCAATATATACAATGATTTCAACCGTCTACCTGTTCCATTCATTGTTCTACTTGTCGAAAGTTACAAATAATTTTCGTTAAGGGATTAACAATGGGGATCGTAGTTTACTTAAACTTGAAGAACAAAAAATTGGCGAATTGTACTGTTTGGATGCTTTGCGTACATGTTTCTTAGACTATATGGAAGCAATATATACAAAGATTTCAACCATCTACGTGTTCCAATCATTGTTCTACTTGTAGAAAGTTACAATTAATTTCCGTTAAGGGATTAACAATGGGGCTCGTAGTTCACTTAAACTTGAAGAACAAAAAATTGGCGAATGGTACTGTTTGGATGCTTTGCATAAATGTTTCTTAGACTATATAGAAGCAATATATACATTGATTTCAACCGGCTACCTGTTCCATTCATTGTTCTACTTGTCGAAATTTACAAATAATTTCCTTTAAAGGATTAACAATGGGGCTCATTGTTCACTTAAACTTGAAGAACAAAAAATTGGCGAATTGTACTGTTTGGATGCTTTGCATATATGTTTCATAGACTATCTAGATGCAATATATACAAAGATTTCAACCGTCTACCTGTTCCATTCATTGTTCTACTTGTCGAAAGTTACAAATAAATTCCTTTAAAGGATTAACAATGGGGCTCGTAGTTCACTTAAACTTGAAGAGAAAAAAATTGTCGAATTGTACTGTTTGGATGCTTTGCATATATGTTTCTTAAACTATATAGAAGCAATATATACAATGATTTCAACCGTCTACCTGTTCCATTCATTGTTCTACTTGTCGAAAGTTACAAATAATTTCCGTTAAGGGATTAACAATGGGGATCGTAGTTTACTTATACTTGAAGAACAAAAAATTGGCGAATTGTACTGTTTATATGCTTTGCTTATATGTTTCTTAGACTATATAGAAGCAATATATACAATGATTTCAACCGTCTACCTGTTCCATTCATTGTTCTACTTGTCGAAATTTACAAATAATTTCCTTTAAAGGATTAACAATGGGGCTCGTAGTTCACTTAAACTTGAAGAGCGAAAAATTGGCGAATTGTACTGTTTGGATGCTTTGCATAGATGTTTCTTAGACTATTTAGAAGCAATATATAGAAATATTTCACCCGTCTACCTGTACTATTCATTGTTCTACTTGTAGAAAGTTACAAATAATTTCCATTTCATGATTATCAATGGGGCTCGCTGTTCACTTAAACTTGAAGATCAAAAAATTGGCGATTGTTACTGTTTAGATGCTTTGCATAAATGTTTCTTAGATTATATAGAAGCAATATATACAAAGATTTCAACCGTCTAACTGTTCCATTCATTGTTCTACTTGTCGAAAGTTACAAATAATTTCCGATAAAGGATTAACAATGGGGCTCATTGTTCACTTAAACTTGAAGAACAAAAAATTGGCGAATGGTACTGTTTGGATGCATGGCATATATGTTTCTTAGACTATATAGAAGCAATATATACAAAGATTTCAACCGTCTACCTGTTCCATTCATTGTTCTACTTGTCGAAAGTTACAAATAATTTCCTTTAAAGGATTAACAATGGGGCTCATTGTTCACTTAAACTGGAAGAACAAAAAATTGGCGAATTGTACTGTTTGGATGCTTTGCATATATGTTTCTTAGACTATATAGAAGCAATATATACAATGATTTCAACCGTCTACCTGTTCCATTCATTGTTCTACTTGTCGAATGTTACAAATAATTTCCGTTAAGGGATTAACCATTGGGGCTCATTGTTCACTTAAACTTGAAGAACAAACAATTGGCGAATTGTACTGTTTGGATGCTTTGCATATATGTTTCTTAGACTATATAGATGCAATATATACAAAGATTTCAACCGGCTACCTGTTCCATTCATTGTTCTACTTGTCGAAATTTACAAATAATTTCCGATAAAGGATTAACCATTGGGGCTCGCTGTTCACTTAAACTTGAAGATCAAAAAATCGGCGAATTGTACTGTTTGGATGTTTTGCATATATATTTCTTAGACTATATAGAAGCAATATATACAATAATTTCAACAGTCTACCTGTTCCATTCATTGTTCTACTTGTCGAAATTTACAAATAATTTCCTTTAAAGGATTAACAATGGGGCTCGTAGTTCACTTAAACTTGAAGAACAAAATATTGGCGAATGGTACTGTTTGGATGCTTTGCATATATGTTTCTTATACTATATAGAAGCAATATATACAAAGATTTCAACCGTCTACCTGTTCCATTCATTGTTCTACTTGTCGAAATTTACAAATAATTTCCGATAACGGATTAACCATTGGGGCTCATTGTTCACTTAAACTTGAAGAACAAAAAATTGGCGAATTTTACTGTTTGGATGCTTTGCATATATGTTTCTTATACTATATAGAAGCAATATATACAAAGATTTCAACCGTCTACCTGTCCCATTCATTGTTCTACTTGTCGAAATTTGCAAATAATTTCCGTTAAGGGATTAACAATGGGGATCGTAGTTCACTTGAACTTGAAGAACAAAAAATTGGCGAATGGTACTGTTTGGATGCTTTGCATATATGTTTCGTAGACTATATAGAAGCAATATATACAATGATTTCAACCGTCTACATGATCCATTCATTGTTCAACTTGTCGAAAGTTACAAATAAATTCCTTTAAAGGATTAACAATGGGGCTCGTAGTTCACTTAAACTTGAAGAGAAAAAAATTGTCGAATTGTACTGTTTGGATGCTTTGCATATATGTTTCTTAAACTATATAGAAGCAATATATACAATGATTTCAACCGTCTACCTGTTCCATTCATTGTTCTACTTGTCGAAAGTTACAAATAATTTCCGTTAAGGGATTAACAATGGGGATCGTAGTTTACTTAAACTTGAAGAACAAAAAATTGGCGAATTGTACTGTTTGGATGCTTTGCGTACATGTTTCTTAGACTATATGGAAGCAATATATACAAAGATTTCAACCATCTACGTGTTCCAATCATTGTTCTACTTGTAGAAAGTTACAATTAATTTCCGTTAAGGGATTAACAATGGGGCTCGTAGTTCACTTAAACTTGAAGAACAAAAAATTGGCGAATGGTACTGTTTGGATGCTTTGCATAAATGTTTCTTAGACTATATAGAAGCAATATATACATTGATTTCAACCGGCTACCTGTTCCATTCATTGTTCTACTTGTCGAAATTTACAAATAATTTCCTTTAAAGGATTAACAATGGGGCTCGTTGTTCACTTAAACTTGAAGAACAAAAAATTGGCGAATGGTACTGTTTGGATGCTTTGCATATATGTTTCTTAGACTATATAGAAGCAATATATACATTGATTTCAACCGGCTACCTGTTTCATTCATTGTTCTACTTGTCGAAAGTTACAAATAAATTCCTTTAAAGGATTAACAATGGGGCTCGTAGTTCACTTAAACTTGAAGAGAAAAAAATTGTCGAATTGTACTGTTTGGATGCTTTGCATATATGTTTCTTAAACTATATAGAAGCAATATATACAATGATTTCAACCGTCTACCTGTTCCATTCATTGTTCTACTTGTCGAAAGTTACAAATAATTTTCGTTAAGGGATTAACAATGGGGATCGTAGTTTACTTAAACTTGAAGAACAAAAAATTGGCGAATTGTACTGTTTGGATGCTTTGCGTACATGTTTCTTAGACTATATGGAAGCAATATATACAAAGATTTCAACCATCTACGTGTTCCAATCATTGTTCTACTTGTAGAAAGTTACAATTAATTTCCGTTAAGGGATTAACAATGGGGCTCGTAGTTCACTTAAACTTGAAGAACAAAAAATTGGCGAATGGTACTGTTTGGATGCTTTGCATAAATGTTTCTTAGACTATATAGAAGCAATATATACATTGATTTCAACCGGCTACCTGTTCCATTCATTGTTCTACTTGTCGAAATTTACAAATAATTTCCTTTAAAGGATTAACAATGGGGCTCATTGTTCACTTAAACTTGAAGAACAAAAAATTGGCGAATTGTACTGTTTGGATGCTTTGCATATATGTTTCATAGACTATCTAGATGCAATATATACAAAGATTTCAACCGTCTACCTGTTCCATTCATTGTTCTACTTGTCGAAAGTTACAAATAAATTCCTTTAAAGGATTAACAATGGGGCTCGTAGTTCACTTAAACTTGAAGAGAAAAAAATTGTCGAATTGTACTGTTTGGATGCTTTGCATATATGTTTCTTAAACTATATAGAAGCAATATATACAATGATTTCAACCGTCTACCTGTTCCATTCATTGTTCTACTTGTCGAAAGTTACAAATAATTTCCGTTAAGGGATTAACAATGGGGATCGTAGTTTACTTATACTTGAAGAACAAAAAATTGGCGAATTGTACTGTTTATATGCTTTGCTTATATGTTTCTTAGACTATATAGAAGCAATATATACAATGATTTCAACCGTCTACCTGTTCCATTCATTGTTCTACTTGTCGAAATTTACAAATAATTTCCTTTAAAGGATTAACAATGGGGCTCGTAGTTCACTTAAACTTGAAGAACAAAAAATTGGCGAATGGTACTGTTTGGATGCTTTGCATATATGTTTCTTAGACTATATAGAAGCAATATATACAAAGATTTCAACCGTCTACCTGTTCCATTCATTGTTCTACTTGTCGAAAGTTACAAATAATTTCCGATAACGGATTAAACATTGGGGCTCATTGTTC
The DNA here is from genome assembly GCA_963989415.1 of Cerceris ruficornis. Lineage (NCBI taxonomy): Eukaryota > Metazoa > Arthropoda > Insecta > Hymenoptera > Crabronidae > Cerceris > Cerceris ruficornis. Next base: position 1,113,223 of record CAXDIW010000109.1, read on the forward strand.
ACTTAAACTTGAAGAACAAAAAATTGCCGAATTGTACTGTTTGGATGCTTTGCATACATGTTACTTATACTATATAGAAGCAATATATACAAAGAATTCAACCGTCTACCTGTTCCATTCACTGTTCTACTTGTCGAAAGTTACAAATAATTTCCGTTAAGGGATTAACAATGGGGATCGTAGTTCACTTAAACTTGAAGAACAAAAAATTGGCGAATTGTACTGTTTGGATGCTTTGCGTACATGTTTCTTAGACTATATGGAAGCAATATATACAAAGATTTCAACCATCTACGTGTTCCAATCATTGTTCTACTTGTAGAAAGTTACAATTAATTTCCGTTAAGGGATTAACAATGGGGCTCGTAGTTCACTTAAACTGGAAGAACAAAAAATTGGCGAATGGTACTGTTTGGATGCTTTGCATAAATGTTTCTTAGACTATATAGAAGCAATATATACATTGATTTCAACCGGCTACCTGTTCCATTCATTGTTCTACTTGTCGAAATTTACAAATAATTTCCTTTAAAGGATTAACAATGGGGCTCGTTGTTCACTTAAACTTGAAGAACAAAAAAGTGGCGAATGGTACTGTTTGGGTGCTTTGCATATATGTTTCTTAGACTATATAGAAGCAATATATACAAAGATTTCAACCGTCTACCTGTTCCATTCATTGTTCTACTTGTCGAAAGTTACAAATAATTTCCGATAAAGGATTAACAATGGGGCTCATTGTTCGCTTAAACTTGGAGAACAAAAAATTGGCGAATGGTACTGTTTGGATGCATGGCATATATGTTTCTTAGACTATATAGAAGCAATATATACAAAGATTTCAACCGTCTACCTGTTCCATTCATTGTTCTACTTGTCGAAAGTTACAAATAATTTCCTTTAAAGGATTAACAATGGGGCTCATTGTTCACTTAAACTTGAAGAACAAAAAATTGGCGAATTGTACTGTTTGGATGCTTTGCATATATGTTTCTTAGACTATATAGAAGCAATATATACAATGATTTCAACCGTCTACCTGTTCCATTCATTGTTCTACTTGTCGAATGTTACAAATAATTTCCGTTAAGGGATTAACAATGGGGATCGTAGTTTACTTAAACTTGAAGAACAAAAAATTGGCGAATTGTACTGTTTGGATGCTTTGCATATATGTTTCTTAGACTATATAGAAGCAACATATACAATGATTTCAACCGTCTACCTATTCCATTCATTGTTCTACTTGCCGAAATTTACAAATAATTTCCTTTAAAGGATTAACAATGGGGCTCGTAGTTCACTTAAACTTGAAGAGCGAAAAATTGGCGAATTGTACTGTTTGGATGCTTTGCATAGATGTTTCTTAGACTATTTAGAAGCAATATATAGAAATATTTCACCCGTCTACCTGTACTATTCATTGTTCTACTTGTAGAAAGTTACAAATAATTTCCATTTCATGATTATCAATGGGGCTCGCTGTTCACTTAAACTTGAAGATCAAAAAATTGGCGATTGTTACTGTTTAGATGCTTTGCATAAATGTTTCTTAGATTATATAGAAGCAATATATACAAAGATTTCAACCGTCTAACTGTTCCATTCATTGTTCTACTTGTCGAAAGTTACAAATAATTTCCGATAAAGGATTAACAATGGGGCTCATTGTTCACTTAAACTTGAAGGACAAAAAATTGGCGAATGGTACTGTTTGGATGCTTTGCGTACATGTTTCTTAGACTATATGGAAGCAATATATACAAGGATTTCAACCGTCTACCTGTTCCATTCATTGTTCTACTTGTCGAAAGTTACAAATAATTACCGATAAAGGATTAACCATTGGGGCTCATTGTTCACTTAAACTTGAAGAACAAAAAATTGGCGAATTGTACTGTTTGGATGCTTTGCATATATGTTTCTTAGACTATATAGAAGCAATATATACAAAGATTTCAACCGTCTACCTGTTCCATTCATTGTTCTACTTGTCGAAAGTTACAAATAATTACCGATAAAGGATTAACCATTGGGGCTCATTGTTCACTTAAACTTGAAGATCAAAAAATCGGCGAATTGTATTGTTTGGATGCTTTGCATATATATTTCTTAGACTATATAGAAGCAATATATACAATAATTTCAACAGTCTACCTGTTCCATTCATTGTTCTACTTGTCGAAATTTACAAATAATTTCCTTTAAAGGATTAACAATGGGGCTCGTAGTTCACTTAAACTTGAAGAACAAAATATTGGCGAATGGTACTGTTTGGATGCTTTGCATATATGTTTCTTATACTATATAGAAGCAATATATACAAAGATTTCAACCGTCTACCTGTCCCATTCATTGTTCTACTTGTCGAAATTTGCAAATAATTTCCGTTAAGGGATTAACAATGGGGATCGTAGTTCACTTGAACTTGAAGAACAAAAAATTGGCGAATGGTACTGTTTGGATTCTTTGCATATATGTTTCTTAGACTATATAGAAGCAATATATACAATGATTTCAACAGTCTACCTGTTCCATTCATTGTTCTACTTGTCGAAATTTACAATTAATTTCCGTTAAAGGATTAACAATGGGGCTCTTAGTTCACTTAAACTTGAAGAACAAAAAATTGGCGAATGGTACTGTTTGGATGCTTTGCATATATGTTTCTTATACTATATAGAAGCAATATATACAATGATTTCAACCGTCTACATGATCCATTCATTGTTCTACTTGTCGAAATTTACAAATAATTTCCTTTAAAGGATTAACAATGGGGCTCGTAGTTCACTTAAACTTGAAGAACAAAAAATTGGCGAATGGTACTGTTTGGATGCTTTGCATATATGTTTCTTATACTATATAGAAGCAATATATATAAAGATTTCAACCGTCTACGTGTTCCAATCATTGTTCTACTTGTCGAAATTTACAAATAATTTCCATTAAAGGATTAACAATGGGGCTCGTTGTTCACTTAAACTTGAAGAACAAAAAATTGGCGAATGGTACTGTTTGGATGCTTTGCATATATGTTTCTTAGACTATATAGAAGCAATATATACATTGATTTCAACCGGCTACCTGTTTCATTCATTGTTCTACTTGTCGAAAGTTACAAATAAATTCCTTTAAAGGATTAACAATGGGGCTCGTAGTTCACTTAAACTTGAAGAGAAAAAAATTGTCGAATTGTACTGTTTGGATGCTTTGCATATATGTTTCTTAAACTATATAGAAGCAATATATACAATGATTTCAACCGTCTACCTGTTCCATTCATTGTTCTACTTGTCGAAAGTTACAAATAATTTCCGTTAAGGGATTAACAATGGGGATCGTAGTTTACTTAAACTTGAAGAACAAAAAATTGGCGAATGGTACGGTTAGGATGCTTTGCATATATGTTTCTTAGACTATATAGAAGCAATATATACAAGGATTTCAACCGTCTACCTGGTCCATTCATTGTTCTACTTGTCGAAAGTTACAAATAATTACCGATAAAGGATTAACCATTGGGGCTCATTGTTCACTTAAACTTGAAGAACAAAAAATTGGCGAATTGTACTGTTTGGATGCTTTGCATATATGTTTCATAGACTATATAGATGCAATATGTACAAAGATTTCAACCGTCTACCTGTTCCATTTATTGTTCTACTTGTCGAAAGTTACAAATAATTTCCTTTAAAGGATTAACAATGGGGCTCATTGTTCACTTAAACTTGAAGAACAAAAAATTGGCGAACTGTACTGTTTGGATGCTTTGCATATATGTTTCTTAGACTATATAGAAGCAATATATACAATGATTTCAACAGTCTACCTGTTCCATTCATTGTTCTACTTGTCGAAATTTACAAATAATTTCCTTTAAAGGATTAACAATGGGGCTCGTAGTTCACTTAAACTTGAAGAACAAAAAATTGGCGAATGGTACGGTTAGGATGCTTTGCATATATGTTTCTTAGACTATATAGAAGCAATATATACATTGATTTCAACCGGCTACCTGTTCCATTCATTGTTCTACTTGTCGAAATTTACAAATAATTTCCGATAAAGGATTAACCATTGGGGCTCATTGTTCACTTAAACTTGAAGAACAAACAATTGGCGAATTGTACTGTTTGGATGCTTTGCATATATGTTTCTTAGACTATATAGATGCAATATATACAAAGATTTCAACCGGCTACCTGTTCCATTCATTGTTCTACTTGTCGAAATTTACAAATAATTTCCGATAAAGGATTAACCATTGGGGCTCATTGTTCACTTAAACTTGAAGAACAAAAAATTGGCGAATGGTACTGTTTGGATGCTTTGCATATATGTTTCTTAGACTATATAGAAGCAATATATACATTGATTTCAACCGGCAACCTGTTCCATTCATTGTTCTACTTGTCGAAAGTTACAAATAATTTCCTATAAAGGATTAACAATGGGGCTCATTGTTCACTTAAACTTGAAGGACAAAAAATTGGCGAATGGTACTGTTTGGATGCTTTGCGTACATGTTTCTTAGACTATATGGAAGCAATATATACAAGGATTTCAACCGTCTACCTGTTCCATTCATTGTTCTACTTGTCGAAAGTTACAAATAATTACCGATAAAGGATTAACCATTGGGGCTCATTGTTCACTTAAACTTGAAGAACAAAAAATTGGCGAATTGTACTGTTTGGATGCTTTGCATATATGTTTCTTAGACTATATAGAAGCAATATATACAAAGATTTCAACCGTCTACCTGTTCCATTCATTGTTCGACTTGTCGAAATTTACAATTAATTTCCGGTAAAGGATTAACAATGGGGCTCGTAGTTCACTTAAACTTGAAGTACAAAAAATTGACGAATTGTACTGTTTGGATGCTTTGCATATATGTTTCGTAGACTATATAGAAGCAATATATATAAAGAATTCAACCGTCTACCTGTTCCATTCGTTGTTCTACTTGTCGAAAGTTACAAATAATTTCCGATAAAGGATTAACCATTGGGGCTCATTGTTCACTTAAACTTGAAGAACAAAAAATTGGCGAATGGTACTGTTTGGATGCTTTGCATATATGTTTCTTAGACTATATAGAAGCAATATATACATTGATTTCAACCGGCTACCTGTTCCATTCATTGTTCTACTTGTCGAAAGTTACAAATAATTTCCTATAAAGGATTAACAATGGGGCTCATTGTTCACTTAAACTTGAAGGACAAAAAATTGGCGAATGGTACTGTTTGGATGCTTTGCGTACATGTTTCTTAGACTATATGGAAGCAATATATACAAGGATTTCAACCGTCTACCTGTTCCATTCATTGTTCTACTTGTCGAAAGTTACAAATAATTACCGATAAAGGATTAACCATTGGGGCTCATTGTTCACTTAAACTTGAAGAACAAAAAATTGGCGAATTGTACTGTTTGGATGCTTTGCATATATGTTTCTTAGACTATATAGAAGCAATATATACAAAGATTTCAACCGTCTACCTGTTCCATTCATTGTTCGACTTGTCGAAATTTACAATTAATTTCCGGTAAAGGATTAACAATGGGGCTCGTAGTTCACTTAAACTTGAAGTACAAAAAATTGACGAATTGTACTGTTTGGATGCTTTGCATATATGTTTCGTAGACTATATAGAAGCAATATATATAAAGAATTCAACCGTCTACCTGTTCCATTCGTTGTTCTACTTGTCGAAAGTTACAAATAATTTCCGATAAAGGATTAACCATTGGGGCTCATTGTTCACTTAAACATGAAAAACAAAAAATTGGCGAATTGTACTGTTTGGATGCTTTGCATATTTGTTTCTTAGACTATATAGAAGCAATATATAAAAAGATTTCAACCGTCTACCAGTTCCATTCATTGTTCTACTTGTCGAAAGTTACAAATAATTTCCGATAAAGGATTAACAATGGGGCTCATTGTTCACTTAAACTTGAAGAACAATAAATTGGCGATTTGTACTGTTTGGATGCTTTGCATATATGTTTCTTAGACTATATAGAAGCAATATATATAAAGAATTCAACCGTCTACCTGTTCCATTCATTGTTCTACTTGTCGAAAGTTACAAATAATTTCCGATAAAGGATTAACCATTGGGGCTCATTGTTCACTTAAACATGAAAAACAAAAAATTGGCGAATTGTACTGTTTGGATGCTTTGCATATATGTTTCTTAGACTATATAGAAGCAATATATACAAAGATTTCAACCGTCTACCTGTTCCATTCATTGTCCTACTTGTCGAAAGTTACAATTAATTTCCGTTAAAGTATTAACAATGGGGCTCGTAGTTCACTTAAACTTGAAGAGCAAAAAATTGGCGAATTGTACTGTTTGGATGCTTTGCATATATGTTTCTTGGACTATATAGAAGCAATATATACAATGATTTCAACCGTCTACCTGTTCCATTCATTGTTCTACTTGTCGAATGTTACAAATAATTTACGTTAAGGGATTAACAATGGGGATCGTAGTTTACTTAAACTTGAAGAACAAAAAATTGGCGAATTGTACTATTTGGATGCTTTGCATATATGTTTCTTAGACTATATAGAAGCAATATATACAATGATTTCAACCGTCTACCTATTCCATTCATTGTTCTACTTGTCGAAATTTACAAATAATTTCCTTTAAAGGATTAACAATGGGGCTCGTAGTTCACTTAAACTTGAAGAGCAAAAAATTGTCGAATTGTACTGTTTGGATGCTTTGCATATATGTTTCTTAAACTATATAGAAGCAATATATACAATGATTTCAACTGTCTACCTGTTCCATTCATTGTTCTACTTGTCGAAAGTTACAAATAATTTCCGTTAAGGGATTAACAATGGGGATCGTAGTTTACTTAAACTTGAAGAACAAAAAATTGGCGAATTGTACTGTTTGGATGCTTTGCATATATGTTTCTTAGACTATATAGAAGCAATATATACAATGATTTCAACCGTCTACATGTTCCATTCATTGTTCTACTTGTCGAATGTTACAAATAATTTCCGTTTCATGATTATCAATGGGGCTCGTTGTTCACTTAAACTTGAAGAACAAAAAATTGGCGAATGGTACTGTTTGGATGCTTTGCATATATGTTTCTTAGACTATATAGAAGCAATATATACAAAGATTTCAACCGTCTACCTGTTCCATTCATTGTTCTACTTGTCGAAATTTACAAATAATTTCCGATAACGGATTAACAATGGGGATCGTAGTTTACTTAAACTTGAAGAACAAAAAATTGGCGAATTGTACTGTTTGGATGCTTTGCATATATGTTTCTTAGACTATATAGAAGCAATATATACAATGATTTCAACCGTCTACCTGTTCCAGTCATTGTTCTACTTGTCGAAATTTACAAATAATTTCCTTTAAAGGATTAACAATGGGGCTTGTTGTTCACTTAAACTTGAAGAACAAAAAAGTGGCGAATGGTACTGTTTGGGTGCTTTGCATATATGTTTCTTAGACTATATAGAAGCAATATATACAAAGATTTCAACCGTCTACCTGTTCCATTCATTGTTCTACTTGTCGAAAGTTACAAATAATTACCGATAAAGGATTAACCATTGGGGCTCATTGTTCACTTAAACTTGAAGAACAAAAAATTGGCGAATTGTACTGTTTGGATGTTTTGCATATATGTTTCTTAGACTATATAGAAGCAATCTATACAAAGATTTCAACCGTCTACCTGTTCCATTCATTGTTCTACTTGTCGAAAGTTACAAATAATTTCCTTTAAAGGATTAACAATGGGGCTCGTAGTTCACTTAAACTTGAAGAGCAAAAAATTGTCGAATTTTACTGTTTGGATGCTTTGCATATATGTTTCTTAGACTATATAGAAGCAATATATACAATGATTTCAACCGTCTACCTGTTCCATTCATTGTTCTACTTGTCGAAAGTTACAAATAATTTCCGTTAAGGGATTAACAATGGGGATCGTAGTTTACTTAAACTTGAAGAACAAAAAATTGGCGAATTGTACTGTTTGGATGCTTTGCATATATGTTTCTTAGACTATATAGAAGCTATATATACAAGGATTTCAACCGTCTACCTGTTCCATTCAGTGTTCTACTTGTCGAAAGTTACAAATAATTACCGATAAAGGATTAACCATTGGGGCTCATTGTTCACTTAAACTTGAAGAACAAAAAATTTGCGAATTGTACTGTTTGGATGCTTTGCATATATGTTTCTTAGACTATATAGATGCAATATATACATAGATTTCAACCGTCTACCTGTTCCATTCATTGTTCTACTTGTCGAAATTTACAAATAATTTCCGTTAAAGTATTAATAATGGGGCTCGTAGTTCACTTAAACTTGAAGATCAAATAATTGGCGAATTGTACTGTTTGGATGATTTGCATATATGTTTCTTAGACTATATAGAAGCAATATATACAAAGATTTCAACCGTCTACCTGTTCCATTCATTGATCTACTTGTCGAAAGTTACAAATAATTTCCGATAAAGGATTAACAATGGGTCTCATTGTTCACTTAAACTTGAAGAACAAAAAATTGGCGAATTGTACTATTTGGATGCTTTGCATATATGTTTCTTAGACTATATAGAAGCAATATATACAATGATTTCAACCGTCTACCTATTCCATTCATTGTTCTACTTGTCGAAATTTACAAATAATTTCCTTTAAAGGATTAACAATGGGGCTCGTAGTTCACTTAAACTTGAAGAGCAAAAAATTGTCGAATTGTACTGTTTGGATGCTTTGCATATATGTTTCTTAAACTATATAGAAGCAATATATACAATGATTTCAACTGTCTACCTGTTCCATTCATTGTTCTACTTGTCGAAAGTTACAAATAATTTCCGTTAAGGGATTAACAATGGGGATCGTAGTTTACTTAAACTTGAAGAACAAAAAATTGGCGAATTGTACTGTTTGGATGCTTTGCATATATGTTTCTTAGACTATATAGAAGCAATATATACAATGATTTCAACCGTCTACATGTTCCATTCATTGTTCTACTTGTCGAATGTTACAAATAATTTCCGTTTCATGATTATCAATGGGGCTCGTTGTTCACTTAAACTTGAAGAACAAAAAATTGGCGAATGGTACTGTTTGGATGCTTTGCATATATGTTTCTTAGACTATATAGAAGCAATATATACAAAGATTTCAACCGTCTACCTGTTCCATTCATTGTTCTACTTGTCGAAATTTACAAATAATTTCCGATAACGGATTAACAATGGGGATCGTAGTTTACTTAAACTTGAAGAACAAAAAATTGGCGAATTGTACTGTTTGGATGCTTTGCATATATGTTTCTTAGACTATATAGAAGCAATATATACAATGATTTCAACCGTCTACCTGTTCCAGTCATTGTTCTACTTGTCGAAATTTACAAATAATTTCCTTTAAAGGATTAACAATGGGGCTTGTTGTTCACTTAAACTTGAAGAACAAAAAAGTGGCGAATGGTACTGTTTGGGTGCTTTGCATATATGTTTCTTAGACTATATAGAAGCAATATATACAAAGATTTCAACCGTCTACCTGTTCCATTCATTGTTCTACTTGTCGAAAGTTACAAATAATTACCGATAAAGGATTAACCATTGGGGCTCATTGTTCACTTAAACTTGAAGAACAAAAAATTGGCGAATTGTACTGTTTGGATGTTTTGCATATATGTTTCTTAGACTATATAGAAGCAATCTATACAAAGATTTCAACCGTCTACCTGTTCCATTCATTGTTCTACTTGTCGAAAGTTACAAATAATTTCCTTTAAAGGATTAACAATGGGGCTCGTAGTTCACTTAAACTTGAAGAGCAAAAAATTGTCGAATTTTACTGTTTGGATGCTTTGCATATATGTTTCTTAGACTATATAGAAGCAATATATACAATGATTTCAACCGTCTACCTGTTCCATTCATTGTTCTACTTGTCGAAAGTTACAAATAATTTCCGTTAAGGGATTAACAATGGGGATCGTAGTTTACTTAAACTTGAAGAACAAAAAATTGGCGAATTGTACTGTTTGGATGCTTTGCATATATGTTTCTTAGACTATATAGAAGCTATATATACAAGGATTTCAACCGTCTACCTGTTCCATTCAGTGTTCTACTTGTCGAAAGTTACAAATAATTACCGATAAAGGATTAACCATTGGGGCTCATTGTTCACTTAAACTTGAAGAACAAAAAATTTGCGAATTGTACTGTTTGGATGCTTTGCATATATGTTTCTTAGACTATATAGATGCAATATATACATAGATTTCAACCGTCTACCTGTTCCATTCATTGTTCTACTTGTCGAAATTTACAAATAATTTCCGTTAAAGTATTAATAATGGGGCTCGTAGTTCACTTAAACTTGAAGATCAAATAATTGGCGAATTGTACTGTTTGGATGATTTGCATATATGTTTCTTAGACTATATAGAAGCAATATATACAAAGATTTCAACCGTCTACCTGTTCCATTCATTGATCTACTTGTCGAAAGTTACAAATAATTTCCGATAAAGGATTAACAATGGGTCTCATTGTTCACTTAAACTTGAAGAACAAAAAATTGGCGAATGGTACTGTTTGGATGCTTTGCATATATGTTTCTTAGACTATATGGAAGCAATATATACAAAGATTTCAACCGTCTACGTGTTCCAATCATTGTTCTACTTGTTGAAAGTTACAAATAATTTCCTTTAAAGGATTAACAATGGGGCTCATTGTTCACTTAAACTTGGAGGACAAAAAATTGGCGAATTATACTGTTTGGATGCTTTGCATATATGTTTCTTAGACTATATAGAAGCAATATATACAATGATTTCAACCGTCTACCTGTTCCATTCATTGTTCTACTTGTCGAAAGTTACAAATAATTTCCGTTAAAGTATTAACAATGGGGCTCGTAGTTCACTTATACTTGAAGATCAAATAATTGGCGAATTGTACTGTTTGGATGATTTGCATATATGTTTCTTAGACTTTATAGAAGCAATATATACAAAGATTTCAACCCTCTACCTGTTCCATTCATTGTTCTACTTGTCGAAAGTTACAAATAATTTCCGATAAAGGATTAACAATGGGTCTCATTGTTCACTTAAACTTGAAGAACAAAAAATTGGCGAATGGTACTGTTTGGATGCTTTGCATATATGTTTCTTAGACTATATGGAAGCAATATATACAAAGATTTCAACCGTCTACGTGTTCCAATCATTGTTCTACTTGTCGAAATTTACAAATAATTTCCTTTAAAGGATTAACAATGGAGCTCGTTGTTCACTCAAACTTGAAGAACAAAAAAGTGTCGAATGTTACTGTTTGGATGCTTTGCATATATGTTTCTTAGACTATATGGAAGCAATATATACAAAGATTTCAACCGTCTACGTGTTCCAATCATTGTTCTACTTGTCGCAAGTTACAAATAATTTCCGTTAAAGTATTAACAATGGGGCTCGTAGTTCACTTATACTTGAAGATCAAATAATTGGCGAATTGTACTGTTTGGATGATTTGCATATATGTTTCTTAGACTTTATAGAAGCAATATATACAAAGATTTCAACCGCCTACCTGTTCCATTCATTGTTCTACTTGTCGAAAGTTACAAATAATTTCCGATAAAGGATTAACAATGGGGATCGTAGTTTACTTAATCTTGAAGAACAAGAAATTGGCGAATTGTGCAGTTTGGATGCTTTGCATATATGTTTCTTAGACTATATAGAAGCAATATATACAAAGATTTCAACCGTCTACCTGTTCCATTCATTGTTCTACTTGTCGAAAGTTACAAATAATTTCCTTTAAATGATTAACAATGGGGCTCGTAGTTCACTTAAACTTGAAGAACAAAAAATTGGCGACTTGTACTGTTTGGATGATTTGCACATATGTTTCATAGACTATATAGAAGCAATATATACAATGATTTCAACCGTCTACCTGTTCCATTCCTTGTTCTACTTGTCGAAAGTTACAAATAATTTCCGTTAAGGCATTAACAATGGGGATCGTAGTTTACTTAATCTTGAAGAACAAGAAATTGGCGAATTGTGCTGTTTGGATGCTTTGCATATATGTTTCTTAGACTATATAGAAGCAATATATACAAAGATTTCAACCGTCTACCTGTTCCATTCATTGTTCTACTTGTCGAAAGTTACAAATAATTTCCTTTAAAGGATTAACAATGGGGCTCATTGTTCACTTAAACTTGAAGAACAAAAAATCGGCGAATTGTGCTGTTTGGATGCTTTGCATATATATTTCTTAGACTATATAGAAGCAATATATACAATAATTTCAACAGTCTACCTGTTCCATTCATTGTTCTACTTGTCGAAATTTACAAATAATTTCCTTTAAAGGATTAACAATGGGGCTCGTAGTTCACTTAAACTTGAAGAACAAAAAATTGGCGAATGGTACTGTTTGGATGCTTTGCATATATGTTTCTTAGACTATATAGAAGCAATGTATACAAAGATTTCAACCGTCTACCTGTTCCATTCATTGTTCTACTTGTCGCAAGTTACAAATAATTTCCGTTAAAGTATTAACAATGGGGCTCGTAGTTCACTTAAACTTGAAGATCAAAAAATTGGCGAATTGTACTGTTTGGATGCTTTGCATATATGTTTCTTAGACTATATAGAAGCAATATATACAAAGATTTCAACCGTCTACCTGTTCCATTCATTGTTCTACTTGAAGAAAGTTGCAAATAATTTCCATTTCATGATTATCAATGGGGCTCGCAGTTCACTTAAACTTGAAGATCAAAAAATTGGCGATTGTTACTGTTTAGATGCTTTGCATATAGGTTTCTTAGACTATATAGAAGCAATATATACAAAGATTTCAACCGTCTACCTGTTCCATTCATTGTTCTACTTGTCGAAAATTACAAATAATTTCCTATAAAGGATTAACCATTGGGGCTCATTGATCACTTACACTTGAAGAACAAAAAATTGGCGTATGGTACTGTTTGGATGCTTTGCATATATGTTTCTTAGACTATATAGAAGCAATATATACAATGATTTCAACAGTCTACCTGTTCCATTCATTGTTCTACTTGTCGAAATTTACAAATAATTTCCTTTAAAGGATTAACAATGGGGCTCGTAGTTCACTTAAACTTGAAGAACAAAAAATTGGCGAATGGTACTGTTAGGATGCTTTGCATATATGTTTCTTAGACTATATAGAAGCAATATATACATTGATTTCAACCGGCTACCTGTTCCATTCATTGTTCTACTTGTCGAAATTTACAAATAATTTCCGATAAAGGATTAACCATTGGGGCTCATTGTTCACTTAAACTTGAAGAACAAACAATTGGCGAATTGTACTGTTTGGATGCTTTGCATATATGTTTCTTAGACTATATAGATGCAATATATACAAAGATTTCAACCGGCTACCTGTTCCATTCATTGTTCTACTTGTCGAAATTTACAAATAATTTCCGATAAAGGATTAACCATTGGGGCTCATTGTTCACTTAAACTTGAAGAACAAAAAATTGGCGAATGGTACTGTTTGGATGCTTTGCATATATGTTTCTTAGACTATATAGAAGCAATATATACATTGATTTCAACCGGCTACCTGTTCCATTCATTGTTCTGCTTGCCGAAAGTTACAAATAATTTCCTATAAAGGATTAACAATGGGGCTCATTGTTCACTTAAACTTGAAGGACAAAAAATTGGCGAATGGTACTGTTTGGATGCTTTGCGTACATGTTTCTTAGACTATATGGAAGCAATATATACAAGGATTTCAACCGTCTACCTGTTCCATTCATTGTTCTACTTGTCGAAAGTTACAAATAATTACCGATAAAGGATTAACCATTGGGGCTCATTGTTCACTTAAACTTGAAGAACAAAAAATTGGCGAATTGTACTGTTTGGATGCTTTGCATATATGTTTCTTAGACTATATAGAAGCAATATATACAAAGATTTCAACCGTCTACCTGTTCCATTCATTGTTCTACTTGTCGAAAATTACAAATAATTTCCTATAAAGGATTAACCATTGGGGCTCATTGATCACTTACACTTGAAGAACAAAAAATTGGCGTATGGTACTGTTTGGATGCTTTGCATATATGTTTCTTAGACTATATAGAAGCAATATATACAATGATTTCAACAGTCTACCTGTTCCATTCATTGTTCTACTTGTCGAAATTTACAAATAATTTCCTTTAAAGGATTAACAATGGGGCTCGTAGTTCACTTAAACTTGAAGAACAAAAAATTGGCGAATGGTACTGTTAGGATGCTTTGCATATATGTTTCTTAGACTATATAGAAGCAATATATACATTGATTTCAACCGGCTACCTGTTCCATTCATTGTTCTACTTGTCGAAATTTACAAATAATTTCCGATAAAGGATTAACCATTGGGGCTCATTGTTCACTTAAACTTGAAGAACAAAAAATTGGCGAATTGTACTGTTTGGATGCTTTGCATATATGTTTCTTAGACTATATAGAAGCAATATATACAATGATTTCAACCGTCTACCTGTTCCATTCATTGTTCTACTTGTCGAAAGTTACAAATAATTTCCTTTAAGTGATTAACAATGGGGATCGTAGTTTACTTAAACTTGAAGAACAAAAAATTGGCGAATTGTACTGTTTGGATGCTTTGCTTATATGTTTCTTAGACTATATAGAAGCAATATATACAAGGATTTCAACCGTCTACCTGTTCCATTCATTGTTCTACTTGTCGAAAGTTACAAATAATTACCGATAAAGGATTAACCATTGTGGCTCATTGTTCACTTACACTTGAAGAACAAAAAATTGGCGAATTGTACTGTTTGGATGCTTTGCATATATGTTTCATAGACTATATAGGTGCAATATATACAAAGATTTCAACCGTCTACCTGTTCCATTCAATGTTTTACTTGTCGAAAGTTACAAATAATTTCCTTTAAAGGATTAACAATGGGGCTCATTGTTCACTTAAACTTGAAGAACAAAAAATTGGCGAACTGCACTGTTTGAATGCTTTGCATATATGTTTCTTAGACTATATAGAAGCAATATATACAATGATTTCAACCGTCAACCTGTTCCATTCATTGTTCTACTTGTCGAATGTTACAAATAATTTCCGTTAAGGGATTAACAATGGGGATCGTAGTTTACTTAAACTTGAAGAACAAAAAATTGGCGAATTGTACTGTTTGGATGCTTTGCATATATGTTTCTTAGACTATATAGAAGCAATATATACAATGATTTCAACCGTCTACCTATTCCATTCATTGTTCTACTTGTCGAAATTTACAAATAATTTCCTTTAAAGGATTAACAATGGGGCTCGTAGTTCACTTAAACTTGAAGAACAAAAAATTGGCGAATGGTACTGTTTGGATGCTTTGCATATATGTTTCTTAGACTATATAGAAGCAATGTATACAAAGATTTCAACCGTCTACCTGTTCCATTCATTGTTCTACTTGTCGCAAGTTACAAATAATTTCCGTTAAAGTATTAACAATGGGGCTCGTAGTTCACTTAAACTTGAAGATCAAAAAATTGGCGAATTGTACTGTTTGGATGCTTTGCGTTTATGTATCTTAAACTGTATAGAAGCAATATATACAATGATTTCAACCGTCTACCTGTTCCATTCATTGTTCTACTTGTCGAAAGTTACAAATAATTTCCGTTAAGTGATTAACAATGGGGATCGTAGTTTACTTAAACTTGAAGAACAAAAAATTGGCGAATTGTACTGTTTGGATGCTTTGCATATATGTTTCTTAGACTATATAGAAGCAATATATACAATGATTTCAACCGTCTACCTGTTCCATTCATTGTTCTACTTGTCGAAAGTTACAAATAATTTCCGTCAAGGGATTAACAATGGGGATCGTAGTTTACTTAAACTTGAAGAACAAAAAAGTGGCGAATTGTACTGTTTGGATGCTTTGCATATATGTTTCTTAGACTATATAGAAGCAATATATACAATGATTTCAACCGTCTACCTGTTCCAGTCATTGTTCTACTTGTCGAAATTTACAAATAATTTCCTTTAAAGGATTAACAATGGGGCTTGTTGTTCACTTAAACTTGAAGAACAAAAAAGTGGCGAATGGTACTGTTTGGGTGCTTTGCATATATGTTTCTTAGACTATATAGAAGCAATATATACAAAGATTTCAACCGTCTACCTGTTCCATTCATTGTTCTACTTGTCGAAAGTTACAAATAATTACCGATAAAGGATTAACCATTGGGGCTCATTGTTCACTTAAACTTGAAGAACAAAAAATTGGCGAATTGTACTGTTTGGATGTTTTGCATATATGTTTCTTAGACTATATAGAAGCAATCTATACAAAGATTTCAACCGTCTACCTGTTCCATTCATTGTTCTACTTGTCGAAAGTTACAAATAATTTCCTTTAAAGGATTAACAATGGGGCTCGTAGTTCACTTAAACTTGAAGAGCAAAAAATTGTCGAATTTTACTGTTTGGATGCTTTGCATATATGTTTCTTAGACTATATAGAAGCAATATATACAATGATTTCAACCGTCTACCTGTTCCATTCATTGTTCTACTTGTCGAAAGTTACAAATAATTTCCGTTAAGGGATTAACAATGGGGATCGTAGTTTACTTAAACTTGAAGAACAAAAAATTGGCGAATTGTACTGTTTGGATGCTTTGCATATATGTTTCTTAGACTATATAGAAGCTATATATACAAGGATTTCAACCGTCTACCTGTTCCATTCAGTGTTCTACTTGTCGAAAGTTACAAATAATTACCGATAAAGGATTAACCATTGGGGCTCATTGTTCACTTAAACTTGAAGAACAAAAAATTTGCGAATTGTACTGTTTGGATGCTTTGCATATATGTTTCTTAGACTATATAGATGCAATATATACATAGATTTCAACCGTCTACCTGTTCCATTCATTGTTCTACTTGTCGAAATTTACAAATAATTTCCGTTAAAGTATTAATAATGGGGCTCGTAGTTCACTTAAACTTGAAGATCAAATAATTGGCGAATTGTACTGTTTGGATGATTTGCATATATGTTTCTTAGACTATATAGAAGCAATATATACAAAGATTTCAACCGTCTACCTGTTCCATTCATTGATCTACTTGTCGAAAGTTACAAATAATTTCCGATAAAGGATTAACAATGGGTCTCATTGTTCACTTAAACTTGAAGAACAAAAAATTGGCGAATGGTACTGTTTGGATGCTTTGCATATATGTTTCTTAGACTATATGGAAGCAATATATACAAAGATTTCAACCGTCTACGTGTTCCAATCATTGTTCTACTTGTTGAAAGTTACAAATAATTTCCTTTAAAGGATTAACAATGGGGCTCATTGTTCACTTAAACTTGGAGGACAAAAAATTGGCGAATTATACTGTTTGGATGCTTTGCATATATGTTTCTTAGACTATATAGAAGCAATATATACAATGATTTCAACCGTCTACCTGTTCCATTCATTGTTCTACTTGTCGAAAGTTACAAATAATTTCCGTTAAAGTATTAACAATGGGGCTCGTAGTTCACTTATACTTGAAGATCAAATAATTGGCGAATTGTACTGTTTGGATGATTTGCATATATGTTTCTTAGACTTTATAGAAGCAATATATACAAAGATTTCAACCCTCTACCTGTTCCATTCATTGTTCTACTTGTCGAAAGTTACAAATAATTTCCGATAAAGGATTAACAATGGGTCTCATTGTTCACTTAAACTTGAAGAACAAAAAATTGGCGAATGGTACTGTTTGGATGCTTTGCATATATGTTTCTTAGACTATATGGAAGCAATATATACAAAGATTTCAACCGTCTACGTGTTCCAATCATTGTTCTACTTGTCGAAATTTACAAATAATTTCCTTTAAAGGATTAACAATGGAGCTCGTTGTTCACTCAAACTTGAAGAACAAAAAAGTGTCGAATGTTACTGTTTGGATGCTTTGCATATATGTTTCTTAGACTATATGGAAGCAATATATACAAAGATTTCAACCGTCTACGTGTTCCAATCATTGTTCTACTTGTCGCAAGTTACAAATAATTTCCGTTAAAGTATTAACAATGGGGCTCGTAGTTCACTTATACTTGAAGATCAAATAATTGGCGAATTGTACTGTTTGGATGATTTGCATATATGTTTCTTAGACTTTATAGAAGCAATATATACAAAGATTTCAACCGCCTACCTGTTCCATTCATTGTTCTACTTGTCGAAAGTTACAAATAATTTCCGATAAAGGATTAACAATGGGGATCGTAGTTTACTTAATCTTGAAGAACAAGAAATTGGCGAATTGTGCAGTTTGGATGCTTTGCATATATGTTTCTTAGACTATATAGAAGCAATATATACAAAGATTTCAACCGTCTACCTGTTCCATTCATTGTTCTACTTGTCGAAAGTTACAAATAATTTCCTTTAAATGATTAACAATGGGGCTCGTAGTTCACTTAAACTTGAAGAACAAAAAATTGGCGACTTGTACTGTTTGGATGATTTGCACATATGTTTCATAGACTATATAGAAGCAATATATACAATGATTTCAACCGTCTACCTGTTCCATTCCTTGTTCTACTTGTCGAAAGTTACAAATAATTTCCGTTAAGGCATTAACAATGGGGATCGTAGTTTACTTAATCTTGAAGAACAAGAAATTGGCGAATTGTGCTGTTTGGATGCTTTGCATATATGTTTCTTAGACTATATAGAAGCAATATATACAAAGATTTCAACCGTCTACCTGTTCCATTCATTGTTCTACTTGTCGAAAGTTACAAATAATTTCCTTTAAAGGATTAACAATGGGGCTCATTGTTCACTTAAACTTGAAGAACAAAAAATCGGCGAATTGTGCTGTTTGGATGCTTTGCATATATATTTCTTAGACTATATAGAAGCAATATATACAATAATTTCAACAGTCTACCTGTTCCATTCATTGTTCTACTTGTCGAAATTTACAAATAATTTCCTTTAAAGGATTAACAATGGGGCTCGTAGTTCACTTAAACTTGAAGAACAAAAAATTGGCGAATGGTACTGTTTGGATGCTTTGCATATATGTTTCTTAGACTATATAGAAGCAATGTATACAAAGATTTCAACCGTCTACCTGTTCCATTCATTGTTCTACTTGTCGCAAGTTACAAATAATTTCCGTTAAAGTATTAACAATGGGGCTCGTAGTTCACTTAAACTTGAAGATCAAAAAATTGGCGAATTGTACTGTTTGGATGCTTTGCATATATGTTTCTTAGACTATATAGAAGCAATATATACAAAGATTTCAACCGTCTACCTGTTCCATTCATTGTTCTACTTGAAGAAAGTTGCAAATAATTTCCATTTCATGATTATCAATGGGGCTCGCAGTTCACTTAAACTTGAAGATCAAAAAATTGGCGATTGTTACTGTTTAGATGCTTTGCATATAGGTTTCTTAGACTATATAGAAGCAATATATACAAAGATTTCAACCGTCTACCTGTTCCATTCATTGTTCTACTTGTCGAAAATTACAAATAATTTCCTATAAAGGATTAACCATTGGGGCTCATTGATCACTTACACTTGAAGAACAAAAAATTGGCGTATGGTACTGTTTGGATGCTTTGCATATATGTTTCTTAGACTATATAGAAGCAATATATACAATGATTTCAACAGTCTACCTGTTCCATTCATTGTTCTACTTGTCGAAATTTACAAATAATTTCCTTTAAAGGATTAACAATGGGGCTCGTAGTTCACTTAAACTTGAAGAACAAAAAATTGGCGAATGGTACTGTTAGGATGCTTTGCATATATGTTTCTTAGACTATATAGAAGCAATATATACATTGATTTCAACCGGCTACCTGTTCCATTCATTGTTCTACTTGTCGAAATTTACAAATAATTTCCGATAAAGGATTAACCATTGGGGCTCATTGTTCACTTAAACTTGAAGAACAAACAATTGGCGAATTGTACTGTTTGGATGCTTTGCATATATGTTTCTTAGACTATATAGATGCAATATATACAAAGATTTCAACCGGCTACCTGTTCCATTCATTGTTCTACTTGTCGAAATTTACAAATAATTTCCGATAAAGGATTAACCATTGGGGCTCATTGTTCACTTAAACTTGAAGAACAAAAAATTGGCGAATGGTACTGTTTGGATGCTTTGCATATATGTTTCTTAGACTATATAGAAGCAATATATACATTGATTTCAACCGGCTACCTGTTCCATTCATTGTTCTGCTTGCCGAAAGTTACAAATAATTTCCTATAAAGGATTAACAATGGGGCTCATTGTTCACTTAAACTTGAAGGACAAAAAATTGGCGAATGGTACTGTTTGGATTCTTTGCGTACATGTTTCTTAGACTATATGGAAGCAATATATACAAGGATTTCAACCGTCTACCTGTTCCATTCATTGTTCTACTTGTCGAAAGTTACAAATAATTACCGATAAAGGATTAACCATTGGGGCTCATTGTTCACTTAAACTTGAAGAACAAAAAATTGGCGAATTGTACTGTTTGGATGCTTTGCATATATGTTTCTTAGACTATATAGAAGCAATATATACAAAGATTTCAACCGTCTACCTGTTCCATTCATTGTTCTACTTGTCGAAAATTACAAATAATTTCCTATAAAGGATTAACCATTGGGGCTCATTGATCACTTACACTTGAAGAACAAAAAATTGGCGTATGCTACTGTTTGGATGCTTTGCATATATGTTTCTTAGACTATATAGAAGCAATATATACAATGATTTCAACAGTCTACCTGTTCCATTCATTGTTCTACTTGTCGAAATTTACAAATAATTTCCTTTAAAGGATTAACAATGGGGCTCGTAGTTCACTTAAACTTGAAGAACAAAAAATTGGCGAATGGTACTGTTAGGATGCTTTGCATATATGTTTCTTAGACTATATAGAAGCAATATATACATTGATTTCAACCGGCTACCTGTTCCATTCATTGTTCTACTTGTCGAAATTTACAAATAATTTCCGATAAAGGATTAACCATTGGGGCTCATTGTTCACTTAAACTTGAAGAACAAAAAATTGGCGAATTGTACTGTTTGGATGCTTTGCATATATGTTTCTTAGACTATATAGAAGCAATATATACAATGATTTCAACCGTCTACCTGTTCCATTCATTGTTCTACTTGTCGAAAGTTACAAATAATTTCCTTTAAGTGATTAACAATGGGGATCGTAGTTTACTTAAACTTGAAGAACAAAAA
Organism: Cerceris ruficornis; assembly: GCA_963989415.1. NCBI lineage: Eukaryota > Metazoa > Arthropoda > Insecta > Hymenoptera > Crabronidae > Cerceris > Cerceris ruficornis. Next base: position 1,134,664 of record CAXDIW010000109.1, read on the forward strand.
ATTGGCGAATTGTACTGTTTGGATGCTTTGCTTATATGTTTCTTAGACTATATAGAAGCAATATATACAAGGATTTCAACCGTCTACCTGTTCCATTCATTGTTCTACTTGTCGAAAGTTACAAATAATTACCGATAAAGGATTAACCATTGTGGCTCATTGTTCACTTACACTTGAAGAACAAAAAATTGGCGAATTGTACTGTTTGGATGCTTTGCATATATGTTTCATAGACTATATAGGTGCAATATATACAAAGATTTCAACCGTCTACCTGTTCCATTCATTGTTTTACTTGTCGAAAGTTACAAATAATTTCCTTTAAAGGATTAACAATGGGGCTCATTGTTCACTTAAACTTGAAGAACAAAAAATTGGCGAACTGCACTGTTTGAATGCTTTGCATATATGTTTCTTAGACTATATAGAAGCAATATATACAATGATTTCAACCGTCAACCTGTTCCATTCATTGTTCTACTTGTCGAATGTTACAAATAATTTCCGTTAAGGGATTAACAATGGGGATCGTAGTTTACTTAAACTTGAAGAACAAAAAATTGGCGAATTGTACTGTTTGGATGCTTTGCATATATGTTTCTTAGACTATATAGAAGCAATATATACAATGATTTCAACCGTCTACCTGTTCCATTCATTGTTCTACTTGTCGAAAGTTACAAATAATTTCCTTTAAAGGATTAACAATGGGGCTCGTAGTTCACTTAAACTTGAAGAACAAAAAATTGGCGAATGGTACTGTTTGGATGCTTTGCATATATGTTTCTTAGACTATATAGAAGCAATGTATACAAAGATTTCAACCGTCTACCTGTTCCATTCATTGTTCTACTTGTCGCAAGTTACAAATAATTTCCGTTAAAGTATTAACAATGGGGCTCGTAGTTCACTTAAACTTGAAGATCAAAAAATTGGCGAATTGTACTGTTTGGATGCTTTGCATATATGTATCTTAAACTGTATAGAAGCAATATATACAATGATTTCAACCGTCTACCTGTTCCATTCATTGTTCTACTTGTCGAAAGTTACAAATAATTTCCGTTAAGTGATTAACAATGGGGATCGTAGTTTACTTAAACTTGAAGAACAAAAAATTGGCGAATTGTACTGTTTGGATGCTTTGCATATATGTTTCTTAGACTATATAGAAGCAATATATACAATGATTTCAACCGTCTACCTGTTCCATTCATTGTTCTACTTGTCGAAAGTTACAAATAATTTCCGTCAAGGGATTAACAATGGGGATCGTAGTTTACTTAAACTTGAAGAACAAAAAATTGGCGAATTGTACTGTTTGGATGCTTTGCTTATATGTTTCTTAGACTATATAGAAGCAATATATACAAGGATTTCAACCGTCTACCTGGTCCATTCATTGTTCTACTTGTCGAAAGTTACAAATAATTACCGATAAAGGATTAACCATTGGGGCTCATTGTTCACTTAAACTTGAAGAACAAAAAATTGGCGAATTGTACTGTTTGGATGCATTGCATATAAGTTTCATAGACTATATAGATGCAACATATACAAAGATTTCAACCGTCTACCTGTTCCATTCATTGTTCTACTTGTCGAAAGTTACAAATAATTTCCTTTAAAGGATTAACAATGGGGCTCATTGTTCACTTAAACTTGAAGAACAAAAAATTGGCGAACTGTACTGTTTGGATGCTTTGCATATATGTTTCTTAGACTATATAGAAGCAATATATACAATGATTTCAACAGTCTACCTGTTCCATTCATTGTTCTACTTGTCGAAATTTACAAATAATTTCCTATAAAGGATTAACAATGGGGCTCGTAGTTCACTTAAACTTGAAGAACAAAAAATTGGCGAATGGTACTGTTAGGATGCTTTGCATATATGTTTCTTAGACTATATAGAAGCAATATATACATTGATTTCAACCGGCTACCTGTTCCATTCATTGTTCTACTTGTCGAAATTTACAAATAATTTCCGATAAAGGATTAACCATTGGGGCTCATTGTTCACTTAAACTTGAAGAACAAACAATTGGCGAATTGTACTGTTTGGATGCTTTGCATATATGTTTCTTAGACTATATAGATGCAATATATACAAAGATTTCAACCGGCTACCTGTTCCATTCATTGTTCTACTTGTCGAAATTTACAAATAATTTCCGATAAAGGATTAACCATTGGGGCTCATTGTTCACTTAAACTTGAAGAACAAAAAATTGGCGAATGGTACTGTTTGGATGCTTTGCATATATGTTTCTTAGACTATATAGAAGCAATATATACATTGATTTCAACCGGCTACCTGTTCCATTCATTGTTCTACTTGTCGAAAGTTACAAATAATTTCCTATAAAGGATTAACAATGGGGCTCATTGTTCACTTAAACTTGAAGGACAAAAAATTGGCGAATGGTACTGTTTGGATGCTTTGCGTACATGTTTCTTAGACTATATGGAAGCAATATATACAAGGATTTCAACCGTCTACCTGTTCCATTCATTGTTCTACTTGTCGAAAGTTACAAATAATTTCCTATAAAGGATTAACAATGGGGCTCGTAGTTTACTTAAACTTGAAGAACAAAAAATTGGCGAATTGTACTGTTTGGATGCTTTGCATATATGTTTCTTAGACTATATAGAAGCAATATATACAATGATTTCAACCGTCTACCTATTCCATTCATTGTTCTACTTGTCGAAATTTACAAATAATATCCTTTAAAGGATTAACAATGGGGCTCGTAGTTCACTTAAACTTGAAGAGCAAAAAATTGTCGAATTGTACTGTTTGGATGCTTTGCATATATGTTTCTTAAACTATATAGAAGCAATATATACAATGATTTCAACCGTCTACCTGTTCCATTCATTGTTCTACTTGTCGAAAGTTACAAATAATTTCCGTTAAGGGATTAACAATGGGGATCGTAGTTTACTTAAACTTGTAGAACAAAAAATTGGCGAATTGTACTGTTTGGATGCTTTGCATATATGTTTCTTAGACTATATAGAAGCAATATATACAATGATTTCAACCGTCTACCTGTTCCATTCATTGTTCTACTTGTCGAAAGTTACAAATAATTTCCTTTAAGTGATTAACAATGGGGATCGTAGTTTACTTAAACTTGAAGAACAAAAAATTGGCGAATTGTACTGTTTGGATGCTTTGCTTATATGTTTCTTAGACTATATAGAAGCAATATATACAAGGATTTCAACCGTCTACCTGTTCCATTCATTGTTCTACTTGTCGAAAGTTACAAATAATTACCGATAAAGGATTAACCATTGGGGCTCATTGTTCACTTACACTTGAAGAACAAAAAATTGGCGAATTGTACTGTTTGGATGCTTTGCATATATGTTTCATAGACTATATAGGTGCAATATATACAAAGATTTCAACCGTCTACCTGTTCCATTCATTGTTTTACTTGTCGAAAGTTACAAATAATTTCCTTTAAAGGATTAACAATGGGGCTCATTGTTCACTTAAACTTGAAGAACAAAAAATTGGCGAACTGCACTGTTTGAATGCTTTGCATATATGTTTCTTAGACTATATAGAAGCAATATATACAATGATTTCAACCGTCAACCTGTTCCATTCATTGTTCTACTTGTCGAATGTTACAAATAATTTCCTATAAAGGATTAACAATGGGGCTCGTAGTTCACTTAAACTTGAAGAACAAAAAATTGGCGAATGGTACTGTTAGGATGCTTTGCATATATGTTTCTTAGACTATATAGAAGCAATATATACATTGATTTCAACCGGCTACCTGTTCCATTCATTGTTCTACTTGTCGAAATTTACAAATAATTTCCGATAAAGGATTAACCATTGGGGCTCATTGTTCACTTAAACTTGAAGAACAATCAATTGGCGAATTGTACTGTTTGGATGCTTTGCATATATGTTTCTTAGACTATATAGATGCAATATATACAAAGATTTCAACCGGCTACATGTTCCATTCATTGTTCTACTTGTCGAAATTTACAAATAATTTCCGATAAAGGATTAACCATTGGGGCTCATTGTTCACTTAAACTTGAAGAACAAAAAATTGGCGAATGGTACTGTTTGGATGCTTTGCATATATGTTTCTTAGACTATATAGAAGCAATATATACATTGATTTCAACCGGCTACCTGTTCCATTCATTGTTCTACTTGTCGAAAGTTACAAATAATTTCCTATAAAGGATTAACAATGGGGCTCATTGTTCACTTAAACTTGAAGGACAAAAAATTGGCGAATGGTACTGTTTGGATGCTTTGCGTACATGTTTCTTAGACTATATGGAAGCAATATATACAAGGATTTCAACCGTCTACCTGTTCCATTCATTGTTTTACTTGTCGAAAGTTACAAATAATTACCGATAAAGGATTAACCATTGGGGCTCATTGTTCACTTAATCTTGAAGAACAAAAAATTGGCGAATTGTACTGTTTGGATGCTTTGCATATATGTTTCTTAGACTATATAGAAGCAATATATACAAAGATTTCAACCGTCTACCTGTTCCATTCATTGTTCTACTTGTCGAAAGTTACAAATAATTTCCTTTAAAGGATTAACCATTGGGGCTCATTGTTCACTTAAACTTGAAGAACAAAAAATTGGCGAATTGTACTGTTTGGATGCTTTGCATATATGTTTCTTATACTATATAGAAGCAATATATACATTGATTTCAACAGTCTACCTGTTCCATTCATTGTTCTACTTGTCGAAATTTACAAATAATTTCCTTTAAAGGATTAACAATGGGGCTCGTAGTTCACTTAAACTTGAAGAACAAAAAATTGGCGAATGGTACTGTTTGGATGCTTTGCATATATGTTTCTTAGACTATATAGAAGCAATGTATACAAAGATTTCAACCGTCTACCTGTTCCATTCATTGTTCTACTTGTCGCAAGTTACAAATAATTTCCGTCAAGGGATTAACAATGGGGATCGTAGTTTACTTAAACTTGAAGAACAAAAAATTGGCGAATTGTACTGTTTGGATGCTTTGCTTATATGTTTCTTAGACTATATAGAAGCAATATATACAAGGATTTCAACCGTCTACCTGTTCCATTCATTGTTCTACTTGTCGAAAGTTACAAATAATTACCGATAAAGGATTAACCATTGGGGCTCATTGTTCACTTAAACTTGAAGAACAAAAAATTGGCGAATGGTACTGTTTGGATGCTTTGCATATATGTTTCTTAGACTATATAGAAGCAATATATACATTGATTTCAACCGGCTACCTGTTCCATTCATTGTTCTACTTGTCGAAATTTACAAATAATTTCCGATAAAGGATTAACCATTGGGGCTCATTGTTCACTTAAACTTGAAGAACAATCAATTGGCGAATTGTACTGTTTGGATGCTTTGCATATATGTTTCTTAGACTATATAGATGCAATATATACAAAGATTTCAACCGGCTACCTGTTCCATTCATTGTTCTACTTGTCGAAATTTACAAATAATTTCCGATAAAGGATTAACCATTGGGGCTCATTGTTCACTTAAACTTGAAGAACAAAAAATTGGCGAATGGTACTGTTTGGATGCTTTGCATATATGTTTCTTAGACTATATAGAAGCAATATATACATTGATTTCAACCGGCTACCTGTTCCATTCATTGTTCTACTTGTCGAAAGTTACAAATAATTTCCTATAAAGGATTAACAATGGGGCTCATTGTTCACTTAAACTTGAAGGACAAAAAATTGGCGAATGGTACTGTTTGGATGCTTTGCGTACATGTTTCTTAGACTATATGGAAGCAATATATACAAGGATTTCAACCGTCTACCTGTTCCATTCATTGTTTTACTTGTCGAAAGTTACAAATAATTACCGATAAAGGATTAACCATTGGGGCTCATTGTTCACTTAATCTTGAAGAACAAAAAATTGGCGAATTGTACTGTTTGGATGCTTTGCATATATGTTTCTTAGACTATATAGAAGCAATATATACAAAGATTTCAACCGTCTACCTGTTCCATTCATTGTTCTACTTGTCGAAAGTTACAAATAATTTCCTTTAAAGGATTAACCATTGGGGCTCATTGTTCACTTAAACTTGAAGAACAAAAAATTGGCGAATTGTACTGTTTGGATGCTTTGCATATATGTTTCTTATACTATATAGAAGCAATATATACATTGATTTCAACAGTCTACCTGTTCCATTCATTGTTCTACTTGTCGAAATTTACAAATAATTTCCTTTAAAGGATTAACAATGGGGCTCGTAGTTCACTTAAACTTGAAGAACAAAAAATTGGCGAATGGTACTGTTTGGATGCTTTGCATATATGTTTCTTAGACTATATAGAAGCAATGTATACAAAGATTTCAACCGTCTACCTGTTCCATTCATTGTTCTACTTGTCGAAAGTTACAAATAATTACCGATAAAGGATTAACCATTGGGGCTCATTGTTCACTTAAACTTGAAGAACAAAAAATTGGCGAATTGTACTGTTTGGATGCTTTGCATATATGTTTCTTAGACTATATAGAAGCAATATATACAAAGATTTCAACCGTCTACCTGTTCCATTCATTGTTCTACTTGTCGAAAGTTACAAATAATTTCCTTTAGAGGATTAACCATTGGGGCTCATTGTTCACTTAAACTTGAAGAACAAAAAATTGGCGAATTGTACTGTTTGGATGCTTTGCATATATGTTTCTTATACTATATAGAAGCAATATATACAAAGATTTCAACCGTCTACGTGTTCCATTCATTGTTCTACTTGTCGAAAGTTACAATTAATTTCCGTTAAAGTATTAACAATGGGGCTCGTACTTCACTTAAACTTGAAGAGCAAAAAATTGGCGAATTGTACTGTTTGGATGCTTTGCATATATGTTTCTTGGACTATATAGAAGCAATATATACAATGATTTCAACCGTCTACCTGTTCCATTCATTGTTCTACTTGTCGAATGTTACAAATAATTTCCGTTAAGGGATTAACAATGGGGATCGTAGTTTACTTAAACTTGAAGAACAAAAAATTGGCGAATTGTACTGTTTGGATGCTTTGCATATATGTTTCTTAGACTATATAGAAGCAATATATACAATGATTTCAACCGTCTACCTATTCCATTCATTGTTCTACTTGTCGAAATTTACAAATAATTTCCTTTAAAGGATTAACAATGGGGCTCGTAGTTCACTTAAACTTGAAGAGCAAAAAATTGTCGAATTGTACTGTTTGGATGCTTTGCATATATGTTTCTTAAACTATATAGAAGCAATATATACAATGATTTCAACCGTCTACCTGTTCCATTCATTGTTCTACTTGTCGAAAGTTACAAATAATTTCCGTTAAGGGATTAACAATGGGGATCGTAGTTTACTTAAACTTGTAGAACAAAAAATTGGCGAATTGTACTGTTTGGATGCTTTGCATATATGTTTCTTAGACTATATAGAAGCAATATATACAATGATTTCAACCGTCTACCTGTTCCATTCATTGTTCTACTTGTCGAAAGTTACAAATAATTTCCTTTAAGTGATTAACAATGGGGATCGTAGTTTACTTAAACTTGAAGAACAAAAAATTGGCGAATTGTACTGTTTGGATGCTTTGCTTATATGTTTCTTAGACTATATAGAAGCAATATATACAAGGATTTCAACCGTCTACCTGTTCCATTCATTGTTCTACTTGTCGAAAGTTACAAATAATTACCGATAAAGGATTAACCATTGGGGCTCATTGTTCACTTACACTTGAAGAACAAAAAATTGGCGAATTGTACTGTTTGGATGCTTTGCATATATGTTTCATAGACTATATAGGTGCAATATATACAAAGATTTCAACCGTCTACCTGTTCCATTCATTGTTTTACTTGTCGAAATTTACAAATAATTTCCTTTAAAGGATTAACAATGGGGCTCGTAGTTCACTTAAACTTGAAGAGCAAAAAATTGTCGAATTGTACTGTTTGGATGCTTTGCATATATGTTTCTTAAACTATATAGAAGCAATATATACAATGATTTCAACCGTCTACCTGTTCCATTCATTGTTCTACTTGTCGAAAGTTACAAATAATTTCCGTTAAGGGATTAACAATGGGGATCGTAGTTTACTTAAACTTGTAGAACAAAAAATTGGCGAATTGTACTGTTTGGATGCTTTGCATATATGTTTCTTAGACTATATAGAAGCAATATATACAATGATTTCAACCGTCTACCTGTTCCATTCATTGTTCTACTTGTCGAAAGTTACAAATAATTTCCTTTAAGTGATTAACAATGGGGATCGTAGTTTACTTAAACTTGAAGAACAAAAAATTGGCGAATTGTACTGTTTGGATGCTTTGCTTATATGTTTCTTAGACTATATAGAAGCAATATATACAAGGATTTCAACCGTCTACCTGTTCCATTCATTGTTCTACTTGTCGAAAGTTACAAATAATTACCGATAAAGGATTAACCATTGGGGCTCATTGTTCACTTACACTTGAAGAACAAAAAATTGGCGAATTGTACTGTTTGGATGCTTTGCATATATGTTTCATAGACTATATAGGTGCAATATATACAAAGATTTCAACCGTCTACCTGTTCCATTCATTGTTTTACTTGTCGAAAGTTACAAATAATTTCCTTTAAAGGATTAACAATGGGGCTCATTGTTCACTTAAACTTGAAGAACAAAAAATTGGCGAACTGCACTGTTTGAATGCTTTGCATATATGTTTCTTAGACTATATAGAAGCAATATATACAATGATTTCAAGCGTCAACCTGTTCCATTCATTGTTCTACTTGTCGAATGTTACAAATAATTTCCTATAAAGGATTAACAATGGGGCTCGTAGTTCACTTAAACTTGAAGAACAAAAAATTGGCGAATGGTACTGTTAGGATGCTTTGCATATATGTTTCTTAGACTATATAGAAGCAATATATACATTGATTTCAACCGGCTACCTGTTCCATTCATTGTTCTACTTGTCGAAATTTACAAATAATTTCCGATAAAGGATTAACCATTGGGGCTCATTGTTCACTTAAACTTGAAGAACAATCAATTGGCGAATTGTACTGTTTGGATGCTTTGCATATATGTTTCTTAGACTATATAGATGCAATATATACAAAGATTTCAACCGGCTACCTGTTCCATTCATTGTTCTACTTGTCGAAATTTACAAATAATTTCCGATAAAGGATTAACCATTGGGGCTCATTGTTCACTTAAACTTGAAGAACAAAAAATTGGCGAATGGTACTGTTTGGATGCTTTGCATATATGTTTCTTAGACTATATAGAAGCAATATATACATTGATTTCAACCGGCTACCTGTTCCATTCATTGTTCTACTTGTCGAAAGTTACAAATAATTTCCTATAAAGGATTAACAATGGGGCTCATTGTTCACTTAAACTTGAAGGACAAAAAATTGGCGAATGGTACTGTTTGGATGCTTTGCGTACATGTTTCTTAGACTATATGGAAGCAATATATACAAGGATTTCAACCGTCTACCTGTTCCATTCATTGTTTTACTTGTCGAAAGTTACAAATAATTACCGATAAAGGATTAACCATTGGGGCTCATTGTTCACTTAATCTTGAAGAACAAAAAATTGGCGAATTGTACTGTTTGGATGCTTTGCATATATGTTTCTTAGACTATATAGAAGCAATATATACAAAGATTTCAACCGTCTACCTGTTCCATTCATTGTTCTACTTGTCGAAAGTTACAAATAATTTCCTTTAAAGGATTAACCATTGGGGCTCATTGTTCACTTAAACTTGAAGAACAAAAAATTGGCGAATTGTACTGTTTGGATGCTTTGCATATATGTTTCTTATACTATATAGAAGCAATATATACATTGATTTCAACCGGCTACCTGTTCCATTCATTGTTCTACTTGTCGAAATTTACAAATAATTTCCGATAAAGGATTAACCATTGGGGCTCATTGTTCACTTAAACTTGAAGAACAAACAATTGGCGAATTGTACTGTTTGGATGCTTTGCATATATGTTTCTTAGACTATATAGATGCAATATATACAAAGATTTCAACCGGCTACCTGTTCCATTCATTGTTCTACTTGTCGAAATTTACAAATAATTTCCGATAAAGGATTAACCATTGGGGCTCATTGTTCACTTAAACTTGAAGAACAAAAAATTGGCGAATGGTACTGTTTGGATGCTTTGCATATATGTTTCTTAGACTATATAGAAGCAATATATACATTGATTTCAACCGGCTACCTGTTCCATTCATTGTTCTACTTGTCGAAAGTTACAAATAATTTCCTATAAAGGATTAACAATGGGGCTCATTGTTCACTTAAACTTGAAGGACAAAAAATTGGCGAATGGTACTGTTTGGATGCTTTGCGTACATGTTTCTTAGACTATATGGAAGCAATATATACAAGGATTTCAACCGTCTACCTGTTCCATTCATTGTTTTACTTGTCGAAAGTTACAAATAATTACCGATAAAGGATTAACCATTGGGGCTCATTGTTCACTTAATCTTGAAGAACAAAAAATTGGCGAATTGTACTGTTTGGATGCTTTGCATATATGTTTCTTAGACTATATAGAAGCAATATATACAAAGATTTCAACCGTCTACCTGTTCCATTCATTGTTCTACTTGTCGAAAGTTACAAATAATTTCCTTTAAAGGATTAACCATTGGGGCTCATTGTTCACTTAAACTTGAAGAACAAAAAATTGGCGAATTGTACTGTTTGGATGCTTTGCATATATGTTTCTTATACTATATAGAAGCAATATATACATTGATTTCAACCGGCTACCTGTTCCATTCATTGTTCTACTTGTCGAAATTTACAAATAATTTCCGATAAAGGATTAACCATTGGGGCTCATTGTTCACTTAAACTTGAAGAACAAACAATTGGCGAATTGTACTGTTTGGATGCTTTGCATATATGTTTCTTAGACTATATAGATGCAATATATACAAAGATTTCAACCGGCTACCTGTTCCATTCATTGTTCTACTTGTCGAAATTTACAAATAATTTCCGATAAAGGATTAACCATTGGGGCTCATTGTTCACTTAAACTTGAAGAACAAAAAATTGGCGAATGGTACTGTTTGGATGCTTTGCATATATGTTTCTTAGACTATATAGAAGCAATATATACATTGATTTCAACCGGCTACCTGTTCCATTCATTGTTCTACTTGTCGAAAGTTACAAATAATTTCCTATAAAGGATTAACAATGGGGCTCATTGTTCACTTAAACTTGAAGGACAAAAAATTGGCGAATGGTACTGTTTGGATGCTTTGCGTACATGTTTCTTAGACTATATGGAAGCAATATATACAAGGATTTCAACCGTCTACCTGTTCCATTCATTGTTCTACTTGTCGAAAGTTACAAATAATTACCGATAAAGGATTAACCATTGGGGCTCATTGTTCACTTAAACTTGAAGAACAAAAAATTGGCGAATTGTACTGTTTGGATGCTTTGCATATATGTTTCTTATACTATATAGAAGCAATATATACAAAGATTTCAACCGTCTACGTGTTCCATTCATTGTTCTACTTGTCGAAAGTTACAATTAATTTCCGTTAAAGTATTAACAATGGGGCTCGTACTTCACTTAAACTTGAAGAGCAAAAAATTGGCGATTTGTACTGTTTGGATGCTTTGCATATATGTTTCTTGGACTATATAGAAGCAATATATACAATGATTTCAACCGTCTACCTGTTCCATTCATTGTTCTACTTGTCGAATGTTACAAATAATTTCCGTTAAGGGATTAACAATGGGGATCGTAGTTTACTTAAACTTGAAGAACAAAAAATTGGCGAATTGTACTGTTTGGATGCTTTGCATATATGTTTCTTAGACTATATAGAAGCAATATATACAATGATTTCAACCGTCTACCTATTCCATTCATTGTTCTACTTGTCGAAATTTACAAATAATTTCCTTTAAAGGATTAACAATGGGGCTCGTAGTTCACTTAAACTTGAAGAGCAAGAAATTGTCGAATTGTACTGTTTGGATGCTTTGCATATATGTTTCTTAAACTATATATAAGCAATATATACAATGATTTCAACCGTCTACCTGTTCCATTCATTGTTCTACTTGTCGAAAGTTACAAATAATTTCCGTTAAGGGATTAACAATGGGGATCGTAGTTTACTTAAACTTGTAGAACAAAAAATTGGCGAATTGTACTGTTTGGATGCTTTGCATATATGTTTCTTAGACTATATAGAAGCAATATATACAATGATTTCAACCGTCAACCTGTTCCATTCATTGTTCTACTTGTCGAAAGTTACAAATAATTTCCTTTAAGTGATTAACAATGGGGATCGTAGTTTACTTAAACTTGAAGAACAAAAAATTGGCGAATTGTACTGTTTGGATGCTTTGCTTATATGTTTCTTAGACTATATAGAAGCAATATATACAATGATTTCAACCGTCTACCTGTTCCATTCATTGTTCTACTTGTCGAAAGTTACAAATAATTACCGATAAAGGATTAACCATTGGGGCTCATTGTTCACTTACACTTGAAGAACAAAAAATTGGCGAATTGTACTGTTTGGATGCTTTGCATATATGTTTCTTAGACTATATAGAAGCAATATATACAAAGATTTCAACCGTCTACCTGTTCCATTCATTGTTCTACTTGTCGAAAGTTACAAATAATTTCCTTTAGAGGATTAACCATTGGGGCTCATTGTTCACTTAAACTTGAAGAACAAAAAATTGGCGAATTGTACTGTTTGGATGCTTTGCATATATGTTTCTTATACTATATAGAAGCAATATATACAAAGATTTCAACCGTCTACGTGTTCCATTCATTGTTCTACTTGTCGAAAGTTACAATTAATTTCCGTTAAAGTATTAACAATGGGGCTCGTACTTCACTTAAACTTGAAGAGCAAAAAATTGGCGAATTGTACTGTTTGGATGCTTTGCATATATGTTTCTTGGACTATATAGAAGCAATATATACAATGATTTCAACCGTCTACCTGTTCCATTCATTGTTCTACTTGTCGAATGTTACAAATAATTTCCGTTAAGGGATTAACAATGGGGATCGTAGTTTACTTAAACTTGAAGAACAAAAAATTGGCGAATTGTACTGTTTGGATGCTTTGCATATATGTTTCTTAGACTATATAGAAGCAATATATACAATGATTTCAACCGTCTACCTATTCCATTCATTGTTCTACTTGTCGAAATTTACAAATAATTTCCTTTAAAGGATTAACAATGGGGCTCGTAGTTCACTTAAACTTGAAGAGCAAAAAATTGTCGAATTGTACTGTTTGGATGCTTTGCATATATGTTTCTTAAACTATATAGAAGCAATATATACAATGATTTCAACCGTCTACCTGTTCCATTCATTGTTCTACTTGTCGAAAGTTACAAATAATTTCCGTTAAGGGATTAACAATGGGGATCGTAGTTTACTTAAACTTGTAGAACAAAAAATTGGCGAATTGTACTGTTTGGATGCTTTGCATATATGTTTCTTAGACTATATAGAAGCAATATATACAATGATTTCAACCGTCTACCTGTTCCATTCATTGTTCTACTTGTCGAAAGTTACAAATAATTTCCTTTAAGTGATTAACAATGGGGATCGTAGTTTACTTAAACTTGAAGAACAAAAAATTGGCGAATTGTACTGTTTGGATGCTTTGCTTATATGTTTCTTAGACTATATAGAAGCAATATATACAAGGATTTCAACCGTCTACCTGTTCCATTCATTGTTCTACTTGTCGAAAGTTACAAATAATTACCGATAAAGGATTAACCATTGGGGCTCATTGTTCACTTACACTTGAAGAACAAAAAATTGGCGAATTGTACTGTTTGGATGCTTTGCATATATGTTTCATAGACTATATAGGTGCAATATATACAAAGATTTCAACCGTCTACCTGTTCCATTCATTGTTTTACTTGTCGAAATTTACAAATAATTTCCTTTAAAGGATTAACAATGGGGCTCGTAGTTCACTTAAACTTGAAGAGCAAAAAATTGTCGAATTGTACTGTTTGGATGCTTTGCATATATGTTTCTTAAACTATATAGAAGCAATATATACAATGATTTCAACCGTCTACCTGTTCCATTCATTGTTCTACTTGTCGAAAGTTACAAATAATTTCCGTTAAGGGATTAACAATGGGGATCGTAGTTTACTTAAACTTGTAGAACAAAAAATTGGCGAATTGTACTGTTTGGATGCTTTGCATATATGTTTCTTAGACTATATAGAAGCAATATATACAATGATTTCAACCGTCTACCTGTTCCATTCATTGTTCTACTTGTCGAAAGTTACAAATAATTTCCTTTAAAGGATTAACAATGGGGCTCATTGTTCACTTAAACTTGAAGAACAAAAAATTGGCGAACTGTACTGTTTGAATGCTTTGCATATATGTTTCTTAGACTATATAGAAGCAATATATACATTGATTTCAACCGGCTACCTGTTCCATTCATTGTTCTACTTGTCGAAATTTACAAATAATTTCCGATAAAGGATTAACCATTGGGGCTCATTGTTCACTTAAACTTGAAGAACAAACAATTGGCGAATTGTACTGTTTGGATGCTTTGCATATATGTTTCATAGACTATATAGATGCAATATATACAAAGATTTCAACCGGCTACCTGTTCCATTCATTGTTCTACTTGTCGAAATTTACAAATAATTTCCGATAAAGGATTAACCATTGGGGCTCATTGTTCACTTAAACTTGAAGAACAAAAAATTGGCGAATGGTACTGTTTGGATGCTTTGCATATATGTTTCTTAGACTATATAGAAGCAATATATACATTGATTTCAACCGGCTACCTGTTCCATTCATTGTTCTACTTGTCGAAATTTACAAATAATTTCCTTTAAAGGATTAACAATGGGGCTCGTAGTTCACTTAAACTTGAAGAGCAAAAAATTGTCGAATTGTACTGTTTGGATGCTTTGCATATATGTTTCTTAAACTATATAGAAGCAATATATACAATGATTTCAACCGTCTACCTGTTCCATTCATTGTTCTACTTGTCGAAAGTTACAAATAATTTCCGTTAAGGGATTAACAATGGGGATCGTAGTTTACTTAAACTTGTAGAACAAAAAATTGGCGAATTGTACTGTTTGGATGCTTTGCATATATGTTTCTTAGACTATATAGAAGCAATATATACAATGATTTCAACCGTCTACCTGTTCCATTCATTGTTCTACTTGTCGAAAGTTACAAATAATTTCCTTTAAGTGATTAACAATGGGGATCGTAGTTTACTTAAACTTGAAGAACAAAAAATTGGCGAATTGTACTGTTTGGATGCTTTGCTTATATGTTTCTTAGACTATATAGAAGCAATATATACAAGGATTTCAACCGTCTACCTGTTCCATTCATTGTTCTACTTGTCGAAAGTTACAAATAATTACCGATAAAGGATTAACCATTGGGGCTCATTGTTCACTTACACTTGAAGAACAAAAAATTGGCGAATTGTACTGTTTGGATGCTTTGCATATATGTTTCATAGACTATATAGGTGCAATATATACAAAGATTTCAACCGTCTACCTGTTCCATTCATTGTTTTACTTGTCGAAATTTACAAATAATTTCCTTTAAAGGATTAACAATGGGGCTCGTAGTTCACTTAAACTTGAAGAGCAAAAAATTGTCGAATTGTACTGTTTGGATGCTTTGCATATATGTTTCTTAAACTATATAGAAGCAATATATACAATGATTTCAACCGTCTACCTGTTCCATTCATTGTTCTACTTGTCGAAAGTTACAAATAATTTCCGTTAAGGGATTAACAATGGGGATCGTAGTTTACTTAAACTTGTAGAACAAAAAATTGGCGAATTGTACTGTTTGGATGCTTTGCATATATGTTTCTTAGACTATATAGAAGCAATATATACAATGATTTCAACCGTCTACCTGTTCCATTCATTGTTCTACTTGTCGAAAGTTACAAATAATTTCCTTTAAAGGATTAACAATGGGGCTCATTGTTCACTTAAACTTGAAGAACAAAAAATTGGCGAACTGTACTGTTTGAATGCTTTGCATATATGTTTCTTAGACTATATAGAAGCAATATATACATTGATTTCAACCGGCTACCTGTTCCATTCATTGTTCTACTTGTCGAAATTTACAAATAATTTCCGATAAAGGATTAACCATTGGGGCTCATTGTTCACTTAAACTTGAAGAACAAACAATTGGCGAATTGTACTGTTTGGATGCTTTGCATATATGTTTCATAGACTATATAGATGCAATATATACAAAGATTTCAACCGGCTACCTGTTCCATTCATTGTTCTACTTGTCGAAATTTACAAATAATTTCCGATAAAGGATTAACCATTGGGGCTCATTGTTCACTTAAACTTGAAGAACAAAAAATTGGCGAATGGTACTGTTTGGATGCTTTGCATATATGTTTCTTAGACTATATAGAAGCAATATATACATTGATTTCAACCGGCTACCTGTTCCATTCATTGTTCTACTTGTCGAAAGTTACAAATAATTTCCTATAAAGGATTAACAATGGGGCTCATTGTTCACTTAAACTTGAAGGACAAAAAATTGGCGAATGGTACTGTTTGGATGCTTTGCGTACATGTTTCTTAGACTATATGGAAGCAATATATACAAGGATTTCAACCGTCTACCTGTTCCATTCATTGTTCTACTTGTCGAAAGTTACAAATAATTACCGATAAAGGATTAACCATTGGGGCTCATTGTTCACTTAAACTTGAAGAACAAAAAATTGGCGAATTGTACTGTTTGGATGCTTTGCATATATGTTTCTTAGACTATATAGAAGCAATATATACAAAGATTTCAACCGTCTACCTGTTCCATTCATTGTTCTACTTGTCGAAAGTTACAAATAATTTCCTTTAAAGGATTAACCATTGGGGCTCATTGTTCACTTAAACTTGAAGAACAAAAAATTGGCGAATTGTACTGTTTGGATGCTTTGCATATATGTTTCTTATACTATATAGAAGCAATATATACAAAGATTTCAACCGTCTACGTGTTCCATTCATTGTTCTACTTGTCGAAAGTTACAATTAATTTCCGTTAAAGTATTAACAATGGGGCTCGTACTTCACTTAAACTTGAAGAGCAAAAAATTGGCGAATTGTACTGTTTGGATGCTTTGCATATATGTTTCTTGGACTATATAGGTGCAATATATACAAAGATTTCAACCGTCTACCTGTTCCATTCATTGTTCTACTTGTCGAAAGTTACAAATAATTTCCTTTAAAGGATTAACAATGGGGCTCATTGTTCACTTAAACTAGAAGAACAAAAAATTGGCGAATTGTACTGTATGGATGCTTTGCATATAGGTTGCTTAGACTATATAGAAGCAACATATACAAAGATTTCAACCGTCTACCAGTTCCATTCATTGTTCTACTTGTCGAAAGTTACAAATAATTTCCGATAAAGGATTAACAATGGGGCTCATTGTTCACTTAAACTTGAAGAACAAAGAATTGGCGAATGGTACTGTTTAGATGCTTTGCATATATGTTTCTTAGACTATATAGAAGCAAAATATACATTGATTTCAACCGTCTACCTGTTCCATTCATTGTTCTACTTGTCGAAATTTACAAATAATTTCCTTTAAAGGAGTAACAATGGGGCTCGTAGTTCATTTAAACTTGAAGAACAAAAAATTGGCGAATGGTCCTATTTGGATGCTTTGCATATATGTTTCTTAGACTATATAGAAGCAATATGTACAAAGATTTCAACCGTCTACCTGTTCCATTCATTGTTCTACTTGTCGAAAGTTACAAATAATTTCCGATAACGGATTAACCATTGGGGCTCATTGTTCACTTAAACTTGAAGAACAAAAAATTGGCGAATTGTACTGTTTGGATGCTTTGCATATATGTTTCATAGACTATATAGGTGCAATATATACAAAGATTTCAACCGTCTACCTGTTCCATTCATTGTTCTACTTGTCGAAAGTTACAAATAATTTCCTTTAAAGGATTAACAATGGGGCTCATTGTTCACTTAAACTAGAAGAACAAAAAATTGGCGAATTGTACTGTTTGGATGCTTTGCATATATGTTTCTTAGACTATATAGAAGCAATATATACAAAGATTTCAACCGTATACCTGTTCCATTCATTGTTCTACTTGTCGAAAGTTACAAATAATTTCCTTTAAAGGATTAACCATTGGGGCTCATTGTTCACTTAAACTTGAAGAACAAAAAATTGGCGAATTGTACTGTTTGGATGCATTGCATATATGTTTCTTATACTATATAGAAGCAATATATACAAAGATTTCAACCGTCTACGTGTTCCATTCATTGTTCTACTTGTCGAAAGTTACAATTAATTTCCGTTAAAGTATTAACAATGGGGCTCGAAGTTCACTTAAACTTGAAGAGCAAAAAATTGGCGAATTGTACTGTTCGGATGCTTTGCATATATGTTTCTTGGACTATATAGAAGCAATATATACAATGATTTCAATCGTCTACCTGTTCCATTCATTGTTCTACTTGTCGAATGTTACAAATAATTTCCGTTAAGGGATTAACAATGGGGATCGTAGTTTACTTAAACTTGAAGAACAAAAAATTTGCGAATTGTACTGTTTGGATGCTTTGCATATATGTTTCTTAGACTATATAGAAGCAATATATACAATGATTTCAACCGTCTACCTATTCCATTCATTGTTCTACTTGCCGAAATTTACAAATAATTTCCTTTAAAGGATTAACAATGGGGCTCGTAGTTCACTTAAACTTGAAGAGCAAAAAATTGTCCAATTGTACTGTTTGGATGCTTTGCATATATGTTTCTTAAACTATATAGAAGCAATATATACAATGATTTCAACCGTCTACCTGTTCCATTCATTGTTCTACTTGTCGAAAGTTACAAATAATTTCCGTTAAGGGATTAACAATGGGGATCGTAGTTTACTTAAACTTGTAGAACAAAAAATTGGCGAATTGTACTGTTTGGATGCTTTGCATATATGTTTCTTAGACTATATAGAAGCAATATATACAATGATTTCAACCGTCTACCTGTTCCATTCATTGTTCTACTTGTCGAAAGTTACAAATAATTTCCTTTAAGTGATTAACAATGGGGATCGTAGTTTACTTAAACTTGAAGAACAAAAAATTGGCGAATTGTACTGTTTGGATGCTTTGCTTATATGTTTCTTAGACTATATAGAAGCAATATATACAAGGATTTCAACCGTCTACCTGTTCCATTCATTGTTCTACTTGTCGAAAGTTACAAATAATTACCGATAAAGGATTAACCATTGGGGCTCATTGTTCACTTACACTTGAAGAACAAAAAATTGGCGAATTGTACTGTTTGGATGCTTTGCATATATGTTTCATAGACTATATAGGTGCAATATATACAAAGATTTCAACCGTCTACCTGTTCCATTCATTGTTTTACTTGTCGAAAGTTACAAATAATTTCCTTTAAAGGATTAACAATGGGGCTCATTGTTCACTTAAACTTGAAGAACAAAAAATTGGCGAACTGCACTGTTTGAATGCTTTGCATATATGTTTCTTAGACTATATAGAAGCAATATATACAATGATTTCAACCGTCAACCTGTTCCATTCATTGTTCTACTTGTCGAATGTTACAAATAATTTCCTATAAAGGATTAACAATGGGGCTCGTAGTTCACTTAAACTTGAAGAACAAAAAATTGGCGAATGGTACTGTTAGGATGCTTTGCATATATGTTTCTTAGACTATATAGAAGCAATATATACATTGATTTCAACCGGCTACCTGTTCCATTCATTGTTCTACTTGTCGAAATTTACAAATAATTTCCGATAAAGGATTAACCATTGGGGCTCATTGTTCACTTAAACTTGAAGAACAATCAATTGGCGAATTGTACTGTTTGGATGCTTTGCATATATGTTTCTTAGACTATATAGATGCAATATATACAAAGATTTCAACCGGCTACCTGTTCCATTCATTGTTCTACTTGTCGAAATTTACAAATAATTTCCGATAAAGGATTAACAATTGGGGCTCATTGTTCACTTAAACTTGAAGAACAAAAAATTGGCGAATGGTACTGTTTGGATGCTTTGCATATATGTTTCTTAGACTATATAGAAGCAATATATACATTGATTTCAACCGGCTACCTGTTCCATTCATTGTTCTACTTGTCGAAAGTTACAAATAATTTCCTATAAAGGATTAACAATGGGGCTCATTGTTCACTTAAACTTGAAGGACAAAAAATTGGCGAATGGTACTGTTTGGATGCTTTGCGTACATGTTTCTTAGACTATATGGAAGCAATATATACAAGGATTTCAACCGTCTACCTGTTCCATTCATTGTTTTACTTGTCGAAAGTTACAAATAATTACCGATAAAGGATTAACCATTGGGGCTCATTGTTCACTTAATCTTGAAGAACAAAAAATTGGCGAATTGTACTGTTTGGATGCTTTGCATATATGTTTCTTAGACTATATAGAAGCAATATATACAAAGATTTCAACCGTCTACCTGTTCCATTCATTGTTCTACTTGTCGAAAGTTACAAATAATTTCCTTTAAAGGATTAACCATTGGGGCTCATTGTTCACTTAAACTTGAAGAACAAAAAATTGGCGAATTGTACTGTTTGGATGCTTTGCATATATGTTTCTTATACTATATAGAAGCAATATATACATTGATTTCAACCGGCTACCTGTTCCATTCATTGTTCTACTTGTCGAAATTTACAAATAATTTCCGATAAAGGATTAACCATTGGGGCTCATTGTTCACTTAAACTTGAAGAACAAACAATTGGCGAATTGTACTGTTTGGATGCTTTGCATATATGTTTCTTAGACTATATAGATGCAATATATACAAAGATTTCAACCGGCTACCTGTTCCATTCATTGTTCTACTTGTCGAAATTTACAAATAATTTCCGATAAAGGATTAACCATTGGGGCTCATTGTTCACTTAAACTTGAAGAACAAAAAATTGGCGAATGGTACTGTTTGGATGCTTTGCATATATGTTTCTTAGACTATATAGAAGCAATATATACATTGATTTCAACCGGCTACCTGTTCCATTCATTGTTCTACTTGTCGAAAGTTACAAATAATTTCCTATAAAGGATTAACAATGGGGCTCATTGTTCACTTAAACTTGAAGGACAAAAAATTGGCGAATGGTACTGTTTGGATGCTTTGCGTACATGTTTCTTAGACTATATGGAAGCAATATATACAAGGATTTCAACCGTCTACCTGTTCCATTCATTGTTCTACTTGTCGAAAGTTACAAATAATTACCGATAAAGGATTAACCATTGGGGCTCATTGTTCACTTAAACTTGAAGAACAAAAAATTGGCGAATTGTACTGTTTGGATGCTTTGCATATATGTTTCTTATACTATATAGAAGCAATATATACAAAGATTTCAACCGTCTACGTGTTCCATTCATTGTTCTACTTGTCGAAAGTTACAATTAATTTCCGTTAAAGTATTAACAATGGGGCTCGTACTTCACTTAAACTTGAAGAGCAAAAAATTGGCGATTTGTACTGTTTGGATGCTTTGCATATATGTTTCTTGGACTATATAGAAGCAATATATACAATGATTTCAACCGTCTACCTGTTCCATTCATTGTTCTACTTGTCGAATGTTACAAATAATTTCCGTTAAGGGATTAACAATGGGGATCGTAGTTTACTTAAACTTGAAGAACAAAAAATTGGCGAATTGTACTGTTTGGATGCTTTGCATATATGTTTCTTAGACTATATAGAAGCAATATATACAATGATTTCAACCGTCTACCTGTTCCATTCATTGTTCTACTTGTCGAAATTTACAAATAATTTCCGATAAAGGATTAACAATTGGGGCTCATTGTTCACTTAAACTTGAAGAACAAAAAATTGGCGAATGGTACTGTTTGGATGCTTTGCATATATGTTTCTTAGACTATATAGAAGCAATATATACATTGATTTCAACCGGCTACCTGTTCCATTCATTGTTCTACTTGTCGAAAGTTACAAATAATTTCCTATAAAGGATTAACAATGGGGCTCATTGTTCACTTAAACTTGAAGGACAAAAAATTGGCGAATGGTACTGTTTGGATGCTTTGCGTACATGTTTCTTAGACTATATGGAAGCAATATATACAAGGATTTCAACCGTCTACCTGTTCCATTCATTGTTTTACTTGTCGAAAGTTACAAATAATTACCGATAAAGGATTAACCATTGGGGCTCATTGTTCACTTAATCTTGAAGAACAAAAAATTGGCGAATTGTACTGTTTGGATGCTTTGCATATATGTTTCTTAGACTATATAGAAGCAATATATACAAAGATTTCAACCGTCTACCTGTTCCATTCATTGTTCTACTTGTCGAAAGTTACAAATAATTTCCTTTAAAGGATTAACCATTGGGGCTCATTGTTCACTTAAACTTGAAGAACAAAAAATTGGCGAATTGTACTGTTTGGATGCTTTGCATATATGTTTCTTATACTATATAGAAGCAATATATACATTGATTTCAACCGGCTACCTGTTCCATTCATTGTTCTACTTGTCGAAATTTACAAATAATTTCCGATAAAGGATTAACCATTGGGGCTCATTGTTCACTTAAACTTGAAGAACAAACAATTGGCGAATTGTACTGTTTGGATGCTTTGCATATATGTTTCTTAGACTATATAGATGCAATATATACAAAGATTTCAACCGGCTACCTGTTCCATTCATTGTTCTACTTGTCGAAATTTACAAATAATTTCCGATAAAGGATTAACCATTGGGGCTCATTGTTCACTTAAACTTGAAGAACAAAAAATTGGCGAATGGTACTGTTTGGATGCTTTGCATATATGTTTCTTAGACTATATAGAAGCAATATATACATTGATTTCAACCGGCTACCTGTTCCATTCATTGTTCTACTTGTCGAAAGTTACAAATAATTTCCTATAAAGGATTAACAATGGGGCTCATTGTTCACTTAAACTTGAAGGACAAAAAATTGGCGAATGGTACTGTTTGGATGCTTTGCGTACATGTTTCTTAGACTATATGGAAGCAATATATACAAGGATTTCAACCGTCTACCTGTTCCATTCATTGTTCTACTTGTCGAAAGTTACAAATAATTACCGATAAAGGATTAACCATTGGGGCTCATTGTTCACTTAAACTTGAAGAACAAAAAATTGGCGAATTGTACTGTTTGGATGCTTTGCATATATGTTTCTTATACTATATAGAAGCAATATATACAAAGATTTCAACCGTCTACGTGTTCCATTCATTGTTCTACTTGTCGAAAGTTACAATTAATTTCCGTTAAAGTATTAACAATGGGGCTCGTACTTCACTTAAACTTGAAGAGCAAAAAATTGGCGATTTGTACTGTTTGGATGCTTTGCATATATGTTTCTTGGACTATATAGAAGCAATATATACAATGATTTCAACCGTCTACCTGTTCCATTCATTGTTCTACTTGTCGAATGTTACAAATAATTTCCGTTAAGGGATTAACAATGGGGATCGTAGTTTACTTAAACTTGAAGAACAAAAAATTGGCGAATTGTACTGTTTGGATGCTTTGCATATATGTTTCTTAGACTATATAGAAGCAATATATACAATGATTTCAACCGTCTACCTATTCCATTCATTGTTCTACTTGTCGAAATTTACAAATAATTTCCTTTAAAGGATTAACAATGGGGCTCGTAGTTCACTTAAACTTGAAGAGCAAGAAATTGTCGAATTGTACTGTTTGGATGCTTTGCATATATGTTTCTTAAACTATATATAAGCAATATATACAATGATTTCAACCGTCTACCTGTTCCATTCATTGTTCTACTTGTCGAAAGTTACAAATAATTTCCGTTAAGGGATTAACAATGGGGATCGTAGTTTACTTAAACTTGTAGAACAAAAAATTGGCGAATTGTACTGTTTGGATGCTTTGCATATATGTTTCTTAGACTATATAGAAGCAATATATACAATGATTTCAACCGTCAACCTGTTCCATTCATTGTTCTACTTGTCGAAAGTTACAAATAATTTCCTTTAAGTGATAAACAATGGGGATCGTAGTTTACTTAAACTTGAAGAACAAAAAATTGGCGAATTGTACTGTTTGGATGCTTTGCTTATATGTTTCTTAGACTATATAGAAGCAATATATACAATGATTTCAACCGTCTACCTGTTCCATTCATTGTTCTACTTGTCGAAAGTTACAAATAATTACCGATAAAGGATTAACCATTGGGGCTCATTGTTCACTTACACTTGAAGAACAAAAAATTGGCGAATTGTACTGTTTGGATGCTTTGCATATATGTTTCTTAGACTATATAGAAGCAATATATACAAAGATTTCAACCGTCTACCTGTTCCATTCATTGTTCTACTTGTCGAAAGTTACAAATAATTTCCTTTAAAGGATTAACCATTGGGGCTCATTGTTCACTTAAACTTGAAGATCAAAAAATTGGCGAATTGTACTGTTTGGATGCTTTGCATATATGTTTCTTATACTATATAGAAGCAATATATACATTGATTTCAACCGGCTACCTGTTCCATTCATTGTTCTACTTGTCGAAATTTACAAATAATTTCCGATAAAGGATTAACCATTGGGGCTCATTGTTCACTTAAACTTGAAGAACAAACAATTGGCGAATTGTACTGTTTGGATGCTTTGCATATATGTTTCTTAGACTATATGGATGCAATATATACAAAGATTTCAACCGGCTACCTGTTCCATTCATTGTTCTACTTGTCGAAATTTACAAATAATTTCCGATAAAGGATTAACCATTGGGGCTCATTGTTCACTTAAACTTGAAGAACAAAAAATTGGCGAATGGTACTGTTTGGATGCTTTGCATATATGTTTCTTAGACTATATAGAAGCAATATATACATTGATTTCAACCGGCTTCCTGTTCCATTCATTGTTCTACTTGTCGAAAGTTACAAATAATTTCCTATAAAGGATTAACAATGGGGCTCATTGTTCACTTAAACTTGAAGGACAAAAAATTGGCGAATGGTACTGTTTGGATGCTTTGCGTACATGTTTCTTAGACTATATGGAAGCAATATATACAAGGATTTCAACCGTCTACCTGTTCCATTCATTGTTCTACTTGTCGAAAGTTACAAATAATTTCCTTTAAAGGATTAACAATGGGGCTCGTAGTTCACTTAAACTTGAAGAGCAAAAAATTGTCGAATTGTACTGTTTGGATGCTTTGCATATATGTTTCTTAAACTATATAGAAGCAATATATACAATGATTTCAACCGTCTACCTGTTCCATTCATTGTTCTACTTGTCGAAAGTTACAAATAATTTCCGTTAAGGGATTAACAATGGGGATCGTAGTTTACTTAAATTTGTAGAACAAAAAATTGGCGAATTGTACTGTTTGGATGCTTTGCATATATGTTTCTTAGACTATATAGAAGCAATATATACAATGATTTCAACCGTCTACCTGTTCCATTCATTGTTCTACTTGTCGAAAGTTACAAATAATTTCCTTTAAGTGATTAACAATGGGGATCGTAGTTTACTTAAACTTGAAGAGCAAAAAATTGGCGAATTGTACTGTTTGGATGCTTTGCATATATGTTTCTTGGACTATATAGAAGCAATATATACAATGATTTCAACCGTCTACCTGTTCCATTCATTGTTCTACTTGTCGAATGTTACAAATAATTTCCGTTAAGGGATTAACAATGGGGATCGTAGTTTACTTAAACTTGAAGAACAAAAAATTGGCGAATTGTACTGTTTGGATGCTTTGCATATATGTTTCTTAGACTATATAGAAGCAATATATACAATGATTTCAACCGTCTACCTATTCCATTCATTGTTCTACTTGTCGAAATTTACAAATAATTTCCTTTAAAGGATTAACAATGGGGCTCGTAGTTCACTTAAACTTGAAGAGCAAAAAATTGTCGAATTGTACTGTTTGGATGCTTTGCATAAATGTTTCTTAAACTATATAGAAGCAATATATACAATGATTTCAACCGTCTACCTGTTCCATTCATTGTTCTACTTGTCGAAAGTTACAAATAATTTCCGTTAAGGGATTAACAATGGGGATCGTAGTTTACTTAAACTTGTAGAACAAAAAATTGGCGAATTGTACTGTTTGGATGCTTTGCATATATGTTTCTTAGACTATATAGAAGCAATATATACAATGATTTCAACCGTCTACCTGTTCCATTCATTGTTCTACTTGTCGAAAGTTACAAATAATTTCCTTTATGTGATTAACAATGGGGATCGTAGTTTACTTAAACTTGAAGAACAAAAAATTGGCGAATTGTACTGTTTGGATGCTTTGCTTATATGTTTCTTAGACTATATAGAAGCAATATATACAATGATTTCAACCGTCTACCTGTTCCATTCATTGTTCTACTTGTCGAAAGTTACAAATAATTACCGATAAAGGATTAACCATTGGGGCTCATTGTTCACTTACACTTGAAGAACAAAAAATTGGCGAATTGTACTGTTTGGATGCTTTGCATATATGTTTCATAGACTATATAGGTGCAATATATACAAAGATTTCAACCGTCTACCTGTTCCATTCATTGTTCTACTTGTCGAAAGTTACAAATAATTTCCTTTAAAGGATTAACAATGGGGCTCATTGTTCACTTAAACTCGAAGAACAAAAAATTGGCGAATTGTGCTGTTTGGATGCTTTGCATATATGTTTCTTAGACTATATAGAAGCAATATATACAAAGATTTCAACCGTCTACCTGTTCCATTCATTGTTCTACTTGTCGAAAGTTACAAATAATTTCCTTTAAAGGATTAACCATTGGGGCTCATTGTTCACTTAAACTTGAAGAACAAAAAATTGGCGAATTGTACTGTTTGGATGCTTTGCATATATGTTTCTTATACTATATAGAAGCAACATATACAAAGATTTCAACCGTCTACGTGTTCCATTCATTGTTCTACTTGTCGAAAGTTACAAA
Source organism: Cerceris ruficornis (assembly GCA_963989415.1). NCBI lineage: Eukaryota > Metazoa > Arthropoda > Insecta > Hymenoptera > Crabronidae > Cerceris > Cerceris ruficornis. The sequence goes on from CAXDIW010000109.1 coordinate 1,162,006, forward strand.
TAATTTCCTTTAAGTGATTAACAATGGGGATCGTAGTTTACTTAAACTTGAAGAACAAAAAATTGGCGAATTGTACTGTTTGGATGCTTTGCTTATATGTTTCTTAGACTATATAGAAGCAATATATACAATGATTTCAACCGTCTACCTGTTCCATTCATTGTTCTACTTGTCGAAAGTTACAAATAATTACCGATAAAGGATTAACCATTGGGGCTCATTGTTCACTTACACTTGAAGAACAAAAAATTGGCGAATTGTACTGTTTGGATGCTTTGCATATATGTTTCATAGACTATATAGGTGCAATATATACAAAGATTTCAACCGTCTACCTGTTCCATTCATTGTTCTACTTGTCGAAAGTTACAAATAATTTCCTTTAAAGGATTAACAATGGGGCTCATTGTTCACTTAAACTCGAAGAACAAAAAATTGGCGAATTGTGCTGTTTGGATGCTTTGCATATATGTTTCTTAGACTATATAGAAGCAATATATACAAAGATTTCAACCGTCTACCTGTTCCATTCATTGTTCTACTTGTCGAAATTTACAAATAATTTCCTTTAAAGGATTAACAATGGGGCTCGTAGTTCACTTAAACTTGAAGAGCAAAAAATTGTCGAATTGTACTGTTTGGATGCTTTGCATATATGTTTCTTAAACTATATAGAAGCAATATATACAATGATTTCAACCGTCTACCTGTTCCATTCATTGTTCTACTTGTCGAAAGTTACAAATAATTTCCGATAAAGGATTAACCATTGGGGCTCATTGTTCACTTACACTTGAAGAACAAAAAATTGGCGAATTGTACTGTTTGGATGCTTTGCATATATGTTTCATAGACTATATAGGTGCAATATATACAAAGATTTCAACCGTCTACCTGTTCCATTCATTGTTCTACTTGTCGAAAGTTACAAATAATTTCCTTTAAAGGATTAACAATGGGGCTCATTGTTCACTTAAACTCGAAGAACAAAAAATTGGCGAATTGTGCTGTTTGGATGCTTTGCATATATGTTTCTTAGACTATATAGAAGCAATATATACAAAGATTTCAACCGTCTACCTGTTCCATTCATTGTTCTACTTGTCGAAAGTTACAAATAATTTCCTTTAAAGGATTAACCATTGGGGCTCATTGTTCACTTAAACTTGAAGAACAAAAAATTGGCGAATTGTACTGTTTGGATGCTTTGCATATATGTTTCTTATACTATATAGAAGCAACATATACAAAGATTTCAACCGTTTACGTGTTCCATTCATTGTTCTACTTGTCGAAAGTTACAAATAATTTCCTTTAAGTGATTAACAATGGGGATCGTAGTTTACTTAAACTTGAAGAACAAAAAATTGGCGAATTGTACTGTTTGAATGCTTTGCTTATATGTTTCTTAGACTATATAGAAGCAATATATACAATGATTTCAACCGTCTACCTGTTCCATTCATTGTTCTACTTGTCGAAAGTTACAAATAATTACCGATAAAGGATTAACCATTGGGGCTCATTGTTCACTTACACTTGAAGAACAAAAAATTGGCGAATTGTACTGTTTGGATGCTTTGCATATATGTTTCATAGACTATATAGGTGCAATATATACAAAGATTTCAACCGTCTACCTGTTCCATTCATTGTTCTACTTGTCGAAAGTTACAAATAATTTCCTTTAAAGGATTAACAATGGGGCTCATTGTTCACTTAAACTCGAAGAACAAAAAATTGGCGAATTGTGCTGTTTGGATGCTTTGCATATATGTTTCTTAGACTATATAGAAGCAATATATACAAAGATTTCAACCGTCTACCTGTTCCATTCATTGTTCTACTTGTCGAAATTTACAAATAATTTCCTTTAAAGGATTAACAATGGGGCTCGTAGTTCACTTAAACTTGAAGAGCAAAAAATTGTCGAATTGTACTGTTTGGATGCTTTGCATATATGTTTCTTAAACTATATAGAAGCAATATATACAATGATTTCAACCGTCTACCTATTCCATTCATTGTTCTACTTGTCGAAATTTACAAATAATTTCCTTTAAAGGATTAACAATGGGGCTCGTAGTTCACTTAAACTTGAAGAGCAAAAAATTGTCGAATTGTACTGTTTGGATGCTTTGCATAAATGTTTCTTAAACTATATAGAAGCAATATATACAATGATTTCAACCGGCTACCTGTTCCATTCATTGTTCTACTTGTCGAAAGTTACAAATAATTTCCGTTAAGGGATTAACAATGGGGATCGTAGTTTACTTAAACTTGTAGAACAAAAAATTGGCGAATTGTACTGTTTGGATGCTTTGCATATATGTTTCTTAGACTATATAGAAGCAATATATACAATGATTTCAACCGTCTACCTGTTCCATTCATTGTTCTACTTGTCGAAAGTTACAAATAATTTCCTTTAAGTGATTAACAATGGGGATCGTAGTTTACTTAAACTTGAAGAGCAAAAAATTGGCGAATTGTACTGTTTGGATGCTTTGCATATATGTTTCTTGGACTATATAGAAGCAATATATACAATGATTTCAACCGTCTACCTGTTCCATTCATTGTTCTACTTGCCGAAAGTTACAAATAATTTCCGTTAAGGGATTAACAATGGGGATCGTAGTTTACTTAAACTTGTAGAACAAAAAATTGGCGAATTGTACTGTTTGGATGCTTTGCATATATGTTTCTTAGACTATATAGAAGCAATATATACAATGATTTCAACCGTCTACCTGTTCCATTCATTGTTCTACTTGTCGAAAGTTACAAATAATTTCCTTTAAGTGATTAACAATGGGGATCGTAGTTTACTTAAACTTGAAGAACAAAAAATTGGCGAATTGTACTGTTTGGATGCTTTGCTTATATGTTTCTTAGACTATATAGAAGCAATATATACAATGATTTCAACCGTCTACCTGTTCCATTCATTGTTCTACTTGTCGAAAGTTACAAATAATTACCGATAAAGGATTAACCATTGGGGCTCATTGTTCACTTACACTTGAAGAACAAAAAATTGGCGAATTGTACTGTTTGGATGCTTTGCATATATGTTTCATAGACTATATAGGTGCAATATATACAAAGATTTCAACCGTCTACCTGTTCCATTCATTGTTCTACTTGTCGAAAGTTACAAATAATTTCCTTTAAAGGATTAACAATGGGGCTCATTGTTCACTTAAACTCGAAGAACAAAAAATTGGCGAATTGTGCTGTTTGGATGCTTTGCATATATGTTTCTTAGACTATATAGAAGCAATATATACAAAGATTTCAACCGTCTACCTGTTCCATTCATTGTTCTACTTGTCGAAAGTTACAAATAATTTCCTTTAAAGGATTAACCATTGGGGCTCATTGTTCACTTAAACTTGAAGAACAAAAAATTGGCGAATTGTACTGTTTGGATGCTTTGCATATATGTTTCTTATACTATATAGAAGCAACATATACAAAGATTTCAACCGTCTACGTGTTCCATTCATTGTTCTACTTGTCGAAAGTTACAATTAATTTCCGTTAAAGTATTAACAATGGGGCTCGTAGTTCACTTAAACTTGAAGAGCAAAAAATTGGCGAATTGTACTGTTTGGATGCTTTGCATATATGTTTCTTGGACTATATAGAAGCAATATATACAATGATTTCAACCGTCTACCTGTTCCATTCATTGTTCTACTTGTCGAATGTTACAAATAATTTCCGTTAAGGGATTAACAATGGGGATCGTAGTTTACTTAAACTTGAAGAACAAAAAATTTGCGAATTGTACTGTTTGGATGCTTTGCATATATGTTTCTTAGACTATATAGAAGCAATATATACAATGATTTCAACCGTCTTCCTATTCCATTCATTGTTCTACTTGTCGAAATTTACAAATAATTTCCTTTAAAGGATTAACAATGGGGCTCGTAGTTCACTTAAACTTGAAGAGCAAAAAATTGTCGAATTGTACTGTTTGGATGCTTTGCATATATGTTTCTTAAACTATATAGAAGCAATATATACAATGATTTCAACCGTCTACCTGTTCCATTCATTGTTCTACTTGTCGAAAGTTACAAATAATTTCCGTTAAGGGATTAACAATGGGGATCGTAGTTTACTTAAACTTGTAGAACAAAAAATTGGCGAATTGTACTGTTTGGATGCTTTGCATACATGTTTCTTAGACTATATAGAAGCAATATATACAATGATTTCAACCGTCTACCTGTTCCATTCATTGTTCTACTTGTCGAAAGTTACAAATAATTTCCTTTAAGTGATTAACAATGGGGATCGTAGTTTACTTAAACTTGAAGAACAAAAAATTGGCGAATTGTACTGTTTGGATGCTTTGCTTATATGTTTCTTAGACTATATAGAAGCAATATATACAATGATTTCAACCGTCTACCTGTTCCATTCATTGTTCTACTTGTCGAAAGTTACAAATAATTTCCTATAAAGGATTAACAATGGGGCTCATTGTTCACTTAAACTTGAAGGACAAAAAATTGGCGAATGGTACTGTTTGGATGCTTTGCGTACATGTTTCTTAGACTATATGGAAGCAATATATACAAGGATTTCAACCGTCTACCTGTTCCATTCATTGTTCTACTTGTCGAAAGTTACAAATAATTACCGATAAAGGATTAACCATTGGGGCTCATTGTTCACTTACACTTGAAGAACAAAAAATTGGCGAATTGTACTGTTTGGATGCTTTGCATATATGTTTCATAGACTATATAGGTGCAATATATACAAAGATTTCAACCGTCTACCTGTTCCATTCATTGTTCTACTTGTCGAAAGTTACAAATAATTTCCTTTAAAGGATTAACAATGGGGCTCATTGTTCACTTAAACTCGAAGAACAAAAAATTGGCGAATTGTGCTGTTTGGATGCTTTGCATATATGTTTCTTAGACTATATAGAAGCAATATATACAAAGATTTCAACCGTCTACCTGTTCCATTCATTGTTCTACTTGTCGAAAGTTACAAATAATTTCCTTTAAAGGATTAACCATTGGGGCTCATTGTTCACTTAAACTTGAAGAACAAAAAATTGGCGAATTGTACTGTTTGGATGCTTTGCATATATGTTTCTTATACTATATAGAAGCAACATATACAAAGATTTCAACCGTCTACGTGTTCCATTCATTGTTCTACTTGTCGAAAGTTACAATTAATTTCCGTTAAAGTATTAACAATGGGGCTCGTAGTTCACTTAAACTTGAAGAGCAAAAAATTGGCGAATTGTACTGTTTGGATGCTTTGCATATATGTTTCTTGGACTATATAGAAGCAATATATACAATGATTTCAACCGTCTACCTGTTCCATTCATTGTTCTACTTGTCGAATGTTACAAATAATTTCCGTTAAGGGATTAACAATGGGGATCGTAGTTTACTTAAACTTGAAGAACAAAAAATTTGCGAATTGTACTGTTTGGATGCTTTGCATATATGTTTCTTAGACTATATAGAAGCAATATATACAATGATTTCAACCGTCTTCCTATTCCATTCATTGTTCTACTTGTCGAAATTTACAAATAATTTCCTTTAAAGGATTAACAATGGGGCTCGTAGTTCACTTAAACTTGAAGAGCAAAAAATTGTCGAATTGTACTGTTTGGATGCTTTGCATATATGTTTCTTAAACTATATAGAAGCAATATATACAATGATTTCAACCGTCTACCTGTTCCATTCATTGTTCTACTTGTCGAAAGTTACAAATAATTTCCGTTAAGGGATTAACAATGGGGATCGTAGTTTACTTAAACTTGTAGAACAAAAAATTGGCGAATTGTACTGTTTGGATGCTTTGCATACATGTTTCTTAGACTATATAGAAGCAATATATACAATGATTTCAACCGTCTACCTGTTCCATTCATTGTTCTACTTGTCGAAAGTTACAAATAATTTCCTTTAAGTGATTAACAATGGGGATCGTAGTTTACTTAAACTTGAAGAACAAAAAATTGGCGAATTGTACTGTTTGGATGCTTTGCTTATATGTTTCTTAGACTATATAGAAGCAATATATACAATGATTTCAACCGTCTACCTGTTCCATTCATTGTTCTACTTGTCGAAAGTTACAAATAATTTCCTATAAAGGATTAACAATGGGGCTCATTGTTCACTTAAACTTGAAGGACAAAAAATTGGCGAATGGTACTGTTTGGATGCTTTGCGTACATGTTTCTTAGACTATATGGAAGCAATATATACAAGGATTTCAACCGTCTACCTGTTCCATTCATTGTTCTACTTGTCGAAAGTTACAAATAATTACCGATAAAGGATTAACCATTGGGGCTCATTGTTCACTTACACTTGAAGAACAAAAAATTGGCGAATTGTACTGTTTGGATGCTTTGCATATATGTTTCATAGACTATATAGGTGCAATATATACAAAGATTTCAACCGTCTACCTGTTCCATTCATTGTTCTACTTGTCGAAAGTTACAAATAATTTCCTTTAAAGGATTAACAATGGGGCTCATTGTTCACTTAAACTCGAAGAACAAAAAATTGGCGAATTGTGCTGTTTGGATGCTTTGCATATATGTTTCTTAGACTATATAGAAGCAATATATACAAAGATTTCAACCGTCTACCTGTTCCATTCATTGTTCTACTTGTCGAAAGTTACAAATAATTTCCTTTAAAGGATTAACCATTGGGGCTCATTGTTCACTTAAACTTGAAGAACAAAAAATTGGCGAATTGTACTGTTTGGATGCTTTGCATATATGTTTCTTATACTATATAGAAGCAACATATACAAAGATTTCAACCGTCTACGTGTTCCATTCATTGTTCTACTTGTCGAAAGTTACAATTAATTTCCGTTAAAGTATTAACAATGGGGCTCGTAGTTCACTTAAACTTGAAGAGCAAAAAATTGGCGAATTGTACTGTTTGGATGCTTTGCATATATGTTTCTTGGACTATATAGAAGCAATATATACAATGATTTCAACCGTCTACCTGTTCCATTCATTGTTCTACTTGTCGAATGTTACAAATAATTTCCGTTAAGGGATTAACAATGGGGATCGTAGTTTACTTAAACTTGAAGAACAAAAAATTTGCGAATTGTACTGTTTGGATGCTTTGCATATATGTTTCTTAGACTATATAGAAGCAATATATACAATGATTTCAACCGTCTTCCTATTCCATTCATTGTTCTACTTGTCGAAATTTACAAATAATTTCCTTTAAAGGATTAACAATGGGGCTCGTAGTTCACTTAAACTTGAAGAGCAAAAAATTGTCGAATTGTACTGTTTGGATGCTTTGCATATATGTTTCTTAAACTATATAGAAGCAATATATACAATGATTTCAACCGTCTACCTGTTCCATTCATTGTTCTACTTGTCGAAAGTTACAAATAATTTCCGTTAAGGGATTAACAATGGGGATCGTAGTTTACTTAAACTTGTAGAACAAAAAATTGGCGAATTGTACTGTTTGGATGCTTTGCATACATGTTTCTTAGACTATATAGAAGCAATATATACAATGATTTCAACCGTCTACCTGTTCCATTCATTGTTCTACTTGTCGAAAGTTACAAATAATTTCCTTTAAGTGATTAACAATGGGGATCGTAGTTTACTTAAACTTGAAGAACAAAAAATTGGCGAATTGTACTGTTTGGATGCTTTGCTTATATGTTTCTTAGACTATATAGAAGCAATATATACAATGATTTCAACCGTCTACCTGTTCCATTCATTGTTCTACTTGTCGAAAGTTACAAATAATTTCCTATAAAGGATTAACAATGGGGCTCATTGTTCACTTAAACTTGAAGGACAAAAAATTGGCGAATGGTACTGTTTGGATGCTTTGCGTACATGTTTCTTAGACTATATGGAAGCAATATATACAAGGATTTCAACCGTCTACCTGTTCCATTCATTGTTCTACTTGTCGAAAGTTACAAATAATTACCGATAAAGGATTAACCATTGGGGCTCATTGTTCACTTACACTTGAAGAACAAAAAATTGGCGAATTGTACTGTTTGGATGCTTTGCATATATGTTTCTTAGACTATATAGAAGCAATATATACATTGATTTCAACCGGCTACCTGTTCCATTCATTGTTCTACTTGTCGAAAGTTACAAATAATTACCGATAAAGGATTAACCATTGGGGCTCATTGTTCACTTACACTTGAAGAACAAAAAATTGGCGAATTGTACTGTTTGGATGCTTTGCATATATGTTTCTTAGACTATATAGAAGCAATATATACATTGATTTCAACCGGCTACCTGTTCCATTCATTGTTCTACTTGTCGAAAGTTACAAATAATTTCCTATAAAGGATTAACAATGGGGCTCATTGTTCACTTAAACTTGAAGGACAAAAAATTGGCGAATGGTACTGTTTGGATGCTTTGCGTACATGTTTCTTAGACTATATGGAAGCAATATATACAAGGATTTCAACCGTCTACCTGTTCCATTCATTGTTCTACTTGTCGAAAGTTACAAATAATTACCGATAAAGGATTAACCATTGGGGCTCATTGTTCACTTAAACTTGAAGAACAAAAAATTGGCGAATTGTACTGTTTGGATGCTTTGCATATATGTTTCTTATACTATATAGAAGCAATATATACATTGATTTCAACCGGCTACCTGTTCCATTCATTGTTCTACTTGTCGAAATTTACAAATAATTTCCGATAAAGGATTAACCATTGGGGCTCATTGTTCACTTAAACTTGAAGAACAAACAATTGGCGAATTGTACTGTTTGGATGCTTTGCATATATGTTTCATAGACTATATAGATGCAATATATACAAAGATTTCAACCGGCTACCTGTTCCATTCATTGTTCTACTTGTCGAAATTTACAAATAATTTCCGATAAAGGATTAACCATTGGGGCTCATTGTTCACTTAAACTTGAAGAACAAAAAATTGGCGAATGGTACTGTTTGGATGCTTTGCATATATGTTTCTTAGACTATATAGAAGCAATATATACATTGATTTCAACCGGCTACCTGTTCCATTCATTGTTCTACTTGTCGAAAGTTACAAATAATTTCCTATAAAGGATTAACAATGGGGCTCATTGTTCACTTAAACTTGAAGGACAAAAAATTGGCGAATGGTACTGTTTGGATGCTTTGCGTACATGTTTCTTAGACTATATGGAAGCAATATATACAAGGATTTCAACCGTCTACCTGTTCCATTCATTGTTCTACTTGTCGAAAGTTACAAATAATTACCGATAAAGGATTAACCATTGGGGCTCATTGTTCACTTAAACTTGAAGAACAAAAAATTGGCGAATTGTACTGTTTGGATGCTTTGCATATATGTTTCTTAGACTATATAGAAGCAATATATACAAAGATTTCAACCGTCTACCTGTTCCATTCATTGTTCTACTTGTCGAAAGTTACAAATAATTTCCTTTAAAGGATTAACCATTGGGGCTCATTGTTCACTTAAACTTGAAGAACAAAAAATTGGCGAATTGTACTGTTTGGATGCTTTGCATATATGTTTCTTATACTATATAGAAGCAATATATACAAAGATTTCAACCGTCTACGTGTTCCATTCATTGTTCTACTTGTCGAAAGTTACAATTAATTTCCGTTAAAGTATTAACAATGGGGCTCGTACTTCACTTAAACTTGAAGAGCAAAAAATTGGCGAATTGTACTGTTTGGATGCTTTGCATATATGTTTCTTGGACTATATAGGTGCAATATATACAAAGATTTCAACCGTCTACCTGTTCCATTCATTGTTCTACTTGTCGAAAGTTACAAATAATTTCCTTTAAAGGATTAACAATGGGGCTCATTGTTCACTTAAACTAGAAGAACAAAAAATTGGCGAATTGTACTGTATGGATGCTTTGCATATAGGTTGCTTAGACTATATAGAAGCAACATATACAAAGATTTCAACCGTCTACCAGTTCCATTCATTGTTCTACTTGTCGAAAGTTACAAATAATTTCCGATAAAGGATTAACAATGGGGCTCATTGTTCACTTAAACTTGAAGAACAAAGAATTGGCGAATGGTACTGTTTAGATGCTTTGCATATATGTTTCTTAGACTATATAGAAGCAAAATATACATTGATTTCAACCGTCTACCTGTTCCATTCATTGTTCTACTTGTCGAAATTTACAAATAATTTCCTTTAAAGGAGTAACAATGGGGCTCGTAGTTCATTTAAACTTGAAGAACAAAAAATTGGCGAATGGTCCTATTTGGATGCTTTGCATATATGTTTCTTAGACTATATAGAAGCAATATGTACAAAGATTTCAACCGTCTACCTGTTCCATTCATTGTTCTACTTGTCGAAAGTTACAAATAATTTCCGATAACGGATTAACCATTGGGGCTCATTGTTCACTTAAACTTGAAGAACAAAAAATTGGCGAATTGTACTGTTTGGATGCTTTGCATATATGTTTCATAGACTATATAGGTGCAATATATACAAAGATTTCAACCGTCTACCTGTTCCATTCATTGTTCTACTTGTCGAAAGTTACAAATAATTTCCTTTAAAGGATTAACAATGGGGCTCATTGTTCACTTAAACTAGAAGAACAAAAAATTGGCGAATTGTACTGTTTGGATGCTTTGCATATATGTTTCTTAGACTATATAGAAGCAATATATACAAAGATTTCAACCGTATACCTGTTCCATTCATTGTTCTACTTGTCGAAAGTTACAAATAATTTCCTTTAAAGGATTAACCATTGGGGCTCATTGTTCACTTAAACTTGAAGAACAAAAAATTGGCGAATTGTACTGTTTGGATGCATTGCATATATGTTTCTTATACTATATAGAAGCAATATATACAAAGATTTCAAACGTCTACGTGTTCCATTCATTGTTCTACTTGTCGAAAGTTACAATTAATTTCCGTTAAAGTATTAACAATGGGGCTCGAAGTTCACTTAAACTTGAAGAGCAAAAAATTGGCGAATTGTACTGTTCGGATGCTTTGCATATATGTTTCTTGGACTATATAGAAGCAATATATACAATGATTTCAATCGTCTACCTGTTCCATTCATTGTTCTACTTGTCGAATGTTACAAATAATTTCCGTTAAGGGATTAACAATGGGGATCGTAGTTTACTTAAACTTGAAGAACAAAAAATTTGCGAATTGTACTGTTTGGATGCTTTGCATATATGTTTCTTAGACTATATAGAAGCAATATATACAATGATTTCAACCGTCTACCTATTCCATTCATTGTTCTACTTGCCGAAATTTACAAATAATTTCCTTTAAAGGATTAACAATGGGGCTCGTAGTTCACTTAAACTTGAAGAGCAAAAAATTGTCGAATTGTACTGTTTGGATGCTTTGCATATATGTTTCTTAAACTATATAGAAGCAATATATACAATGATTTCAACCGTCTACCTGTTCCATTCATTGTTCTACTTGTCGAAAGTTACAAATAATTTCCGTTAAGGGATTAACAATGGGGATCGTAGTTTACTTAAACTTGTAGAACAAAAAATTGGCGAATTGTACTGTTTGGATGCTTTGCATATATGTTTCTTAGACTATATAGAAGCAATATATACAATGATTTCAACCGTCTACCTGTTCCATTCATTGTTCTACTTGTCGAAAGTTACAAATAATTTCCTTTAAGTGATTAACAATGGGGATCGTAGTTTACTTAAACTTGAAGAACAAAAAATTGGCGAATTGTACTGTTTGGATGCTTTGCTTATATGTTTCTTAGACTATATAGAAGCAATATATACAAGGATTTCAACCGTCTACCTGTTCCATTCATTGTTCTACTTGTCGAAAGTTACAAATAATTACCGATAAAGGATTAACCATTGGGGCTCATTGTTCACTTACACTTGAAGAACAAAAAATTGGCGAATTGTACTGTTTGGATGCTTTGCATATATGTTTCATAGACTATATAGGTGCAATATATACAAAGATTTCAACCGTCTACCTGTTCCATTCATTGTTCTACTTGTCGAAAGTTACAAATAATTTCCTTTAAAGGATTAACAATGGGGCTCATTGTTCACTTAAACTTGAAGAACAAAAAATTGGCGAACTGTACTGTTTGAATGCTTTGCATATATGTTTCTTAGACCATATAGAAGCAATATATACAATGATTTCAACCGTCTACCTGTTCCATTCATTGTTCTACTTGTCGAAATTTACAAATAATTTCCTTTAAAGGATTAACAATGGGGCTCGTAGTTCACTTAAACTTGAAGAACAAAAAATTGGCAAATGGTACTGTTTGGATGCTTTGCATATATGTTTCTTAGACTATATAGAAGCAATATATACAAAGATTTCAACCGTCTACCTTTTCCATTCATTGTTCTACTTGTCGAAAGTTACAAATAATTACCGATAAAGGATTAACCATTGGGGCTCATTGTTCACTTACACTTGAAGAACAAAAAATTGGCGAATTGTACTGTTTGGATGCTTTGCATATATGTTTCTTAGACTATATAGAATCAATATATACAATGATTTCAACCGTCTACCTGTTCCATTCATTGTTCTACTTGTCGAAAGTTACAAATAATTTCCGTTAAGGGATTAACAATGGGGATCGTAGTTTACTTAAACTTGAAGAACAAAAAATTGGCGAATTGTACTGTTTGGATGCTTTGCATATATGTTTCTTAGACTATATAGAAGCAATATATACAATGATTTCAACCGTCTACCTGTTCCTTTCATTGTTCTACTTGTCGAAAGTTACAAATAATTTCCGTTAAGTGATTAACAATGGGGATCGTAGTTTACTTAAACTTGAAGAACAAAAAATTGGCGAATTGTACTGTTTGGATGCTTTGCTTATATGTTTCTTAGACTATATAGAAGCAATATATACAAGGATTTCAACCGTCTACCTGTTCCATTCATTGTTCTACTTGTCGAAAGTTACAAATAATTACCGATAAAGGATTAACCATTGGGGCTCATTGTTCACTTACACTTGAAGAACAAAAAATTGGCGAATTGTACTGTTTGGATGCTTTGCATATATGTTTCATAGACTATATAGGTGCAATATATACAAAGATTTCAACCGTCTACCTGTTCCATTCATTGTTCTACTTGTCGAAAGTTACAAATAATTTCCTTTAAAGGATTAACAATGGGGCTCATTGTTCACTTAAACTTGAAGAACAAAAAATTGGCGAACTGTACTGTTTGAATGCTTTGCATATATGTTTCTTAGACTATATAGAAGCAATATATACAATGATTTCAACCGTCTACCTGTTCCATTCATTGTTCTACTTGTCGAATGTTACAAATAATTTCCGTTAAGGGATTAACAATGGGGATCGTAGTTTACTTAAACTTGAAGAACAAAAAATTGGCGAATTGTACTGTTTGGATGCTTTGCATATATGTTTCTTAGACTATATAGAAGCAATATATACAATGATTTCAACCGTCTACCTATTCCATTCATTGTTCTACTTGCCGAAATTTACAAATAATTTCCTTTAAAGGATTAACAATGGGGCTCGTAGTTCACTTAAACTTGAAGAGCAAAAAATTGTCGAATTGTACTGTTTGGATGCTTTGCATATATGTTTCTTCAACTATATAGAAGCAATATATACAATGATTTCAACCGTCTACCTGTTCCATTCATTGTTCTACTTGTCGAAAGTTACAAATAATTTCCGTTAAGGGATTAACAATGGGGATCGTAGTTTACTTAAACTCGAAGAACAAAAAATTGGCGAATTGTACTGTTTGGATGCTTTGCATATATGTTTCTTAGACTATATAGAAGCAATATATACAATGATTTCAACCGTCTACCTGTTCCTTTCAATGTTCTACTTGTCGAAAGTTACAAATAATTTCCGTTAAGTGATTAACAATGGGGATCGTAGTTTACTTAAACTTGAAGAACAAAAAATTGGCGAATTGTACTGTTTGGATGCTTTGCTTATATGTTTCTTAGACTATATAGAAGCAATATATACAAGGATTTCAACCGTCTACCTGTTCCATTCATTGTTCTACTTGTCGAAAGTTACAAATAATTACCGATAAAGGATTAACCATTGGGGCTCATTGTTCACTTACACTTGAAGAACAAAAAATTGGCGAATTGTACTGTTTGGATGCTTTGCATATATGTTTCATAGACTATATAGATGCAATATATACAAAGATTTCAACCGTCTACCTGTTCCATTCATTGTTCTACTTGTCGAAAGTTACAAATAATTTCCTTTAAAGGATTAGCAATGGGGCTCATTGTTCACTTAAACTTGAAGAACAAAAAATTGGCGAACTGTACTGTTTGAATGCTTTGCATATTTGTTTCTTAGACTATATAGAAGCAATATATACAATGATTTCAACAGTCTACCTGTTCCGTTCATTGTTCTACTTGTCGAAATTTACAAATAATTTCCTTTAAAGGATTAACAATGGGGCTCGTAGTTCACTTAAACTTGAAGAACAAAAAATTGGCAAACGGTACTGTTTGGATGCTTTGCATATATGTTTCTTAGACTATATAGAAGCAATATATACAAAGATTTCAACCGTCTACCTTTTCCATTCATTGTTCTACTTGTCGAAAGTTACAAATAATTTCCGATAACGGATTAAACATTGGGGCTCATTGTTCACTTAAACTTGAAGAACAAAAAATTGGCGAACTGTACTGTTTGAATGCTTTGCATATATGTTTCTTAGACTATATAGAATCAATATATACAATGATTTCAACCGTCTACCTGTTCCATTCATTGTTCTACTTGTCGAATGTTACAAATAATTTCCGTTAAGGGATTAACAATGGGGATCGTAGTTTACTTAAACTTGAAGAACAAAAAATTGGCGAATTGTACTGTTTGGATGCTTTGCATATATGTTTCTTAGACTATATAGAAGCAATATATACAATGATTTCAACCGTCTACCTATTCCATTCATTGTTCTACTTGCCGAAATTTACAAATAATTTCCTTTAAAGGATTAACAATGGGGCTCGTAGTTCACTTAAACTTGAAGAGCAAAAAATTGTCGAATTGTACTGTTTGGATGCTTTGCATATATGTTTCTTAAACTATATAGAAGCAATATATACAATGATTTCAACCGTCTACCTGTTCCATTCATTGTTCTACTTGTCGAAAGTTACAAATAATTTCCGTTAAGGGATTAACAATGGGGATCGTAGTTTACTTAAACTTGTAGAACAAAAAATTGGCGAATTGTACTGTTTGGATGCTTTGCATATATGTTTCTTAGACTATATAGAAGCAATATATACAATGATTTCAACCGTCTACCTGTTCCATTCATTGTTCTACTTGTCGAAAGTTACAAATAATTTCCTTTAAGTGATTAACAATGGGGATCGTAGTTTACTTAAACTTGAAGAACAAAAAATTGGCGAATTGTACTGTTTGGATGCTTTGCTTATATGTTTCTTAGACTATATAGAAGCAATATATACAAGGATTTCAACCGTCAACCTGTTCCATTCATTGTTCTACTTGTCGAAAGTTACAAATAATTACCGATAAAGGATTAACCATTGGGGCTCATTGTTCACTTACACTTGAAGAACAAAAAATTGGCGAATTGTACTGTTTGGATGCTTTGCATATATGTTTCATAGACTATATAGGTGCAATATATACAAAGATTTCAACCGTCTACCTGTTCCATTCATTGTTCTACTTGTCGAAAGTTACAAATAATTTCCTTTAAAGGATTAACAATGGGGCTCATTGTTCACTTAAACTTGAAGAACAAAAAATTGGCGAACTGTACTGTTTGAATGCTTTGCATATATGTTTCTTAGACTATATAGAAGCAATATATACAATGATTTCAACCGTCTACCTGTTCCATTCATTGTTCTACTTGTCGAATGTTACAAATAATTTCCGTTAAGGGATTAACAATGGGGATCGTAGTTTACTTAAACTTGAAGAACAAAAAATTGGCGAATTGTACTGTTTGGATGCTTTGCATATATGTTTCTTAGACTATATAGAAGCAATATATACAATGATTTCAACCGTCTACCTATTCCATTCATTGTTCTACTTGCCGAAATTTACAAATAATTTCCTTTAAAGGATTAACAATGGGGCTCGCTGTTCACTTAAACTTGAAGATCAAAAAATCGGCGAATTGTACTGTTTGGATGCTTTGCATATATGTTTCTTAGACTATATAGATGCAATATATACAAAGATTTCAACCGTCTACCTGTTCCATTCATTGTTCTACTTGTCGAAAGTTACAAATAATTTCCTTTAAAGGATTAACAATGGGGCTCGCTGTTCACTTAAACTTGAAGATCAAAAAATCGGCGAATTGTACTGTTTGGATGCTTTGCATATATATTTCTTAGACTATATAGAAGCAATATATACAATAATTTCTACAGTCTACCTGTTCCATTCATTGTTCTACTTGTCGAAATTTACAAATAATTTCCGTTAAGGGATTAACAATGGGGATCGTAGTTTACTTAAACTTGAAGAACAAAAAATTGGCGAATTTTACTGTTTGGATGCTTTGCATATATGTTTCTTAGACTATATAGAAGCAATATATACAATGATTTCAACCGTCTACCTGTTCCTTTCATTGTTCTACTTGTCGAAAGTTACAAATAATTTCCGTTAAGTGATTAACAATTGGGATCGTAGTTTACTTAAACTTGAAGAACAAAAAATTGGCGAATTGTACTGTTTGGATGCTTTGCTTATATGTTTCTTAGACTATATAGAAGCAATATATACAAGGATTTCAACCGTCTACCTGTTCCATTCATTGTTCTACTTGTCGAAAGTTACAAATAATTACCGATAAAGGATTAACCATTGGGGCTCATTGTTCACTTACACTTGAAGAACAAAAAATTGGCGAATTGTACTGTTTGGATGCTTTGCATATATGTTTCATAGACTATATAGATGCAATATATACAAAGATTTCAACCGTCTACCTGTTCCATTCATTGTTCTACTTGTCGAAAGTTACAAATAATTTCCTTGAAAGGATTAACAATGGGGCTCATTGTTCACTTAAACTTGAAGAACAAAAAATTGGCGAACTGTACTGTTTGAATGCTTTGCATATATGTTTCTTAGACCATATAGAAGCAATATATACAATGATTTCAACAGTCTACCTGTTCCGTTCATTGTTCTACTTGTCGAAATTTACAAATAATTTCCTTTAAAGGATTAACAATGGGGCTCGTAGTTCACTTAAACTTGAAGAACAAAAAATTGGCAAATGGTACTGTTTGGATGCTTTGCATATATGTTTCTTAGACTTTATAGAAGCAATATATACAAAGATTTCAACCGTCTACCTTTTCCATTCATTGTTCTACTTGTCGAAAGTTACAAATAATTTCCGATAACGGTTTAAACATTGGGGCTCATTGTTCACTTAAACTTGAAGAACAAAAAATTGGCGAACTGTACTGTTTGAATGCTTTGCATATATGTTTCTTAGACTATATAGAAGCAATATATACAATGATTTCAACAGTCTACCTGTTCCGTTCATTGTTCTACTTGTCGAAATTTACAAATAATTTCCTTTAAAGGATTAACAATGGGGCTCGTAGTTCACTTAAACTTGAAGAACAAAAAATTGGCAAATGGTACTGTTTGGATGCTTTGCATATATGTTTCTTAGACTATATAGAAGCAATATATACAAAGATTTCAACCGTCTACCTTTTCCATTCATTGTTCTACTTGTCGAAAGTTACAAATAATTTCCGATAACGGATTAAACATTGGGGCTCATTGTTCACTTAAACTTGAAGAACAAAAAATTGGCGAACTGTACTGTTTGAATGCTTTGCATATATGTTTCTTAGACTATATAGAAGCAATATATACAATGATTTCAACCGTCTACCTGTTCCATTCATTGTTCTACTTGTCGAAAGTTACAAATAATTTCCGTTAAGGGATTAACAATGGGGATCGTAGTTTACTTAAACTTGAAGAACAAAAAATTGGCGAATTGTACTGTTTGGATGCTTTGCATATATGTTTCTTAGACTATATAGAAGCAATATATACAATGATTTCAACCGTCTACCTGTTCCATTCATTGTTCTACTTGTCGAAAGTTACAAATAATTTCCGTTAAGTGATTAACAATGGGGATCGTAGTTTACTTAAACTTGAAGAACAAAAAATTGGCGAATTGTACTGTTTGGATGCTTTGCATATATGTTTCATAGACTATATAGATGCAATATATACAAAGATTTCAACCGTCTACCTGTTCCATTCATTGTTCTACTTGTCGAAAGTTACAAATAATTTCCTTTAAAGGATTAACAATGGGGATCGTAGTTTACTTAAACTTGAAGAACAAAAAATTGGCGAATTGTACTGTTTGGATGCTTTGCATATATGTTTCTTAGACTATATAGAAGCAATATATACAATGATTTCAACAGTCTACCTGTTCCGTTCATTGTTCTACTTGTCGAAATTTACAAATAATTTCCTTTAAAGGATTAACATTGGGGCTCGTAGTTCACTTAAACTTGAAGAACAAAAAATTGGCAAATGGTACTGTTTGGATGCTTTGCATATATGTTTCTTAGACTATATAGAAGCAATATATACAAAGATTTCAACCGTCTACCTTTTCCATTAATTGTTCTACTTGTCGAAAGTTACAAATAATTTCCGATAACGGATTAAACATTGGGGCTCATTGTTCACTTAAACTTGAAGAACAAAAAATTGGCGAATTGTACTGTTTGGATGCTTTGCATATATGTTTCTTAGACTATATAGAAGCAATATATACAAAGATTTCAACCGTCTACCTTTTCCATTCATTGTTCTACTTGTCGAAAGTTACAAATAATTTTCGATAACGGATTAAACATTGGGGCTCATTGTTCACTTAAACTTGAAGAACAAAAAATTGGCGAATTGTGCTGTTTGGATGCTTTGCATATATGTTTCTTAGACTATATAGAAGCAATATATACAATGATTTCAACCTTCTACCTGTTCCATTCATTGTTCTACTTGTCGAAAGTTACAAATAATTTCCGTTAAGGAATTAACAATGGGGATCGTAGTTTACTTAAACTTGAAGAACAAAAAATTGGCGAATTGTACTGTTTGGATGCTTTGCTTATATGTTTCTTAGACTATATAGAAGCAATATATACAAGGATTTCAACCGTCTACCTGTTCCATTCATTGTTCTACTTGTCGAAAGTTACAAATAATTACCGATAAAGGATTAACCATTGGGGCTCATTGTTCACTTAAACTTCAAGAACAAAAAATTGGCGAATTGTACTGTTTGGATGCTTTGCATATATGTTTCATAGACTATATAGATGCAATATATACAAAGATTTCAACCGTCTACCTGTTCCATTCATTGTTCTACTTGTCAAAAGTTACAAATAATTTCCTTTAAAGGATTAACAATGGGGCTCATTGTTCACTTAAACTTGAAGAACAAAAAATTGGCGAATTGTGCTGTTTGGATGCTTTGCATATATGTTTCTTAGACTATATAGAAGCAATATATACAATGATTTCAACCGTCTACCTGTTCCATTCATTGTTCTACTTGTCGAAAGTTACAAATAATTTCCGTTAAGGAATTAACAATGGGGATCGTAGTTTACTTAAACTTGAAGAACAAAAAATTGGCGAATTGTACTGTTTGGATGCTTTGCATATATGTTTCTTGGACTATATAGAAGCAATATATACAATGATTTCAACCGTCTACCTGTTCCATTCATTGTTCTACTTGTCGAATGTTACAAATAGTTTCCGTTAAGGGATTAACAATGTGGATCGTAGTTTACTTAAACTTGAAGAACAAAAAATTGGCGAATTGTACTGTTTGGATGCTTTGCATATATGTTTCTTAGACTATATAGAAGCAATATATACAATGATTTCAACCGTCTACCTGTTCCATTCATTGTTCTACTTGTCGAAAGTTACAAATAATTACCGATAAAGTATTAACCATTGGGGCTCATTGTTCACTTACACTTGAAGAACAAAAAATTGGCGAATTGTACGGTTTGGATGCTTTGCATATATGTTTCATAGCCTATATAGATGCAATATATACAAAGATTTCAACCGTCTACCTGTTCCATTCATTGTTCTACTTGTCGAAAGTTACAAATAATTTCCTTTAAAGGATTAACAATGGGGCTCGTAGTTCACTTAAACTTGAAGAACAAAAAATTGGCGAATTGTACTGTTTGGATGCTTTGCTTATATGTTTCTTAGACTATATAGAAGTAATATGTACAAGGATTTCAACCGTCTACCTGTTCCATTCATTGTTCTACTTGTCGAAAGTTACAAATAATTTCCGTTAAGGAATTAACAATGGGGATCGTAGTTTACTTAAACTTGAAGAACAAAAAATTGGCGAATTGTACTGTTTGGATGCTTTGCATATATGTTTCTTAGACTATATAGAAGCAATATATACAATGATTTCAACCGTCTACCTGTTCCATTCATTGTTCTACTTGTCGAAAGTTCCAAATAATTTCCGTTAAGGAATTAACAATGGGGATCGTAGTTTACTTAAACTTGAAGAACAAAAAATTGGCGAATTGTACTGTTTGGATGCTTTGCTTATATGTTTCTTAGACTATATAGAAGCAATATATACAAGGATTTCAACCGTCTACCTGTTCCATTCATTGTTCTACTTGTCGAAAGTTACAAATAATTACCGATAAAGGATTAACCATTGGGGCTCATTGTTCACTTAAACTTCAAGAACAAAAAATTGGCGAATTGTACTGTTTGGATGCTTTGCATATATGTTTCATAGACTATATAGATGCAATATATACAAAGATTTCAACCGTCTACCTGTTCCATTCATTGTTCTACTTGTCAAAAGTTACAAATAATTTCCTTTAAAGGATTAACAATGGGGCTCATTGTTCACTTAAACTTGAAGAACAAAAAATTGGCGAACTGTACTGTTTGGATGCTTTGCATATATGTTTCTTAGACTATATAGAAGCAATATATACAATGATTTCAACAGTCTACCCGTTCCATTCATTGTTCTACTTGTCGAAATTTACAAATAATTTCCTTTAAAGGATTAACAATGGGGCTCGTAGTTCACTTAAACTTGAAGAACAAAAAATTGGCGAATGGTACTGTTAGGATGCTTTGCATATATGTTTCTTAGACTATATAGAAGCAATATATACATTGATTTCAACCGGCTACCTGTTCCATTCATTGTTCTACTTGTCGAAATTTACAAATAATTTCCGATAAAGGATTAACCATTGGGGCTCATTGTTCACTTAAACTTGAAGAACAAACAATTGGCGAATTGTACTGTTTGGATGCTTTGCATATATGTTTCTTAGACTATATAGATGCAATATATACAAAGATTTCAACCGGCTACCTGTTCCATTCATTGTTCTACTTGTCGAAATTTACAAATAATTTCCGATAAAGGATTAACCATTGGGGCTCATTGTTCACTTAAACTTGAAGAACAAAAAATTGGCGAATGGTACTGTTTGGATGCTTTGCATATATGTTTCTTAGACTATATAGAAGCAATATATACATTGATTTCAACCGGCTACCTGTTCCATTCATTGTTCTACTTGTCGAAAGTTACAAATAATATCCTATAAAGGATTAACAATGGGGCTCATTGTTCACTTAAACTTGAAGGACAAAAAATTGGCGAATGGTACTGTTTGGATGCTTTGCGTACATGTTTCTTAGACTATATGGAAGCAATATATACAAGGATTTCAACCGTCTACCTGTTCCATTCATTGTTCTACTTGTCGAAAGTTACAAATAATTACCGATAAAGGATTAACCATTGGGGCTCATTGTTCACTTAAACTTGAAGAACAAAAAATTGGCGAATTGTACTGTTTGGATGCTTTGCATATATGTTTCTTAGACTATATAGAAGCAATATATACAAAGATTTCAACCGTCTAACTGTTCCATTCATTGTTCTACTTGTCGAAAGTTACAAATAATTTCCTTTAAAGGATTAACCATTGGGGCTCGTTGTTCACTTAAACTTGAAGAACAATAAATTGGCGAATTGTACTGTTTGGATGCTATGCATATATGTTTCTTAGACTATATAGAAGCAATATATACAAAGATTTCAACCGTCTACGTGTTCCAATCATTGTTCTACTTGTAGAAAGTTACAATTAATTTCCGTTAAAGGATTAACAATGGGGCTCATTGTTCACTTAAACTTGAAGAACAAAAAATTGGCGAATGGTACTGTTTGGATGCTATGCATAAATGTTTCTTATACTATATAGAAGCAATATATACAAAGATTTCAACCGTCTACGTGTTCCATTCATTGTTCTACTTGTCGAAAGTTACAATTAATTTCCGTTAAAGTATTAACAATGGGGCTCGTAGTTCACTTAAACTTGAAGAGCAAAAAATTGGCGAATTGTACTGTTTGGATGCTTTGCATATATGTTTCTTAGACTATATGGAAGCAATATATACAAATATTTCAACCGTCTACGTGTGCCAATCATTGTTCTACCTGTCGAAATTTACAAATAATTTCCTTTCAAGGATTAACAATGGGGCTCGTTGTTCACTTAAACTTGAAGAACAATAAATTGGCGAATTGTACTGTTTGGATGCTATGCATATATGTTTCTTAGACTATATAGAAGCAATATATACAAAGATTTCAACCGTCTACGTGTTCCAATCATTGTTCTACTTGTAGAAAGTTACAATTAATTTCCGTTAAAGGATTAACAATGGGGCTCATTGTTCACTTAAACTTGAAGAACAAAAAATTGGCGAATGGTACTGTTTGGATGCTTTGCGTACATGTTTCTTAGACTATATGGAAGCAATATATACAAAGATTTCAACCGTCGGCGTGTTCCAATCATTGTTCTACTTGTCGAAATTTACAAATAATTTCCTTTAAAGGATTAACAATGGGGCTCATTGTTCACTTAAACTTGAAGAACAAAAAATTGGCGAATGGTACTGTTTGGATGCTTTGCGTACATGTTTCTTAGACCATATGGAAGAAATATATACAAAGATTTCAACCGTCTACCTGTTCCATTCATTGTTCTACTTGTCAAAAGTTACAAATAATTTCCTTTAAAGGATTAACAATGGGGCTCATTGTTCACTTAAACTTGAAGAACAAAAAATTGGCGAATGGTACTGTTTGGATGCTTTGCGTACATGTTTCTTAGACTATATGGAAGCAATATATACAAAGATTTCAACCGTCGGCGTGTTCCAATCATTGTTCTACTTGTCGAAATTTACAAATAATTTCCTTTAAAGGATTAACAATGGGGCTCATTGTTCACTTAAACTTGAAGAACAAAAAATTGGCGAATGGTACTGTTTGGATGCTTTGCGTACATGTTTCTTAGACCATATGGAAGAAATATATACAAAGATTTCAACCGTCTACCTGTTCCATTCATTGTTCTACTTGTCAAAAGTTACAAATAATTTCCTTTAAAGGATTAACAATGGGGCTCATTGTTCACTTAAACTTGAAGAACAAAAAATTGGCGAATTGTGCTGTTTGGATGCTTTGCATATATGTTTCTTAGACTATATAGAAGCAATATATACAATGATTTCAACCGTCTACCTGTTCCATTCATTGTTCTACTTGTCGAAAGTTACAAATAATTTCCGTTAAGGAATTAACAATGGGGATCGTAGTTTACTTAAACTTGAAGAACAAAAAATTGGCGAATTGTACTGTTTGGATGCTTTGCATATATGTTTCTTGGACTATATAGAAGCAATATATACAATGATTTCAACCGTCTACCTGTTCCATTCATTGTTCTACTTGTCGAATGTTACAAATAGTTTCCGTTAAGGGATTAACAATGTGGATCGTAGTTTACTTAAACTTGAAGAACAAAAAATTGGCGAATTGTACTGTTTGGATGCTTTGCATATATGTTTCTTAGACTATATAGAAGCAATATATACAATGATTTCAACCGTCTACCTGTTCCATTCATTGTTCTACTTGTCGAAAGTTACAAATAATTACCGATAAAGGATTAACCATTGGGGCTCATTGTTCACTTACACTTGAAGAACAAAAAATTGGCGAATTGTACGGTTTGGATGCTTTGCATATATGTTTCATAGCCTATATAGATGCAATATATACAAAGATTTCAACCGTCTACCTGTTCCATTCATTGTTCTACTTGTCGAAAGTTACAAATAATTTCCTTTAAAGGATTAACAATGGGGCTCGTAGTTCACTTAAACTTGAAGAACAAAAAATTGGCGAATTGTACTGTTTGGATGCTTTGCTTATATGTTTCTTAGACTATATAGAAGTAATATGTACAAGGATTTCAACCGTCTACCTGTTCCATTCATTGTTCTACTTGTCGAAAGTTACAAATAATTTCCGTTAAGGAATTAACAATGGGGATCGTAGTTTACTTAAACTTGAAGAACAAAAAATTGGCGAATTGTACTGTTTGGATGCTTTGCATATATGTTTCTTAGACTATATAGAAGCAATATATACAATGATTTCAACCGTCTACCTGTTCCATTCATTGTTCTACTTGTCGAAAGTTCCAAATAATTTCCGTTAAGGAATTAACAATGGGGATCGTAGTTTACTTAAACTTGAAGAACAAAAAATTGGCGAATTGTACTGTTTGGATGCTTTGCTTATATGTTTCTTAGACTATATAGAAGCAATATATACAAGGATTTCAACCGTCTACCTGTTCCATTCATTGTTCTACTTGTCGAAAGTTACAAATAATTACCGATAAAGGATTAACAATGGGGCTCATTGTTCACTTAAACTTGAAGAACAAAAAATTGGCGAATGGTACTGTTTGGATGCTTTGCGTACATGTTTCTTAGACTATATGGAAGCAATATATACAAAGATTTCAACCGTCGGCGTGTTCCAATCATTGTTCTACTTGTCGAAATTTACAAATAATTTCCTTTAAAGGATTAACAATGGGGCTCATTGTTCACTTAAACTTGAAGAACAAAAAATTGGCGAATGGTACTGTTTGGATGCTTTGCGTACATGTTTCTTAGACCATATGGAAGAAATATATACAAAGATTTCAACCGTCTACCTGTTCCATTCATTGTTCTACTTGTCAAAAGTTACAAATAATTTCCTTTAAAGGATTAACAATGGGGCTCATTGTTCACTTAAACTTGAAGAACAAAAAATTGGCGAATTGTGCTGTTTGGATGCTTTGCATATATGTTTCTTAGACTATATAGAAGCAATATATACAATGATTTCAACCGTCTACCTGTTCCATTCATTGTTCTACTTGTCGAAAGTTACAAATAATTTCCGTTAAGGAATTAACAATGGGGATCGTAGTTTACTTAAACTTGAAGAACAAAAAATTGGCGAATTGTACTGTTTGGATGCTTTGCATATATGTTTCTTGGACTATATAGAAGCAATATATACAATGATTTCAACCGTCTACCTGTTCCATTCATTGTTCTACTTGTCGAATGTTACAAATAGTTTCCGTTAAGGGATTAACAATGTGGATCGTAGTTTACTTAAACTTGAAGAACAAAAAATTGGCGAATTGTACTGTTTGGATGCTTTGCATATATGTTTCTTAGACTATATAGAAGCAATATATACAATGATTTCAACCGTCTACCTGTTCCATTCATTGTTCTACTTGTCGAAAGTTACAAATAATTACCGATAAAGGATTAACCATTGGGGCTCATTGTTCACTTACACTTGAAGAACAAAAAATTGGCGAATTGTACGGTTTGGATGCTTTGCATATATGTTTCATAGCCTATATAGATGCAATATATACAAAGATTTCAACCGTCTACCTGTTCCATTCATTGTTCTACTTGTCGAAAGTTACAAATAATTTCCTTTAAAGGATTAACAATGGGGCTCGTAGTTCACTTAAACTTGAAGAACAAAAAATTGGCGAATTGTACTGTTTGGATGCTTTGCTTATATGTTTCTTAGACTATATAGAAGTAATATGTACAAGGATTTCAACCGTCTACCTGTTCCATTCATTGTTCTACTTGTCGAAAGTTACAAATAATTTCCGTTAAGGAATTAACAATGGGGATCGTAGTTTACTTAAACTTGAAGAACAAAAAATTGGCGAATTGTACTGTTTGGATGCTTTGCATATATGTTTCTTAGACTATATAGAAGCAATATATACAATGATTTCAACCGTCTACCTGTTCCATTCATTGTTCTACTTGTCGAAAGTTCCAAATAATTTCCGTTAAGGAATTAACAATGGGGATCGTAGTTTACTTAAACTTGAAGAACAAAAAATTGGCGAATTGTACTGTTTGGATGCTTTGCTTATATGTTTCTTAGACTATATAGAAGCAATATATACAAGGATTTCAACCGTCTACCTGTTCCATTCATTGTTCTACTTGTCGAAAGTTACAAATAATTACCGATAAAGGATTAACCATTGGGGCTCATTGTTCACTTAAACTTCAAGAACAAAAAATTGGCGAATTGTACTGTTTGGATGCTTTGCATATATGTTTCATAGACTATATAGATGCAATATATACAAAGATTTCAACCGTCTACCTGTTCCATTCATTGTTCTACTTGTCAAAAGTTACAAATAATTTCCTTTAAAGGATTAACAATGGGGCTCATTGTTCACTTAAACTTGAAGAACAAAAAATTGGCGAACTGTACTGTTTGGATGCTTTGCATATATGTTTCTTAGACTATATAGAAGCAATATATACAATGATTTCAACAGTCTACCCGTTCCATTCATTGTTCTACTTGTCGAAATTTACAAATAATTTCCTTTAAAGGATTAACAATGGGGCTCGTAGTTCACTTAAACTTGAAGAACAAAAAATTGGCGAATGGTACTGTTAGGATGCTTTGCATATATGTTTCTTAGACTATATAGAAGCAATATATACATTGATTTCAACCGGCTACCTGTTCCATTCATTGTTCTACTTGTCGAAATTTACAAATAATTTCCGATAAAGGATTAACCATTGGGGCTCATTGTTCACTTAAACTTGAAGAACAAACAATTGGCGAATTGTACTGTTTGGATGCTTTGCATATATGTTTCTTAGACTATATAGATGCAATATATACAAAGATTTCAACCGGCTACCTGTTCCATTCATTGTTCTACTTGTCGAAATTTACAAATAATTTCCGATAAAGGATTAACCATTGGGGCTCATTGTTCACTTAAACTTGAAGAACAAAAAATTGGCGAATGGTACTGTTTGGATGCTTTGCATATATGTTTCTTAGACTATATAGAAGCAATATATACATTGATTTCAACCGGCTACCTGTTCCATTCATTGTTCTACTTGTCGAAAGTTACAAATAATATCCTATAAAGGATTAACAATGGGGCTCATTGTTCACTTAAACTTGAAGGACAAAAAATTGGCGAATGGTACTGTTTGGATGCTTTGCGTACATGTTTCTTAGACTATATGGAAGCAATATATACAAGGATTTCAACCGTCTACCTGTTCCATTCATTGTTCTACTTGTCGAAAGTTACAAATAATTACCGATAAAGGATTAACCATTGGGGCTCATTGTTCACTTAAACTTGAAGAACAAAAAATTGGCGAATTGTACTGTTTGGATGCTTTGCATATATGTTTCTTAGACTATATAGAAGCAATATATACAAAGATTTCAACCGTCTAACTGTTCCATTCATTGTTCTACTTGTCGAAAGTTACAAATAATTTCCTTTAAAGGATTAACCATTGGGGCTCGTTGTTCACTTAAACTTGAAGAACAATAAATTGGCGAATTGTACTGTTTGGATGCTATGCATATATGTTTCTTAGACTTTATAGAAGCAATATATACAAAGATTTCAACCGTCTACGTGTTCCAATCATTGTTCTACTTGTAGAAAGTTACAATTAATTTCCGTTAAAGGATTAACAATGGGGCTCATTGTTCACTTAAACTTGAAGAACAAAAAATTGGCGAATGGTACTGTTTGGATGCTATGCATAAATGTTTCTTATACTATATAGAAGCAATATATACAAAGATTTCAACCGTCTACGTGTTCCATTCATTGTTCTACTTGTCGAAAGTTACAATTAATTTCCGTTAAAGTATTAACAATGGGGCTCGTAGTTCACTTAAACTTGAAGAGCAAAAAATTGGCGAATTGTACTGTTTGGATGCTTTGCATATATGTTTCTTAGACTATATGGAAGCAATATATACAAATATTTCAACCGTCTACGTGTGCCAATCATTGTTCTACCTGTCGAAATTTACAAATAATTTCCTTTCAAGGATTAACAATGGGGCTCGTTGTTCACTTAAACTTGAAGAACAATAAATTGGCGAATTGTACTGTTTGGATGCTATGCATATATGTTTCTTAGACTATATAGAAGCAATATATACAAAGATTTCAACCGTCTACGTGTTCCAATCATTGTTCTACTTGTAGAAAGTTACAATTAATTTCCGTTAAAGGATTAACAATGGGGCTCATTGTTCACTTAAACTTGAAGAACAAAAAATTGGCGAATGGTACTGTTTGGATGCTTTGCGTACATGTTTCTTAGACTATATGGAAGCAATATATACAAAGATTTCAACCGTCGGCGTGTTCCAATCATTGTTCTACTTGTCGAAATTTACAAATAATTTCCTTTAAAGGATTAACAATGGGGCTCGTAGTTTACTTAAACTTGAAGAACAAAAAATTGGCGAATGGTACTGTTTGGATGCTTTGCGTACATGTTTCTTAGACTATATGGAAGCAATATATACAAAGATTTCAACCGTCGGCGTGTTCCAATCATTGTTCTACTTGTCGAAATTTACAAATAATTTCCTTTAAAGGATTAACAATGGGGCTCATTGTTCACTTAAACTTGAAGAACAAAAAATTGGCGAATGGTACTGTTTGGATGCTTTGCGTACATGTTTCTTAGACCATATGGAAGCAATATATACAAAGATTTCAACCGTCTACCTGTTCCATTCATTGTTCTACTTGTCAAAAGTTACAAATAATTTCCTTTAAAGGATTAACAATGGGGCTCATTGTTCACTTAAACTTGAAGAACAAAAAATTGGCGAATTGTGCTGTTTGGATGCTTTGCATATATGTTTCTTAGACTATATAGAAGCAATATATACAATGATTTCAACCGTCTACCTGTTCCATTCATTGTTCTACTTGTCGAAAGTTACAAATAATTTCCGTTAAGGAATTAACAATGGGGATCGTAGTTTACTTAAACTTGAAGAACAAAAAATTGGCGAATTGTACTGTTTGGATGCTTTGCATATATGTTTCTTGGACTATATAGAAGCAATATATACAATGATTTCAACCGTCTACCTGTTCCATTCATTGTTCTACTTGTCGAATGTTACAAATAGTTTCCGTTAAGGGATTAACAATGTGGATCGTAGTTTACTTAAACTTGAAGAACAAAAAATTGGCGAATTGTACTGTTTGGATGCTTTGCATATATGTTTCTTAGACTATATAGAAGCAATATATACAATGATTTCAACCGTCTACCTGTTCCATTCATTGTTCTACTTGTCGAAAGTTACAAATAATTACCGATAAAGGATTAACCATTGGGGCTCATTGTTCACTTACACTTGAAGAACAAAAAATTGGCGAATTGTACGGTTTGGATGCTTTGCATATATGTTTCATAGCCTATATAGATGCAATATATACAAAGATTTCAACCGTCTACCTGTTCCATTCATTGTTCTACTTGTCGAAAGTTACAAATAATTTCCTTTAAAGGATTAACAATGGGGCTCGTAGTTCACTTAAACTTGAAGAACAAAAAATTGGCGAATTGTACTGTTTGGATGCTTTGCTTATATGTTTCTTAGACTATATAGAAGTAATATGTACAAGGATTTCAACCGTCTACCTGTTCCATTCATTGTTCTACTTGTCGAAAGTTACAAATAATTTCCGTTAAGGAATTAACAATGGGGATCGTAGTTTACTTAAACTTGAAGAACAAAAAATTGGCGAATTGTACTGTTTGGATGCTTTGCATATATGTTTCTTAGACTATATAGAAGCAATATATACAATGATTTCAACCGTCTACCTGTTCCATTCATTGTTCTACTTGTCGAAAGTTCCAAATAATTTCCGTTAAGGAATTAACAATGGGGATCGTAGTTTACTTAAACTTGAAGAACAAAAAATTGGCGAATTGTACTGTTTGGATGCTTTGCTTATATGTTTCTTAGACTATATAGAAGCAATATATACAAGGATTTCAACCGTCTACCTGTTCCATTCATTGTTCTACTTGTCGAAAGTTACAAATAATTACCGATAAAGGATTAACCATTGGGGCTCATTGTTCACTTAAACTTCAAGAACAAAAAATTGGCGAATTGTACTGTTTGGATGCTTTGCATATATGTTTCATAGACTATATAGATGCAATATATACAAAGATTTCAACCGTCTACCTGTTCCATTCATTGTTCTACTTGTCAAAAGTTACAAATAATTTCCTTTAAAGGATTAACAATGGGGCTCATTGTTCACTTAAACTTGAAGAACAAAAAATTGGCGAACTGTACTGTTTGGATGCTTTGCATATATGTTTCTTAGACTATATAGAAGCAATATATACAATGATTTCAACAGTCTACCCGTTCCATTCATTGTTCTACTTGTCGAAATTTACAAATAATTTCCTTTAAAGGATTAACAATGGGGCTCGTAGTTCACTTAAACTTGAAGAACAAAAAATTGGCGAATGGTACTGTTAGGATGCTTTGCATATATGTTTCTTAGACTATATAGAAGCAATATATACATTGATTTCAACCGGCTACCTGTTCCATTCATTGTTCTACTTGTCGAAATTTACAAATAATTTCCGATAAAGGATTAACCATTGGGGCTCATTGTTCACTTAAACTTGAAGAACAAACAATTGGCGAATTGTACTGTTTGGATGCTTTGCATATATGTTTCTTAGACTATATAGATGCAATATATACAAAGATTTCAACCGGCTACCTGTTCCATTCATTGTTCTACTTGTCGAAATTTACAAATAATTTCCGATAAAGGATTAACCATTGGGGCTCATTGTTCACTTAAACTTGAAGAACAAAAAATTGGCGAATGGTACTGTTTGGATGCTTTGCATATATGTTTCTTAGACTATATAGAAGCAATATATACATTGATTTCAACCGGCTACCTGTTCCATTCATTGTTCTACTTGTCGAAAGTTACAAATAATATCCTATAAAGGATTAACAATGGGGCTCATTGTTCACTTAAACTTGAAGGACAAAAAATTGGCGAATGGTACTGTTTGGATGCTTTGCGTACATGTTTCTTAGACTATATGGAAGCAATATATACAAGGATTTCAACCGTCTACCTGTTCCATTCATTGTTCTACTTGTCGAAAGTTACAAATAATTACCGATAAAGGATTAACCATTGGGGCTCATTGTTCACTTAAACTTGAAGAACAAAAAATTGGCGAATTGTACTGTTTGGATGCTTTGCATATATGTTTCTTAGACTATATAGAAGCAATATATACAAAGATTTCAACCGTCTAACTGTTCCATTCATTGTTCTACTTGTCGAAAGTTACAAATAATTTCCTTTAAAGGATTAACCATTGGGGCTCGTTGTTCACTTAAACTTGAAGAACAATAAATTGGCGAATTGTACTGTTTGGATGCTATGCATATATGTTTCTTAGACTATATAGAAGCAATATATACAAAGATTTCAACCGTCTACGTGTTCCAATCATTGTTCTACTTGTAGAAAGTTACAATTAATTTCCGTTAAAGGATTAACAATGGGGCTCATTGTTCACTTAAACTTGAAGAACAAAAAATTGGCGAATGGTACTGTTTGGATGCTATGCATATATGTTTCTTATACTATATAGAAGCAATATATACAAAGATTTCAACCGTCTACGTGTTCCATTCATTGTTCTACTTGTCGAAAGTTACAATTAATTTCCGTTAAAGTATTAACAATGGGGCTCGTAGTTCACTTAAACTTGAAGAGCAAAAAATTGGCGAATTGTACTGTTTGGATGCTTTGCATATATGTTTCTTAGACTATATGGAAGCAATATATACAAATATTTCAACCGTCTACGTGTGCCAATCATTGTTCTACCTGTCGAAATTTACAAATAATTTCCTTTCAAGGATTAACAATGGGGCTCGTTGTTCACTTAAACTTGAAGAACAATAAATTGGCGAATGGTACTGTTTGGATGCTTTGCGTACATGTTTCTTAGACTATATGGAAGCAATATATACAAGGATATCAACCGTCTACCTGTTCCATTCATTGTTCTACTTGTCGAAAGTTACAAATAATTACCGATAAAGGATTAACCATTGGGGCTCATTGTTCACTTAAACTTGAAGAACAAAAAATTGGCGAATTGTACTGTTTGGATGCTTTGCATATATGTTTCTTAGACTATATAGAAGCAATATATACAAAGATTTCAACCGTCTAACTGTTCCATTCATTGTTCTACTTGTCGAAAGTTACAAATAATTTCCTTTAAAGGATTAACCATTGGGGCTCGTTGTTCACTTAAACTTGAAGAACAATAAATTGGCGAATTGTACTGTTTGGATGCTATGCATATATGTTTCTTAGACTATATAGAAGCAATATATACAAAGATTTCAACCGTCTACGTGTTCCAATCATTGTTCTACTTGTAAAAAGTTACAATTAATTTCCGTTAAAGGATTAACAATGGGGCTCATTGTTCACTTAAACTTGAAGAACAAAAAATTGGCGAATGGTACTGTTTGGATGCTATGCATATATGTTTCTTATACTATATAGAAGCAATATATACAAAGATTTCAACCGTCTACGTGTTCCATTCATTGTTCTACTTGTCGAAAGTTACAATTAATTTCCGTTAAAGTATTAACAATGGGGCTCGTAGTTCACTTAAACTTGAAGAGCAAAAAATTGGCGAATTGTACTGTTTGGATGCTTTGCATATATGTTTCTTAGACTATATGGAAGCAATATATACAAATATTTCAACCGTCTACCTGTTCCATTCATTGTTCTACTTGTCGAAAGTTACAAATAATTTCCGTTAAGGAATTAACAATGGGGATCGTAGTTTACTTAAACTTGAAGAACAAAAAATTGGCGAATTGTACTGTTTGGATGCTTTGCATATATGTTTCTTGGACTATATAGAAGCAATATATACAATGATTTCAACCGTCTACCTGTTCCATTCATTGTTCTACTTGTCGAATGTTACAAATAGTTTCCGTTAAGGGATTAACAATGTGGATCGTAGTTTACTTAAACTTGAAGAACAAAAAATTGGCGAATTGTACTGTTTGGATGCTTTGCATATATGTTTCTTAGACTATATAGAAGCAATATATACAATGATTTCAACCGTCTACCTGTTCCATTCATTGTTCTACTTGTCGAAAGTTACAAATAATTACCGATAAAGGATTAACCATTGGGGCTCATTGTTCACTTACACTTGAAGAACAAAAAATTGGCGAATTGTACGGTTTGGATGCTTTGCATATATGTTTCATAGCCTATATAGATGCAATATATACAAAGATTTCAACCGTCTACCTGTTCCATTCATTGTTCTACTTGTCGAAAGTTACAAATAATTTCCTTTAAAGGATTAACAATGGGGCTCGTAGTTCACTTAAACTTGAAGAACAAAAAATTGGCGAATTGTACTGTTTGGATGCTTTGCTTATATGTTTCTTAGACTATATAGAAGTAATATGTACAAGGATTTCAACCGTCTACCTGTTCCATTCATTGTTCTACTTGTCGAAAGTTACAAATAATTTCCGTTAAGGAATTAACAATGGGGATCGTAGTTTACTTAAACTTGAAGAACAAAAAATTGGCGAATTGTACTGTTTGGATGCTTTGCATATATGTTTCTTAGACTATATAGAAGCAATATATACAATGATTTCAACCGTCTACCTGTTCCATTCATTGTTCTACTTGTCGAAAGTTCCAAATAATTTCCGTTAAGGAATTAACAATGGGGATCGTAGTTTACTTAAACTTGAAGAACAAAAAATTGGCGAATTGTACTGTTTGGATGCTTTGCTTATATGTTTCTTAGACTATATAGAAGCAATATATACAAGGATTTCAACCGTCTACCTGTTCCATTCATTGTTCTACTTGTCGAAAGTTACAAATAATTACCGATAAAGGATTAACCATTGGGGCTCATTGTTCACTTAAACTTCAAGAACAAAAAATTGGCGAATTGTATTGTTTGGATGCTTTGCATATATGTTTCATAGACTATATAGATGCAATATATACAAAGATTTCAACCGTCTACCTGTTCCATTCATTGTTCTACTTGTCAAAAGTTACAAATAATTTCCTTTAAAGGATTAACAATGGGGCTCATTGTTCACTTAAACTTGAAGAACAAAAAATTGGCGAACTGTACTGTTTGGATGCTTTGCATATATGTTTCTTAGACTATATAGAAGCAATATATACAATGATTTCAACAGTCTACCCGTTCCATTCATTGTTCTACTTGTCGAAATTTACAAATAATTTCCTTTAAAGGATTAACAATGGGGCTCGTAGTTCACTTAAACTTGAAGAACAAAAAATTGGCGAATGGTACTGTTAGGATGCTTTGCATATATGTTTCTTAGACTATATAGAAGCAATATATACATTGATTTCAACCGGCTACCTGTTCCATTCATTGTTCTACTTGTCGAAATTTACAAATAATTTCCGATAAAGGATTAACCATTGGGGCTCATTGTTCACTTAAACTTGAAGAACAAACAATTGGCGAATTGTACTGTTTGGATGCTTTGCATATATGTTTCTTAGACTATATAGATGCAATATATACAAAGATTTCAACCGGCTACCTGTTCCATTCATTGTTCTACTTGTCGAAATTTACAAATAATTTCCGATAAAGGATTAACCATTGGGGCTCATTGTTCACTTAAACTTGAAGAACAAAAAATTGGCGAATGGTACTGTTTGGATGCTTTGCATATATGTTTCTTAGACTATATAGAAGCAATATATACATTGATTTCAACCGGCTACCTGTTCCATTCATTGTTCTACTTGTCGAAAGTTACAAATAATATCCTATAAAGGATTAACAATGGGGCTCATTGTTCACTTAAACTTGAAGGACAAAAAATTGGCGAATGGTACTGTTTGGATGCTTTGCGTACATGTTTCTTAGACTATATGGAAGCAATATATACAAGGATTTCAACCGTCTACCTGTTCCATTCATTGTTCTACTTGTCGAAAGTTACAAATAATTACCGATAAAGGATTAACCATTGGGGCTCATTGTTCACTTAAACTTGAAGAACAAAAAATTGGCGAATTGTACTGTTTGGATGCTTTGCATATATGTTTCTTGGACTATATAGAAGCAATATATACAATGATTTCAACCGTCTACCTGTTCCATTCATTGTTCTACTTGTCGAATGTTACAAATAGTTTCCGTTAAGGGATTAACAATGTGGATCGTAGTTTACTTAAACTTGAAGAACAAAAAATTGGCGAATTGTACTGTTTGGATGCTTTGCATATATGTTTCTTAGACTATATAGAAGCAATATATACAATGATTTCAACCGTCTACCTGTTCCATTCATTGTTCTACTTGTCGAAAGTTACAAATAATTACCGATAAAGGATTAACCATTGGGGCTCATTGTTCACTTACACTTGAAGAACAAAAAATTGGCGAATTGTACGGTTTGGATGCTTTGCATATATGTTTCATAGCCTATATAGATGCAATATATACAAAGATTTCAACCGTCTACCTGTTCCATTCATTGTTCTACTTGTCGAAAGTTACAAATAATTTCCTTTAAAGGATTAACAATGGGGCTCGTAGTTCACTTAAACTTGAAGAACAAAAAATTGGCGAATTGTACTGTTTGGATGCTTTGCTTATATGTTTCTTAGACTATATAGAAGTAATATGTACAAGGATTTCAACCGTCTACCTGTTCCATTCATTGTTCTACTTGTCGAAAGTTACAAATAATTTCCGTTAAGGAATTAACAATGGGGATCGTAGTTTACTTAAACTTGAAGAACAAAAAATTGGCGAATTGTACTGTTTGGATGCTTTGCATATATGTTTCTTAGACTATATAGAAGCAATATATACAATGATTTCAACCGTCTACCTGTTCCATTCATTGTTCTACTTGTCGAAAGTTCCAAATAATTTCCGTTAAGGAATTAACAATGGGGATCGTAGTTTACTTAAACTTGAAGAACAAAAAATTGGCGAATTGTACTGTTTGGATGCTTTGCTTATATGTTTCTTAGACTATATAGACGCAATATATACAAGGATTTCAACCGTCTACCTGTTCCATTCATTGTTCTACTTGTCGAAAGTTACAAATAATTACCGATAAAGGATTAACCATTGGGGCTCATTGTTCACTTAAACTTCAAGAACAAAAAATTGGCGAATTGTACTGTTTGGATGCTTTGCATATATGTTTCATAGACTATATAGATGCAATATATACAAAGATTTCAACCGTCTACCTGTTCCATTCATTGTTCTACTTGTCAAAAGTTACAAATAATTTCCTTTAAAGGATTAACAATGGGGCTCATTGTTCACTTAAACTTGAAGAACAAAAAATTGGCGAACTGTACTGTTTGGATGCTTTGCATATATGTTTCTTAGACTATATAGAAGCAATATATACAATGATTTCAACAGTCTACCCGTTCCATTCATTGTTCTACTTGTCGAAATTTACAAATAATTTCCTTTAAAGGATTAACAATGGGGCTCGTAGTTCACTTAAACTTGAAGAACAAAAAATTGGCGAATGGTACTGTTAGGATGCTTTGCATATATGTTTCTTAGACTATATAGAAGCAATATATACATTGATTTCAACCGGCTACCTGTTCCATTCATTGTTCTACTTGTCGAAATTTACAAATAATTTCCGATAAAGGATTAACCATTGGGGCTCATTGTTCACTTAAACTTGAAGAACAAACAATTGGCGAATTGTACTGTTTGGATGCTTTGCATATATGTTTCTTAGACTATATAGATGCAATATATACAAAGATTTCAACCGGCTACCTGTTCCATTCATTGTTCTACTTGTCGAAATTTACAAATAATTTCCGATAAAGGATTAACCATTGGGGCTCATTGTTCACTTAAACTTGAAGAACAAAAAATTGGCGAATGGTACTGTTTGGATGCTTTGCATATATGTTTCTTAGACTATATAGAAGCAATATATACATTGATTTCAACCGGCTACCTGTTCCATTCATTGTTCTACTTGTCGAAAGTTACAAATAATATCCTATAAAGGATTAACAATGGGGCTCATTGTTCACTTAAACTTGAAGGACAAAAAATTGGCGAACGGTACTGTTTGGATGCTTTGCGTACATGTTTCTTAGACTATATGGAAGCAATATATACAAGGATTTCAACCGTCTACCTGTTCCATTCATTGTTCTACTTGTCGAAAGTTACAAATAATTACCGATAAAGGATTAACCATTGGGGCTCATTGTTCACTTAAACTTGAAGAACAAAAAATTGGCGAATTGTACTGTTTGGATGCTTTGCATATATGTTTCTTAGACTATATAGAAGCAATATATACAAAGATTTCAACCGTCTAACTGTTCCATTCATTGTTCTACTTGTCGAAAGTTACAAATAATTTCCTTTAAAGGATTAACCATTGGGGCTCGTTGTTCACTTAAACTTGAAGAACAATAAATTGGCGAATTGTACTGTTTGGATGCTATGCATATATGTTTCTTAGACTATATAGAAGCAATATATACAAAGATTTCAACCGTCTACGTGTTCCAATCATTGTTCTACTTGTAGAAAGTTACAATTAATTTCCGTTAAAGGATTAACAATGGGGCTCATTGTTCACTTAAACTTGAAGAACAAAAAATTGGCGAATGGTACTGTTTGGATGCTATGCATATATGTTTCTTATACTATATAGAAGCAATATATACAAAGATTTCAACCGTCTACGTGTTCCATTCATTGTTCTACTTGTCGAAAGTTACAATTAATTTCCGTTAAAGTATTAACAATGGGGCTCGTAGTTCACTTAAACTTGAAGAGCAAAAAATTGGCGAATTGTACTGTTTGGATGCTTTGCATATATGTTTCTTAGACTATATGGAAGCAATATATACAAATATTTCAACCGTCTACGTGTGCCAATCATTGTTCTACCTGTCGAAATTTACAAATAATTTCCTTTCAAGGATTAACAATGGGGCTCGTTGTTCACTTAAACTTGAAGAACAATAAATTGGCGAATGGTACTGTTTGGATGCTTTGCGTACATGTTTCTTAGACTATATGGAAGCAATATATACAAGGATTTCAACCGTCTACCTGTTCCATTCATTGTTCTACTTGTCGAAAGTTACAAATAATTACCGATAAAGGATTAACCATTGGGGCTCATTGTTCACTTAAACTTGAAGAACAAAAAATTGGCGAATTGTACTGTTTGGATGCTTTGCATATATGTTTCTTAGACTATATAGAAGCAATATATACAAAGATTTCAACCGTCTAACTGTTCCATTCATTGTTCTACTTGTCGAAAGTTACAAATAATTTCCTTTAAAGGATTAACCATTGGGGCTCGTTGTTCACTTAAACTTGAAGAACAATAAATTGGCGAATTGTACTGTTTGGATGCTATGCATATATGTTTCTTAGACTATATAGAAGCAATATATACAAAGATTTCAACCGTCTACGTGTTCCAATCATTGTTCTACTTGTAGAAAGTTACAATTAATTTCCGTTAAAGGATTAACAATGGGGCTCATTGTTCACTTAAACTTGAAGAACAAAAAATTGGCGAATGGTACTGTTTGGATGCTATGCATATATGTTTCTTATACTATATAGAAGCAATATATACAAAGATTTCAACCGTCTACGTGTTCCATTCATTGTTCTACTTGTCGAAAGTTACAATTAATTTCCGTTAAAGTATTAACAATGGGGCTCGTAGTTCACTTAAACTTGAAGAGCAAAAAATTGGCGAATTGTACTGTTTGGATGCTTTGCATATATGTTTCTTAGACTATATGGAAGCAATATATACAAATATTTCAACCGTCTACGTGTGCCAATCATTGTTCTACCTGTCGAAATTTACAAATAATTTCCTTTCAAGGATTAACAATGGGGCTCGTTGTTCACTTAAACTTGAAGAACAATAAATTGGCGAATTGTACTGTTTGGATGCTATGCATATATGTTTCTTAGACTATATAGAAGCAATATATACAAAGATTTCAACCGTCTACGTGTTCCAATCATTGTTCTACTTGTAGAAAGTTACAATTAATTTCCGTTAAAGGATTAACAATGGGGCTCATTGTTCACTTAAACTTGAAGAACAAAAAATTGGCGAATGGTACTGTTTGGATGCTTTGCGTACATGTTTCTTAGACTATATGGAAGCAATATATACAAAGATTTCAACCGTCGGCGTGTTCCAATCATTGTTCTACTTGTCGAAATTTACAAATAATTTCCTTTAAAGGATTAACAATGGGGCTCGTAGTTTACTTAAATTTGAAGAACAAAAAATTGGCGAATGGTACTGTTTGGATGCTTTGCGTACATGTTTCTTAGACTATATGGAAGCAATATATACAAAGATTTCAACCGTCGGCGTGTTCCAATCATTGTTCTACTTGTCGAAATTTACAAATAATTTCCTTTAAAGGATTAACAATGGGGCTCATTGTTCACTTAAACTTGAAGAACAAAAAATTGGCGAATGGTACTGTTTGGATGCTTTGCGTACATGTTTCTTAGACCATATGGAAGCAATATATACAAAGATTTCAACCGTCTACGTGTTCCAATCATTGTTCTACTTGTCGAAATTTACAAATAATTTCCTTTAAAGGATTAACAATGGGGCTCGTTGTTCACTTAAACTTGAAGAACAATAAATTGGCGAATTGTACTGTTTGGATGCTATGCATATATGTTTCTTAGACTATATAGAAGCAATATATACAAAGATTTCAACCGTCTACGTGTTCCAATCATTGTTCTACTTGTAGAAAGTTACAATTAATTTCCGTTAAAGGATTAACAATGGGGCTCATTGTTCACTTAAACTTGAAGAACAAAAAATTGGCGAATGGTACTGTTTGGATGCTTTGCGTACATGTTTCTTAGACTATATGGAAGCAATATATACAAAGATTTCAACCGTCGGCGTGTTCCAATCATTGTTCTACTTGTCGAAATTTACAAATAATTTCCTTTAAAGGATTAACAATGGGGCTCGTAGTTTACTTAAACTTGAAGAACAAAAAATTGGCGAATGGTACTGTTTGGATGCTTTGCGTACATGTTTCTTAGACTATATGGAAGCAATATATACAAAGATTTCAACCGTCGGCGTGTTCCAATCATTGTTCTACTTGTCGAAATTTACAAATAATTTCCTTTAAAGGATTAACAATGGGGCTCATTGTTCACTTAAACTTGAAGAACAAAAAATTGGCGAATGGTACTGTTTGGATGCTTTGCGTACATGTTTCTTAGACCATATGGAAGCAATATATACAAAGATTTCAACCGTCTACGTGTTCCAATCATTGTTCTACTTGTCGAAATTTACAAATAATTTCCTTTAAAGGATTAACAATGGGGCTCGTTGTTCACTTAAACTTGAAGAACAATAAATTGGCGAATTGTACTGTTTGGATGCTTTGCATATATGTTTCTTAGACTATATAGAAGCAATATATAGAAAGATTTCAACCGTCTAACTGTTCCATTCATTGTTCTACTTGTCGAAAGTTAGAAATAATTTCCGTTAAAGGATTAACAATGGGACTCGTAGTTCACTTAAACTTGAAGAACAAAAAATTGGCGAATTGTACTGTTTGGATGCTTTGCATATAGGTTGCTTAGACTATATAGAAGCAACATATACAAAGATTTCAACCGTCTACCTGTTCCATTCATTGTTCTACTTGTCGAAAGTTACAAATAATTTCCGATAACGGATTAACCATTGGGGCTCATTGTTCACTTAAACTTGAAGAACAAAAAATTGGCGAATTGTACTGTTTGGATGCTTTGCATATATGTTTCTTAGACTATGTAGAAGCAATATATAGAAAGATTTCATCCGTCTACCTGTTCCATTCATTGTTCTACTTGTCGAAAGTTACAAATAATTTCCGTTAAAGGATTAACAATGGGGCTCGTAGTTCACTTAAACTTGAAGAACAAAAAATTCGCGACCTGTACTGTTTGGATGTTTGCATATATGTTTCGTAGATTATATAGAAACAATATATACAAAGATTTCAACCGTCTACCTGTTCCATTCATTGTTCTACTTGTCGAAAGTTACAAATAATTTCCGATAAAGGATTAACCATTGGCGCTCATGGTTCACTTAAACTTGAAGAACAAAAAATTGGCAAATGGTACTGTTTGGATGCTTTGCATATATGTTTCTTAGACTATATGGAAGCAATATATACAAAGATTTCAACCGTCTACGTGTTCCAATCATTGTTCTACTTGTAGAAAGTTACAATTAATTTCCGTTAAAGGATTAACAATGGGGCTCGTTGTTCACTTAAACTTGAAGAACAAAAAATTGGCGAATGGTACTGTTTGGACGCTTTGCATATATGTTTCTTAGACTATACAGAAGCAATATATATAACGATTTCAACCGCCTACCTGTTCCATTCATTGTTCTACTTGCCGAAAGTTACAATTAATTTCCGTTAAAGTATTAACAATGGAGCTCGCAGTTCAGTTAAACTTGAAGAACAAAAAATTGGCGAATTGTACTGTTTGGATGCTTTGCGTATATGTTTCTTAGACTATACAGGGTGGGGCAATAACTATTAGCACCTCAGATATCTTCGAAACTATAAGTTTCACAGAAATATTTGCTGAAATAAAATTGCAGAGTACGAAGGGGCCCATCCGGCGGCGATAATAGTTTGTTTTCAGGTGGAGGTACTTCGGACATTTGAAGGTCACCTCCCTTTTTTTAAATATACCGGTATATTTTTGCTTCCGTATCATGATAGAGGATATTAAAACGAGTTCAACGACCTATTATACAAGGTCATTCACGGTCATAGAAAGTAGAGAAAGGCGATAATACTTAGGTTTTGGTAGTAAATGAAACATACGTATTGTAAGCAGTAGAAGAAGGCGTAATACTTACCGTTTACTTCACTGAGACTAAACACTGCTTGAAGGACTCTTTAATAAGTTTGCAGGATGTGGCAGCGACGTACAACGAGCACGTCGCATCGAAAACGCGATAACGCGTCGCCACGTAACATACATTTTCGACAAGAGGCGCTTGAGCTTGGCGACACGTCGGCCCGTCGCCGTTACGATGGGACCTTTGGAGCCCGACCGATCTCGGGAAAACAGCAAATGAAATCAGTTACGGCAATGACCTTGTGTAATAGGTCGTTGAACTCGTTTTAATATCCTCTATCATGATACGGAAGTAAAAATATACCGATCCATTTAAAAAAATGGAGGTGACCTTCAAATGTCCGAAGTACCTCCACCTGAAAAAAAACTATTATCGCCACCGGATGGGCCCCTTCGTACTCTGCAATTTTATTTCAGCAAATATTTCTGTGAAACATATAGTTTCGAAGATATCTGAGGTGCTAATAGTTATTGCCCCACCCTGTATAGTCTAAGAAACATATACGCAAAGCATCCAAACAGTACAATTCGCCAATTTTTTGTTCTTCAAGTTTAAGTGAACAACGAGCCCCATTGTTAATCGTTTAAAGGAAATTATTTGTAAATTTCGACAAGTAGAACAATGATTGGAACACGTAGACGGTTTAAATCTTTGTATATATTGCTTCCATATAGTCTAAGAAACATGTACGCAAAGCATCCAAACAGTACCATTCGCCAATTTTTTGTTCTTCAAGTTTAAGTGAACAATGAGCCCCAATGTTATTCCTTTAACGGAAATTAAATGTACCTTTCTACAAGTAGAACAATGAATGGAACAGGTAGACGGTTGAAATCATTGTATATATTGCTTCTATATAGTCTAAGAAACATATATGCAAAGAATCCAAACAGTACAATTCGCCAATTTATTGTTCTTCAAGTTTAAGTGAACAACGAGCCCCATTGTTAATCGTTTAAAGGAAATTATTTGTAAATTTCGACAAGTAGAACAATGTATAGAACAGTTTGACTGTTGAAATCTTTGTATATATTGCTTCTATATAGTCTAAGAAATATATATGCAAAGCATCCAAACAGTACACTTCGCCAATTTTTTGTTCTTCAAGTTTAAGTGAACTACGAGCCCCATTGTTAATACTTTAACGGAAATTATTTGTACCTTTCTACAAGTAGAACAATGAATGGAACAGGCAGACGGTTGATATCATTGTATATATTGCTTCTATATAGTCTAAGATACATATATGCAAAGCATCCAAACAGTACAATTCGCCAATTTATTGTTCTTCAAGTTAAAGTGAACAACGAGCCCCATTGTTAATCGTTTAAAGGAAATTATTTGTAAATTTCGACGGGTAGAACAATGAATAGAACAGTTAGACTGTTGAAATGTTTGTATATATTGCTTCTATATAGTCTAACAAATATGTATGCAAAGCATCCAAACAGTACAATTGGCCATTTTTTTGTTCTTCAAGTTTAAGTGAACAACGAGCCCCATTGTTAATACTTTAAAGGAATTTATTTGTAAATTTCGACAAGTAGAACAATGATTGGAACACGTAGACGGTTGAAATCTTTGTATATATTGCTTCTATATAGTCTAAGAAACATATATGCAAAGCATCCAAACAGTACAATTCGTCAATTTTTTGTTCTTCAAGTTTAAGTGAACAACGAGCCCCATTGTTAATACTTTAAAGGAATTTATTTGTAACTTTCGACAAGTAGAACAATGAATGGAACAGGTAGACGGTTGAAATCATTGTATATATTGCTTCTATATAGTCTAAGAAACATATATGCAAAGCATCCAAACAGTACAATTCGCCAATTTATTGTTCATCAAGTTTAAGTGAACAACGAGCCCCATTGTTAATCGTTTAAAGGAAATTATTTGTAAATTTCGACAAGTAGAACAATGTATAGAACAGTTTGACTGTTGAAATCTTTGTATATATTGCTTCTATATAGTCTAAGAAATATATATGCAAAGCATCCAAACAGTACACTTCGCCAATTTTTTGTTCTTCAAGTTTAAGTGAACTACGAGCCCCATTGTTAATACTTTAACGGAAATTATTTGTACCTTTCTACAAGTAGAACAATGAATGGAACAGGCAGACGGTTGATATCATTGTATATATTGCTTCTATATAGTCTAAGATACATATATGCAAAGCATCCAAACAGTACAATTCGCCAATTTATTGTTCTTCAAGTTAAAGTGAACAACGAGCCCCATTGTTAATCGTTTAAAGGAAATTATTTGTAAATTTCGACGGGTAGAACAATGAATAGAACAGTTAGACTGTT
The DNA here is from genome assembly GCA_963989415.1 of Cerceris ruficornis. NCBI lineage: Eukaryota > Metazoa > Arthropoda > Insecta > Hymenoptera > Crabronidae > Cerceris > Cerceris ruficornis. The sequence goes on from CAXDIW010000109.1 coordinate 1,206,890, forward strand.
GAAATGTTTGTATATATTGCTTCTATATAGTCTAACAAATATGTATGCAAAGCATCCAAACAGTACAATTGGCCATTTTTTTGTTCTTCAAGTTTAAGTGAACAACGAGCCCCATTGTTAATACTTTAAAGGAATTTATTTGTAAATTTCGACAAGTAGAACAATGATTGGAACACGTAGACGGTTGAAATCTTTGTATATATTGCTTCTATATAGTCTAAGAAACATATATGCAAAGCATCCAAACAGTACAATTCGTCAATTTTTTGTTCTTCAAGTTTAAGTGAACAACGAGCCCCATTGTTAATACTTTAAAGGAATTTATTTGTAACTTTCGACAAGTAGAACAATGAATGGAACAGGTAGACGGTTGAAATCATTGTATATATTGCTTCTATATAGTCTAAGAAACATATATGCAAAGCATCCAAACAGTACAATTCGCCAATTTATTGTTCATCAAGTTTAAGTGAACAACGAACCCCACTGATAATCATGAAAGGGAAATTATTTGTAACTTTCTACAAGTAGAACAATGAATAGAACAGTTAGACTGTTGAAATCCTCGTATATATTGCTTCTATATAGTCTAAGAAACATATATGCAATGCATCCAAACAGTACAATTCGCCAATTTTTTGTTCTTCAAGTTTAAGTGAACTACGAGCCCCATTGTTAATCCTTTAAAGGAAATTATTTGTAAATGTTGACAAGTAGAACAATGAATGAAACAGGTAGACGGTTGAAATCATTGTATATATTGCTTCTATATAGTCTAAGAAACATATATGCAAAGCATCCAAACAGTACAATTCGCCAATTTATTGTTCTTCAAGTTTAAGTGAACAACGAGCCCCATTGTTAATCGTTTAAAGGAAATTATTTGTAAATTTCGACAAGTAGAACAATGTATAGAACAGTTTGACAGTTGAAATCTTTGTATATATTGCTTCTATATAGTCTAAGAAATATATATGCAAAGCATCCAAACAGTACAATTCGCCAATTTTTTGTTCTTCAAGTTTAAGTGAACTACGAGCCCCATTGTTTATACTTTAACGGAAATTATTTGTACCTTTCTACAAGTAGAACAATGAATGGAACAGGTAGACGGTTGAAATCATTGTATATATTGCTTCTATATAGTCTAAGAAACATATATGCAAAGCATCCAAACAGTACAATTCGCCAATTTATTGTTCTTCAAGTTAAAGTGAACAACGAGCCCCATTGTTAATCGTTTAAAGGAAATTATTTGTAAATTTCGACGGGTAGAACAATGAATAGAACAGTTAGACTGTTGAAATCTTTGTATATATTGCTTCTATATAGTCTAAGAAATATGTATGCAAAGCATCCAAACAGTACAATTGGCCATTTTTTTGTTCTTCAAGTTTAAGTGAACAACGAGCCCCATTGTTCATACTTTAAAGGAATTTATTTGTAACTTTCGACAAGTAGAACAATGAATGGAACAGGTAGACGGTTGAAATCATTGTATATGGTGCTTCTATATAGTCTAAGAAACATATATGCAAAGCATCCAAACAGTACAATTCGTCAATTTTTTGTTCTTCAAGTTTAAGTGAACAACGAGCCCCATTGTTAATACTTTAAAGGAATTTATTTGTAACTTTCGACAAGTAGAACAATGAATGGAACAGGTAGACGGTTGAAATCATTGTATATATTGCTTCTATATAGTCTAAGAAACATATATGCAAAGCATCCAAACAGTACAATTCGCCAATTTATTGTTCTTCAAGTTTAAGTGAACAACGAACCCCACTGATAATCATGAAAGGGAAATTATTTGTAACTTTCTACAAGTAGAACAATGAATAGAACAGTTAGACTGTTGAAATCCTCGTATATATTGCTTCTATATAGTCTAAGAAACATATATGCAATGCATCCAAACAGTACAATTCGCCAATTTTTTGTTCTTCAAGTTTAAGTGAACTACGAGCCCCATTGTTAATCCTTTAAAGGAAATTATTTGTAAATTTTGACAAGTAGAACAATGAATGAAACAGGTAGACGGTTGAAATCATTGTATATATTGCTTCTATATAGTCTAAGAAACATATATGCAAAGCATCCAAACAGTACAATTCGCCAATTTATTGTTCTTCAAGTTTAAGTGAACAACGAGCCCCATTGTTAATCGTTTAAAGGAAATTATTTGTAAATTTCGACGGGTAGAACAATGAATAGAACAGTTAGACTGTTGAAATCTTTGTATATATTGCTTCTATATAGTCTAACAAATATGTATGCAAAGCATCCAAACAGTACAATTGGCCATTTTTTTGTTCTTCAAGTTTAAGTGAACAACGAGCCCCATTGTTAATACTTTAAAGGAATTTATTTGTAAATTTCGACAAGTAGAACAATGATTGGAACACGTAGACGGTTGAAATCTTTGTATATATTGCTTCTATATAGTCTAAGAAACATATATGCAAAGCATCCAAACAGTACAATTCGTCAATTTTTTGTTCTTCAAGTTTAAGTGAACAACGAGCCCCATTGTTAATACTTTAAAGGAATTTATTTGTAACTTTCGACAAGTAGAACAATGAATGGAACAGGTAGACGGTTGAAATCATTGTATATATTGCTTCTATATAGTCTAAGAAACATATATGCAAAGCATCCAAACAGTACAATTCGCCAATTTATTGTTCATCAAGTTTAAGTGAACAACGAACCCCACTGATAATCATGAAAGGGAAATTATTTGTAACTTTCTACAAGTAGAACAATGAATAGAACAGTTAGACTGTTGAAATCCTCGTATATATTGCTTCTATATAGTCTAAGAAACATATATGCAATGCATCCAAACAGTACAATTCGCCAATTTTTTGTTCTTCAAGTTTAAGTGAACTACGAGCCCCATTGTTAATCCTTTAAAGGAAATTATTTGTAAATGTTGACAAGTAGAACAATGAATGAAACAGGTAGACGGTTGAAATCATTGTATATATTGCTTCTATATAGTCTAAGAAACATATATGCAAAGCATCCAAACAGTACAATTCGCCAATTTATTGTTCTTCAAGTTTAAGTGAACAACGAGCCCCATTGTTAATCGTTTAAAGGAAATTATTTGTAAATTTCGACAAGTAGAACAATGTATAGAACAGTTTGACAGTTGAAATCTTTGTATATATTGCTTCTATATAGTCTAAGAAATATATATGCAAAGCATCCAAACAGTACAATTCGCCAATTTTTTGTTCTTCAAGTTTAAGTGAACTACGAGCCCCATTGTTTATACTTTAACGGAAATTATTTGTACCTTTCTACAAGTAGAACAATGAATGGAACAGGTAGACGGTTGAAATCATTGTATATATTGCTTCTATATAGTCTAAGAAACATATATGCAAAGCATCCAAACAGTACAATTCGCCAATTTATTGTTCTTCAAGTTAAAGTGAACAACGAGCCCCATTGTTAATCGTTTAAAGGAAATTATTTGTAAATTTCGACGGGTAGAACAATGAATAGAACAGTTAGACTGTTGAAATCTTTGTATATATTGCTTCTATATAGTCTAAGAAATATGTATGCAAAGCATCCAAACAGTACAATTGGCCATTTTTTTGTTCTTCAAGTTTAAGTGAACAACGAGCCCCATTGTTCATACTTTAAAGGAATTTATTTGTAAATTTCGACAAGTAGAACAATGATTGGAACACGTAGACGGCTGAAATCTATGTATATATTGCTTCTATATAGTCTAAGAAACATATATGCAAAGCATCCAAACAGTACAATTCGTCAATTTTTTGTTCTTCAAGTTTAAGTGAACAACGAGCCCCATTGTTAATACTTTAAAGGAATTTATTTGTAACTTTCGACAAGTAGAACAATGAATGGAACAGGTAGACGGTTGAAATCATTGTATATATTGCTTCTATATAGTCTAAGAAACATATATGCAAAGCATCCAAACAGTACAATTCGCCAATTTATTGTTCTTCAAGTTTAAGTGAACAACGAACCCCACTGATAATCATGAAAGGGAAATTATTTGTAACTTTCTACAAGTAGAACAATGAATAGAACAGTTAGACTGTTGAAATCCTCGTATATATTGCTTCGATATAGTCTAAGAAACATATATGCAGTGCATCCAAACAGTACAATTCGCCAATTTTTTGTTCTTCAAGTTTAAGTGAACAACGAGCCCCATTGTTAATACTTTAACGGAAATTATTTGTAAATTTCGACAAGTAGAACAATGATTGGAACACGTAGACGGTTGAAATCTTTGTATATATTGCTTCTATATAGTCTAAGAAACATATATGCAAAGCATCCAAACAGTACAATTCGTCAATTTTTTGTTCTTCAAGTTTAAGTGAACAACGAGCCCCATTGTTAATACTTTAAAGGAATTTATTTGTAACTTTCGACAAGTAGAACAATGAATGGAACAGGTAGACGGTTGAAATCATTGTATATATTGCTTCTAAATAGTCTAAGAAACATATATGCAAAGCATCCAAACAGTACAATTCGCCAATTTATTGTTCTTCAAGTTTAAGTGAACAACGAACCCCACTGATAATCATGAAAGGGAAATTATTTGTAACTTTCTACAAGTAGAACAATGAATAGAACAGTTAGACTGTTGAAATCCTCGTATATATTGCTTCGATATAGTCTAAGAAACATATATGCAGTGCATCCAAACAGTACAATTCGCCAATTTTTTGTTCTTCAAGTTTAAGTGAACTACGAGCCCCATTGTTAATCCTTTAAAGGAAATTATTTGTAAATTTTGACAAGTAGAACAATGAATGGAACAGGTAGACGGTTGAAATCATTGTATATATTGCTTCTATATAGTCTAAGAAACATACATGCAAAGCATCCAAACAGTACAATTCGCCAATTTATTGTTCTTCAAGTTTAAGTGAACAACGAGCCCCATTGTTAATACTTTAACGGAAATTATTTGTACCTTTCTACAAGTAGAACAATGAATGGAACAGGTAGACGGTTGAAATCATTGTATATATTGCTTCTATATAGTCTAAGAAACATATATGCAAAGCATCCAAACAGTACAATTCGCCAATTTATTGTTCTTCAAGTTTAAGTGAACAACGAACCCCACTGATAATCATGAAAGGGAAATTATTTGTAACTTTCGACGGGTAGAACAATGAATAGAACAGTTAGACTGTTGAAATCTTTGTATATATTGCTTCTATATAGTCTAACAAATATATATGCAAAGCATCCAAACAGTACAATTGGCCATTTTTTTGTTCTTCAAGTTTAAGTGAACAACGAGCCCCATTGTTAATACTTTATAGGAATTTATTTGTAAATTTCGACAAGTAGAACAATGATTGGAACACGTAGACGGTTGAAATCTTTGTATATATTGCTTCTATATAGTCTAAGAAACATATATGCAAAGCATCCAAACAGTACAATTCGTCAATTTTTTGTTCTTCAAGTTTAAGTGAACAACGAGCCCCATTGTTAATACTTTAAAGGAATTTATTTGTAACTTTCGACAAGTAGAACAATGAATGGAACAGGTAGACGGTTGAAATCATTGTATATATTGCTTCTATATAGTCTAAGAAACATATATGCAAAGCATCCAAACAGTACAATTCGCCAATTTATTGTTCTTCAAGTTTAAGTGAACAACGAACCCCACTGATAATCATGAAAGGGAAATTATTTGTAACTTTCTACAAGTAGAACAATGAATAGAACAGTTAGACTGTTGAAATCCTCGTATATATTGCTTCGATATAGTCTAAGAAACATATATGCAGTGCATCCAAACAGTACAATTCGCCAATTTTTTGTTCTTCAAGTTTAAGTGAACTACGAGACCCAATGGTTAATCCTTTATCAGAAATTATTTGTAATTTTGGACAAGTAGAACAATGAATAGAACAGTTAGACTGTTGAAATCTTTGTATATATTGCTTCTATATAGTCTAAGAAACATGTATGCAATGCATCCAAACAATACAATTCGCCAATTTTCGAGCCCCATTGTTAATACTTTAAAGGAATTTATTTGTAAATTTCGACAAGTAGAACAATGATTGGAACACGTAGACGGTTGAAATCTTTGTATATATTGCTTCTATATAGTCTAAGAAACATATATGCAAAGCATCCAAACAGTACAATTCGTCAATTTTTTGTTGTTCAAGTTTAAGTGAACAACGAGCCCCATTGTTAATACTTTAAAGGAAATTATTTGTAAATTTCGACAAGTAGAACAATGATTGGAACACGTAGACGGTTGAAATCTTTGTATATATTGCTTCCATATAGTCTAAGAAACATGTACGCAAAGCATCCAAACAGTACAATTCGCCAATTTTTTGTTCTTCAAGTTTAAGTGAACAACGAACCCCACTGATAATCATGAAAGGGAAATTATTTGTAACTTTCTACAAGTAGAACAATGAATAGAACAGTTAGACTGTTGAAATCCTCGTATATATTGCTTCGATATAGTCTAAGAAACATATATGCAGTGCATCCAAACAGTACAATTCGCCAATTTTTTGTTCTTCAAGTTTAAGTGAACTACGAGCCCCATTGTTAATACTTTAACGGAAATTATTTGTACCTTTCTACAAGTAGAACAATGAATGGAACAGGTAGACGGTTGAAATCATTGTATATATTGCTTCTATATAGTCTAAGAAACATGTACGCAAAGCATCCAAACAGTACCATTCGCCAATTTTTTGTTCTTCAAGTTTAAGTGAACAATGAGCCCCAATGGTTAATCCTTTATCAGAAATTATTTGTAATTTTCGACAAGTAGAACAATGAATAGAACAGTTAGACTGTTGAAATCTTTGTATATATTGCTTCTATATAGTCTAAGAAACATATATGCAATGCATCCAAACAATACAATTCGCCAATTTTCGAGCCCCATTGTTAATACTTTAAAGGAATTTATTTGTTAATTTCGACAAGTAGAACAATGATTGGAACACGTAGACGGTTGAAATCTTTGTATATATTGCTTCTATATAGTCTAAGAAACATATATGCAAAGCATCCAAACAGTACAATTCGTCAATTTTTTGTTCTTCAAGTTTAAGTGAACAACGAGACCCATTGTTAATACTTTAAAGGAAATTATTTGTAAATTTCGACAAGTAGAACAATGATTGGAACACGTAGACGGTTGAAATCTTTGTATATATTGCTTCCATATAGTCTAAGAAACATGTACGCAAAGCATCCAAACAGTACCATTCGCCAATTTTTTGTTCTTCAAGTTTAAGTGAACAATGAGCCTCAATGTTAATCCTTTAACGGAAATTAATTGTACATTTCTACAAGTAGAACAATGAATGGAACAGGTAGACGGTTGAAATCATTGTATATATTGCTTCTATATAGTCTAAGAAACATATATGCAAAGCATCCAAACAGTACAATTCGCCAATTTATTGTTCTTCAAATTAAAGTGAACAAGGAGCCCCATTGTTAATCGTTTAAAGGAAATTATTTGTAAATTTCGACGGGTAGAACAATGAATAGAACAGTTAGACTGTTGAAATCTTTGTATATATTGCTTCTATATAGTCTAACAAATATGTATGCAAAGCATCCATACAGTACAATTGGCCATTTTTTTGTTCTTCAAGTTTAAGTGAACAACGAGCCCCATTGTTAATACTTTAAAGGAATTTATTTGTAAATTTCGACAAGTAGAACAATGATTGGAACACGTAGACGGTTGAAATCTTTGTATATATTGCTTCTATATAGTCTAAGAAACATATATGCAAAGCATCCAAACAGTACAATTCGTCAATTTTTTGTTCTTCAAGTTTAAGTGAACAACGAGCCCCATTGTTAATACTTTAAAGGAAATTATTTGTAAATTTCGACAAGTAGAACAATGATTGGAACACGTAGACGGTTGAAATCTTTGTATATATTGCTTCCATATAGTCTAAGAAACATGTACGCAAAGCATCCAAACAGTACCATTCGCCAATTTTTTGTTCTTCAAGTTTAAGTGAACAATGAGCCCCAATGTTAATCCTTTAACGAAATTAATTGTACCTTTCTACAAGTAGAACAATGAATGAAACAGGTAGACGGTTGAATGGAACAGGTAGACGGTTGAAATCATTGTATATATTGCTTCTATATAGTCTAAGAAACATATATGCAAAGCATCCAAACAGTACAATTCGCGAATATATTGTTCTTCAAGTTTAAGTGAACAACGAGCCCCATTGATAATCATGAAAGGGAAATTATTTATAACTTTCTACAAGTAGAAACATGAATAGAACAGGTAGACTGTTGAAATCTTTGTATATATTGCTTCTATATAGTCTAACAAGGGAACTACCCGAGGTGTCCGCCTCCGATTTTAATGAAACTTTGCAGATTTGTTAAGCACGTGAAAATAATCGATACCTATTTTTTTTATATCGGCTAAGTCGCATGTTTAGGGGGTGAAAAAACCCTTCAAAGTTTCGACATTTTTTCTTCTTTCGCTTATAACTTCAAAACGGTTAATGATAGAGATTTACGATACATGTACGAAATATTTACTTTTTTGTGTACTAAATGCCCATGGAATTTAAAATTTTATTTGACGATTTTTTCTTAATTTTTTATTAAAAAATGCCAAGTTTTTCGTTATATCTTTAAAGTTTGCGATGCGATTTTAACCGAACTTTTTTTAAATGATAGAGTAATAAAAATAAAAGTTATAAGTTTTTTTGTTTATCCGTAATTTACGGAGAGGCGTGAAATTAACCCTTTTCTTTTGCCACTTTACGTTACTATATGTGATAAACGAGTGACAATGGACAAAATGTATTATGCAACAAATGCTTCCCTTGTACTGTAGAATATTGTTGTTTTTGTAAAAAATCAAAAGTAAAATCTTTTTGTTTTATTATACAATCCGTAAGCCGTGCGGATCCGCCACGATGCGGTAATCGTAAATTATCGTAGACACCAAAAAATGCCATAAGGAAATGTTTTATGGCTTTGTACATAGAAAAGGAAAATGTTTACAAAGAGTTTAAAACATAATTTATTTTTAACAAAAAAATTAATTGCGCGATGCGTGGCGAGCAACAGAGTTATCGTGATTATCATACTGTTTTACAAGGATACATCTTATCTTTAATCAATTACGTCGCATACAAAACAACGCAAATGATTAATTATTACATGTGCATGGTGCAAAAAATCCCTTTGTTTTCAACACGAGGAGTATCATTTTTGTGAATTACATGTTTCATAGAAACTGTAATAGTACACATATTTTAAATTAATCAATTAAAGTAACTTTTTCGTTATAAATAAACTATGCTTTATATAATTTGTAAACATATGCCTGTTGCATGTAAAAAAAAACATAAAATTGCGACGTAATTGATTAAAGATAAGATGTATCCTTGTAAAACAGTATGATAATCACGATAACTCTGTTGCTCGCCACGCATCGCGCAATTAATTTTTTTGTTAAAAATAAATTATGTTTTAAACTCTTTGTAAACATTTTCCTTTTCTATGTACAAAGCCATAAAACATTTCCTTATGGCATTTTTTGGTGTCTACGATAGGGTACGATTACTGCGTCGTGGCGGATCCGCACGGCCTACGGATTTGTATAATAAAACAAAAAAATTTTACTATTGATTTTTTACAAAAACAATAATATTCTACAGTACAAGGGAAGCATTTGTTGTATAATACATTTTTTCCATTGTCACTCGTTTATCACATATAGTAACGTAAAGCGGCAAAAGAAAAGGGTTAATTTCACGACACCAGAGTAAATTACGGAAAAACAAAAAAACTTATAACTTTTATTTTTATTACTCTATCATTTAAAAAAAGTTCGGTTAAAATCGCATCGCAAACTTTAAAGATATAACGAAAAACTTGGCATTTTTTAATAAAAAATTAAGAAAAAATCGTCAAATAAAATTTTAAATTCCATGGGCATTTAGTACACAAAAAAGTAAATATTTCGTACATTTATCGTAAATCTCTATCATTACCCGTTTTGAAGTTATAAGCGAAAGAAGAAAAAATGTCGAAACTTTGAATGGTTTTTTCACCCCCTAAACATGCGACTTAGCCGATATAAAAAAATAGGTATCGATTATTTTCACGTACTTAACAAATCTGCAAAGTTTCATTAAAATCGGAGGCGGACACCTCGGGTAGTTCCCTTGTAAGAAACATATATGCAAAGCATCCAAACAGTACAATTCGCGAATATATTGTTCTTCAAGTTTAAGTGAACAACGAGCCCCATTGATAATCATGAAAGGGAAATTATTTGTAACTTTCTACAAGTAGAACAATGAATAGAACATGTAGACTGTTGAAATCTTTGTATATATTGTTTCCATATAGTCTAAGAAACATGTACGCAAAGCATCCAAACAGTACCATTCGCCAATTTTTTGTTCTTCAAGTTTAGTGAACTATGAGCCCCATTGTTAATCCTTTAAAGGAAATTATTTGTAAATTTCGACAAGTACAACAATGAATGGAACAGGTTGACGATGGAAATCATTGTATATATTGCTTCTATATAGTCTAAGAAACATATATGCAAAGCATACAAACAGTACAATTCGCCAATTTTTTGTTCTTCAAGTTTAAGTGAACACCGAGCCCCAATGGTTAATCCTTTATCGGAAATTATTTGTAACTTTCGACAAGTAGAACAATGAATGGAACAGGTAGACGGTTGAAATCTTTGTATATATTGCTTCTATATAGTCTAAGAAACATATATGCAAAGGATCCAAACAGTACAACTCGCGAATTTTTTGTTCTTCATGTTTAAGTGAACAACGAGCCCCATTGTTAATCCTTTAAAGGAAATTATTTGTAAATTTCGACAAGTAGAACAATGATTGGAACAGGAAGACGGTTGAAATCATTGTATATATTGCTTCTCTATAGTCTAAGAAACATATATGCAAAGCATCCAAACAGTACAATTCGCGAATATAATGTTCTTCAAGTTTAAGTGAACAACGAGCCAAATTGATAATCATGAAAGGGAAATTATTTCTAATTTTCGACAAGTAGAACAATGAATGGAACAGGTAGACAGTTGAAATCTTTGTATATATTGCTTCTATATAGTCTAAGAAACATATATGCAAAGGATCCAAACAGTACAATTCGCGAATTTTTTGTTCTTCTAGTTTAAGTGATCTACGAGCCCCTTTGTTAACACTTTAACGGAAATTTTTTGTAACTTTCGACAAGTAGAACAATGAATGGAACAGATAGACGGTTGAAATCTTTGTATATATTGCTTATATATAGTCTAAGAAACATATATGCAAAGCATCCAAACAGTACAATTCGCCAATTTTTTGTTCTTCAAGTTTAAGTGAACTACGAGCCCCATTGTTAATACTTTAACGGAAATTATTTGTAACTTTCGACAAGTAGAACAATGAATGGAACAGGTAGACGGTTGAAATCATTGTATATATTGCTTCTATATAGTCTAAGAAATATATATGCAAAGCATCCAAACAGTACAATTCGCCAATTTTTTGTTCTTCAAGTTTAAGTGAACTACGAGCCCCATTGTTAATACTTTAACGGAAATTATTTGTACCTTTCTACATGTAGAACAATGAATGGAACAGGTAGACGGTTGAAATCTTTGTATATTTTGCTTCCATATAGTCTAAGAAACATGTACGCAAAGCATCCAAACAGTACCATTCGCCAATTTTTTGTTCTTCAAGTTTAAGTGAACAATGAGCCCCAATGGTTAATCCTTTATCGGAAATTATTTGTAATTGTCGACAAGTAGAACAATGAATGGAACAGGTAGACGGTTGAAATCTTTGTAAATATTGCTTCTATATAATCTAAGAAACATATATGCAAAGCATCCAAACAGTACCATTCGCTAATTTTTTGATCTTCAAGTTTAAGTGAACTACGAGCCCCATTGTTAATCCTTTAAAGGAAATTATTTGTAAATTTCGGCAAGTAGAACAATGAATGGAACAGGTAGACTGTTGAAATCATTGTATATATTGCTTCTATATAGTCTAAGAAACATATATGCAAAGCATCCAAACAGTACAATTCGCCAATTTATTGTTCTTCAAGTTTAAGTAAACTACGATCCCCATTGTTAATCCCTTAACGGAAATTATTTGTAACTTTCGACAAGTAGAACGATGAATGGAACAGGTAGACGGTTGAAATCATTGTATATATTGCTTGTATATAGTCTAACAATAAGAAACATATATGCAAAGCATCCAAATAGTACAATTCGACAATTTTTTGTACTTCAAGTTTAAGTGAACAATGAGCCCCAATGGTTAATCCTTTATCGGAAATTATTTGTAATTTTCGACAAGTGGAACAATGAATGGAACAGGTGGACGGTTGAAATCTTTGTATATATTGCTTCTATATAATCTAAGAAACATATATGCAAAGCATCCAAACAGTGCAATTCGCCAATTATTTCATCTTCATGTTTAAGTGAACTACGAGCCCCATTGTTAATACTTTAACGGAAATTATTTGTAAATTCCGACAAGTAGAACAATGAATGGAACAGGTAGACGGTTGAAATCAATGTATATATTGCTTCTATATAGTCTAAGAAACATATATGCAAAGCATCCAAACAGTTCCAGTCGCCAATTTTTTGTTCTTCAAGTTTAAGTGAACAACGAGGCCCATTGATAATCATGAAACGGAAATTATTTCTAACTTTCGACAAGAAGAACAATGAATAGAACAGGTAGACGGTTGAAATCTTTGTATATGTTGTTTCTATATAGTCTAAGAAACCTATATGCAAAGCATCTAAACAGTAACAATCGCCAATTTTTTGATCTTCAAATTTAAGTGAACAGCGAGCCCCATTGATAATCATGAAATTGAAATTATTTCTAACTTTCTACAAGTAGAACAATGAATAGTACAGGTAGACGGGTGAAATCTTTCTATATATTGCTTCTATATAGTCTAAGAAACATATATGCAAAGCATCCAAACAGTACCATTCGCCAATTTTTTGTTCTTCAAGTTTAAGTGAACTACGAGCCCCATTGTTAATCCTTTAAAGGAAATTATTTGTAATTTTCGACAAGTACAACAATGAATGGAACAGGTAGGCTGTTGAAACCATTGTATATATTGCTTCTATATAGTCTAAGAAACATATATGCAAACCATCTAAACAGTAACAATCGCCAATTTTTTGATCTTCAAGTTTATGTGAACTACGATCCCCATTGTTAATCCTTTAACGGAAATTATTTGTAACTTTCTACAAGTAGAACAATGTATAGAACAGTTAGACCGTTGAAATCATTGTATATATTGCATCTATATAGTCTAAGAAACATATATGCAAAGCATCCAAACAGTACGATTCGCCAATTCCTTGTTCTTCAAGTTTAAGTGAACAATGAGCCCCATTGTTAATCCTTTATCGGAAATTATTTGTAACTTTCGACAAGTAGAACAATGAATGGAACAGGTAGACGGTTGAAATCTTTGTATATATTGCTTCTATATAGTCTAAGAAACATATATGCAAAGCATCCAAACAGTACAATTCGCCAATTTATTGTTCTTCAAGTTTAAGTGAACAACGAGCCCCATTATTAATCCTTTAAAGGAAATTATTTGTAAATTTCGACAAGTAGAACAATGAATGGAACAGGTAGACTTTTGAAATCATTGTATATATTGCTTCCATATAGTCTAAGAAATATATATGCAAAGCATCCAAACAGTACCATTCGCTAATTTTTTGTTCTTCAAGTTTAAATGAACTACGAGCCCCATTGTTAATCCTTTAACGGAAATTATTTGTAACTTTCGATAAGTAGAACAATGAATGGAACAGGTAGACGGTTGAAATCTTTGTATATGTTGCTTCTATATAGTCTAGGAAACCTATATGCAAAGCATCCAAACAGTAACATTCGCCAATTTTTTGTTCTTCAAGTTTAAGTGAACTACGAGCCCAATTGTTAATCCTTTAACGGAAATTATTTGTAACTTTCGACAAGGAGAACAATGAATGGAAAAGGTAGACGGTTGAAATCATTGTATATATTGCTTTTATATAGTCTAAGAAACATATATGCAAAGCATCCAAACAGTACCATTCGCCAATTTTTTGTTCTTCAAGTTTAAGTGAACTATGAGCCCCATTGTTGATCCTTTAAAGGAAATTATTTCTAACTTTCGACAAGTAGAACAAGGAATGGAACAGGTAGACGGTTGAAATCATTGTATATATTGCTTCTATATTGTCTAAGAAACATATATGCAATGCATCCAAACAGTACCATTCGCCAATTTTTTGTTCTTCAAGTTTAAGTGAACTATGAGCCCCATTGTTAATCCTTTAAAGGAAATTATTTGTAAATTTCAACAAGTAGAACAATGAATGGAACAGGTAGACGGTTGAAATCATTGTATATATTGCTTCAGTATAGCCTAAGAAGCATATATGCAAAGCATCCAAACAGTACAAGTCGCCAATTCATTGTTCTTCAAGATTAAGTGAACAACGAGCCCCATGGTTAATCCTTTAAAGGAAATTATTTGTAACTTTCGACAAGTAGAACAAGGAATGGAACAGGTAGACGGTTGAAATCATTGTATATATTGCTTCTATATAGTCTAAGAAACATATATGCAAAGCATCCAAACAGTACCATTCGCCAATTTAATTTTCTTCAAGTTTAAGTGAACTACGAGCCCAATTGTTAATACTTTAAAGGAAATTATTTGTAAATTTCGACAAGTAGAACAATGAATGGAACAGGTAGACTGTTGAAGTCATTGTATATATTGCTTCCATATAGTCTAAGAAACATATATGCAAAGCATCCAAACAGTACCATTCGCTAATTTTTTGTTCTTAAGTTTAAGTGAACTATGAGCCCCATTGTTAATCCTTTAACGGAAATTATTTGTAACTTTCTACAAGTAGAACAATGTATAGAACAGTTAGACCGTTGAAATCATTGTATATATTGCATCTATATAGTCTAAGAAACATATATGCAAAGCATCCAAACAGTACGATTCGCCAATTCCTTGTTCTTCAAGTTTAAGTGAACAATGAGCCCCATTGTTAATCCTTTATCGGAAATTATTTGTAACTTTCGACAAGTAGAACAATGAATGGAACAGGTAGACGGTTGAAATCTTTGTATATATTGCTTCTATATAGTCTAAGAAACATATATGCAAAGCATCCAAACAGTACAATTCGCCAATTTATTGTTCTTCAAGTTTAAGTGAACAACGAGCCCCATTGTTAATCCTTTAAAGGAAATTATTTGTAAATTTCGACAAGTAGAACAATGAATGGAACAGGTAGACTTTTGAAATCATTGTATATATTGCTTCCATATAGTCTAAGAAATATATATGCAAAGCATCCAAACAGTACCATTCGCTAATTTTTTGTTCTTCAAGTTTAAATGAACTACGAGCCCAATTGTTAATCCTTTAACGGAAATTATTTGTAACTTTCGATAAGTAGAACAATGAATGGAACAGGTAGACGGTTGAAATCTTTGTATATGTTGCTTCTATATAGTCTAGGAAACCTATATGCAAAGCATCCAAACAGTAACATTCGCCAATTTTTTGTTCTTCAAGTTTAAGTGAACTACGAGCCCAATTGTTAATCCTTTAACGGAAATTATTTGTAACTTTCGACAAGGAGAACAATGAATGGAAAAGGTAGACGGTTGAAATCATTGTATATATTGCTTTTATATAGTCTAAGAAACATATATGCAAAGCATCCAAACAGTACCATTCGCCAATTTTTTGTTCTTCAAGTTTAAGTGAACTATGAGCCCCATTGTTGATCCTTTAAAGGAAATTATTTCTAACTTTCGACAAGTAGAACAAGGAATGGAACAGGTAGACGGTTGAAATCATTGTATATATTGCTTCTATATTGTCTAAGAAACATATATGCAATGCATCCAAACAGTACCATTCGCCAATTTTTTGTTCTTCAAGTTTAAGTGAACTATGAGCCCCATTGTTAATCCTTTAAAGGAAATTATTTGTAAATTTCAACAAGTAGAACAATGAATGGAACAGGTAGACGGTTGAAATCATTGTATATATTGCTTCAGTATAGCCTAAGAAGCATATATGCAAAGCATCCAAACAGTACAAGTCGCCAATTCATTGTTCTTCAAGATTAAGTGAACAACGAGCCCCATGGTTAATCCTTTAAAGGAAATTATTTGTAACTTTCGACAAGTAGAACAAGGAATGGAACAGGTAGACGGTTGAAATCATTGTATATATTGCTTCTATATAGTCTAAGAAACATATATGCAAAGCATCCAAACAGTACCATTCGCCAATTTAATTTTCTTCAAGTTTAAGTGAACTACGAGCCCAATTGTTAATACTTTAAAGGAAATTATTTGTAAATTTCGACAAGTAGAACAATGAATGGAACAGGTAGACTGTTGAAGTCATTGTATATATTGCTTCCATATAGTCTAAGAAACATATATGCAAAGCATCCAAACAGTACCATTCGCTAATTTTTTGTTCTTAAGTTTAAGTGAACTATGAGCCCCATTGTTAACCCTTTAACGGAAATTATTTGTAACTTTCTACAAGTAGAACAATGTATAGAACAGTTAGACCGTTGAAATCATTGTATATATTGCATCAATATAGTCTAAGAAACATATATGCAAAGCATCCAAACAGTACCATTCGCCAATTTAATGTTCTTCAAGTTTAAGTGAACAATGAGCCCCATTGTTAATCCTTTATCGGAAATTATTTGTAAGTTTCGACAAGTAGAACAATGAATGGAACAGGTAGACGGTTGAAATCATTGTATTTATTGCTTCTATATAGTCTAAGAAACATATCTGCATATCATCCAAACAGTACAATTCGCCAATTTTTTGTTCTTCAAGTTTAAGTGAACTACGAGCCCCATTGTTAATACTTTAAAAGAATTTATTTGTAACTTTCGACAAGTAGAACAATGAATGGAACAGGTAGACGGTTGAAATCATTGTATATATTGCTTCTATATAGTCTAAGAAACATATATGCAAAGCATCCAAACAGTACAATTCGCCAATTTATTGTTCTTCAAATTTAAGTGAACAACGAACCCCACTGATAATCATGAAAGGGAAATTATTTGTAACTTTCTACAAGTAGAACAATGAATAGAACAGTTAGACTGTTGAAATCCTCGTATATATTGCTTCTATATAGTCTAAGAAACATATATGCAATGCATCCAAACAGTACAATTCGCCAATTTTTTGTTCTTCAAGTTTAAGTGAACTACGAGCCCCATTGTTAATCCTTTAAAGGAAATTATTTGTAAATTTTGACAAGTAGAACAATGAATAGAACAGTTTGACTGTTGAAATCTTTGTATATATTGCTTCTATATAGTCTAAGAAATATATATGCAAAGCATCCAAACAGTACAATTCGCCAATTTTTTGTTCTTCAAGTTTAAGTGAACTACGAGCCCCATTGTTAATACTTTAACGGAAATTATTTGTACCTTTCTACAAGTAGAACAATGAATGGAACAGGTAGACGGTTGAAATCATTGTATATATTGCTTCTATATAGTCTAAGAAACATATATGCAAAGCATCCAAACAGTACAATTCGCCAATTTATTGTTCTTCAAGTTAAAGTGAACAACGAGCCCCATTGTTAATCGTTTAAAGGAAATTATTTGTAAATTTCGACGGGTAGAACAATGAATAGAACAGTTAGACTGTTGAAATCTTTGTATATATTGCTTCTATATAGTCTAACAAATATGTATGCAAAGCATCCAAACAGTACAATTGGCCATTTTTTTGTTCTTCAAGTTTAACTGAACTGCGAGCTCCATTGTTAATACTTTAACGGAAATTATTTGTAACTTTCGGCAAGTAGAACAATGAATGGTACAGGTAGGCGGTTGAAATCGTTATATATATTGCTTCTGTATAGTCTAAGAAACATATATGCAAAGCATCCAAACAGTACAATTCGTCAATTTTTTGTTCTTCAAGTTTAAGTGAACAACGAGCCCCATTGTTAATACTTTAAAGGTATTTATTTGTAACTTTCGACAAGTAGAACAATGAATGGAACAGGTAGACGGTTGAAATCATTGTATATATTGCTTCTATATAGTCTAACAAACATATATGCAATGCATCCAAACATTACAATTCGCCAATTTTTTGTTCTTCAAGTTTAAGTGAACTACGAGCCCCATTGTTAATACTTTAAAAGAATTTATTTGTAACTTTCGACAAGTAGAACAATGAATGGAACAGGTAGACGGTTGAAATCATTGTATATATTGCTTCTATATAGTCTAAGAAACATATATGCAAAGCATCCAAACAGTACAATTCGCCAATTTTTTGTTCTTCAAGTTTAAGTAAACTACGATCCCCATTGTTAATCCCTTAACGGAAATTATTTGTAACTTTCGACAAGTAGAACGATGAATGGAACAGGTAGACGGTTGAAATCATTGTATATATTGCTTGTATATAGTCTAACAATAAGAAACATATATGCAAAGCATCCAAATAGTACAATTCGACAATTTTTTGTACTTCAAGTTTAAGTGAACAATGAGCCCCAATGGTTAATCCTTTATCGGAAATTATTTGTAATTTTCGACAAGTGGAACAATGAATGGAACAGGTGGACGGTTGAAATCTTTGTATATATTGCTTCTATATAATCTAAGAAACATATATGCAAAGCATCCAAACAGTGCAATTCGCCAATTATTTCATCTTCATGTTTAAGTGAACTACGAGCCCCATTGTTAATACTTTAACGGAAATTATTTGTAACTTCCGACAAGTAGAACAATGAATGGAACAGGTAGACGGTTGAAATCAATGTATATATTGCTTCTATATAGTCTAAGAAACATATATGCAAAGCATCCAAACAGTTCCAGTCGCCAATTTTTTGTTCTTCAAGTTTAAGTGAACAACGAGGCCCATTGATAATCATGAAACGGAAATTATTTCTAACTTTCGACAAGAAGAACAATGAATAGAACAGGTAGACGGTTGAAATCTTTGTATATGTTGTTTCTATATAGTCTAAGAAACCTATATGCAAAGCATCTAAACAGTAACAATCGCCAATTTTTTGATCTTCAAATTTAAGTGAACAGCGAGCCCCATTGATAATCATGAAATTGAAATTATTTCTAACTTTCTACAAGTAGAACAATGAATAGTACAGGTAGACGGGTGAAATCTTTCTATATATTGCTTCTATATAGTCTAAGAAACATATATGCAAAGCATCCAAACAGTACCATTCGCCAATTTTTTGTTCTTCAAGTTTAAGTGAACTACGAGCCCCATTGTTAATCCTTTAAAGGAAATTATTTGTAATTTTCGACAAGTACAACAATGAATGGAACAGGTAGGCTGTTGAAACCATTGTATATATTGCTTCTATATAGTCTAAGAAACATATATGCAAACCATCTAAACAGTAACAATCGCCAATTTTTTGATCTTCAAGTTTATGTGAACTACGATCCCCATTGTTAATCCTTTAACGGAAATTATTTGTAACTTTCTACAAGTAGAACAATGTATAGAACAGTTAGACCGTTGAAATCATTGTATATATTGCATCTATATAGTCTAAGAAACATATATGCGAAGCATCCAAACAGTACGATTCGCCAATTCCTTGTTCTTCAAGTTTAAGTGAACAATGAGCCCCATTGTTAATCCTTTATCGGAAATTATTTGTAACTTTCGACAAGTAGAACAATGAATGGAACAGGTAGACGGTTGAAATCTTTGTATATATTGCTTCTATATAGTCTAAGAAACATATATGCAAAGCATCCAAACAGTACAATTCGCCAATTTATTGTTCTTCAAGTTTAAGTGAACAACGAGCCCCATTGTTAATCCTTTAAAGGAAATTATTTGTAAATTTCGACAAGTAGAACAATGAATGGAACAGGTAGACTTTTGAAATCATTGTATATATTGCTTCCATATAGTCTAAGAAATATATATGCAAAGCATCCAAACAGTACCATTCGCTAATTTTTTGTTCTTCAAGTTTAAATGAACTACGAGCCCCATTGTTAATCCTTTAACGGAAATTATTTGTAACTTTCGATAAGTAGAACAATGAATGGAACAGGTAGACGGTTGAAATCTTTGTATATGTTGCTTCTATATAGTCTAGGAAACCTATATGCAAAGCATCCAAACAGTAACATTCGCCAATTTTTTGTTCTTCAAGTTTAAGTGAACTACGAGCCCAATTGTTAATCCTTTAACGGAAATTATTTGTAACTTTCGACAAGGAGAACAATGAATGGAAAAGGTAGACGGTTGAAATCATTGTATATATTGCTTTTATATAGTCTAAGAAACATATATGCAAAGCATCCAAACAGTACCATTCGCCAATTTTTTGTTCTTCAAGTTTAAGTGAACTATGAGCCCCATTGTTGATCCTTTAAAGGAAATTATTTCTAACTTTCGACAAGTAGAACAAGGAATGGAACAGGTAGACGGTTGAAATCATTGTATATATTGCTTCTATATAGTCTAAGAAACATATATGCAAAGCATCCAAACAGTACCATTCGCCAATTTAATGTTCTTCAAGTTTAAGTGAACTACGAGCCCAATTGTTAATACTTTAAAGGAAATTATTTGTAAATTTCGACAAGTAGAACAATGAATGGAACAGGTAGACTGTTGAAGTCATTGTATATATTGCTTCCATATAGTCTAAGAAACATATATGCAAAGCATCCAAACAGTACCATTCGCTAATTTTTTGTTCTTAAGTTTAAGTGAACTATGAGCCCCATTGTTAATCCTTTAACGGAAATTATTTGTAACTTTCTACAAGTAGAACAATGTATAGAACAGTTAGACCGTTGAAATCATTGTATATATTGCATCTATATAGTCTAAGAAACATATATGCAAAGCATCCAAACAGTACCATTCGCCAATTTAATGTTCTTCAAGTTTAAGTGAACAATGAGCCCCATTGTTAATCCTTTATCGGAAATTATTTGTAAGTTTCGACAAGTAGAACAATGAATGGAACAGGTAGACGGTTGAAATCATTGTATATATTGCTTCTATATAGTCTAAGAAACATATCTGCATATCATCCAAACAGTACAATTCGCCAATTATTTTATCTTCAAGTTTAAGTGAACTACGAGCCCCATTGTTAATACTTTAACGGAAATTATTTGTAACTTTCGACAAGTAGAACAATGAATGGAACAGGTAGACAGTTGAAATCTTTTTATATATTGCTTCTATATAGTCTAAGAAACATATGTGCAAAGCATCTAAACAGTAATAATCGCCAATTTTTGTTCTTCAAGTTTAAGTGAACAGCGAGCCCCATTGATAATCATGAAATGGAAATTATTTGTAACTTTCTACAAGTAGAACAATGAATAGTACAGGTAGACGGGTGAAATCTTTCTATATATTGCTTCTAAATAGTCTAAGAAACATATATGCAAAGCATCCAAACAGTACAATTCGCCAATTTTTTGTTCTTCAAGTTTAAGTGAACTACGAGCCCCATTGTTAATCCTTTAAAGGAAATTATTTGTAAATTTCGGCAAGTAGAACAATGAATGGAATAGGTAGACGGTTGAAATCATTGTATATATTGCTTCTATATAGTCTAAGAAACATATATGCAAAGCATCCAAACAGTACAATTCGCCAATTTCTTGTTCTGCAAGTTTAAGTGAACAGCGAGCCCCATTGATAATCATGAAATGGAAATTATTTGTAACTTTCTACAAGTAGAACAATGAATAGTACAGGTTGACGGGTGAAATCTTTTTATATATTGCTTCTAAATAGTCTAAGAAACATATATGCAAAGCATCCAAACAGTACAATTCGCCAATTATTTGATCTTCAAGTTTAAGTGAACTACGAGCCCCATTGTTAATACTTTAACGGAAATTATTTGTAACTTGCGACAAGTAGAACAATGAATGGAAAAGGTAGACGGTTCAAATCTTTGTATATATTGCTTCTATATAATCTAAGAAACATATATGCAAAGCATCCAAACAGTAACAATCGCCAATTTTTTGATCTTTAAGTTTAAGTGAACAGCGAGCCCAATTGATAATCATGAAATGGAAATTATTTGTAACTTTCTACAAGTAGAACAATGAATAGTACAGGTAGACGGGTGAAATCTTTCTATATATTGCTTCTAAATAGTCTAAGAAACATATATGCAAAGCATCCAAACAGTACAATTCGCCAATTTTTTGTTCTTCAAGTTTAAGTGAACTACGAGCCCCATTGTTAATCCTTTAAAGGAAATTATTTGTAAATTTCGGCAAGTAGAACAATGAATGGAATAGGTAAACGGTTGAAATCATTGTATATATTGCTTCTATATAGTCTAAGAAACATATATGCAAAGCATCCAAACAGTACAATTCGCCAATTTGTTGTTCTGCAAGTTTAAGTGAACAACGAGCCCCATTGTTATTCCTTTAAAGGAAATTATTTGTAAATTTCGACAAGTAGAACAATGATTGGAACACGTAGACGGTTGAAATCTTTGTATATATTACTTCCATATAGTCTAAGAAACATGTACGCAAAGCATCCAAACAGTACAATTCGCCAATTTATTGTTCTTCAAGTTTAAGTGAACAACGAGCCCCAATGGTTAATCCTTTATCGGAAATTATTTGTAAATTTCGACAAGTAGAACAATGAATGGAACAGGTAGACGGTTGAAATCATTGTATATATTGCTTCTATATAGTCTAAGAAACATATCTGCATATCATCCAAACAGTACAATTCGCCAATTATTTTATCTTCAAGTTTAAGTGAACTACGAGCCCCATTGTTAATACTTTAACGGAAATTATTTGTAACTTTCGACAAGTAGAACAATGATTGGAACACGTAGACGGTTGAAATCTTTGTATATATTACTTCCATATAGTCTAAGAAACATGTACGCAAAGCATCCAAACAGTACAATTCGCCAATTTATTGTTCTTCAAGTTTAAGTGAACAACGAGCCCCAATGGTTAATCCTTTATCGGAAATTATTTGTAAATTTCGACAAGTAGAACAATGAATGGAACAAGTAGACGGTTCAAATCATTGTATATATTGCTTCTATATAGTCTAAGAAACATATCTGCATATCATCCAAACAGTACAATTCGCCAATTATTTTATCTTCAAGTTTAAGTGAACTACGAGCCCCATTGTTAATACTTTAACGGAAATTATTTGTAACTTTCGACAAGTAGAACAATGAATGGAACAGGTAGACAGTTGAAATCTTTTTATATATTGCTTCTATATAGTCTAAGAAACATATGTGCAAAGCATCTAAACAGTAACAATCGCCAATTTTTGTTCTTCAAGTTTAAGTGAACAGCGAGCCCCATTGATAATCATGAAATGGAAATTATTTGTAACTTTCTACAAGTAGAACAATGAATAGTACAGGTAGACGGGTGAAATCTTTCTATATATTGCTTCTAAATAGTCTAAGAAACATATATGCAAAGCATCCAAACAGTACAATTCGCCAATTTTTTGTTCTTCAAGTTTAAGTGAACTACGAGCCCCATTGTTAATCCTTTAAAGGAAATTATTTGTAAATTTCGGCAAGTAGAACAATGAATGGAATAGGTAGACGGTTGAAATCATTGTATATATTGCTTCTATATAGTCTAAGAAACATATATGCAAAGCATCCAAACAGTACAATTCGCCAATTTCTTGTTCTGCAAGTTTAAGTGTACAACGAGCCCCATTGTTAATCCTTTAAAGGAAATTATTTGTAAATTTCGACAAGTAGAACAATGATTGGAACACGTAGATGGTTGAAATCTTTGTATATATTGCTTCCATATAGTCTAAGAAACATGTACGCAAAGCATCCAAACAGTACCATTCGCTAATTTTTTGTTCTTGAGTTTAAGTGAACTATGAGCCCCATTGTTAATCCTTTAACGGAAATTATTTGTAACTTTCGACAAGTAGAACAATGAATGGAACAGGTAGACGGTTGAAATCATTGTATATATTGCTTCTATATAGTCTAAGAAACATATATGCAAACCATCTAAACAGTAACAATCGCCAATTTTTTGATCTTCAAGTTTATGTGAACTACGATCCCCATTGTTAATCCTTTAACGGAAATTATTTGTAACTTTCTACAAGTAGAACAATGTATAGAACAGTTAGACCGTTGAAATCATTGTATATATTGCATCTATATAGTCTAAGAAACATATATGCAAAGCATCCAAACAGTACGATTCGCCAATTCCTTGTTCTTCAAGTTTAAGTGAACAATGAGCCCCATTGTTAATCCTTTATCGGAAATTATTTGTAACTTTCGACAAGTAGAACAATGAATGGAACAGGTAGACGGTTGAAATCTTTGTATATATTGCTTCTATATAGTCTAAGAAACATATATGCAAAGCATCCAAACAGTACAATTCGCCAATTTATTGTTCTTCAAGTTTAAGTGAACAACGAGCCCCATTGTTAATCCTTTAAAGGAAATTATTTGTAAATTTCGACAAGTAGAACAATGAATGGAACAGGTAGACTTTTGAAATCATTGTATATATTGCTTCCATATAGTCTAAGAAATATATATGCAAAGCATCCAAACAGTACCATTCGCTAATTTTTTGTTCTTGAGTTTAAGTGAACTATGAGCCCCATTGTTAATCCTTTAACGGAAATTATTTGTAACTTTCGACAAGTAGAACAATGAATGGAACAGGTAGACGGTTGAAATCATTGTATATATTGCTTCTATATTGTCTAGGAAACCTATATGCAAAGCATCCAAACAGTAACATTCGCCAATTTTTTGTTCTTCAAGTTTAAATGAACTACGAGCCCCATTGTTAATCCTTTAACGGAAATTATTTGTAACTTTCGATAAGTAGAACAATGAATGGAACAGGTAGACGGTTGAAATCTTTGTATATGTTGCTTCTATATAGTCTAGGAAACCTATATGCAAAGCATCCAAACAGTAACATTCGCCAATTTTTTGTTCTTCAAGTTTAAGTGAACTACGAGCCCAATTGTTAATTCTTTAACGGAAATTATTTGTAACTTTCGACAAGGAGAACAATGAATGGAAAAGGTAGACGGTTGAAATCATTGTATATATTGCTTTTATATAGTCTAAGAAACATATATGCAAAGCATCCAAACAGTACCATTCGCCAATTTTTTGTTCTTCAAGTTTAAGTGAACTATGAGCCCCATTGTTGATCCTTTAAAGGAAATTATTTCTAACTTTCGACAAGTAGAACAAGGAATGGAACAGGTAGACGGTTGAAATCATTGTATATATTGCTTCTATATTGTCTAAGAAACATATATGCAATGCATCCAAACAGTACCATTCGCCAATTTTTTGTTCTTCAAGTTTAAGTGAACTATGAGCCCCATTGTTAATCCTTTAAAGGAAATTATTTGTAAATTTCAACAAGTAGAACAATGAATGGAACAGGTAGACGGTTGAAATCATTGTATATATTGCTTCAGTATAGCCTAAGAAGCATATATGCAAAGCATCCAAACAGTACAAGTCGCCAATTCATTGTTCTTCAAGATTAAGTGAACAACGAGCCCCATGGTTAATCCTTTAAAGGAAATTATTTGTAACTTTCGACAAGTAGAACAAGGAATGGAACAGGTAGACGGTTGAAATCATTGTATATATTGCTTCTATATAGTCTAAGAAACATATATGCAAAGCATCCAAACAGTACCATTCGCCAATTTAATGTTCTTCAAGTTTAAGTGAACTACGAGCCCAATTGTTAATACTTTAAAGGAAATTATTTGTAAATTTCGACAAGTAGAACAATGAATGGAACAGGTAGACTGTTGAAGTCATTGTATATATTGCTTCCATATAGTCTAAGAAACATATATGCAAAGCATCCAAACAGTACCATTCGCTAATTTTTTGTTCTTAAGTTTAAGTGAACTATGAGCCCCATTGTTAATCCTTTAACGGAAATTATTTGTAACTTTCTACAAGTAGAACAATGTATAGAACAGTTAGACCGTTGAAATCATTGTATATATTGCATCTATATAGTCTAAGAAACATATATGCAAAGCATCCAAACAGTACCATTCGCCAATTCCTTGTTCTTCAAGTTTAAGTGAACAATGAGCCCCACTGTTAATCCTTTATCGGAAATTATTTGTAAGTTTCGACAAGTAGAACAATGAATGGAACAGGTAGACGGTTGAAATCATTGTATATATTGCTTCTATATAGTCTAAGAAACATATCTGCATATCATCCAAACAGTACAATTCGCCAATTATTTTATCTTCAAGTTTAAGTGAACTACGAGCCCCATTGTTAATACTTTAACGGAAATTATTTGTAACTTTCGACAAGTAGAACAATGAATGGAACAGGTAGACAGTTGAAATCTTTTTATATATTGCTTCTATATAGTCTAAGAAACATATGTGCAAAGCATCTAAACAGTAATAATCGCCAATTTTTGTTCTTCAAGTTTAAGTGAACAGCGAGCCCCATTGATAATCATGAAATGGAAATTATTTGTAACTTTCTACAAGTAGAACAATGAATAGTACAGGTAGACGGGTGAAATCTTTCTATATATTGCTTCTAAATAGTCTAAGAAACATATATGCAAAGCATCCAAACAGTACAATTCGCCAATTTTTTGTTCTTCAAGTTTAAGTGAACTACGAGCCCCATTGTTAATCCTTTAAAGGAAATTATTTGTAAATTTCGGCAAGTAGAACAATGAATGGAATAGGTAGACGGTTGAAATCATTGTATATATTGCTTCTATATATTCTAAGAAACATATATGCAAAGCATCCAAACAGTACAATTCGCCAATTTCTTGTTCTGCAAGTTTAAGTGAACAGCGAGCCCCATTGATAATCATGAAATGGAAATTATTTGTAACTTTCTACAAGTAGATCAATGAATAGTACAGGTTGACGGGTGAAATCTTTTTATATATTGCTTCTAAATAGTCTAAGAAACATATATGCAAAGCATCCAAACAGTACAATTCGCCAATTATTTGATCTTCAAGTTTAAGTGAACTACGAGCCCCATTGTTAATACTTTAACGGAAATTATTTGTAACTTGCGACAAGTAGAACAATGAATGGAAAAGGTAGACGGTTCAAATCTTTGTATATATTGCTTCTATATAATCTAAGAAACATATATGCAAAGCATCCAAACAGTAACAATCGCCAATTTTTTGATCTTTAAGTTTAAGTGAACAGCGAGCCCAATTGATAATCATGAAATGGAAATTATTTGTAACTTTCTACAAGTAGAACAATGAATAGTACAGGTAGACGGGTGAAATCTTTCTATATATTGCTTCTAAATAGTCTAAGAAACATATATGCAAAGCATCCAAACAGTACAATTCGCCAATTTTTTGTTCTTCAAGTTTAAGTGAACTACGAGCCCCATTGTTAATCCTTTAAAGGAAATTATTTGTAAATTTCGGCAAGTAGAACAATGAATGGAATTGGTAAACGGTTGAAATCATTGTATATATTGCTTCTATATAGTCTAAGAAACATATATGCAAAGCATCCAAACAGTACAATTCGCCAATTTGTTGTTCTGCAAGTTTAAGTGAACAACGAGCCCCATTGTTATTCCTTTAAAGGAAATTATTTGTAAATTTCGACAAGTAGAACAATGATTGGAACACGTAGACGGTTGAAATCTTTGTATATATTACTTCCATATAGTCTAAGAAACATGTACGCAAAGCATCCAAACAGTACAATTCGCCAATTTATTGTTCTTCAAGTTTAAGTGAACAACGAGCCCCAATGGTTAATCCTTTATCGGAAATTATTTGTAAATTTCGACAAGTAGAACAATGAATGGAACAGGTAGACGGTTTAAATCATTGTATATATTGCTTCTATATAGTCTAAGAAACATATCTGCATATCATCCAAACAGTACAATTCGCCAATTATTTTATCTTCAAGTTTAAGTGAACTACGAGCCCCATTGTTAATACTTTAACGGAAATTATTTGTAACTTTCGACAAGTAGAACAATGAATGGAACAGGTAGACAGTTGAAATCTTTTTATATATTGCTTCTATATAGTCTAAGAAACATATGTGCAAAGCATCTAAACAGTACCATTCGCCAATTCCTTGTTCTTCAAGTTTAAGTGAACAATGAGCCCCATTGTTAATCCTTTATCGGAAATTATTTGTAAGTTTCGACAAGTAGAACAATGAATAGTACAGGTAGACGGGTGAAATCTTTCTATATATTGCTTCTAAATAGTCTAAGAAACATATATGCAAAGCATCCAAACAGTACAATTCGCCAATTTTTTGTTCTTCAAGTTTAAGTGAACTACGAGCCCCATTGTTAATCCTTTAAAGGAAATTATTTGTAAATTTCGGCAAGTAGAACAATGAATGGAATAGGTAGACGGTTGAAATCATTGTATATATTGCTTCTATATAGTCTAAGAAACATATATGCAAAGCATCCAAACAGTACAATTCGCCAATTTCTTGTTCTGCAAGTTTAAGTGTACAACGAGCCCCATTGTTAATCCTTTAAAGGAAATTATTTGTAAATTTCGACAAGTAGAACAATGATTGGAACACGTAGACGGTTGAAATCTTTGTATATATTGCTTCCATATAGTCTAAGAAACATGTACGCAAAGCATCCAAACAGTACAATTCGCCAATTTATTGTTCTTCAAGTTTAAGTGAACAACGAGCCCCATTGTTAATCCTTTAAAGGAAATTATTTGTAAATTTCGACAAGTAGAACAATGAATGGAATAGGTAGACGGTTGAAATCATTGTATATATTGCTTCTATATAGTCTAAGAAACATATATGCAAAGCATCGAAACAGTACAATTCGCCAATTTCTTGTTCTTCAAGTTTAAGTGAACAACGAGCCCCATTGTTTGTAGTTAGGTATTAAATATGTAAGTAAGGTAATAAATAAATGAAAACACACACACGACACAAATTAAACAAAATAACTAGAGTATATATTTGGTGATAATTATATGTAGTAACAAGGATAATAGTAATAAGGTTAATAATAATAATAATAATAACGGTAATAAAAGTAATAAAGGCACGACATCCGTCTCACTAAGATGTTCGAATCAGACTGCGTCAAAAGCCACGCATCGGCGTTTGGTCGCTAAACAGATGACACGCGGGTACGGGCTATTCAGGCCCGTACCTACGAAATCCGTTCATCTAATACCATCTTTTTCCCTTTTTTTTTTTTTGTTGAAAGGGGCACTATAGCTCGTCCATCCTGACAGATGATTGCCCTCAGTCACTCGGTACATTAAGTAATTCTTAACGGCTAATATTAATTATGATATACACTTAACTTACACAAATATGGTTAAAAATGATATAATTATAATTAAACAAAACATAGCTAAGTTATCGGCAAACATGGTTTGTTTTATACTTTGACCCAAGGCTTCATGTTTTCTGGTGAACATACGGTTTCAAAAGGGATTTGAGTGAGTTGATGTCCATCAGGATCACATACTACATATCTATCGTAATCAAGCACACGCTTTATTTCATTGGGTCCTCTAAATTTTGGCAGTAATTTCTTATTAATTCCTGGCGTTACATCTACGTTTTTAATCATTACATATTCGCCTAATTTATAATTTGTCGGTTTTTTACGTTTCTTATCATAATAATTTTGGTTATAAGCGTTACTAGCGTGTATATTTGCGACTGCGCTTTCTCGTATCTCATCTAAATTTCTATTTACATTTATCGGTTCTCCTAAAACCTGTCGCAAATCATCATTAACAGTACCTATTTGGTCGGTCCCAAATAATAATTTGGCAGGCGTATGACCTGTGGCTCTGTTCACACTGTTATTAAATGCGTATTCAATTTCCGATAAAATACGATCCCAAGTATGAGTTGTCTTTGTCAATTTTGCCAACATCGGGGTCAAAGAACGATTGACGCGTTCTATTTGGCCGTTAGCATGGGGAGTAGCCGTAGCTATCAAAACGTGCTGTATCCCATGCTGCGATACGAAATCTTTAAATTTCGTGGAAGTAAAAGCACTACCTCGGTCGGAAACTATCTTCTTCGGTCTACTGTACATCGAAAAATAACTGCTTAAATGCCGCATAACCTCGTCTACACCCGTGCTAACTGTGGGATATAACTTAACAAATTTGCTGAAAGCATCTATTACTTCGAAGATATACTTATATCGATGGTTTGTCCGATCCAAAGGGCCATAATGATCGATGTGTATACATTGAAAAGGAATATCTCCCTTGTCTGGACATTGTAACCTTCCTTCAATACGATTAGCGGTCGTAGCATACGTAATGCATTTTAGACAGTTAGCGATATACTTTTTAATTTTATTTCGAGCATCCGGGAACCAATAGACTCGAGTGACGTACTCTAACGTTTTATTTAAACCCTGATGTCCTATCTCTTCGTGATTCGTGCGGATGACGTTGTCTATCATAGAAGATGGCACGTAAAATAACAATTTCTGACTTATCTTGCGGTACACAAGACCATTGTTCAATTCAAAGAGTTTGCTTTCCGATTTCTCTAATTCTTGGCGAATTTTATCTATTTGAGGATCCTTACTTTGTAAAATTTCTAAATTTCTTTCAAAACTATTTTCAGTAATAAGTAAAATATTATGTTTACGGCTCAGAGCATCAGCATGTTGCATACGGTCTCCTGTACGGTGCTCTAGCGTGTAATTATAATTTCGTAATGTTAACGACCACCTTAATATTCGCGGATTTACTTCCTTTCGCTCCAAGGTCAATTTTAAGCTGTTACAATCTGTTACAATTTTGAACAAAATCCCTTGTAGATAAATCCGAAATCTTTCTAAAGAGTACACAATTGCCAATGCCTCAAGCTCAAAGCTATGATATTTTGACTCCGCTTGCGTAGTTCTTTTACTAAAATATGAAATCGGATGATATTTACCATCTGCCTGCTTCTGCAATAGTACAGAGCCGTATCCATGTGCGCTCGCGTCACAGTGGAGTTCGGTTTCCGCTTTCGGGTTATAGATTGCTAATACCGGTTCTGAGATCAGACACTGTTTAAGGTTTTCAAAAGAATTTAGTGCATCATTATGCCAAATGAAATCCTGCTTTGATTTTAATATGTCATATAAGGGTTTAGCTATAATAGCAAAGTTTTTAATAAATCTTCTAAAATATGAAACCAATCCCAGAAAACTTTGTACGTCTCGATAATTTCTCGGAATCGGGTAATCTAATACCGAATCTATATTTTCCCTGCTAGGTTTTATTCCATCGACACTTATACGATAACCTAAATACACTATTTCGGTAAGCAAGAAAGCGCATTTTTCAAATTTTAGTTCCAAACAATTTTCTACCAAAATGTTTAACACCCTCTTGAGGATTTCTAAATTTTCTTCAATTGTTTCGGTTGCTATTAACAAATCATCTAAATATATTAGAATTTTATTTTCGTACAAGAGAGTCCGAAAAACTTTATGAATATACCTCATGAAAAAAGAAGGACCGTTAGATAAACCAAAGGGCATCCTCAGATACTCGTACTGACCCAAAAAGGTTACGAAAGAAGTGTATTGTATGGAATTTTCTTTTAATTTAACATGGTGAAAAGCATCTTTTAGCTCTAGGCGCGTAAAGTATACTTTATCTTTCAAGCTGTCAATATGGTCATCAATCCTCGGAATAGGAAAGTTATCCCGCAAAGTGATTTTGTTTAAATCTCTGTAATCAACTGCCATTCGGTAATCGCCGGATTTCTTTTTAATTAAAACAATGGGACTACTATACTGTGAAGTACTAGGTCTAATAATTTTTCTATCTAATAAATCATGAATGATTTCCGAAACGGCTTGTTTCTCACAATAAGAAAGTCTTCGCGGATTGTAATAGAACGGTTGATGACTGGACTTCAGTATTAATTCCATTTCGAGATCGGTTGCAGGAGAATACGGTCTCTCAGGCTTTACATAGTAGTCGTCAATGCAGCTTCGAACGCTACTTTGTATTTCGTTGCTTAAGTTCTCATTGATCTGTGTATTCGACGAACGTTTCTCTATAGTTTCGATCACGTCGATCTGCAATATTTCTGAGGGATTCTCATCCTCGTTTACTGTTTCGCTACTATTTACAGTTACAGTTTTACCAAAATTAATCAATATCTTATCATTAGCAATATAATCACGCCCTTATAAGCAAGCATAGCTCATAGTAGCCTCCGGTACTATATAAAAATCAATAGAAACTTCGCAGTTTTGAATTCTGACGGATTGTTTAAGACGGCCTAATACAACAATCTTACTTTTATTGATTCCCTCAAATTTTAAAGTACTAGTATCCTTTTCAATATTTGTGGAAATTGGAATGAAGTTATTACTTAACAGAGATATAGGACTCCCGGTATCCAATACAGCCGTTGTCTCGCCAATATCTAAGGATACGCTTACCGTGTAACTCGGAATAATACTTCCTTCGATATCTACTAAATGAGCGGTGGTATTTTTCGCCGTCACCGGTTGTCGAGAAGAGCTTGCACGCTGTGGACACGAAATCTTCTGATGATCCATCGCTCCGCATATGTAGCAGGACCCTCGTTCTCGTCTAGGTTTTGGACAGGAAGGTTTGCTGTGTCCAAGCTCGTTGCAATTATGGCAGCGTAACATCTTCGATCGGTCGGAAGGGGTTTGTTCTTTGTACGCCGAAAATGTCTTCGCTGGTGAATCTTGCCGGTGCACCCAATTCTTTCTAGCCGGATGCTGAACTTTTATTCTAATCCTTTCGTAAACGGTTAGCTTAGATTTCAGTTCCCTCAAATCTCGTGCTTCGTACAACGATATTTTCCGATGTATATCGTCCGGAATACCATCTACGATATACTGGATGAGAGCTTCTGTTTCTATGCTTCCTCTTGAGGCCAGCCCCTTCATTACCAAAAAATATTCATGGACGGATTCATCCTGTTTCATTTTTCTTTTGCGCAGCTTCTCGTGCAACTGAGCGCTGTTGATTTCACTTGAAAATTCATCTAACAAACGTGACTTTAATTCCGTCCAGGTCGATATCCCCTTTTCGCCTCTAATAAATAGTTTCGCCAAACCTTTCAGTGACTTCTTCGCGAACAATTGCATTTGTAAAGTCGTCCAACCTAAAAGTGTTGCGTTGTCCTCGAAATCTGATACCCACGCCTCTATAGCGTAATCGTCGCTACCATCGAAAGTCCTAATCGTATCTTCAACGTCGCGGAAGCTTAGCGTGAATTTCGGTACGCTCGGAGAAAAAGATGCAACAGACACATTGTCCGGCTCTGAATTAATTTCCTCATCCGAATCAGATCCACTGCTTGCGTCGTTTAATAGATTTAAATCTGTCAAATGTTGGCATATTCGACGTGCAATCGTCTCTGCATCTCCCGTATAGTCCATGCGTAAAACATTACAAATCGCCGTAAGATCGCCCAAATTCAATTCCTTGACTGCCCATGAAATCTTCTCTTTATACTCGTTCGAATCTTGTTGGAACGGGAATCCCGAAAAATCACGTAAACGACTTCGATTTTTTCGATCACCGTCTTCACCGAACACAAATTTATGCAATGCCCTAATCGTTTTCTTTGGGGCCTTGGAGATATTTTCCTTTATCCCGGGAATATGCTGCAACGTTTCCATGTCTGTCAATTATTAACTTCACACGATAGTCTAGAAATAGTCACGAATAAATCAACGCCACTGTGTTCGCTTTCAAATTGTTTTTAACTGTCTTATGGTCTTTTATCCCACTTCTGATGCTGTAGTAAGGTATTAAATATGTAAGTAAGGTAATAAATAAATGAAAACACACACACGACACAAATTAAACAAAATAACTAGAGTATATATTTGGTGATAATTATATGTAGTAACAAGGATAATAGTAATAAGGTTAATAATAATAATAATAATAACGGTAATAAAAGTAATAAAGGCACGACATCCGTCTCACTAAGATGATCGAATCAGACTGCGTCAAAAGCCACACATCGGCGTTTGGTCGCTAAACAGATGACACGCGGGTACGGGCTATTCAGGCCCGTACCTACGAAATCCGTTCATCTAATACCATCTTTTTCCCTTTTCTTTTTGTTGAAAGGGGCACTATATGTTAATCCTTTAAAGGAAATTATTTGTAAATTTCGACAAGAAGAACAATGATTGGAACACGTAGACGGTTGAAATCTTTGTATATATTGCTTCCATATAGTCTAAGAAACATGTACGCAAAGCATCCAAACAGTACCATTTGCCAATTTTTTGGTCTTCAAGTTTAAGTGAACAATGAGCCCCAATGGTTAATCCTTAATCGGAAATTATTTGTAATTTTCGACAAGTAGAACAATGAATGGAACAGGTAGACGGTTGAAATATTTGTATATATTGCTTCTATATAATATAAGAAACATATATTCAAAGCATCCAAACAGTACCATTCGCCAATTTTTTGTTCTTCAAGTTTAAGTGAACAACGAGCCCCATTGATAATCATGAAACGGAAATTATTTGTAACTTTCTACAAGTAGAACAATGAATAGAACAGGTAGACGGTTGAAATCTTTGTATATGTTGCTTCTATATAGTCTAAGAAACTTATATGCAAAGCATCTAAACAGTAACAAGCGCCAATTTTTTGATCTTCAAGTTTAAGTGAACAGTGAGCCCCATTGATAATCATGAAATGGAAATTATTTGTAACTTTCTACAAGTAGAACAATGAATAGTACAGGTAGACGGGTGAAATCTTTCTATATATTGCTTCTAAATAGTCTAAGAAACATATATGCAAAGCATCCAAACAGTACAATTCGCCAATTTTTTGTTCTTCAAGTTTAAGTGAACTACGAGCCCCATTGTTAATCCTTTAAAGGAAATTATTTGTAAATTTCGACAAGTAGAACAATGATTGGAACACGTAGACGGTTGAAATCTTTGTAAATATTGCTTCCATATAGTCTATGAAACATGTACGCAAAGCATCCAAACAGTACCATTCGCCAATTTTTTGTTCCTCAAGTTTAAGTGAACAATGCCCCAATGGTTAATCCTTTATCGGAAATTATTTGTAATTTTCGACAAGTAGAACAATGAATGGAACAGGTAGACGGTTGAAATCTTTGTATATATTGCTTCTATATAATCTAAGAAACATATATGCAAAGCATCTAAGCAGTAACAATTGCCAATTTTTTGATCTTCAAGTTTAAGTGAACTACGAGCCCCATTGTTAATCCTTTAAAGGATATTATTTGTAAATTTCGACAAGTAGAACAATGATTGGAACACGTAGACGGTTGAAATCATTGTATATATTGCTTCTATATAGTCCAAGAAACATATATGCAAAGCGTCCAAACTGTACCATTCGCCAATTTTTTGTTCTTCAAGTTTAAGTGAACAACGAGCCCCATTGATAATCATGAAACGGAAATTATTTGTAACTTTCTACAAGTAGAACAATGAATGGAACAGGTAGACGGTTGAAATCACTGTATATATTGCTTCCATATAGTCTAAGAAACATATATGCAAAGCATCCAAACAGTACAATTCGCCAATTTTTTGTTTTTCAAGTTTAAGTGTACAACGTGCCCCATTGTTAATCCTTTAAAGGAAATTATTTGTAACTTTCGACAAGTAGAACAATGAATGGAACAGGTAGACGGTTGAAATCACTGTATATATTGCTTCCATATAGTCTAAGAAACATATATGCAAAGCATCCAAACAGTACCATTCGCCAGTTTTTTGTTCTTCAAGTTTAAGTGAACTACGAGCCCCATTGTTAATTCTTTAAAGGAAATTATTTGTAATTTTGGACAAGCAGAACAATGAATGGAACAGGTAGACGGTTGAAATCTTTGTATATATTGCTTCTATATAATCTAAGAAACATATATGCAAAGCATCCAAACAGTACAATTCGCCAATTTATTGTTCTTCAAGTTTAAGTGAACAACGAGCCCCATTGTTAATCCTTTAAAGGAAATTATTTGTAAATTTCGACAAGTAGAACAATGAATGGAACAGGTAGACGGTTGAAATCTTTGTATATATTGCTTCTATATAATCTAAGAAACATATATGCAAAGCATCCAAACAGTACCATTCGCCAGTTTTTTGTTCTTCAAGTTTAAGTGAACTACGAGCCCCATTGTTAATTCTTTAAAGGAAATTATTTGTAATTTTGGACAAGCAGAACAATGAATGGAACAGGTAGACGGTTGAAATCTTTGTATATATTGCTTCTATATAATCTAAGAAACATATATGCAAAGCATCCAAACAGTACCATTCGCCAATTTTTTGTTCTTCAAGTTTAAGTGAACAACGAGCCCCATTGATAATCATGAAACGGAAATTATTTGTAACTTTCTACAAGTAGAACAATGAATAGAACAGGTAGGCGGTTGAAATCTTTGTATATGTTGCTTCTATATAGTCTAAGAAACTTATATGCAAAGCATCTAAACAGTAACAAGCGCCAATTTTTTGATCTTCAAGTTTAAGTGAACAGTGAGCCCCATTGATAATCATGAAATGGAAATTATTTGTAACTTTCTACAAGTAGAACAATGATTGGAACACGTAGACGGTTGAAATCTTTGTATATATTGCTTCCATATAGTCTATGAAACATGTACGCAAAGCATCCAAACAGCACCATTCGCCAATTTTTTGTTCCTCAAGTTTAAGTGAACAATGCCCCAATGGTTAATCCTTTATCGGAAATTATTTGTAAATTTCGACAAGTAGAACAATGAATGGAACAGGTAGACGGTTGAAATATTTGTACATATTGCTTCTATATAATATAAGAAACATATATTCCAAGCATCCAAACAGTACCATTCGCCAATTTTTTGTTCTTCATGTTTAAGTGAACTACGAGCCCCATTGTTAATCCTTTAAAGGAAATTATTTGTAAATTTCGGCAAGTAGAACAATGAATGGAATAGGTAGACGGTTGAAATCATTGTATATATTGCTTCTATATAGTCTAAGAAACATATATGCAAAGCATCCAAACAGTACAATTCGCCAATTTCTGGTTCTTCAAGATTAAGTAAACTACGATCCCCATTGTTAATCCCTTAACGGAAATTATTTGTAAGTTTCGACAAGTAGAACAATGAATGGAACAGGTAGACGGTTGAAATCTTTGTATATATTGCTTCTATATAGACTAAGAAACATATATGCAAAGCATCTAAGCAGTAACAATCGCCAATTTTTTGATCTTCAAGTTTAAGTGAACTACGAGCCCCATTGTTAATCCTTTAAAGGATATTATTTGTAAATTTCGACAAGTAGAACAATGATTGGAACAGATAGACGGTTGAAATCATTGTATATATTGCTTCTATATAGACTAAGAAACATATATGCAGATCATCCAAACAGTACAATTCGCCAATTATTTGATCTTCAAGTTTAAGTGAACTACGAGCCCCATTGTTAATACTTTAACGGAAATTATTTGTAACTTTCGACAAGTAGAACAATGAATGGAACAGGTAGACGGTTGAAATCATTGTATATATTGCTTCTATATAGTCTAAGAAACATATATGCAAAGCTTCCAAACAGTACAATTCGCCAATTTCTTGTTCTTCAAGTTTAAGCGAACAACGAGCCCCATTGTTAATCCTTTAAAGGAAATTATTTGTAAATTTCGACAAGTAGAACAATGATTGGAACACGTAGACGGTTGAAATCTTTGTATATATTGCTTACATATAGTCTAAGAAACATATATGCAAATCATCCAAACAGTACCATTCGCCAATTTTATGTTCTTCAAGTTTAAGTGAACAATGAGCCCCATTGTTAATCCTTTATCGGAAATTATTTGTAACTTTCGACAAGTAGAACAATGAATGGTACAGGTAGACTGTTGAAATCTTTGTATATATTGCTTCTATATAATCTAAGAAACATATGTGCAACGCATCCAAACAGTACAATTCGCCAATTTATTGTTCTTCAAGTTTAAGTGAACTACGAGCCCCATTGTTATTGCTTTACAGGAAATTATTTGTAAACTTCGACAAGTAGAACAATGATTGGAACACGTAGACGGTTGAAATCTTTGTATATGTTGCTTCTATATAGTCTAAGAAACATATATGCAAAGCATCCAAACAGTACAATTCGCCAATTTTTTGATCTTCAAGTTTAAGTGAACTACGAGCCCCATTGTTAATACTTTAAAGGAAATTATTTGTAAATTTCGACAAGTAGAACAATGAATGGAACAGGTAGACGGTTGAAATCTTTGTATATATTGCTTCTATATAGTCTAGGAAACATATATGCAAAGCATCCAAACAGTACAATTCGCCAATTTTTTGTTCTTCAAGTTTAAGTGAACAATGAGCCCCAATGGTTAATCCTTTAACGGAAATTATTTGTAACTTTCGACAAGTAGAACAATGAATAGTACAGGTAGACGGGTGAAATCTTTGTATATATTGCTTCTATATAGTCTAAGAAACATATATGCAAAGCATCCAAACAGTACAATTCGCCAATTTTTTGTTCTTCAAGTTTAAGTGAACAACGAGCCCCATTGTTAATCCTTTACAGGAAATTATTTGTAAATTTCGACAAGTAGAACAATGATTGGAACACGTAGACGGTTGAAATCTTTCTATATATTGCTTCCATATAGTCTAAGAAACATATATGCAAAGCGTCCAAACAGTACAATTCGCCAATTTTTTGCTCTTCAAGTTTAAGTGAACTACGAGCCCCATTGTTAATCCTTTATCGGAAATTATTTGTAACTTTCGACAAGTAGAACAATGAATAGTACAGGTAGACGGGTGAAATCTTTGTACATATTGCTTCTATATAGTCTAAGAAACATATATGCAAAGCATCCAAACAGTACAATTCGCCAATTTTTTGATCTTCAAGTTTAAGTGAACTACGAGCCCCATTGTTAATACTTTAAAGGAAATTATTTGTAAATTTCGACAAGTAGAACAATGAATGGAACAGGTAGACGGTTGAAATCATTGTACATATTGCTTCTATATAGTCTAAGAAACATATATGCAAAGCATCCAAACAGTACAATTCGCCAATTTATTGTTCTTCAAGTTTATGTGATCTGCGATCCCCATTGTTAATCCTTTAACGGAAATTATTTGTAACTTTCGACAAGTAGAACAATGATTGGAACACGTAGACGGTTGAAATCTTTGTATATATTGCTTCCATATAGTCTAAGAAACATATATGCAAAGCATCCAAACAGTACAATTCGCCAATTTTTTGATCTTCAAGTTTAAGTGAACTACGAGCCCTATTGTTAATACTTTAAAGGAAATTATTTGTAACTTTCGACAAGTAGAACAATGAATAGTACAGGTAGACGGGTGAAATCTTTGTATATATTGCTTCTATATAGTCTAAGAAACATATATGCAAAGCATCCAAACAGTACAATTCGCCAATTTATTGTTCTTCAATTTTAAGTGTACAACGAGCCCCATTGTTAATCCTTTAAAGGAAATTATTTGTAAATTTCGACAAGTAGAACAATGAATGGAATAGGTAGACGGTTGAAATCATTGTATATATATGATTCCATATAGTCTAAGAAACATATATGCAAAGCATCCAAACAGTACAATTCGCCAATTTTTTGTTATTCAAGTTTAAGTGAACAATGAACCCCAATGGTTAATCCTTTATCGGAAATTATTTGTAACTTTCGACAAGTAGAACAATGAATGGAACAGGTAGACGGTTGAATTCTTTGTATATATTGCTTCTATATAGTCTAAGAAACATATATGCAAAGCATCCAAACAGTACAGTTCGCCAATTTATTGTTCTTCAAGTTTAAGTGAACAACGAGCCCCATTGTTAATCCATTAACGGAAATTATTTGTAACTTTCGACAAGTAGAACAATGAATGGAACAAGTAGACGGTTGAAATCTTTGTATATATTGCTTCTATATAGTCTAGAAAACATATATGCAAAGCATCCAAACAGTACAATTCGCCAATTTTTTGTTTTTCAAGTTTAAGTGAACAATGAGCCCCAATGGTTAATCCTTTAACGGAAATTAATTGTAACTTTCTACAAGTAGAACAATGATTGGAACACATAGACGGTTGAAATCTTTGTATATATTGCTTCCATATCGTCTAAGAAACATATATGCAAAGCATCCAAACAGTACCATTCGCCAATTTTTTGTTCTTCAAGTTTAAGTGAACTATGAGCCCCAATGGTTAGTCCTTTATCGGAAATTATTTGTAATTTTCGACAAGTAGAACAATGAATGGAACAGGTAGACGATTGAAATCTTTGTATATATTGCTTCTATATAATCTAAGAAACATATATGCAAAGCATCCAAACAGTACCATTCGCCAATTTTTTGTTCTTCAAGTTTAAGTGAACAATGAGCCCCATTGTTAATCCTTTATCGGAAATTATTTGTAACTTGCGACAAGTAGAACAATGAATGGAACAGGTAGACGGTTGAAATCAATGTATATATTGCTTCTATATAGTCTAAGAAACATATATGCAAAGCATCCAAACAGTACCATTCGCCACTTTTTTGTTCTTCAAGTTTAAGTGAACAACGAGCCCCATTGTTAATCCTTTAAAGGAAATAATTTGTAAATTTCGACAAGTAGAACAATGATTGGAACACGTAGACGGTTGAAATCTTTATATATATTGCTTCCATATAGTCTAAGAAACATGTACGCAAAGCATCCAAACAGTACCATCCGCCAATTTTTTGTTCTTCAAGTTTAAGTGAACAATGAGCCCCATTGTTAATCCTTTATCGGAAATTATTTGTAAATTTCTACAAGTAGAACAATGATTGGAACACGCAGCCGGTTGAAATCTTTGTATATATTGCTTCCATATAGTCTAAGAAACATATATGCAAAGCATCCAAACAGTACCATTCGCCAATTTTTGTTCTTCAAGTTTAAGTAAACTACGATCCCCATTGTTAATCCCTTAACGGAAATTATTTGTAACTTTCGACAAGTAGAACAATGAATGGAACAGGTAGACGGTTGAAATCATTGTATATATTGCTTCTATATAGTCTAAGAAACATATATGCAAATCATCCAAACAGTACAATTCGCCAATTATTTGCACTTCAAGTTTAAGTGAGCTACGAGCCCCATTGTTAATACTTTAACGGAAATTATTTGTAACTTGCGACAAGTAGAACAATGAATGGAACAGGTAGACGGTAGAAATCATTGTATATATTGCTTCTATATAGTCTACGAAACATATATGCAAAGCATCCAAACAGTACAATTCGCCAATTTTTTGTTCTTCAAGTTTAAGTGAACAACGAGCCCCATTGTTAATCCTTTAAAGGAAATTATTTGTAAATTTCGTCAAGTATAACAATGATTGGAACACGTAGACGGTTGTAATCTTTGTATATATTGCTTCCATATAGTCTAAGAAACATATATGCAAAGCATCCAAACAGTACAATTCGCGAATTTTTTGTTCTTCAAGTTTAAGTGAACTACGAGCCCAAGTGTTAATCCTTTAACGGAAATTAATTGTAACTTTCTACAAGTAGAACAATGAATGGAACAGTTAGATGGTTGAAATCATTGTATATATTGCTTATATATAGTCTAAGAAACATATATGCAAAGCATCCAAACAGTACAATTCGCCAATTTTTTGATCTTCAAGTTTAAGTGAACAGCGAGCTCCATTGATAATCATGAAATGGAAATTATTTGTAACTTTCTACAAGTAGAACAATGAATGGAACAGGTAGGCGGTTGAAATCTTTCTATATAATGCTTCTATATAGTCTAAGAAACATATGTGCAAAGCATCCAAACAGTACAATTCGCCAATTTTTTGTTCTTCAAGTTTATGTGAACTACGAGCCCCATTGTTAATCCTTTAACGGAAATTATTTCTAACTTTCGACAAGTAGAACAATGAATGGAACAGGTAGACGGTTGAAATCAATGTATATATTGCTTCTATATAGTCTAAGAAACATATATGCAAAGCATCCAAACAGTACCATTCGCCACTTTTTTGTTCTTCAAGTTTAAGTGAACAACGAGCCCCATTGTTAATCCTTTAAAGGAAATTATTTGTAAATTTCGACAAGTAGAACAATGATTGGAACACGTAGACGGTTGAAATCTTTATATATATTGCTTCCATATAGTCTAAGAAACATGTACGCAAAGCATCCAAACAGTACCATCCGCCAATTTTTTGTTCTTCAAGTTTAAGTGAACAATGAGCCCCATTGTTAATCCTTTATCGGAAATTATTTGTAAATTTCTACAAGTAGAACAATGATTGGAACACGCAGCCGGTTGAAATCTTTGTATATATTGCTTCCATATAGTCTAAGAAACATATATGCAAAGCATCCAAACAGTACCATTCGCCAATTTTTGTTCTTCAAGTTTAAGTGAACAATGAACCCCAATGGTTAATCCTTTATCGGAAATTATTTGTAACTTTCGACAAGTAGAACAATGAATGGAACTGGTTGACGGTTGAATTCTTTGTATATATTGCTTCTATATAGTCTAAGAAACATATATGCAAAGCATGCAAACAGTACAATTCGCCAATTTATTGTTCTTCAAGTTTAAGTGAACAACGAGCCCCATTGTTAATCCATTAACGGAAATTATTTGTAACTTTCGACAAGTAGAACAATGAATAGAACAGGTAGACGGTTGAAATCTTTGTATATATTGCTTCTATATAGTCTAGGAAACAAAGCATCTAAACAGTAACAATCGCCAATTTTTTGATCTTCAACTTTAAGTGAACTACGAGCCCCATTGTTAATCCTATAACGGAAATTAATTGTAACTTTCTACAAGTAGAACAATGATTGGAACACGTAGACGGTTGAAATCTTTGTATATATTGCTTCCATATAGTCTAAGAAACATATATGCAAAGCGTCCAAACAGTACAATTCGTCAATTTCTTGTTCTTCAAGTTTAAGTGAAAAACGAGCCCCATTGTTAATAGTTTATAGGAAATTATTTGCAAATTTCGACAAGTAGAACAATCATTGGAACACGTAGACGGTTGAAATCTTTGTATATATTGCTTCCATATAGTCTAAGAAACATGTACGCAAAGCATCCAAACAGTACCATTCGCCAATTTCTTGTTCTTCAAGTTTAAGTGAACTACGAGCCCCATTGTTAATCCTTTAAAGGAAATTATTTGTAAATTTCGGCAAGTAGAACAATGAATGGAACAGGTAGACGGTTGAAATCAGTGTATATATTGCTTCTATATTGTCTAAGAAACATACATGCAAAGCATCCAAACAGTACAATTCGCCAATTTTTTGTTCTTCAAGTTTAAGTGAACTACGATCACCATTGTTAATACTTTAACGGAAATTATTTGTAACTTTCGACAAGTAAAACTATGAATGGAACAGGTATACGGTTGAAATCTTTGTATATATTGCTTCTATATAGTCTAAGAAACATAATGCAAAGAATCCAAACAGTACCATACGCCAATTTTTTGTTCTTCAAGTTTAAGTGAACAACGAGCCCCATTGTTAATCCTTTAAAGGAAATTATTTGTCAATTTCGACAAGTAGAACAATGAATGGAACAGTTAGACGGTTGAAATCAGTGTATATATTGCTTCTATATTGTCTAAGAAACATACATGCAAAGCATCCAAACAGTACAATTCGCCAATTTTTTGTTCTTCAAGTTTAAGCGAACAACGAGCCCCATTGTTAATCGTTTAAAGGAAATTATTTGTAAATTTCGGCAAGTAGAACAATGAATGGAACAGGTAGACGGTTGAAATCATTGTATATATTGCTTCTATATAGTCTAAGAAACATATATGCAAAGCATCCAAACAGTACAATTCGCCAATTTTTTGTTCTTCAAGTTTAAGAGAACTACGAGCCCCATTGTTAATACTTTAACGGAAATTATTTGTAACTTGTGACAAGTAGAACAATGAATGGAACAGGTAGACGGTTGAAATCTTTGTATATATTGCTTCTACATAGTCTAGGAAGCAT
This sequence comes from Cerceris ruficornis, assembly GCA_963989415.1. Taxonomy (NCBI): domain Eukaryota; kingdom Metazoa; phylum Arthropoda; class Insecta; order Hymenoptera; family Crabronidae; genus Cerceris; species Cerceris ruficornis. The sequence goes on from CAXDIW010000109.1 coordinate 1,251,222, forward strand.
ATATGCAAAGCATCCAAACAGTACAATTCGCCAATTTTTTGTTCTTCAAGTTTAAGTGAACTACGAGCCCCATTGTTAATCCTTTAAAGGAAATTATTTGTAAATTTCGGCAAGTAGAACAATGAAAGGAATAGGTAGACGGTTGAAATCATTGTATATATTGCTTCTATATAGTCTAAGAAACATATATGCAAAGCATCCAAACAGTACAATTCGCCAATTATTTGCACTTCAAGTTTAAGTGAGCTACGAGCCCCATTGTTAATACTTTAACGGAAATTATTTGTAACTTGCGACAAGTAGAACAATGAATGGAACAGGTAGACGGTAGAAATCATTGTATATATTGCTTCTATATAGTCTACGAAACATATATGCAAAGCATCCAAACAGTACAATTCGACAATTTTTTGTTTTTCAAGTTTAAGTGAACAACGAGCCCCATTGTTAATCCTTTAAAGGAAATTATTTGTAAATTTCGTCAAGTATAACAATGATTGGAACACGTAGACGGTTGTAATCTTTGTATATATTGCTTCCATATAGTCTAAGAAACATATATGCAAAGCATCCAAACAGTACAATTCGCGAATTTTTTGTTCTTCAAGTTTAAGTGAACTACGAGCCCCATTGTTAATCCTTTAACGGAAATTAATTGTAACTTTCTACAAGTAGAACAATGAATGGAACAGTTAGACGGTTGAAATCATTGTATATATTACTTATATATAGTCTAAGAAACATATATGCAAAGCATCCAAACAGTACAATTCGCCAATTTTTTGATCTTCAAGTTTAAGTGAACAGCGAGCTCCATTGATAATCATGAAATGGAAATTATTTGTAACTTTCTACAAGTAGAACAATGAATGGAACAGGTAGGCGGTTGAAATCTTTCTATATAATGCTTCTATATAGTCTAAGAAACCTATGTGCAAAGCATCCAAACAGTACAATTCGCCAATTTTTTGTTCTTCAAGTTTATGTGAACTACGAGCCCCATTGTTAATCCTTTACCGGAAATTATTTCTAACTTTCGACAAGTAGAACAATGAATGGAACAGGTAGACGGTTGAAATCATTGTATATATTGCTTCTATATAGTCTAAGAAACATATATGCATAGCATCCAAACAGTACAATTCGCCAATGTCTTGTTCTTCAAGATTAAGTGAACAACGAGCCCCATTGTTAATCCTTTAAAGGAAATTATTTGGAACTTTCGACAAGTAGAACAATGAATGGAACAGGTAGCCGGTTGAAATCTTTGTATATATTGCTTCTATATAGTCTAAGAAACATATATGCAAAGAATCCAAACAGTACTATACGCCAATTTTTTGTTCTTCAAGTTTAAGTGAACAGCGAGCTCCATTGTTAATCCTTTAATGGAAATTATTTGTAAATTTCGACAAGTGAACAATGATTGGAACACGTAGACGGTTGAAATCTTTGTATATATTGCTTCTATATAGTCTAAGAAACATATGTGCAAAGCATCCAAACAGTGCCATTCGCCAATTTTTTGTTCTTCAAGTTTAAGTGAACTACGAGCCCCATTGTTAATCCTTTAAAGGAAATTATTTGTAAATTTCGACAAGTAGAACAATGAATGGAACAGGTAGACGGTTAAAATCATTTTATATAATTTTATATAAAAATTGGCGAATTGTACTGTTTGGATGCTTTGCATATATGTTTCTTACACTATATAGAAGCAATATATACAAAGATTTCAACCGTCTACCTGTTCCATTCATTGTTCTACTTGTCGAAAGTTACAAATAATTTCCGATAAAGGATTAACAATGGGGCTCATTGTTCACTTAAACTTGAAGATCAAAAAATTGGCGAATGTTACTGTTTAGATGCTTTGCATATAGGTTTCTTAGACTATATAGAAGCAACATATACAAAGATTTCAACCGTCTACGTGTTCCAATCATTGTTCACTTGTCGAAATTTACAAATAATTTCCATTAAAGGATTAACAATGGGGCTCGTTGTTCACTTAAACTTGAAGAACAATAAATTGGCGAATTGTACTGTTTGGATGCATTGCATATATGTTTCTTACACTATATAGAAGCAATATATACAAAGATTTCAACCGTCTACCTGTTCCATTCATTGTTCTACTTGTCGAAAGTTACAAATAATTTCCGATAAAGGATTAACAATGGGGCTCATTGTTCACTTAAACTTGAAGATCAAAAAATTGGCGAATGTTACTGTTTAGATGCTTTGCATATAGGTTTCTTAGACTATATAGAAGCAACATATACAAAGATTTCAACCGTCTACCAGTTCTATTCATTGTTCTACTTGTCGAAAGTTACAAATAATTTCCGATAAAGGATTAACAATGGGGCTCATTGTTCACTTAAACTTGAAGATCAAAAAATTGGCGAATGTTACTGTTTAGATGCTTTGCATATAGGTTTCTTAGACTATATAGAAGCAACATATACAAAGATTTCAACCGTCTACCAGTTCTATTCATTGTTCTACTTGTCGAAAGTTACAAATAATTTCCGATAAAGGATTAACAATGGGGCTCATTGTTCACTTAAACTTGAAGAACAAAAAATTGGCGAATGTTACTGTTTAGATGCTTTGCACATAGGTTTCATAGATTATATAGAAGCAATACATACAAAGATTTCAACCGTCTACCTGTTCCATTCATTGTTCTACTTGTCGAAAGTTACAAATAATTTCCGATAAAGGATTAACAATGGGTCTCATTGTTCACTTAAACTTGAAGAACAAAAAATTGGCGAATGGTACTGTTTGGATGCTTTCCATATATGTTTCTTACACTATATAGAAGCAATATATACAAAGATTTCAACCGTCTACCTGTTCCATTCATTGTTCTACTTGTCGAAAGTTACAAATAATTTCCGATAAAGGATTAACAATGGGGCTCATTGTTCACTTAAACTTGAAGATCAAAAAATTGGCGAATGTTACTGTTTAGATGCTTTGCATATAGGTTTCTTAGACTATATAGAAGCAACATATACAAAGATTTCAACCGTCTACCAGTTCTATTCATTGTTCTACTTGTCGAAAGTTACAAATAATTTCCGATAAAGGATTAACAATGGGGCTCATTGTTCACTTAAACTTGAAGATCAAAAAATTGGCGAATGTTACTGTTTAGATGCTTTGCATATAGGTTTCTTAGACTATATAGAAGCAACATATACAAAGATTTCAACCGTCTACCAGTTCTATTCATTGTTCTACTTGTCGAAAGTTACAAATAATTTCCGATAAAGGATTAACAATGGGGCTCATTGTTCACTTAAACTTGAAGAACAAAAAATTGGCGAATGTTACTGTTTAGATGCTTTGCACATAGGTTTCATAGATTATATAGAAGCAATACATACAAAGATTTCAACCGTCTACCTGTTCCATTCATTGTTCTACTTGTCGAAAGTTACAAATAATTTCCGATAAAGGATTAACAATGGGTCTCATTGTTCACTTAAACTTGAAGAACAAAAAATTGGCGAATGGTACTGTTTGGATGCTTTCCATATATGTTTCTTAGATTATATAGAAGCAATATATACAAAGATTTCAACCGTCTACGTGTTCCAATCATTGTTCTACTTGTCGAAATTTACAACTAATTTCCATTAAAGGATTATCAATGGGGCTCGTTGATCACTTAAACTTGAAGATTAAAAATTGGCGAATGGTACAGTTTGGATGCTTTGCATATATGTTTCTTAGACTATATGGAAGCAATATATACAAAGATTTCAACCGTCTACGTGTTCCAATTATTTTTCTACTTGTAGAAAGTTACAATTAATTTCCGTTAAAGGATTAACAACGGGGCTCGTTGTTCACTTAAACTTTAAGAACAAAAAATTGGCGAATGGTACTGTTTGGATGCTTTGCATATATGTTTCTTAGACTATATGGAAGCAATATATACAAAGATTTCAACCGTCTACTTGTTGCAACCATTGTTCTACTTGTAGAAATTTACAATTAATTTCCGTTAAAGGATTAACAATGGGGCTCGTAGTTCAGTTAAACTTGAAAAACAAAAAATTGGCGAAATGTACTGTTTGGATGCTTTGGATATATGTTTCTTAGACTATATAGAAGCAATATATACATTGATTTCAACCGTCTACCTTTTCCATTCATTGTTCTACTTGTCGCAAGTTACAAATAATTTCCGTTAAAGTATCAACAATGGGACTCGTAGTCCACTTAACCTAGAAGAACAAAAAATTGGCGAATTGTACAGTTTGGGTGCTTTGCATATATGTTGCTTAGACTATTTAGAAGCAATATATAGAAAGATTTCACCCGTCTACCTGTACTATTCATTGTTCTACTTGTAGAAAGTTACAAATAATTTCCGTTTCATGATTATCAATGGGGCTCGTTGTTCACTTAAACTTAAAGAACAAAAAATTGGCGAATGTTACTGTTTAGATGCTTTGCACATAGGTTTCATAGATTATATAGAAGCAATACATACAAAGATTTCAACCGTCTACCTGTTCCATTCATTGTTCTACTTGTCGAAAGTTACAAATAATTTCCGATAAAGGATTAACAATGGGTCTCATTGTTCACTTAAACTTGAAGAACAAAAAATTGGCGAATGGTACTGTTTGGATGCTTTCCATATATGTTTCTTAGATTATATAGAAGCAATATATACAAAGATTTCAACCGTCTACGTGTTCCAATCATTGTTCTACTTGTCGAAATTTACAACTAATTTCCTTTAAAGGATTAACAATGGGGCTCGTAGTTCACTTAAACTTTAAGAGCAAAAAATTGGCGAATTGTACTGTTTGGACGCTATGCATATATGTTTCTTAGACTATATAGAAGCAATATATACAATGATTTCAACAGTCTACCTGTTCCATTCATTGTTCTACTTGTCGAAATTTACAAATAATTTCCGATAAAGGATTAACAATGGGGCTCATTGTTCACTTAAACTTGAAGTACAAAAAATTGGCAAATGGTACTGTTTGGATGCTTTGCATATAGGTTTCGTAGACTATATAGAAGCAACATATACAAAGATTTCAACCGTCTACCTGTTCTATTCATTGTTCTACTTGTCGAAAATTACAAATAATTTCCGATCAAGGATTAACCATTGGGTCTCATTGTTCACTTAAACTTGAAGACCAAAAAATTGGCAAATGGTATTGTTTGGATGCTTTGCGTACATGTTTCTTAGACTATATGGAAGCAATATATACAAAGATTTCAACAGTCTACGTGTTCCAATCATTGTTCTACTCGTCGAAATTTACAAATAATTTCCTTTAAAGGATTAACAATGGGGCTCGTTGTTCACTTAAACTTGAAAAACAAAAAATTGGCGAATTGTACTGTTTGGATGCTTTGCATATATGTTTCTTAGACTATATAGAAGCAATATATACAAAGATTTCAACCGTCTACCTGTTCCATTCATTGTTCTACTTGTCGAAAGTTACAAATAATTTCCGATAAAGGATTAACAATGGGGCTCATTGTTCACTTAAACTTGAAGGACAAAAAATTGGCGAATGGTACTGTTTCGATGCATTGCATATATGTTTCTTAGACTATATGGAAGCAATATATACAAAGATTTCAACCGTCTACGTGTTCCAATCATTGTTCTACTTGTAGAAAGTTACAATTAATTTCCGTTAAAGGATTAACAATGGGGCTCGTAGTTCACTTAAACTTGAAGAACAAAAAATTGGCGAATTGTACTGTTTGGATGCTTTGCATATTTGTTTCGTAGACTATATAGAAGCAATATATACAATGATTACAACCGTCTACATGATCCATTCATTGTTCTACTTGTCGAAATTTACAAATAATTTCCTTTAAAGGATTAACAATGCGGCTCGTTGTACACTTAAACTTGAAGAACAATAAATTGACAAATTGTACTGTTTGGATGCTTTGCATATGTGTTTCTTAGACTATATAGAAGCAATATATACAAAGAATTCCACCGTCTACCTGTTCCATTCATTGTTCTACTTGTCGAAAGTTACAAATAATTTCCGATAAAGGATTAACCATTGGGGCTCGTTGTTCACTTAAACTTGAAGAACAATAAATTGGCGAATTGTACTGTTTGGATGCTTTGCATATATGTTTCCTAGACTATATAGAAGCAATATATACAATGATTTCAACCGTCTACCTATTCCATTCATTGTTCTACTTGCCGAAATTTACAAATAATTTCCTTTAAAGGATTAACAATGGGGCTCGTAGTTCACTTAAACTTGAAGAACAAAAAATTGGCGTATGGTACTGTTTGGAGGCTTTGCATATATGTTTCCTAGACTATATAGAAGCAATATATACAAAGATTTCAACCGTCTACCTGTTCCATTCATTGTTCTACTTGTCGAAAATTACAAATAATTTCCGATAAACGATTAACCATTGGGGCTCATTGTTCACTTGAACTTGAAGACCAAAAAATTGGCAAATGGTACTGTTTGGATGCTTTGCGTACATGTTTCTTAGACTATATGGAAGCAATATATACAAAGATTTCAACCGTCTACGTGTACCAATCATTATTCTACTTGTCGAAATTTACAAATAATTTCATTTAAAGGATTAACAATGGGGCTCGTTGTTCACTTAAACTTGAAGAACAAGAAATTGGCGAATTGTAGTGTTTGGATGCTTTATATATATGTTTCTTAGACTATATAGAAGCAATATATACAATGATTTCAACCGTCTACGTATTCCATTCATTGTTCTACTTGCCGAAATTTACAAATAATTTCCTTTAAAGGATTAACAATGGGGCTCGTAGTTCACTTAAACTTTAAGAGCAAAAAATTGGCGAATTGTACTGTTTGGACGCTATGCATATATGTTTCTTAGACTATATAGAAGCAATATATACAATGATTTCAACAGTCTACCTGTTCCATTCATTGTTCTACTTGTCGAAATTTACAAATAATTTCCGATAAAGGATTAACAATGGGGCTCATTGTTCACTTAAACTTGAAGTACAAAAAATTGGCAAATGGTACGGTTTGGATGCTTTGCGTACATGTTTCTTAGACTATATGGAAGCAATATATACAAAGATTTCAACCGTCTACGTGTTCCAATCATTGTTCTACTTGTCGAAATTTACAAATAATTTCCTTTAAAGGATTAACAATGGGGCTCGTTGTTCACTTAAACTTGAAGAACAATAAATTGGCGAATTGTACTGTTTGGATGCTTTGCATATATGTTTCTTAGACTATATAGAAGCAATATATACAAAGAATTCAAACGTCTACCTGTTCCATTCATTGTTCTACTTGTCGAAAGTTACAAATAATTTCCGATAAAGGATTAACCATTGGAGCTCATTGTTCACTTAAACTTGAAAAACAAAAAATTGGCGAACTGTACTGTTTGGATGCTTTGCATATATGTTTCTTAGACTATATAGAAGCAATATATACAAAGATTTCAACCGTCTACCTGTTCCATTCATTGTTCTACTTGTCGAAAGTTACAAATAATTTCCGATAAAGGACTAACAATGGGGCTCATTGTTCACTTAAACTTGAAGGACAAAAAATTGGCGAATGGTACTGTTTGGATGCATTGCATATATGTTTCTTAGACTATATGGAAGCAATATATACAAAGATTTCAACCGTCTACGTGTTCCAATCATTGTTCTACTTGTAGAAAGTTACAATTAATTTCCGTTAAAGGATTAACAATGGGGCTCGTAGTTCACTTAAACTTGAAGAACAAAAAATTGGCGAATTGTACTGTTTGGATGCTTTGCATATTTGTTTCGTAGACTATATAGAAGCAATATATACAATGATTACAACCGTCTATATGATCCATTCATTGTTCTACTTGTCGAAATTTACAACTAATTTCCTTTAAAGGATTAACAATGGGGCTCGTAGTACACTTAATCATGAAGATGAAATAATTGGCGAATTGTTCTGTTTCGATGCTTTGCATATGTGTCTCTTAGATTATATAGAAGCAATATATACAATGATTTCAACCGTCTACCTGTTCCATTCATTGTTCTACTTGTCGAAAGTTACAAATAATTTCCGATAAAGGATTAACCATTAGGGCTCATTGTTCACTTAAACTTGAAAAACAAAAAATTGGCGAATTGTACTGTTTGGATGCTTTGCATATATGTTTCTTAGACTATATGGAAGCAATATATACAATGATTTCAACCGTCTACCTATTCCATTCATTGTTCTACTTGTCGAAATTTACAAATAATTTCCTTTAAAGGATTAACAATGGGGCTCGTTGTACACTTAAACTTGAAGAACAATAAATTGACAAATTGTACTGTTTGGATGCTTTGCATATGTGTTTCTTAGACTATATGGAAGCAATATATACAAAGATTTCAACCGTCTACGTGTTCCAATCATTGTTCTACTTGTCGAAAGTTACAAATAATTTCCGATAAAGGACTAACAATGGGGCTCATTGTTCACTTAAACTTGAAGAACAATAAATTGGCGAATTGTACTGTTTGGATGCTTTGCATATATGTTTCTTAGACTATATAGACGCAATATATACAAGGATTTCAACCGTCTACCTGTTCCATTCATTGTTCTACTTGTCGAAAGTTACAAATAATTACCGATAAAGGATTAACAATGGGGCTCGTAGTTCACTTAAACTTGAAGAACAAAAAATTGGCGAATTGTACTGTTTGGATGCTTTGCATATTTGTTTCGTAGACTATATAGAAGCAATATATACAATGATTACAACCGTCTACATGATCCATTCATTGTTCTACTTGTCGAAATTTACAAATAATTTCCTTTAAAGGATTAAAAATGGGGCTCGTAGTACACTTAATCATGAAGATGAAATAATTGGCGAATTGTTCTGTTTGGATGCTTTGCATATGTGTCTCTTAGATTATATAGAAGCAATATATACAATGATTTCAACCGTCTACCTGTTCCATTCATTGTTCTACTTGTCGAAAGTTACAAATAATTTCCGAGAAAGGATTAACCATTGGGGCTCATTGTTCACTTAAACTTGAAGAACAAAAAATTGGCGAATGGTACTGTTTGGATGCTTTGCATATATGTTTCTTAGACTATATAGATGCAATATATACAAAGATTTGAACCGGCTACCTGTTCCATTCATTGTTCTACTTGTCGAAAGTTACAAATAATTTCCTATAAAGGATTAACAATGGGGCTCATTGTTCACTTAAACTTGAAGGACAAAAAATTGGTGAATGGTACTGTTTGGATGCTTTGCGTACATGTTTCTTAGACTATATGGAAGCAATATATACAAGGATTTCAACCGTCCACCTGTTCCATTCATTGTTCTACTTGTCGAAAGTTACAAATAATTACCGATAAAGGATTAACCATTGGGGCTCATTGTTCACTTAAACTTGAAGAACAAAAAATTGGCGAATTGTACTGTTTGGATGCTTTGCATATATGTTTCTTAGACTATATAGAAGCAATATATACAAAGATTTCAACCGTCTACCTGTTCCATTCATTGTTCTACTTGTCGAAAGTTACAAATAATTTCCTTTAAAGGATTAACCATTGGGGCTCATTGTTCACTTAAACTTGAAGAACAAAAAATTGGCGAATTGTACTGTTTGGATGCTTTGCATATATGTTTCTTATACTATATAGAAGCAATATATACAAAGATTTCAACCGTCTACGTGTTCCATTCATTGTTCTACTTGTCGAAAGTTACAATTAATTTCCGTTAAAGTATTAACAATGGGGCTCGTAGTTCACTTAAACTTGAAGAGCAAAAAATTGGCGAATTGTACTGTTTGGATGCTTTGCATATATGTTTCTTGGACTATATAGAAGCAATATATACAATGATTTCAACCGTCTACCTGTTCCATTCATTGTTCTACTTGTCGAATGTTACAAATAATTTCCGTTAAGGGATTAACAATGGGGATCGTAGTTTACTTAAACTTGAAGAACAAAAAATTGGCGAATTGTACTGTTTGGATGCTTTGCATATATGTTTCTTAGACTATATAGAAGCAATATATACAATGATTTCAACCGTCTACCTATTCCATTCATTGTTCTACTTGTCGAAATTTACAAATAATTTCCTTTAAAGGATTAACAATGGGGCTCGTAGTTCACTTAAACTTGAAGAGCAAAAAATTGTCGAACTGTACTGTTTGGATGCTTTGCATATATGTTTCTTAAACTATATAGAAGCAATATATACAATGATTTCAACCGTCTACCTGTTCCATTCATTGTTCTACTTGTCGAAAGTTACAAATAATTTCCGTTAAGGGATTAACAATGGGGATCGTAGTTTACTTAAACTTGTAGAACAAAAAATTGGCGAATTGTGCTGTTTGGATGCTTTGCATATATGTTTCTTAGACTATATAGAAGCAATATATACAATGATTTCAACCGTCTACCTGTTCCATTCATTGTTCTACTTGTCGAAAGTTACAAATAATTTCCTTTAAGTGATTAACAATGGGGATCGTAGTTTACTTAAACGTGAAGAACAAAAAATTGGCGAATTGTACTGTTTGGATGCTTTGCTTATATGTTTCTTAGACTATATAGAAGCAATATATACAAGGATTTCAACCGTCTACCTGTTCCATTCATTGTTCTACTTGTCGAAAGTTACAAATAATTACCGATAAAGGATTAACCATTGGGGCTCATTGTTCACTTACACTTGAAGAACAAAAAATTGGCGAATTGTACTGTTTGGATGCTTTGCATATATGTTTCATAGACTATATAGGTGCAATATATACAAAGATTTCAACCGTCTACCTGTTCCATTCATTGTTTTACTTGTCGAAAGTTACAAATAATTTCCTTTAAAGGATTAACAATGGGGCTCATTGTTCACTTAAACTTGAAGAACAAAAAATTGGCGAACTGCACTGTTTGAATGCTTTGCATATATGTTTCTTAGACTATATAGAAGCAATATATACATTGATTTCAACCGGCTACCTGTTCCATTCATTGTTCTACTTGTCGAAATTTACAAATAATTTCCGATAAAGGATTAACCATTGGGGCTCATTGTTCACTTAAACTTGAAGAACAAACAATTGGCGAATGGTACTGTTTGGAGGCTTTGCATATATGTTTCCTAGACTATTTAGAAGCAATATATAGAAAGATTTCACGCGTCTACCTGTACTATTCATTGTTCTACTTTTAGAAAGTTACAAATAATTTCCATTTCATGATTATCAATGGGGCTCGCTGTTCACTTAAACTTGAAGATCAAAAAATTAGCGATTGTTACTGTTTGGATGCTTTGCATATATGTTTCTTAGATTATATAGTAGCAATATATACAAAGATTTCAACCGTCTACCTGTTCCATTCATTGTTCTACTTGTCGAAATTTACAAATAATTTCCTTTAAAGGATTAACAATGGGGCTCGTTGTTCACTTAAACTTGAAAGACAATAAATTGGCGAATTGTACTGTTTGGATGCTTTGCATATATGTTTCTTAGACTATATAGAAGCAATATATACAAAGATTTCAACCGTCTACCTGTTCCATTCATTGTTCTACTTGTCGAAATTTACAAATAATTTCCTTTAAAGGATTAATAATGGGGCTCGTTGTTCACTTAAACTTGAAGAACAATAAATTGGCGAATTGTACTGTTTGGATGCTTTGCATATATGTTTCTTAGACTATATAGAAGCAATATATACGAAGATTTCAACCGTCTACGTGTTCCAATCATTGTTCTACTTGTCGAAATTTACAAATAATTTCCTTTAAAGGATTAACAATGGGGCTCGTTGTTCTCTTAAACTTGAAGAACAATAAATTCGCGAATTGTACTGTTTGGATGCTTTGCATATATGTTTCTTAGACTATATAGAAGCAATATATACATTGATTTCAACCGGCTACCTGTTCCATTCATTGTTCTACTTGTCGCAAGTTACAAATAATTTCCGTTGAAGTATTAACAATGGGGCTCGTAGTTCACTTAAACTTGAAGATCAAATAATTGGCGAATTGTACTGTTTGGATTCTTTACATATATGTTTCTTAGACTATACAGAAGCAATATATACAATGATTTCAACAGTCTACCTGTTCCATTCATTGTTCTACTTGTCGAAAGTTACAAATAATTTCCGATAAAGGATTAACCATTGGGGCTCGTTGTTCACTTAAACTTGAAGAACAATAAATTGGCGAATTGTACTGTTTGGATGCTTTGCATATATGTTTCCTAGACTATATAGAAGCAATATATACAATGATTTCAACCGTCTACCTATTCCATTCATTGTTCTACTTGCCGAAATTTACAAATAATTTCCTTTAAAGGATTAACAATGGGGCTCGTAGTTCACTTAAACTTGAAGAACAAAAAATTGGCGTATGGTACTGTTTGGAGGCTTTGCATATATGTTTCCTAGACTATATAGAAGCAATATATACAAAGATTTCAACCGTCTACCTGTTCCATTCATTGTTCTACTTGTCGAAAATTACAAATAATTTCCGATAAACGATTAACCATTGGGGCTCATTGTTCACTTGAACTTGAAGACCAAAAAATTGGCAAATGGTACTGTTTGGATGCTTTGCGTACATGTTTCTTAGACTATATGGAAGCAATATATACAAAGATTTCAACCGTCTACGTGTACCAATCATTATTCTACTTGTCGAAATTTACAAATAATTTCATTTAAAGGATTAACAATGGGGCTCGTTGTTCACTTAAACTTGAAGAACAAGAAATTGGCGAATTGTAGTGTTTGGATGCTTTATATATATGTTTCTTAGACTATATAGAAGCAATATATACAATGATTTCAACCGTCTACGTATTCCATTCATTGTTCTACTTGCCGAAATTTACAAATAATTTCCTTTAAAGGATTAACAATGGGGCTCGTAGTTCACTTAAACTTTAAGAGCAAAAAATTGGCGAATTGTACTGTTTGGACGCTATGCATATATGTTTCTTAGACTATATAGAAGCAATATATACAATGATTTCAACAGTCTACCTGTTCCATTCATTGTTCTACTTGTCGAAATTTACAAATAATTTCCGATAAAGGATTAACAATGGGGCTCATTGTTCACTTAAACTTGAAGTACAAAAAATTGGCAAATGGTACGGTTTGGATGCTTTGCGTACATGTTTCTTAGACTATATGGAAGCAATATATACAAAGATTTCAACCGTCTACGTGTTCCAATCATTGTTCTACTTGTCGAAATTTACAAATAATTTCCTTTAAAGGATTAACAATGGGGCTCGTTGTTCACTTAAACTTGAAGAACAATAAATTGGCGAATTGTACTGTTTGGATGCTTTGCATATATGTTTCTTAGACTATATAGAAGCAATATATACAAAGAATTCAAACGTCTACCTGTTCCATTCATTGTTCTACTTGTCGAAAGTTACAAATAATTTCCGATAAAGGATTAACCATTGGAGCTCATTGTTCACTTAAACTTGAAAAACAAAAAATTGGCGAACTGTACTGTTTGGATGCTTTGCATATATGTTTCTTAGACTATATAGAAGCAATATATACAAAGATTTCAACCGTCTACCTGTTCCATTCATTGTTCTACTTGTCGAAAGTTACAAATAATTTCCGATAAAGGACTAACAATGGGGCTCATTGTTCACTTAAACTTGAAGGACAAAAAATTGGCGAATGGTACTGTTTGGATGCATTGCATATATGTTTCTTAGACTATATGGAAGCAATATATACAAAGATTTCAACCGTCTACGTGTTCCAATCATTGTTCTACTTGTAGAAAGTTACAATTAATTTCCGTTAAAGGATTAACAATGGGGCTCGTAGTTCACTTAAACTTGAAGAACAAAAAATTGGCGAATTGTACTGTTTGGATGCTTTGCATATTTGTTTCGTAGACTATATAGAAGCAATATATACAATGATTACAACCGTCTATATGATCCATTCATTGTTCTACTTGTCGAAATTTACAACTAATTTCCTTTAAAGGATTAACAATGGGGCTCGTAGTACACTTAATCATGAAGATGAAATAATTGGCGAATTGTTCTGTTTCGATGCTTTGCATATGTGTCTCTTAGATTATATAGAAGCAATATATACAATGATTTCAACAGTCTACCTGTTCCATTCATTGTTCTACTTGTCGAAAGTTACAAATAATTTCCGATAAAGGATTAACCATTAGGGCTCATTGTTCACTTAAACTTGAAAAACAAAAAATTGGCGAATTGTACTGTTTGGATGCTTTGCATATATGTTTCTTAGACTATATGGAAGCAATATATACAATGATTTCAACCGTCTACCTATTCCATTCATTGTTCTACTTGTCGAAATTTACAAATAATTTCCTTTAAAGGATTAACAATGGGGCTCGTTGTACACTTAAACTTGAAGAACAATAAATTGACAAATTGTACTGTTTGGATGCTTTGCATATGTGTTTCTTAGACTATATGGAAGCAATATATACAAAGATTTCAACCGTCTACGTGTTCCAATCATTGTTCTACTTGTCGAAAGTTACAAATAATTTCCGATAAAGGACTAACAATGGGGCTCATTGTTCACTTAAACTTGAAGAACAATAAATTGGCGAATTGTACTGTTTGGATGCTTTGCATATATGTTTCTTAGACTATATAGACGCAATATATACAAGGATTTCAACCGTCTACCTGTTCCATTCATTGTTCTACTTGTCGAAAGTTACAAATAATTACCGATAAAGGATTAACAATGGGGCTCGTAGTTCACTTAAACTTGAAGAACAAAAAATTGGCGAATTGTACTGTTTGGATGCTTTGCATATTTGTTTCGTAGACTATATAGAAGCAATATATACAATGATTACAACCGTCTACATGATCCATTCATTGTTCTACTTGTCGAAATTTACAAATAATTTCCTTTAAAGGATTAAAAATGGGGCTCGTAGTACACTTAATCATGAAGATGAAATAATTGGCGAATTGTTCTGTTTGGATGCTTTGCATATGTGTCTCTTAGATTATATAGAAGCAATATATACAATGATTTCAACCGTCTACCTGTTCCATTCATTGTTCTACTTGTCGAAAGTTACAAATAATTTCCGAGAAAGGATTAACCATTGGGGCTCATTGTTCACTTAAACTTGAAGAACAAAAAATTGGCGAATGGTACTGTTTGGATGCTTTGCATATATGTTTCTTAGACTATATAGATGCAATATATACAAAGATTTGAACCGGCTACCTGTTCCATTCATTGTTCTACTTGTCGAAAGTTACAAATAATTTCCTATAAAGGATTAACAATGGGGCTCATTGTTCACTTAAACTTGAAGGACAAAAAATTGGTGAATGGTACTGTTTGGATGCTTTGCGTACATGTTTCTTAGACTATATGGAAGCAATATATACAAGGATTTCAACCGTCTACCTGTTCCATTCATTGTTCTACTTGTCGAAAGTTACAAATAATTACCGATAAAGGATTAACCATTGGGGCTCATTGTTCACTTAAACTTGAAGAACAAAAAATTGGCGAATTGTACTGTTTGGATGCTTTGCATATATGTTTCTTAGACTATATAGAAGCAATATATACAAAGATTTCAACCGTCTACCTGTTCCATTCATTGTTCTACTTGTCGAAAGTTACAAATAATTTCCTTTAAAGGATTAACCATTGGGGCTCATTGTTCACTTAAACTTGAAGAACAAAAAATTGGCGAATTGTACTGTTTGGATGCTTTGCATATATGTTTCTTATACTATATAGAAGCAATATATACAAAGATTTCAACCGTCTACGTGTTCCATTCATTGTTCTACTTGTCGAAAGTTACAATTAATTTCCGTTAAAGTATTAACAATGGGGCTCGTAGTTCACTTAAACTTGAAGAGCAAAAAATTGGCGAATTGTACTGTTTGGATGCTTTGCATATATGTTTCTTGGACTATATAGAAGCAATATATACAATGATTTCAACCGTCTACCTGTTCCATTCATTGTTCTACTTGTCGAATGTTACAAATAATTTCCGTTAAGGGATTAACAATGGGGATCGTAGTTTACTTAAACTTGAAGAACAAAAAATTGGCGAATTGTACTGTTTGGATGCTTTGCATATATGTTTCTTAGACTATATAGAAGCAATATATACAATGATTTCAACCGTCTACCTATTCCATTCATTGTTCTACTTGTCGAAATTTACAAATAATTTCCTTTAAAGGATTAACAATGGGGCTCGTAGTTCACTTAAACTTGAAGAGCAAAAAATTGTCGAACTGTACTGTTTGGATGCTTTGCATATATGTTTCTTAAACTATATAGAAGCAATATATACAATGATTTCAACCGTCTACCTGTTCCATTCATTGTTCTACTTGTCGAAAGTTACAAATAATTTCCGTTAAGGGATTAACAATGGGGATCGTAGTTTACTTAAACTTGTAGAACAAAAAATTGGCGAATTGTACTGTTTGGATGCTTTGCATATATGTTTCTTAGACTATATAGAAGCAATATATACAATGATTTCAACCGTCTACCTGTTCCATTCATTGTTCTACTTGTCGAAAGTTACAAATAATTTCCTTTAAGTGATTAACAATGGGGATCGTAGTTTACTTAAACGTGAAGAACAAAAAATTGGCGAATTGTACTGTTTGGATGCTTTGCTTATATGTTTCTTAGACTATATAGAAGCAATATATACAAGGATTTCAACCGTCTACCTGTTCCATTCATTGTTCTACTTGTCGAAAGTTACAAATAATTACCGATAAAGGATTAACCATTGGGGCTCATTGTTCACTTACACTTGAAGAACAAAAAATTGGCGAATTGTACTGTTTGGATGCTTTGCATATATGTTTCATAGACTATATAGGTGCAATATATACAAAGATTTCAACCGTCTACCTGTTCCATTCATTGTTTTACTTGTCGAAAGTTACAAATAATTTCCTTTAAAGGATTAACAATGGGGCTCATTGTTCACTTAAACTTGAAGAACAAAAAATTGGCGAACTGCACTGTTTGAATGCTTTGCATATATGTTTCTTAGACTATATAGAAGCAATATATACATTGATTTCAACCGGCTACCTGTTCCATTCATTGTTCTACTTGTCGAAATTTACAAATAATTTCCGATAAAGGATTAACCATTGGGGCTCATTGTTCACTTAAACTTGAAGAACAAACAATTGGCGAATGGTACTGTTTGGAGGCTTTGCATATATGTTTCCTAGACTATTTAGAAGCAATATATAGAAAGATTTCACGCGTCTACCTGTACTATTCATTGTTCTACTTTTAGAAAGTTACAAATAATTTCCATTTCATGATTATCAATGGGGCTCGCTGTTCACTTAAACTTGAAGATCAAAAAATTAGCGATTGTTACTGTTTAGATGCTTTGCATATAGATTTCTTAGACTCTATAGAAGCAACATATACAAAGATTTCAACCGTCTACCTGTTCTATTCATTGTTCTAATTGTAGAAATTTACAAATAATTTCCGTTAAAGGATTAACAATTGGGCTCGTAGTTCACTTAAACTTTTAGATCAAAAAATTGGCGAATGGTACTGTTTGGATGCTTTGCATATATGTTTCTTAGATTATATAGTAGCAATATATACAAAGATTTCAACCGTCTACCTGTTCCATTCATTGTTCTACTTGTCGAAATTTACAAATAATTTCCTTTAAAGGATTAACAATGGGGCTCGTTGTTCACTTAAACTTGAAAGACAATAAATTGGCGAATTGTACTGTTTGGATGCTTTGCATATATGTTTCTTAGACTATATAGAAGCAATATATACAAAGATTTCAACCGTCTACCTGTTCCATTCATTGTTCTACTTGTCGAAATTTACAAATAATTTCCTTTAAAGGATTAATAATGGGGCTCGTTGTTCACTTAAACTTGAAGAACAATAAATTGGCGAATTGTACTGTTTGGATGCTTTGCATATATGTTTCTTAGACTATATAGAAGCAATATATACGAAGATTTCAACCGTCTATGTGTTCCAATCATTGTTCTACTTGTCGAAATTTACAAATAATTTCCTTTAAAGGATTAACAATGGGGCTCGTTGTTCTCTTAAACTTGAAGAACAATAAATTCGCGAATTGTACTGTTTGGATGCTTTGCATATATGTTTCTTAGACTATATAGAAGCAATATATACATTGATTTCAACCGGCTACCTGTTCCATTCATTGTTCTACTTGCCGCAAGTTACAAATAATTTCCGTTGAAGTATTAACAATGGGGCTCGTAGTTCACTTAAACTTGAAGATCAAATAATTGGCGAATTGTACTGTTTGGATTCTTTACATATATGTTTCTTAGACTATACAGAAGCAATATATACAATGATTTCAACAGTCTACCTGTTCCATTCATTGTTCTACTTGTCGAAAGTTACAAATAATTTCCTTTAAAGGATTAACAATGGGGCTCGTTGTTCACTTAAACTTGAAGAACAATAAATTTGCGAATTGTACTGTTTGGATGCCTTGCATATATGTTTCTTAGACTATATAGAAGCAATATATACAAAGATTTCAACGGTCTACCTGTTCCATTCATTGTTCTACTTGTCGAAAGTTACAAATAATTTCCGATAAACGATTAACCATTGGGTCTCATTGTTCACTTAAACTTGATGAACAAAAAATTGGCGAATGGTACTGTTTGGATGCTTTGCATATATGTTTCTTAGACTATATGGAAGCAATAGATACAAAGATTTCAACCGTATACGTGTTCCAATCATTGTTCTACTTGGCGAAATTTACAAATAATTTCCTTTAAAGGATTAACAATGGGGCTCGTAGTTCACTTGAACTTGAAGAACAAAAAATTGGCGAATGGTACTGTTTGGATGCTTTGCATATATGTTTCTTAGACTATATAAACGCAATATATACAAAGATTTCAACCGTCTACCTGTTCCATTCATTGTTCTACTCGTCGAAAGTTACAAATTATTTCCGATAAAGGATTAACCATTGGGGCTCGTTGTTCACTTAAACTTGAAGAACAAAAAATTGGCGAATGGTACTGTTTGGATGCTTTGCATATATGTTTCTTAGACTATATAGATGCAATATATACATTGATTTCAACCGGCTACCTGTTCCATTCATTGTTCTACTTGTCGCAAGTTACAAATAATTTCCGTTAAAGTATTAACAATGGGGCTCGTAGTTCACTTAAACTTGAAGATTAAATAATTGGCGAAGTGTACTGTTTGGATGATCTGCAGATATGTTTCTTAGACTATATAGAAGCAATATATACAATGATTTCAACCGTCTACCTGTTCCATTCATTGTTCTACTTGTCGAAAGTTACAAATAATGTCCGTTAAGGGATTAACAATGGGGATCGTAGTTTACTTAAACTTGAAGAACAAAAAATTGGCGAATTGTACTGTTTGGATGCTTTGCATATATGTTTCTTAGACTATATAGAAGCAATATATACAAAGATTTCAACCGTCTACCTGTTCCATTCATTGTTCTACTTGTCGAAAGTCACAAATAATTTCCGATAACGGATTAACCATTGGGGCTCATTGTTCACTTAAACTTGAAGAACAAAAAATTGGCGAATTGTACTGTTTGGATGCTTTGCATATATGTTTCTTATACTATATAGAAGCAATATATACAATGATTTCAACAGTCTACCTGTTCCATTCATTGTTCTACTTGTCGAAATTTACAAATAATTTCCTTTAAAGGATTAACAATGGGGCTCGTAGTTCACTTAAACTTGAAGAACAAAAAATTGGCGAATGGTACTGTTTGGATGCTTTGCATATATGTTTCTTATACTATATAGAAGCAATATATACAAAGATTTCAACCGTCTACGTGTTCCAATCATTGTTCTACTTGTAGAAAGTTACAAATAATTTCCATTTCGTGATTATCAATGGGGCTCGCTGTTCACTTAAACTTGAAGATCAAAAAATTAGCGATTGTTACTGTTTCGATGCTTTGCATATAGATTTCTTAGACTCTATAGAAGCAACATATACAAAGATTTCAACCGTCTACCTGTTCTATTCATTGTTCTACTTGTAGAAATTTACAAATAATTTCCGTTAAAGGATTAACAATTGGGCTCGTAGTTCACTTAAACTTGAAGATCAAAAAATTGGCGAATGGTACTGTTTGGATGCTTTGCATATATGTTTCTTAGATTATATAGTAGCAATATATACAAAGATTTCAACCGTCTACCTGTTCCATTCATTGTTCTACTTGTCGAAATTTACAAATAATTTCCTTTAAAGGATTAACAATGGGGCTCGTTGTTCACTTAAACTTGAAAGACAATAAATTGGCGAATTGTACTGTTTGGATGCTTTGCATATATGTTTCTTAGACTATATAGAAGCAATATATACAAAGATTTCAACCGTCTACGTGTTCCAATCATTGTTCTACTTGTCGAAATTTACAAATAATTTCCTTTAAAGCAGGCAGCCAGGATAGTTAATCGCCAGAGCTGTCCTTCGAAGAGCTCCGCCTGCGTCCCCTTCCCATGCGTTCGAGAGCTCGCTGATTGCTTCGCCTTTCACTTGCCAGGTTCGGACCTATTGCCACGCGCGTGGTGACGTATTGGGGCGACATTCGTATCTAACCGCTCGCGCTGGAAAGACGTGCCACGCGCGTCGTTTTGTTTTCCGCGATCGACGCGCGTGGCATGTCTTTCCAGCGCGAGCGGTTAGATACGAATGTCGCCTCAATCCGCCACCACGCTCGTGCCAATAGGTCCGGCCATGACACCGAGAGAGTGTCTGTGAATCAGTGACATCTCAGCCGTATGAATGGGTGAAGCAGGCGGAGCTCTTCGAAGGACAGCTCTGGCGATTAACTATCCTGGCTGCCTGCTTTAAAGGATTAACAATGGGGCTCGTTGTTCACTTAAACTTGAAGAACAATAAATTCGCGAATTGTACTGTTTGGATGCTTTGCATATATGTTTCTTAGACTATATAGAAGCAATATATACATTGATTTCAACCGGCTACATGTTCCATTCATTGTTCTACTTGTCGCAAGTTACCAATAATTTCCGTTAAAGTATTAACAATGGGGCTCGTAGTTCACATAAACTTGAAGATCAAATATTTGGCGAATTGTACTGTTTGGATGCTTTGCATATATGTTTCTTAGATTATATAGTAGCAATATATACAAAGATTTCAACCGTCTACCTGTTCCATTCATTGTTCTACTTGTCGAAATTTACAAATAATTTCCTTTAAAGGATTAACAATGGGGCTCGTTGTTCACTTAAACTTGAAGAACAATAAATTGGCGAATTGTACTGTTTGGATGCTTTGCATATATGTTTCTTAGACTATATAGAAGCAATATATACAATGATTTCAACCGTCTACCTATTCCATTCATTGTTCTACTTGCCGAAATTTACAAATAATTTCCTTTAAAGGATTAACAATGGGGCTCGTGGTTCATTTAAACTTGAAGAACAAAAAATTGGCGGATGGTACTGTTTGGATGCTTTGCATATATGTTTCTTAGACTATATGGAAGCAATATATACAAAGATATCAACCGTCTACGTGTTGCAATCATTGTTCTACTTGTAGAAAGTTACAATTAATTTCCGTTAAAGGATTAACAATGGGGCTCGTAGTTCACTTAAACTTGAACAACAAAAAATTGGCGAATGGTACTGTTTGGATGCTTTGCATATATGTTTCTTAGAATATATAGAAGCAATATATACAAAGATTTCAACCGTCTACCTGTTCCATTCTTTGTTCTACTTGTCGAAATTTACAAATAATTTCCTTTAAAGGATTAACAATGGGGCTCGTAGTTCACTTATACTTGGAAAACAAAAAATTGGCGAATTGTACAGTTTGGATGCTTTGCATATATGTTTCTTAGACTATATAGAAGCAATATATACAATGATTTCAACCGTACACCTATTCCATTCATTGTTCTACTTGTCGAAATTTACAAATAATTTCCGTTAAAGGATTAACAATGGGGCTCGTAGTTCACTAAAATTTGAAGATCAAAAAATTGGCGATTGTTACTGTTTAGATGCTTTGCATATAGGTTTCGTAGACTATATAGAAGCAACACATACAAAGATTTCAACCGCCTACCTGTTCTATTCATTGTTCTACTTGTAGAAAGTTCCAAATAATTTCCGTTTCATGATTATCAATGGGGCTCGTTGTTCACTTAAACTTGAAGAACAAGAAATTGGCGAATGGTACTGTTTGGATGCTTTGCATATATGTTTCTTAGATTATATAGAAGCAATATATACAAAGATTTCAACCGTCTACCTGTTCCATTCATTGTTCTACTTGTCGAAAATTACAAATAATTTCCTTTAAAGGATTAACAATGGGGCTCGTAGTTCACTTAAACTTGAAGAACAAGAAATTGGCGAATTGTACTGTTTGGATGCTTTGCATATATGTTTCTTAGACTATATAGAAGCAATATATACAAAGATTTCAACCGTCTACGTGTTCCAATCATTGTTCTACTTGTCGAAATTTACAAATAATTTCCTTTAAAGCAGGCAGCCAGGATAGTTAATCGCCAGAGCTGTCCTTCGAAGAGCTCCGCCTGCGTCCCCTTCCCATGCGTTCGAGAGCTCGCTGATTGCTTCGCCTTTCACTTGCCAGGTTCGGACCTATTGCCACGCGCGTGGTGACGTATTGGGGCGACATTCGTATCTAACCGCTCGCGCTGGAAAGACGTGCCACGCGCGTCGTTTTGTTTTCCGCGATCGACGCGCGTGGCATGTCTTTCCAGCGCGAGCGGTTAGATACGAATGTCGCCTCAATCCGCCACCACGCTCGTGCCAATAGGTCCGGCCATGACACCGAGAGAGTGTCTGTGAATCAGT
The DNA here is from genome assembly GCA_963989415.1 of Cerceris ruficornis. NCBI lineage: Eukaryota > Metazoa > Arthropoda > Insecta > Hymenoptera > Crabronidae > Cerceris > Cerceris ruficornis. The sequence goes on from CAXDIW010000109.1 coordinate 1,274,257, forward strand.
GACATCTCAGCCGTATGAATGGGTGAAGCAGGCGGAGCTCTTCGAAGGACAGCTCTGGCGATTAACTATCCTGGCTGCCTGCTTTAAAGGATTAACAATGGGGCTCGTTGTTCACTTAAACTTGAAGAACAATAAATTCGCGAATTGTACTGTTTGGATGCTTTGCATATATGTTTCTTAGACTATATAGAAGCAATATATACATTGATTTCAACCGGCTACCTGTTCCATTCATTGTTCTACTTGTCGCAAGTTACCAATAATTTCCGTTAAAGTATTAACAATGGGGCTCGTAGTTCACATAAACTTGAAGATCAAATATTTGGCGAATTGTACTGTTTGGATGCTTTGCATATATGTTTCTTAGATTATATAGTAGCAATATATACAAAGATTTCAACCGTCTACCTGTTCCATTCATTGTTCTACTTGTCGAAATTTACAAATAATTTCCTTTAAAGGATTAACAATGGGGCTCGTAGTTTACTTAAACTTGAAGAACAAAAAATTGGCGAATTGTACTGTTTGGATGCTTTGCATATATGTTTCTTAGACTATATAGAAGCAATATATACAAAGATTTCAACCGTCTACCTGTTCCATTCATTGTTCTACTTGTCGAAAGTCACAAATAATTTCCGATAACGGATTAACCATTGGGGCTCATTGTTCACTTAAACTTGAAGAACAAAAAATTGGCGAATTGTACTGTTTGGATGCTTTGCATATATGTTTCTTATACTATATAGAAGCAATATATACAATGATTTCAACAGTCTACCTGTTCCATTCATTGTTCTACTTGTCGAAATTTACAAATAATTTCCTTTAAAGGATTAACAATGGGGCTCGTAGTTCACTTAAACTTGAAGAACAAAAAATTGGCGAATGGTACTGTTTGGATGCTTTGCATATATGTTTCTTATACTATATAGAAGCAATATATACAAAGATTTCAACCGTCTACGTGTTCCAATCATTGTTCTACTTGTAGAAAGTTACAAATAATTTCCGTTAAAGTATTAACAATGGGGCTCGTAGTTCACTTAAACTTGAAGAGCAAAAAATTGGCGAATTGTACTGTTTGGATGCTTTGCATATATGTTTCTTGGACTATATAGAAGCAATATATACAATGATTTCAACCGTCTACCTGTTCCATTCATTGTTCTACTTGTCGAATGTTACAAATAATTTCCGTTAAGGGATTAACAATGGGGATCGTAGTTTACTTAAACTTGAAGAACAAAAAATTGGCGAATTGTACTGTTTGGATGCTTTGCATATATGTTTCTTAGACTATATAGAAGCAATATATACAATGATTTCAACCGTCTACCTATTCCATTCATTGTTCTACTTGTCGAAATTTACAAATAATTTCCTTTAAAGGATTAACAATGGGGCTCGTAGTTCACTTAAACTTGAAGAGCAAAAAATTGTCGAACTGTACTGTTTGGATGCTTTGCATATATGTTTCTTAAACTATATAGAAGCAATATATACAATGATTTCAACCGTCTACCTGTTCCATTCATTGTTCTACTTGTCGAAAGTTACAAATAATTTCCGTTAAGGGATTAACAATGGGGATCGTAGTTTACTTAAACTTGTAGAACAAAAAATTGGCGAATTGTACTGTTTGGATGCTTTGCATATATGTTTCTTAGACTATATAGAAGCAATATATACAATGATTTCAACCGTCTACCTGTTCCATTCATTGTTCTACTTGTCGAAAGTTACAAATAATTTCCTTTAAGTGATTAACAATGGGGATCGTAGTTTACTTAAACGTGAAGAACAAAAAATTGGCGAATTGTACTGTTTGGATGCTTTGCTTATATGTTTCTTAGACTATATAGAAGCAATATATACAAGGATTTCAACCGTCTACCTGTTCCATTCATTGTTCTACTTGTCGAAAGTTACAAATAATTACCGATAAAGGATTAACCATTGGGGCTCATTGTTCACTTACACTTGAAGAACAAAAAATTGGCGAATTGTACTGTTTGGATGCTTTGCATATATGTTTCATAGACTATATAGGTGCAATATATACAAAGATTTCAACCGTCTACCTGTTCCATTCATTGTTTTACTTGTCGAAAGTTACAAATAATTTCCTTTAAAGGATTAACAATGGGGCTCATTGTTCACTTAAACTTGAAGAACAAAAAATTGGCGAACTGCACTGTTTGAATGCTTTGCATATATGTTTCTTAGACTATATAGAAGCAATATATACATTGATTTCAACCGGCTACCTGTTCCATTCATTGTTCTACTTGTCGAAATTTACAAATAATTTCCGATAAAGGATTAACCATTGGGGCTCATTGTTCACTTAAACTTGAAGAACAAACAATTGGCGAATGGTACTGTTTGGAGGCTTTGCATATATGTTTCCTAGACTATTTAGAAGCAATATATAGAAAGATTTCACGCGTCTACCTGTACTATTCATTGTTCTACTTTTAGAAAGTTACAAATAATTTCCATTTCATGATTATCAATGGGGCTCGCTGTTCACTTAAACTTGAAGATCAAAAAATTAGCGATTGTTACTGTTTAGATGCTTTGCATATAGATTTCTTAGACTCTATAGAAGCAACATATACAAAGATTTCAACCGTCTACCTGTTCTATTCATTGTTCTAATTGTAGAAATTTACAAATAATTTCCGTTAAAGGATTAACAATTGGGCTCGTAGTTCACTTAAACTTTTAGATCAAAAAATTGGCGAATGGTACTGTTTGGATGCTTTGCATATATGTTTCTTAGATTATATAGTAGCAATATATACAAAGATTTCAACCGTCTACCTGTTCCATTCATTGTTCTACTTGTCGAAATTTACAAATAATTTCCTTTAAAGGATTAACAATGGGGCTCGTTGTTCACTTAAACTTGAAAGACAATAAATTGGCGAATTGTACTGTTTGGATGCTTTGCATATATGTTTCTTAGACTATATAGAAGCAATATATACAAAGATTTCAACCGTCTACCTGTTCCATTCATTGTTCTACTTGTCGAAATTTACAAATAATTTCCTTTAAAGGATTAATAATGGGGCTCGTTGTTCACTTAAACTTGAAGAACAATAAATTGGCGAATTGTACTGTTTGGATGCTTTGCATATATGTTTCTTAGACTATATAGAAGCAATATATACGAAGATTTCAACCGTCTATGTGTTCCAATCATTGTTCTACTTGTCGAAATTTACAAATAATTTCCTTTAAAGGATTAACAATGGGGCTCGTTGTTCTCTTAAACTTGAAGAACAATAAATTCGCGAATTGTACTGTTTGGATGCTTTGCATATATGTTTCTTAGACTATATAGAAGCAATATATACATTGATTTCAACCGGCTACCTGTTCCATTCATTGTTCTACTTGCCGCAAGTTACAAATAATTTCCGTTGAAGTATTAACAATGGGGCTCGTAGTTCACTTAAACTTGAAGATCAAATAATTGGCGAATTGTACTGTTTGGATTCTTTACATATATGTTTCTTAGACTATACAGAAGCAATATATACAATGATTTCAACAGTCTACCTGTTCCATTCATTGTTCTACTTGTCGAAAGTTACAAATAATTTCCTTTAAAGGATTAACAATGGGGCTCGTTGTTCACTTAAACTTGAAGAACAATAAATTTGCGAATTGTACTGTTTGGATGCCTTGCATATATGTTTCTTAGACTATATAGAAGCAATATATACAAAGATTTCAACGGTCTACCTGTTCCATTCATTGTTCTACTTGTCGAAAGTTACAAATAATTTCCGATAAACGATTAACCATTGGGTCTCATTGTTCACTTAAACTTGATGAACAAAAAATTGGCGAATGGTATTGTTTGGATGCTTTGCGTACATGTTTCTTAGACTATATGGAAGCAATATATACAAAGATTTCAACAGTCTACGTGTTCCAATCATTGTTCTACTCGTCGAAATTTACAAATAATTTCCTTTAAAGGATTAACAATGGGGCTCGTTGTTCACTTAAACTTGAAAAACAAAAAATTGGCGAATTGTACTGTTTGGATGCTTTGCATATATGTTTCTTAGACTATATAGAAGCAATATATACAAAGATTTCAACCGTCTACCTGTTCCATTCATTGTTCTACTTGTCGAAAGTTACAAATAATTTCCGATAAAGGATTAACAATGGGGCTCATTGTTCACTTAAACTTGAAGGACAAAAAATTGGCGAATGGTACTGTTTCGATGCATTGCATATATGTTTCTTAGACTATATGGAAGCAATATATACAAAGATTTCAACCGTCTACGTGTTCCAATCATTGTTCTACTTGTAGAAAGTTACAATTAATTTCCGTTAAAGGATTAACAATGGGGCTCGTAGTTCACTTAAACTTGAAGAACAAAAAATTGGCGAATTGTACTGTTTGGATGCTTTGCATATTTGTTTCGTAGACTATATAGAAGCAATATATACAATGATTACAACCGTCTACATGATCCATTCATTGTTCTACTTGTCGAAATTTACAAATAATTTCCTTTAAAGGATTAACAATGCGGCTCGTTGTACACTTAAACTTGAAGAACAATAAATTGACAAATTGTACTGTTTGGATGCTTTGCATATGTGTTTCTTAGACTATATAGAAGCAATATATACAAAGAATTCCACCGTCTACCTGTTCCATTCATTGTTCTACTTGTCGAAAGTTACAAATAATTTCCGATAAAGGATTAACCATTGGGGCTCGTTGTTCACTTAAACTTGAAGAACAATAAATTGGCGAATTGTACTGTTTGGATGCTTTGCATATATGTTTCCTAGACTATATAGAAGCAATATATACAATGATTTCAACCGTCTACCTATTCCATTCATTGTTCTACTTGCCGAAATTTACAAATAATTTCCTTTAAAGGATTAACAATGGGGCTCGTAGTTCACTTAAACTTGAAGAACAAAAAATTGGCGTATGGTACTGTTTGGAGGCTTTGCATATATGTTTCCTAGACTATATAGAAGCAATATATACAAAGATTTCAACCGTCTACCTGTTCCATTCATTGTTCTACTTGTCGAAAATTACAAATAATTTCCGATAAACGATTAACCATTGGGGCTCATTGTTCACTTGAACTTGAAGACCAAAAAATTGGCAAATGGTACTGTTTGGATGCTTTGCGTACATGTTTCTTAGACTATATGGAAGCAATATATACAAAGATTTCAACCGTCTACGTGTACCAATCATTATTCTACTTGTCGAAATTTACAAATAATTTCATTTAAAGGATTAACAATGGGGCTCGTTGTTCACTTAAACTTGAAGAACAAGAAATTGGCGAATTGTAGTGTTTGGATGCTTTATATATATGTTTCTTAGACTATATAGAAGCAATATATACAATGATTTCAACCGTCTACGTATTCCATTCATTGTTCTACTTGCCGAAATTTACAAATAATTTCCTTTAAAGGATTAACAATGGGGCTCGTAGTTCACTTAAACTTTAAGAGCAAAAAATTGGCGAATTGTACTGTTTGGACGCTATGCATATATGTTTCTTAGACTATATAGAAGCAATATATACAATGATTTCAACAGTCTACCTGTTCCATTCATTGTTCTACTTGTCGAAATTTACAAATAATTTCCGATAAAGGATTAACAATGGGGCTCATTGTTCACTTAAACTTGAAGTACAAAAAATTGGCAAATGGTACGGTTTGGATGCTTTGCGTACATGTTTCTTAGACTATATGGAAGCAATATATACAAAGATTTCAACCGTCTACGTGTTCCAATCATTGTTCTACTTGTCGAAATTTACAAATAATTTCCTTTAAAGGATTAACAATGGGGCTCGTTGTTCACTTAAACTTGAAGAACAATAAATTGGCGAATTGTACTGTTTGGATGCTTTGCATATATGTTTCTTAGACTATATAGAAGCAATATATACAAAGAATTCAAACGTCTACCTGTTCCATTCATTGTTCTACTTGTCGAAAGTTACAAATAATTTCCGATAAAGGATTAACCATTGGAGCTCATTGTTCACTTAAACTTGAAAAACAAAAAATTGGCGAACTGTACTGTTTGGATGCTTTGCATATATGTTTCTTAGACTATATAGAAGCAATATATACAAAGATTTCAACCGTCTACCTGTTCCATTCATTGTTCTACTTGTCGAAAGTTACAAATAATTTCCGATAAAGGACTAACAATGGGGCTCATTGTTCACTTAAACTTGAAGGACAAAAAATTGGCGAATGGTACTGTTTGGATGCATTGCATATATGTTTCTTAGACTATATGGAAGCAATATATACAAAGATTTCAACCGTCTACGTGTTCCAATCATTGTTCTACTTGTAGAAAGTTACAATTAATTTCCGTTAAAGGATTAACAATGGGGCTCGTAGTTCACTTAAACTTGAAGAACAAAAAATTGGCGAATTGTACTGTTTGGATGCTTTGCATATTTGTTTCGTAGACTATATAGAAGCAATATATACAATGATTACAACCGTCTATATGATCCATTCATTGTTCTACTTGTCGAAATTTACAACTAATTTCCTTTAAAGGATTAACAATGGGGCTCGTAGTACACTTAATCATGAAGATGAAATAATTGGCGAATTGTTCTGTTTCGATGCTTTGCATATGTGTCTCTTAGATTATATAGAAGCAATATATACAATGATTTCAACCGTCTACCTGTTCCATTCATTGTTCTACTTGTCGAAAGTTACAAATAATTTCCGATAAAGGATTAACCATTAGGGCTCATTGTTCACTTAAACTTGAAAAACAAAAAATTGGCGAATTGTACTGTTTGGATGCTTTGCATATATGTTTCTTAGACTATATGGAAGCAATATATACAATGATTTCAACCGTCTACCTATTCCATTCATTGTTCTACTTGTCGAAATTTACAAATAATTTCCTTTAAAGGATTAACAATGGGGCTCGTTGTACACTTAAACTTGAAGAACAATAAATTGACAAATTGTACTGTTTGGATGCTTTGCATATGTGTTTCTTAGACTATATGGAAGCAATATATACAAAGATTTCAACCGTCTACGTGTTCCAATCATTGTTCTACTTGTCGAAAGTTACAAATAATTTCCGATAAAGGACTAACAATGGGGCTCATTGTTCACTTAAACTTGAAGAACAATAAATTGGCGAATTGTACTGTTTGGATGCTTTGCATATATGTTTCTTAGACTATATAGACGCAATATATACAAGGATTTCAACCGTCTACCTGTTCCATTCATTGTTCTACTTGTCGAAAGTTACAAATAATTACCGATAAAGGATTAACAATGGGGCTCGTAGTTCACTTAAACTTGAAGAACAAAAAATTGGCGAATTGTACTGTTTGGATGCTTTGCATATTTGTTTCGTAGACTATATAGAAGCAATATATACAATGATTACAACCGTCTACATGATCCATTCATTGTTCTACTTGTCGAAATTTACAAATAATTTCCTTTAAAGGATTAAAAATGGGGCTCGTAGTACACTTAATCATGAAGATGAAATAATTGGCGAATTGTTCTGTTTGGATGCTTTGCATATGTGTCTCTTAGATTATATAGAAGCAATATATACAATGATTTCAACCGTCTACCTGTTCCATTCATTGTTCTACTTGTCGAAAGTTACAAATAATTTCCGAGAAAGGATTAACCATTGGGGCTCATTGTTCACTTAAACTTGAAGAACAAAAAATTGGCGAATGGTACTGTTTGGATGCTTTGCATATATGTTTCTTAGACTATATAGATGCAATATATACAAAGATTTGAACCGGCTACCTGTTCCATTCATTGTTCTACTTGTCGAAAGTTACAAATAATTTCCTATAAAGGATTAACAATGGGGCTCATTGTTCACTTAAACTTGAAGGACAAAAAATTGGTGAATGGTACTGTTTGGATGCTTTGCGTACATGTTTCTTAGACTATATGGAAGCAATATATACAAGGATTTCAACCGTCCACCTGTTCCATTCATTGTTCTACTTGTCGAAAGTTACAAATAATTACCGATAAAGGATTAACCATTGGGGCTCATTGTTCACTTAAACTTGAAGAACAAAAAATTGGCGAATTGTACTGTTTGGATGCTTTGCATATATGTTTCTTAGACTATATAGAAGCAATATATACAAAGATTTCAACCGTCTACCTGTTCCATTCATTGTTCTACTTGTCGAAAGTTACAAATAATTTCCTTTAAAGGATTAACCATTGGGGCTCATTGTTCACTTAAACTTGAAGAACAAAAAATTGGCGAATTGTACTGTTTGGATGCTTTGCATATATGTTTCTTATACTATATAGAAGCAATATATACAAAGATTTCAACCGTCTACGTGTTCCATTCATTGTTCTACTTGTCGAAAGTTACAATTAATTTCCGTTAAAGTATTAACAATGGGGCTCGTAGTTCACTTAAACTTGAAGAGCAAAAAATTGGCGAATTGTACTGTTTGGATGCTTTGCATATATGTTTCTTGGACTATATAGAAGCAATATATACAATGATTTCAACCGTCTACCTGTTCCATTCATTGTTCTACTTGTCGAATGTTACAAATAATTTCCGTTAAGGGATTAACAATGGGGATCGTAGTTTACTTAAACTTGAAGAACAAAAAATTGGCGAATTGTACTGTTTGGATGCTTTGCATATATGTTTCTTAGACTATATAGAAGCAATATATACAATGATTTCAACCGTCTACCTATTCCATTCATTGTTCTACTTGTCGAAATTTACAAATAATTTCCTTTAAAGGATTAACAATGGGGCTCGTAGTTCACTTAAACTTGAAGAGCAAAAAATTGTCGAACTGTACTGTTTGGATGCTTTGCATATATGTTTCTTAAACTATATAGAAGCAATATATACAATGATTTCAACCGTCTACCTGTTCCATTCATTGTTCTACTTGTCGAAAGTTACAAATAATTTCCGTTAAGGGATTAACAATGGGGATCGTAGTTTACTTAAACTTGTAGAACAAAAAATTGGCGAATTGTACTGTTTGGATGCTTTGCATATATGTTTCTTAGACTATATAGAAGCAATATATACAATGATTTCAACCGTCTACCTGTTCCATTCATTGTTCTACTTGTCGAAAGTTACAAATAATTTCCTTTAAGTGATTAACAATGGGGATCGTAGTTTACTTAAACGTGAAGAACAAAAAATTGGCGAATTGTACTGTTTGGATGCTTTGCTTATATGTTTCTTAGACTATATAGAAGCAATATATACAAGGATTTCAACCGTCTACCTGTTCCATTCATTGTTCTACTTGTCGAAAGTTACAAATAATTACCGATAAAGGATTAACCATTGGGGCTCATTGTTCACTTACACTTGAAGAACAAAAAATTGGCGAATTGTACTGTTTGGATGCTTTGCATATATGTTTCATAGACTATATAGGTGCAATATATACAAAGATTTCAACCGTCTACCTGTTCCATTCATTGTTTTACTTGTCGAAAGTTACAAATAATTTCCTTTAAAGGATTAACAATGGGGCTCATTGTTCACTTAAACTTGAAGAACAAAAAATTGGCGAACTGCACTGTTTGAATGCTTTGCATATATGTTTCTTAGACTATATAGAAGCAATATATACATTGATTTCAACCGGCTACCTGTTCCATTCATTGTTCTACTTGTCGAAATTTACAAATAATTTCCGATAAAGGATTAACCATTGGGGCTCATTGTTCACTTAAACTTGAAGAACAAACAATTGGCGAATGGTACTGTTTGGAGGCTTTGCATATATGTTTCCTAGACTATTTAGAAGCAATATATAGAAAGATTTCACGCGTCTACCTGTACTATTCATTGTTCTACTTTTAGAAAGTTACAAATAATTTCCATTTCATGATTATCAATGGGGCTCGCTGTTCACTTAAACTTGAAGATCAAAAAATTAGCGATTGTTACTGTTTGGATGCTTTGCATATATGTTTCTTAGATTATATAGTAGCAATATATACAAAGATTTCAACCGTCTACCTGTTCCATTCATTGTTCTACTTGTCGAAATTTACAAATAATTTCCTTTAAAGGATTAACAATGGGGCTCGTTGTTCACTTAAACTTGAAAGACAATAAATTGGCGAATTGTACTGTTTGGATGCTTTGCATATATGTTTCTTAGACTATATAGAAGCAATATATACAAAGATTTCAACCGTCTACCTGTTCCATTCATTGTTCTACTTGTCGAAATTTACAAATAATTTCCTTTAAAGGATTAATAATGGGGCTCGTTGTTCACTTAAACTTGAAGAACAATAAATTGGCGAATTGTACTGTTTGGATGCTTTGCATATATGTTTCTTAGACTATATAGAAGCAATATATACGAAGATTTCAACCGTCTACGTGTTCCAATCATTGTTCTACTTGTCGAAATTTACAAATAATTTCCTTTAAAGGATTAACAATGGGGCTCGTTGTTCTCTTAAACTTGAAGAACAATAAATTCGCGAATTGTACTGTTTGGATGCTTTGCATATATGTTTCTTAGACTATATAGAAGCAATATATACATTGATTTCAACCGGCTACCTGTTCCATTCATTGTTCTACTTGTCGCAAGTTACAAATAATTTCCGTTGAAGTATTAACAATGGGGCTCGTAGTTCACTTAAACTTGAAGATCAAATAATTGGCGAATTGTACTGTTTGGATTCTTTACATATATGTTTCTTAGACTATACAGAAGCAATATATACAATGATTTCAACAGTCTACCTGTTCCATTCATTGTTCTACTTGTCGAAAGTTACAAATAATTTCCGATAAAGGATTAACCATTGGGGCTCGTTGTTCACTTAAACTTGAAGAACAATAAATTGGCGAATTGTACTGTTTGGATGCTTTGCATATATGTTTCCTAGACTATATAGAAGCAATATATACAATGATTTCAACCGTCTACCTATTCCATTCATTGTTCTACTTGCCGAAATTTACAAATAATTTCCTTTAAAGGATTAACAATGGGGCTCGTAGTTCACTTAAACTTGAAGAACAAAAAATTGGCGTATGGTACTGTTTGGAGGCTTTGCATATATGTTTCCTAGACTATATAGAAGCAATATATACAAAGATTTCAACCGTCTACCTGTTCCATTCATTGTTCTACTTGTCGAAAATTACAAATAATTTCCGATAAACGATTAACCATTGGGGCTCATTGTTCACTTGAACTTGAAGACCAAAAAATTGGCAAATGGTACTGTTTGGATGCTTTGCGTACATGTTTCTTAGACTATATGGAAGCAATATATACAAAGATTTCAACCGTCTACGTGTACCAATCATTATTCTACTTGTCGAAATTTACAAATAATTTCATTTAAAGGATTAACAATGGGGCTCGTTGTTCACTTAAACTTGAAGAACAAGAAATTGGCGAATTGTAGTGTTTGGATGCTTTATATATATGTTTCTTAGACTATATAGAAGCAATATATACAATGATTTCAACCGTCTACGTATTCCATTCATTGTTCTACTTGCCGAAATTTACAAATAATTTCCTTTAAAGGATTAACAATGGGGCTCGTAGTTCACTTAAACTTTAAGAGCAAAAAATTGGCGAATTGTACTGTTTGGACGCTATGCATATATGTTTCTTAGACTATATAGAAGCAATATATACAATGATTTCAACAGTCTACCTGTTCCATTCATTGTTCTACTTGTCGAAATTTACAAATAATTTCCGATAAAGGATTAACAATGGGGCTCATTGTTCACTTAAACTTGAAGTACAAAAAATTGGCAAATGGTACGGTTTGGATGCTTTGCGTACATGTTTCTTAGACTATATGGAAGCAATATATACAAAGATTTCAACCGTCTACGTGTTCCAATCATTGTTCTACTTGTCGAAATTTACAAATAATTTCCTTTAAAGGATTAACAATGGGGCTCGTTGTTCACTTAAACTTGAAGAACAATAAATTGGCGAATTGTACTGTTTGGATGCTTTGCATATATGTTTCTTAGACTATATAGAAGCAATATATACAAAGAATTCAAACGTCTACCTGTTCCATTCATTGTTCTACTTGTCGAAAGTTACAAATAATTTCCGATAAAGGATTAACCATTGGAGCTCATTGTTCACTTAAACTTGAAAAACAAAAAATTGGCGAACTGTACTGTTTGGATGCTTTGCATATATGTTTCTTAGACTATATAGAAGCAATATATACAAAGATTTCAACCGTCTACCTGTTCCATTCATTGTTCTACTTGTCGAAAGTTACAAATAATTTCCGATAAAGGACTAACAATGGGGCTCATTGTTCACTTAAACTTGAAGGACAAAAAATTGGCGAATGGTACTGTTTGGATGCATTGCATATATGTTTCTTAGACTATATGGAAGCAATATATACAAAGATTTCAACCGTCTACGTGTTCCAATCATTGTTCTACTTGTAGAAAGTTACAATTAATTTCCGTTAAAGGATTAACAATGGGGCTCGTAGTTCACTTAAACTTGAAGAACAAAAAATTGGCGAATTGTACTGTTTGGATGCTTTGCATATTTGTTTCGTAGACTATATAGAAGCAATATATACAATGATTACAACCGTCTATATGATCCATTCATTGTTCTACTTGTCGAAATTTACAACTAATTTCCTTTAAAGGATTAACAATGGGGCTCGTAGTACACTTAATCATGAAGATGAAATAATTGGCGAATTGTTCTGTTTCGATGCTTTGCATATGTGTCTCTTAGATTATATAGAAGCAATATATACAATGATTTCAACAGTCTACCTGTTCCATTCATTGTTCTACTTGTCGAAAGTTACAAATAATTTCCGATAAAGGATTAACCATTAGGGCTCATTGTTCACTTAAACTTGAAAAACAAAAAATTGGCGAATTGTACTGTTTGGATGCTTTGCATATATGTTTCTTAGACTATATGGAAGCAATATATACAATGATTTCAACCGTCTACCTATTCCATTCATTGTTCTACTTGTCGAAATTTACAAATAATTTCCTTTAAAGGATTAACAATGGGGCTCGTTGTACACTTAAACTTGAAGAACAATAAATTGACAAATTGTACTGTTTGGATGCTTTGCATATGTGTTTCTTAGACTATATGGAAGCAATATATACAAAGATTTCAACCGTCTACGTGTTCCAATCATTGTTCTACTTGTCGAAAGTTACAAATAATTTCCGATAAAGGACTAACAATGGGGCTCATTGTTCACTTAAACTTGAAGAACAATAAATTGGCGAATTGTACTGTTTGGATGCTTTGCATATATGTTTCTTAGACTATATAGACGCAATATATACAAGGATTTCAACCGTCTACCTGTTCCATTCATTGTTCTACTTGTCGAAAGTTACAAATAATTACCGATAAAGGATTAACAATGGGGCTCGTAGTTCACTTAAACTTGAAGAACAAAAAATTGGCGAATTGTACTGTTTGGATGCTTTGCATATTTGTTTCGTAGACTATATAGAAGCAATATATACAATGATTACAACCGTCTACATGATCCATTCATTGTTCTACTTGTCGAAATTTACAAATAATTTCCTTTAAAGGATTAAAAATGGGGCTCGTAGTACACTTAATCATGAAGATGAAATAATTGGCGAATTGTTCTGTTTGGATGCTTTGCATATGTGTCTCTTAGATTATATAGAAGCAATATATACAATGATTTCAACCGTCTACCTGTTCCATTCATTGTTCTACTTGTCGAAAGTTACAAATAATTTCCGAGAAAGGATTAACCATTGGGGCTCATTGTTCACTTAAACTTGAAGAACAAAAAATTGGCGAATGGTACTGTTTGGATGCTTTGCATATATGTTTCTTAGACTATATAGATGCAATATATACAAAGATTTGAACCGGCTACCTGTTCCATTCATTGTTCTACTTGTCGAAAGTTACAAATAATTTCCTATAAAGGATTAACAATGGGGCTCATTGTTCACTTAAACTTGAAGGACAAAAAATTGGTGAATGGTACTGTTTGGATGCTTTGCGTACATGTTTCTTAGACTATATGGAAGCAATATATACAAGGATTTCAACCGTCTACCTGTTCCATTCATTGTTCTACTTGTCGAAAGTTACAAATAATTACCGATAAAGGATTAACCATTGGGGCTCATTGTTCACTTAAACTTGAAGAACAAAAAATTGGCGAATTGTACTGTTTGGATGCTTTGCATATATGTTTCTTAGACTATATAGAAGCAATATATACAAAGATTTCAACCGTCTACCTGTTCCATTCATTGTTCTACTTGTCGAAAGTTACAAATAATTTCCTTTAAAGGATTAACCATTGGGGCTCATTGTTCACTTAAACTTGAAGAACAAAAAATTGGCGAATTGTACTGTTTGGATGCTTTGCATATATGTTTCTTATACTATATAGAAGCAATATATACAAAGATTTCAACCGTCTACGTGTTCCATTCATTGTTCTACTTGTCGAAAGTTACAATTAATTTCCGTTAAAGTATTAACAATGGGGCTCGTAGTTCACTTAAACTTGAAGAGCAAAAAATTGGCGAATTGTACTGTTTGGATGCTTTGCATATATGTTTCTTGGACTATATAGAAGCAATATATACAATGATTTCAACCGTCTACCTGTTCCATTCATTGTTCTACTTGTCGAATGTTACAAATAATTTCCGTTAAGGGATTAACAATGGGGATCGTAGTTTACTTAAACTTGAAGAACAAAAAATTGGCGAATTGTACTGTTTGGATGCTTTGCATATATGTTTCTTAGACTATATAGAAGCAATATATACAATGATTTCAACCGTCTACCTATTCCATTCATTGTTCTACTTGTCGAAATTTACAAATAATTTCCTTTAAAGGATTAACAATGGGGCTCGTAGTTCACTTAAACTTGAAGAGCAAAAAATTGTCGAACTGTACTGTTTGGATGCTTTGCATATATGTTTCTTAAACTATATAGAAGCAATATATACAATGATTTCAACCGTCTACCTGTTCCATTCATTGTTCTACTTGTCGAAAGTTACAAATAATTTCCGTTAAGGGATTAACAATGGGGATCGTAGTTTACTTAAACTTGTAGAACAAAAAATTGGCGAATTGTACTGTTTGGATGCTTTGCATATATGTTTCTTAGACTATATAGAAGCAATATATACAATGATTTCAACCGTCTACCTGTTCCATTCATTGTTCTACTTGTCGAAAGTTACAAATAATTTCCTTTAAGTGATTAACAATGGGGATCGTAGTTTACTTAAACGTGAAGAACAAAAAATTGGCGAATTGTACTGTTTGGATGCTTTGCTTATATGTTTCTTAGACTATATAGAAGCAATATATACAAGGATTTCAACCGTCTACCTGTTCCATTCATTGTTCTACTTGTCGAAAGTTACAAATAATTACCGATAAAGGATTAACCATTGGGGCTCATTGTTCACTTACACTTGAAGAACAAAAAATTGGCGAATTGTACTGTTTGGATGCTTTGCATATATGTTTCATAGACTATATAGGTGCAATATATACAAAGATTTCAACCGTCTACCTGTTCCATTCATTGTTTTACTTGTCGAAAGTTACAAATAATTTCCTTTAAAGGATTAACAATGGGGCTCATTGTTCACTTAAACTTGAAGAACAAAAAATTGGCGAACTGCACTGTTTGAATGCTTTGCATATATGTTTCTTAGACTATATAGAAGCAATATATACATTGATTTCAACCGGCTACCTGTTCCATTCATTGTTCTACTTGTCGAAATTTACAAATAATTTCCGATAAAGGATTAACCATTGGGGCTCATTGTTCACTTAAACTTGAAGAACAAACAATTGGCGAATGGTACTGTTTGGAGGCTTTGCATATATGTTTCCTAGACTATTTAGAAGCAATATATAGAAAGATTTCACGCGTCTACCTGTACTATTCATTGTTCTACTTTTAGAAAGTTACAAATAATTTCCATTTCATGATTATCAATGGGGCTCGCTGTTCACTTAAACTTGAAGATCAAAAAATTAGCGATTGTTACTGTTTAGATGCTTTGCATATAGATTTCTTAGACTCTATAGAAGCAACATATACAAAGATTTCAACCGTCTACCTGTTCTATTCATTGTTCTAATTGTAGAAATTTACAAATAATTTCCGTTAAAGGATTAACAATTGGGCTCGTAGTTCACTTAAACTTTTAGATCAAAAAATTGGCGAATGGTACTGTTTGGATGCTTTGCATATATGTTTCTTAGATTATATAGTAGCAATATATACAAAGATTTCAACCGTCTACCTGTTCCATTCATTGTTCTACTTGTCGAAATTTACAAATAATTTCCTTTAAAGGATTAACAATGGGGCTCGTTGTTCACTTAAACTTGAAAGACAATAAATTGGCGAATTGTACTGTTTGGATGCTTTGCATATATGTTTCTTAGACTATATAGAAGCAATATATACAAAGATTTCAACCGTCTACCTGTTCCATTCATTGTTCTACTTGTCGAAATTTACAAATAATTTCCTTTAAAGGATTAATAATGGGGCTCGTTGTTCACTTAAACTTGAAGAACAATAAATTGGCGAATTGTACTGTTTGGATGCTTTGCATATATGTTTCTTAGACTATATAGAAGCAATATATACGAAGATTTCAACCGTCTATGTGTTCCAATCATTGTTCTACTTGTCGAAATTTACAAATAATTTCCTTTAAAGGATTAACAATGGGGCTCGTTGTTCTCTTAAACTTGAAGAACAATAAATTCGCGAATTGTACTGTTTGGATGCTTTGCATATATGTTTCTTAGACTATATAGAAGCAATATATACATTGATTTCAACCGGCTACCTGTTCCATTCATTGTTCTACTTGCCGCAAGTTACAAATAATTTCCGTTGAAGTATTAACAATGGGGCTCGTAGTTCACTTAAACTTGAAGATCAAATAATTGGCGAATTGTACTGTTTGGATTCTTTACATATATGTTTCTTAGACTATACAGAAGCAATATATACAATGATTTCAACAGTCTACCTGTTCCATTCATTGTTCTACTTGTCGAAAGTTACAAATAATTTCCTTTAAAGGATTAACAATGGGGCTCGTTGTTCACTTAAACTTGAAGAACAATAAATTTGCGAATTGTACTGTTTGGATGCCTTGCATATATGTTTCTTAGACTATATAGAAGCAATATATACAAAGATTTCAACGGTCTACCTGTTCCATTCATTGTTCTACTTGTCGAAAGTTACAAATAATTTCCGATAAACGATTAACCATTGGGTCTCATTGTTCACTTAAACTTGATGAACAAAAAATTGGCGAATGGTACTGTTTGGATGCTTTGCATATATGTTTCTTAGACTATATGGAAGCAATAGATACAAAGATTTCAACCGTATACGTGTTCCAATCATTGTTCTACTTGGCGAAATTTACAAATAATTTCCTTTAAAGGATTAACAATGGGGCTCGTAGTTCACTTGAACTTGAAGAACAAAAAATTGGCGAATGGTACTGTTTGGATGCTTTGCATATATGTTTCTTAGACTATATAAACGCAATATATACAAAGATTTCAACCGTCTACCTGTTCCATTCATTGTTCTACTCGTCGAAAGTTACAAATTATTTCCGATAAAGGATTAACCATTGGGGCTCGTTGTTCACTTAAACTTGAAGAACAAAAAATTGGCGAATGGTACTGTTTGGATGCTTTGCATATATGTTTCTTAGACTATATAGATGCAATATATACATTGATTTCAACCGGCTACCTGTTCCATTCATTGTTCTACTTGTCGCAAGTTACAAATAATTTCCGTTAAAGTATTAACAATGGGGCTCGTAGTTCACTTAAACTTGAAGATTAAATAATTGGCGAAGTGTACTGTTTGGATGATCTGCAGATATGTTTCTTAGACTATATAGAAGCAATATATACAATGATTTCAACCGTCTACCTGTTCCATTCATTGTTCTACTTGTCGAAAGTTACAAATAATGTCCGTTAAGGGATTAACAATGGGGATCGTAGTTTACTTAAACTTGAAGAACAAAAAATTGGCGAATTGTACTGTTTGGATGCTTTGCATATATGTTTCTTAGACTATATAGAAGCAATATATACAAAGATTTCAACCGTCTACCTGTTCCATTCATTGTTCTACTTGTCGAAAGTCACAAATAATTTCCGATAACGGATTAACCATTGGGGCTCATTGTTCACTTAAACTTGAAGAACAAAAAATTGGCGAATTGTACTGTTTGGATGCTTTGCATATATGTTTCTTATACTATATAGAAGCAATATATACAATGATTTCAACAGTCTACCTGTTCCATTCATTGTTCTACTTGTCGAAATTTACAAATAATTTCCTTTAAAGGATTAACAATGGGGCTCGTAGTTCACTTAAACTTGAAGAACAAAAAATTGGCGAATGGTACTGTTTGGATGCTTTGCATATATGTTTCTTATACTATATAGAAGCAATATATACAAAGATTTCAACCGTCTACGTGTTCCAATCATTGTTCTACTTGTAGAAAGTTACAAATAATTTCCATTTCGTGATTATCAATGGGGCTCGCTGTTCACTTAAACTTGAAGATCAAAAAATTAGCGATTGTTACTGTTTCGATGCTTTGCATATAGATTTCTTAGACTCTATAGAAGCAACATATACAAAGATTTCAACCGTCTACCTGTTCTATTCATTGTTCTACTTGTAGAAATTTACAAATAATTTCCGTTAAAGGATTAACAATTGGGCTCGTAGTTCACTTAAACTTGAAGATCAAAAAATTGGCGAATGGTACTGTTTGGATGCTTTGCATATATGTTTCTTAGATTATATAGTAGCAATATATACAAAGATTTCAACCGTCTACCTGTTCCATTCATTGTTCTACTTGTCGAAATTTACAAATAATTTCCTTTAAAGGATTAACAATGGGGCTCGTTGTTCACTTAAACTTGAAAGACAATAAATTGGCGAATTGTACTGTTTGGATGCTTTGCATATATGTTTCTTAGACTATATAGAAGCAATATATACAAAGATTTCAACCGTCTACGTGTTCCAATCATTGTTCTACTTGTCGAAATTTACAAATAATTTCCTTTAAAGCAGGCAGCCAGGATAGTTAATCGCCAGAGCTGTCCTTCGAAGAGCTCCGCCTGCGTCCCCTTCCCATGCGTTCGAGAGCTCGCTGATTGCTTCGCCTTTCACTTGCCAGGTTCGGACCTATTGCCACGCGCGTGGTGACGTATTGGGGCGACATTCGTATCTAACCGCTCGCGCTGGAAAGACGTGCCACGCGCGTCGTTTTGTTTTCCGCGATCGACGCGCGTGGCATGTCTTTCCAGCGCGAGCGGTTAGATACGAATGTCGCCTCAATCCGCCACCACGCTCGTGCCAATAGGTCCGGCCATGACACCGAGAGAGTGTCTGTGAATCAGTGACATCTCAGCCGTATGAATGGGTGAAGCAGGCGGAGCTCTTCGAAGGACAGCTCTGGCGATTAACTATCCTGGCTGCCTGCTTTAAAGGATTAACAATGGGGCTCGTTGTTCACTTAAACTTGAAGAACAATAAATTCGCGAATTGTACTGTTTGGATGCTTTGCATATATGTTTCTTAGACTATATAGAAGCAATATATACATTGATTTCAACCGGCTACATGTTCCATTCATTGTTCTACTTGTCGCAAGTTACCAATAATTTCCGTTAAAGTATTAACAATGGGGCTCGTAGTTCACATAAACTTGAAGATCAAATATTTGGCGAATTGTACTGTTTGGATGCTTTGCATATATGTTTCTTAGATTATATAGTAGCAATATATACAAAGATTTCAACCGTCTACCTGTTCCATTCATTGTTCTACTTGTCGAAATTTACAAATAATTTCCTTTAAAGGATTAACAATGGGGCTCGTTGTTCACTTAAACTTGAAGAACAATAAATTGGCGAATTGTACTGTTTGGATGCTTTGCATATATGTTTCTTAGACTATATAGAAGCAATATATACAATGATTTCAACCGTCTACCTATTCCATTCATTGTTCTACTTGCCGAAATTTACAAATAATTTCCTTTAAAGGATTAACAATGGGGCTCGTGGTTCATTTAAACTTGAAGAACAAAAAATTGGCGGATGGTACTGTTTGGATGCTTTGCATATATGTTTCTTAGACTATATGGAAGCAATATATACAAAGATATCAACCGTCTACGTGTTGCAATCATTGTTCTACTTGTAGAAAGTTACAATTAATTTCCGTTAAAGGATTAACAATGGGGCTCGTAGTTCACTTAAACTTGAACAACAAAAAATTGGCGAATGGTACTGTTTGGATGCTTTGCATATATGTTTCTTAGAATATATAGAAGCAATATATACAAAGATTTCAACCGTCTACCTGTTCCATTCTTTGTTCTACTTGTCGAAATTTACAAATAATTTCCTTTAAAGGATTAACAATGGGGCTCGTAGTTCACTTATACTTGGAAAACAAAAAATTGGCGAATTGTACAGTTTGGATGCTTTGCATATATGTTTCTTAGACTATATAGAAGCAATATATACAATGATTTCAACCGTACACCTATTCCATTCATTGTTCTACTTGTCGAAATTTACAAATAATTTCCGTTAAAGGATTAACAATGGGGCTCGTAGTTCACTAAAATTTGAAGATCAAAAAATTGGCGATTGTTACTGTTTAGATGCTTTGCATATAGGTTTCGTAGACTATATAGAAGCAACACATACAAAGATTTCAACCGCCTACCTGTTCTATTCATTGTTCTACTTGTAGAAAGTTCCAAATAATTTCCGTTTCATGATTATCAATGGGGCTCGTTGTTCACTTAAACTTGAAGAACAAGAAATTGGCGAATGGTACTGTTTGGATGCTTTGCATATATGTTTCTTAGATTATATAGAAGCAATATATACAAAGATTTCAACCGTCTACCTGTTCCATTCATTGTTCTACTTGTCGAAAATTACAAATAATTTCCTTTAAAGGATTAACAATGGGGCTCGTAGTTCACTTAAACTTGAAGAACAAGAAATTGGCGAATTGTACTGTTTGGATGCTTTGCATATATGTTTCTTAGACTATATAGAAGCAATATATACAAAGATTTCAACCGTCTACGTGTTCCAATCATTGTTCTACTTGTCGAAATTTACAAATAATTTCCTTTAAAGCAGGCAGCCAGGATAGTTAATCGCCAGAGCTGTCCTTCGAAGAGCTCCGCCTGCGTCCCCTTCCCATGCGTTCGAGAGCTCGCTGATTGCTTCGCCTTTCACTTGCCAGGTTCGGACCTATTGCCACGCGCGTGGTGACGTATTGGGGCGACATTCGTATCTAACCGCTCGCGCTGGAAAGACGTGCCACGCGCGTCGTTTTGTTTTCCGCGATCGACGCGCGTGGCATGTCTTTCCAGCGCGAGCGGTTAGATACGAATGTCGCCTCAATCCGCCACCACGCTCGTGCCAATAGGTCCGGCCATGACACCGAGAGAGTGTCTGTGAATCAGTGACATCTCAGCCGTATGAATGGGTGAAGCAGGCGGAGCTCTTCGAAGGACAGCTCTGGCGATTAACTATCCTGGCTGCCTGCTTTAAAGGATTAACAATGGGGCTCGTTGTTCACTTAAACTTGAAGAACAATAAATTCGCGAATTGTACTGTTTGGATGCTTTGCATATATGTTTCTTAGACTATATAGAAGCAATATATACATTGATTTCAACCGGCTACCTGTTCCATTCATTGTTCTACTTGTCGCAAGTTACCAATAATTTCCGTTAAAGTATTAACAATGGGGCTCGTAGTTCACATAAACTTGAAGATCAAATATTTGGCGAATTGTACTGTTTGGATGCTTTGCATATATGTTTCTTAGATTATATAGTAGCAATATATACAAAGATTTCAACCGTCTACCTGTTCCATTCATTGTTCTACTTGTCGAAATTTACAAATAATTTCCTTTAAAGGATTAACAATGGGGCTCGTAGTTTACTTAAACTTGAAGAACAAAAAATTGGCGAATTGTACTGTTTGGATGCTTTGCATATATGTTTCTTAGACTATATAGAAGCAATATATACAAAGATTTCAACCGTCTACCTGTTCCATTCATTGTTCTACTTGTCGAAAGTCACAAATAATTTCCGATAACGGATTAACCATTGGGGCTCATTGTTCACTTAAACTTGAAGAACAAAAAATTGGCGAATTGTACTGTTTGGATGCTTTGCATATATGTTTCTTATACTATATAGAAGCAATATATACAATGATTTCAACAGTCTACCTGTTCCATTCATTGTTCTACTTGTCGAAATTTACAAATAATTTCCTTTAAAGGATTAACAATGGGGCTCGTAGTTCACTTAAACTTGAAGAACAAAAAATTGGCGAATGGTACTGTTTGGATGCTTTGCATATATGTTTCTTATACTATATAGAAGCAATATATACAAAGATTTCAACCGTCTACGTGTTCCAATCATTGTTCTACTTGTAGAAAGTTACAAATAATTTCCGTTAAAGTATTAACAATGGGGCTCGTAGTTCACTTAAACTTGAAGAGCAAAAAATTGGCGAATTGTACTGTTTGGATGCTTTGCATATATGTTTCTTGGACTATATAGAAGCAATATATACAATGATTTCAACCGTCTACCTGTTCCATTCATTGTTCTACTTGTCGAATGTTACAAATAATTTCCGTTAAGGGATTAACAATGGGGATCGTAGTTTACTTAAACTTGAAGAACAAAAAATTGGCGAATTGTACTGTTTGGATGCTTTGCATATATGTTTCTTAGACTATATAGAAGCAATATATACAATGATTTCAACCGTCTACC
This sequence comes from Cerceris ruficornis, assembly GCA_963989415.1. Classification (NCBI taxonomy): domain Eukaryota; kingdom Metazoa; phylum Arthropoda; class Insecta; order Hymenoptera; family Crabronidae; genus Cerceris; species Cerceris ruficornis. The sequence continues at coordinate 1,297,298 of CAXDIW010000109.1, forward strand.
TATTCCATTCATTGTTCTACTTGTCGAAATTTACAAATAATTTCCTTTAAAGGATTAACAATGGGGCTCGTAGTTCACTTAAACTTGAAGAGCAAAAAATTGTCGAACTGTACTGTTTGGATGCTTTGCATATATGTTTCTTAAACTATATAGAAGCAATATATACAATGATTTCAACCGTCTACCTGTTCCATTCATTGTTCTACTTGTCGAAAGTTACAAATAATTTCCGTTAAGGGATTAACAATGGGGATCGTAGTTTACTTAAACTTGTAGAACAAAAAATTGGCGAATTGTACTGTTTGGATGCTTTGCATATATGTTTCTTAGACTATATAGAAGCAATATATACAATGATTTCAACCGTCTACCTGTTCCATTCATTGTTCTACTTGTCGAAAGTTACAAATAATTTCCTTTAAGTGATTAACAATGGGGATCGTAGTTTACTTAAACGTGAAGAACAAAAAATTGGCGAATTGTACTGTTTGGATGCTTTGCTTATATGTTTCTTAGACTATATAGAAGCAATATATACAAGGATTTCAACCGTCTACCTGTTCCATTCATTGTTCTACTTGTCGAAAGTTACAAATAATTACCGATAAAGGATTAACCATTGGGGCTCATTGTTCACTTACACTTGAAGAACAAAAAATTGGCGAATTGTACTGTTTGGATGCTTTGCATATATGTTTCATAGACTATATAGGTGCAATATATACAAAGATTTCAACCGTCTACCTGTTCCATTCATTGTTTTACTTGTCGAAAGTTACAAATAATTTCCTTTAAAGGATTAACAATGGGGCTCATTGTTCACTTAAACTTGAAGAACAAAAAATTGGCGAACTGCACTGTTTGAATGCTTTGCATATATGTTTCTTAGACTATATAGAAGCAATATATACATTGATTTCAACCGGCTACCTGTTCCATTCATTGTTCTACTTGTCGAAATTTACAAATAATTTCCGATAAAGGATTAACCATTGGGGCTCATTGTTCACTTAAACTTGAAGAACAAACAATTGGCGAATGGTACTGTTTGGAGGCTTTGCATATATGTTTCCTAGACTATTTAGAAGCAATATATAGAAAGATTTCACGCGTCTACCTGTACTATTCATTGTTCTACTTTTAGAAAGTTACAAATAATTTCCATTTCATGATTATCAATGGGGCTCGCTGTTCACTTAAACTTGAAGATCAAAAAATTAGCGATTGTTACTGTTTAGATGCTTTGCATATAGATTTCTTAGACTCTATAGAAGCAACATATACAAAGATTTCAACCGTCTACCTGTTCTATTCATTGTTCTAATTGTAGAAATTTACAAATAATTTCCGTTAAAGGATTAACAATTGGGCTCGTAGTTCACTTAAACTTTTAGATCAAAAAATTGGCGAATGGTACTGTTTGGATGCTTTGCATATATGTTTCTTAGATTATATAGTAGCAATATATACAAAGATTTCAACCGTCTACCTGTTCCATTCATTGTTCTACTTGTCGAAATTTACAAATAATTTCCTTTAAAGGATTAACAATGGGGCTCGTTGTTCACTTAAACTTGAAAGACAATAAATTGGCGAATTGTACTGTTTGGATGCTTTGCATATATGTTTCTTAGACTATATAGAAGCAATATATACAAAGATTTCAACCGTCTACCTGTTCCATTCATTGTTCTACTTGTCGAAATTTACAAATAATTTCCTTTAAAGGATTAATAATGGGGCTCGTTGTTCACTTAAACTTGAAGAACAATAAATTGGCGAATTGTACTGTTTGGATGCTTTGCATATATGTTTCTTAGACTATATAGAAGCAATATATACGAAGATTTCAACCGTCTATGTGTTCCAATCATTGTTCTACTTGTCGAAATTTACAAATAATTTCCTTTAAAGGATTAACAATGGGGCTCGTTGTTCTCTTAAACTTGAAGAACAATAAATTCGCGAATTGTACTGTTTGGATGCTTTGCATATATGTTTCTTAGACTATATAGAAGCAATATATACATTGATTTCAACCGGCTACCTGTTCCATTCATTGTTCTACTTGCCGCAAGTTACAAATAATTTCCGTTGAAGTATTAACAATGGGGCTCGTAGTTCACTTAAACTTGAAGATCAAATAATTGGCGAATTGTACTGTTTGGATTCTTTACATATATGTTTCTTAGACTATACAGAAGCAATATATACAATGATTTCAACAGTCTACCTGTTCCATTCATTGTTCTACTTGTCGAAAGTTACAAATAATTTCCTTTAAAGGATTAACAATGGGGCTCGTTGTTCACTTAAACTTGAAGAACAATAAATTTGCGAATTGTACTGTTTGGATGCCTTGCATATATGTTTCTTAGACTATATAGAAGCAATATATACAAAGATTTCAACGGTCTACCTGTTCCATTCATTGTTCTACTTGTCGAAAGTTACAAATAATTTCCGATAAACGATTAACCATTGGGTCTCATTGTTCACTTAAACTTGATGAACAAAAAATTGGCGAATGGTACTGTTTGGATGCTTTGCATATATGTTTCTTAGACTATATGGAAGCAATAGATACAAAGATTTCAACCGTATACGTGTTCCAATCATTGTTCTACTTGGCGAAATTTACAAATAATTTCCTTTAAAGGATTAACAATGGGGCTCGTAGTTCACTTGAACTTGAAGAACAAAAAATTGGCGAATGGTACTGTTTGGATGCTTTGCATATATGTTTCTTAGACTATATAAACGCAATATATACAAAGATTTCAACCGTCTACCTGTTCCATTCATTGTTCTACTCGTCGAAAGTTACAAATTATTTCCGATAAAGGATTAACCATTGGGGCTCGTTGTTCACTTAAACTTGAAGAACAAAAAATTGGCGAATGGTACTGTTTGGATGCTTTGCATATATGTTTCTTAGACTATATAGATGCAATATATACATTGATTTCAACCGGCTACCTGTTCCATTCATTGTTCTACTTGTCGCAAGTTACAAATAATTTCCGTTAAAGTATTAACAATGGGGCTCGTAGTTCACTTAAACTTGAAGATTAAATAATTGGCGAAGTGTACTGTTTGGATGATCTGCAGATATGTTTCTTAGACTATATAGAAGCAATATATACAATGATTTCAACCGTCTACCTGTTCCATTCATTGTTCTACTTGTCGAAAGTTACAAATAATGTCCGTTAAGGGATTAACAATGGGGATCGTAGTTTACTTAAACTTGAAGAACAAAAAATTGGCGAATTGTACTGTTTGGATGCTTTGCATATATGTTTCTTAGACTATATAGAAGCAATATATACAAAGATTTCAACCGTCTACCTGTTCCATTCATTGTTCTACTTGTCGAAAGTCACAAATAATTTCCGATAACGGATTAACCATTGGGGCTCATTGTTCACTTAAACTTGAAGAACAAAAAATTGGCGAATTGTACTGTTTGGATGCTTTGCATATATGTTTCTTATACTATATAGAAGCAATATATACAATGATTTCAACAGTCTACCTGTTCCATTCATTGTTCTACTTGTCGAAATTTACAAATAATTTCCTTTAAAGGATTAACAATGGGGCTCGTAGTTCACTTAAACTTGAAGAACAAAAAATTGGCGAATGGTACTGTTTGGATGCTTTGCATATATGTTTCTTATACTATATAGAAGCAATATATACAAAGATTTCAACCGTCTACGTGTTCCAATCATTGTTCTACTTGTAGAAAGTTACAAATAATTTCCATTTCGTGATTATCAATGGGGCTCGCTGTTCACTTAAACTTGAAGATCAAAAAATTAGCGATTGTTACTGTTTCGATGCTTTGCATATAGATTTCTTAGACTCTATAGAAGCAACATATACAAAGATTTCAACCGTCTACCTGTTCTATTCATTGTTCTACTTGTAGAAATTTACAAATAATTTCCGTTAAAGGATTAACAATTGGGCTCGTAGTTCACTTAAACTTGAAGATCAAAAAATTGGCGAATGGTACTGTTTGGATGCTTTGCATATATGTTTCTTAGATTATATAGTAGCAATATATACAAAGATTTCAACCGTCTACCTGTTCCATTCATTGTTCTACTTGTCGAAATTTACAAATAATTTCCTTTAAAGGATTAACAATGGGGCTCGTTGTTCACTTAAACTTGAAAGACAATAAATTGGCGAATTGTACTGTTTGGATGCTTTGCATATATGTTTCTTAGACTATATAGAAGCAATATATACAAAGATTTCAACCGTCTACGTGTTCCAATCATTGTTCTACTTGTCGAAATTTACAAATAATTTCCTTTAAAGCAGGCAGCCAGGATAGTTAATCGCCAGAGCTGTCCTTCGAAGAGCTCCGCCTGCGTCCCCTTCCCATGCGTTCGAGAGCTCGCTGATTGCTTCGCCTTTCACTTGCCAGGTTCGGACCTATTGCCACGCGCGTGGTGACGTATTGGGGCGACATTCGTATCTAACCGCTCGCGCTGGAAAGACGTGCCACGCGCGTCGTTTTGTTTTCCGCGATCGACGCGCGTGGCATGTCTTTCCAGCGCGAGCGGTTAGATACGAATGTCGCCTCAATCCGCCACCACGCTCGTGCCAATAGGTCCGGCCATGACACCGAGAGAGTGTCTGTGAATCAGTGACATCTCAGCCGTATGAATGGGTGAAGCAGGCGGAGCTCTTCGAAGGACAGCTCTGGCGATTAACTATCCTGGCTGCCTGCTTTAAAGGATTAACAATGGGGCTCGTTGTTCACTTAAACTTGAAGAACAATAAATTCGCGAATTGTACTGTTTGGATGCTTTGCATATATGTTTCTTAGACTATATAGAAGCAATATATACATTGATTTCAACCGGCTACATGTTCCATTCATTGTTCTACTTGTCGCAAGTTACCAATAATTTCCGTTAAAGTATTAACAATGGGGCTCGTAGTTCACATAAACTTGAAGATCAAATATTTGGCGAATTGTACTGTTTGGATGCTTTGCATATATGTTTCTTAGATTATATAGTAGCAATATATACAAAGATTTCAACCGTCTACCTGTTCCATTCATTGTTCTACTTGTCGAAATTTACAAATAATTTCCTTTAAAGGATTAACAATGGGGCTCGTTGTTCACTTAAACTTGAAGAACAATAAATTGGCGAATTGTACTGTTTGGATGCTTTGCATATATGTTTCTTAGACTATATAGAAGCAATATATACAATGATTTCAACCGTCTACCTATTCCATTCATTGTTCTACTTGCCGAAATTTACAAATAATTTCCTTTAAAGGATTAACAATGGGGCTCGTGGTTCATTTAAACTTGAAGAACAAAAAATTGGCGGATGGTACTGTTTGGATGCTTTGCATATATGTTTCTTAGACTATATGGAAGCAATATATACAAAGATATCAACCGTCTACGTGTTGCAATCATTGTTCTACTTGTAGAAAGTTACAATTAATTTCCGTTAAAGGATTAACAATGGGGCTCGTAGTTCACTTAAACTTGAACAACAAAAAATTGGCGAATGGTACTGTTTGGATGCTTTGCATATATGTTTCTTAGAATATATAGAAGCAATATATACAAAGATTTCAACCGTCTACCTGTTCCATTCTTTGTTCTACTTGTCGAAATTTACAAATAATTTCCTTTAAAGGATTAACAATGGGGCTCGTAGTTCACTTATACTTGGAAAACAAAAAATTGGCGAATTGTACAGTTTGGATGCTTTGCATATATGTTTCTTAGACTATATAGAAGCAATATATACAATGATTTCAACCGTACACCTATTCCATTCATTGTTCTACTTGTCGAAATTTACAAATAATTTCCGTTAAAGGATTAACAATGGGGCTCGTAGTTCACTAAAATTTGAAGATCAAAAAATTGGCGATTGTTACTGTTTAGATGCTTTGCATATAGGTTTCGTAGACTATATAGAAGCAACACATACAAAGATTTCAACCGCCTACCTGTTCTATTCATTGTTCTACTTGTAGAAAGTTACAAATAATTTCCGTTTCATGATTATCAATGGGGCTCGTTGTTCACTTAAACTTGAAGAACAAGAAATTGGCGAATGGTACTGTTTGGATGCTTTGCATATATGTTTCTTAGATTATATAGAAGCAATATATACAAAGATTTCAACCGTCTACCTGTTCCATTCATTGTTCTACTTGTCGAAAATTACAAATAATTTCCTTTGAAGGATTAACAATGGGGCTCGTAGTTCACTTAAACTTGAAGAACAAGAAATTGGCGAATTGTACTGTTTGGATGCTTTGCATATATGTTTCTTAGACTATATAGAAGCAATATATACAAAGATTTCAACCGTCTACGTGTTCCAATCATTGTTCTACTTGTCGAAATTTACAAATAATTTCCTTTAAAGCAGGCAGCCAGGATAGTTAATCGCCAGAGCTGTCCTTCGAAGAGCTCCGCCTGCGTCCCCTTCCCATGCGTTCGAGAGCTCGCTGATTGCTTCGCCTTTCACTTGCCAGGTTCGGACCTATTGCCACGCGCGTGGTGACGTATTGGGGCGACATTCGTATCTAACCGCTCGCGCTGGAAAGACGTGCCACGCGCGTCGTTTTGTTTTCCGCGATCGACGCGCGTGGCATGTCTTTCCAGCGCGAGCGGTTAGATACGAATGTCGCCTCAATCCGCCACCACGCTCGTGCCAATAGGTCCGGCCATGACACCGAGAGAGTGTCTGTGAATCAGTGACATCTCAGCCGTATGAATGGGTGAAGCAGGCGGAGCTCTTCGAAGGACAGCTCTGGCGATTAACTATCCTGGCTGCCTGCTTTAAAGGATTAACAATGGGGCTCGTTGTTCACTTAAACTTGAAGAACAATAAATTCGCGAATTGTACTGTTTGGATGCTTTGCATATATGTTTCTTAGACTATATAGAAGCAATATATACATTGATTTCAACCGGCTACCTGTTCCATTCATTGTTCTACTTGTCGCAAGTTACCAATAATTTCCGTTAAAGTATTAACAATGGGGCTCGTAGTTCACATAAACTTGAAGATCAAATATTTGGCGAATTGTACTGTTTGGATGCTTTGCATATATGTTTCTTAGATTATATAGTAGCAATATATACAAAGATTTCAACCGTCTACCTGTTCCATTCATTGTTCTACTTGTCGAAATTTACAAATAATTTCCTTTAAAGGATTAACAATGGGGCTCGTAGTTTACTTAAACTTGAAGAACAAAAAATTGGCGAATTGTACTGTTTGGATGCTTTGCATATATGTTTCTTAGACTATATAGAAGCAATATATACAAAGATTTCAACCGTCTACCTGTTCCATTCATTGTTCTACTTGTCGAAAGTCACAAATAATTTCCGATAACGGATTAACCATTGGGGCTCATTGTTCACTTAAACTTGAAGAACAAAAAATTGGCGAATTGTACTGTTTGGATGCTTTGCATATATGTTTCTTATACTATATAGAAGCAATATATACAATGATTTCAACAGTCTACCTGTTCCATTCATTGTTCTACTTGTCGAAATTTACAAATAATTTCCTTTAAAGGATTAACAATGGGGCTCGTAGTTCACTTAAACTTGAAGAACAAAAAATTGGCGAATGGTACTGTTTGGATGCTTTGCATATATGTTTCTTATACTATATAGAAGCAATATATACAAAGATTTCAACCGTCTACGTGTTCCAATCATTGTTCTACTTGTAGAAAGTTACAAATAATTTCCATTTCGTGATTATCAATGGGGCTCGCTGTTCACTTAAACTTGAAGATCAAAAAATTAGCGATTGTTACTGTTTAGATGCTTTGCATATAGATTTCTTAGACTCTATAGAAGCAACATATACAAAGATTTCAACCGTCTACCTGTTCTATTCATTGTTCTACTTGTAGAAATTTACAAATAATTTCCGTTAAAGGATTAACAATTGGGTCGTAGTTCACTTAAACTTGAAGATCAAAAAATTGGCGAATGGTACTGTTTGGATGCTTTGCATATATGTTTCTTAGATTATATAGTAGCAATATATACAAAGATTTCAACCGTCTACCTGTTCCATTCATTGTTCTACTTGTCGAAATTTACAAATAATTTCCTTTAAAGGATTAACAATGGGGCTCGTTGTTCACTTAAACTTGAAAGACAATAAATTGGCGAATTGTACTGTTTGGATGCTTTGCATATATGTTTCTTAGACTATATAGAAGCAATATATACAAAGATTTCAACCGTCTACGTGTTCCAATCATTGTTCTACTTGTCGAAATTTACAAATAATTTCCTTTAAAGCAGGCAGCCAGGATAGTTAATCGCCAGAGCTGTCCTTCGAAGAGCTCCGCCTGCGTCCCCTTCCCATGCGTTCGAGAGCTCGCTGATTGCTTCGCCTTTCACTTGCCAGGTTCGGACCTATTGCCACGCGCGTGGTGACGTATTGGGGCGACATTCGTATCTAACCGCTCGCGCTGGAAAGACGTGCCACGCGCGTCGTTTTGTTTTCCGCGATCGACGCGCGTGGCATGTCTTTCCAGCGCGAGCGGTTAGATACGAATGTCGCCTCAATCCGCCACCACGCTCGTGCCAATAGGTCCGGCCATGACACCGAGAGAGTGTCTGTGAATCAGTGACATCTCAGCCGTATGAATGGGTGAAGCAGGCGGAGCTCTTCGAAGGACAGCTCTGGCGATTAACTATCCTGGCTGCCTGCTTTAAAGGATTAACAATGGGGCTCGTTGTTCACTTAAACTTGAAGAACAATAAATTCGCGAATTGTACTGTTTGGATGCTTTGCATATATGTTTCTTAGACTATATAGAAGCAATATATACATTGATTTCAACCGGCTACCTGTTCCATTCATTGTTCTACTTGTCGCAAGTTACCAATAATTTCCGTTAAAGTATTAACAATGGGGCTCGTAGTTCACATAAACTTGAAGATCAAATATTTGGCGAATTGTACTGTTTGGATGCTTTGCATATATGTTTCTTAGATTATATAGTAGCAATATATACAAAGATTTCAACCGTCTACCTGTTCCATTCATTGTTCTACTTGTCGAAATTTACAAATAATTTCCTTTAAAGGATTAACAATGGGGCTCGTTGTTCACTTAAACTTGAAGAACAATAAATTGGCGAATTGTACTGTTTGGATGCTTTGCATATATGTTTCTTAGACTATATAGAAGCAATATATACAATGATTTCAACCGTCTACCTATTCCATTCATTGTTCTACTTGCCGAAATTTACAAATAATTTCCTTTAAAGGATTAACAATGGGGCTCGTGGTTCATTTAAACTTGAAGAACAAAAAATTGGCGGATGGTACTGTTTGGATGCTTTGCATATATGTTTCTTAGACTATATGGAAGCAATATATACAAAGATATCAACCGTCTACGTGTTGCAATCATTGTTCTACTTGTAGAAAGTTACAATTAATTTCCGTTAAAGGATTAACAATGGGGCTCGTAGTTCACTTAAACTTGAACAACAAAAAATTGGCGAATGGTACTGTTTGGATGCTTTGCATATATGTTTCTTAGAATATATAGAAGCAATATATACAAAGATTTCAACCGTCTACCTGTTCCATTCTTTGTTCTACTTGTCGAAATTTACAAATAATTTCCTTTAAAGGATTAACAATGGGGCTCGTAGTTCACTTATACTTGGAAAACAAAAAATTGGCGAATTGTACAGTTTGGATGCTTTGCATATATGTTTCTTAGACTATATAGAAGCAATATATACAATGATTTCAACCGTACACCTATTCCATTCATTGTTCTACTTGTCGAAATTTACAAATAATTTCCGTTAAAGGATTAACAATGGGGCTCGTAGTTCACTAAAATTTGAAGATCAAAAAATTGGCGATTGTTACTGTTTAGATGCTTTGCATATAGGTTTCGTAGACTATATAGAAGCAACACATACAAAGATTTCAACCGCCTACCTGTTCTATTCATTGTTCTACTTGTAGAAAGTTACAAATAATTTCCGTTTCATGATTATCAATGGGGCTCGTTGTTCACTTAAACTTGAAGAACAAGAAATTGGCGAATGGTACTGTTTGGATGCTTTGCATATATGTTTCTTAGATTATATAGAAGCAATATATACAAAGATTTCAACCGTCTACCTGTTCCATTCATTGTTCTACTTGTCGAAAATTACAAATAATTTCCTTTAAAGGATTAACAATGGGGCTCGTAGTTCACTTAAACTTGAAGAACAAGAAATTGGCGAATTGTACTGTTTGGATGCTTTGCATATATGTTTCGTAGATTATATAGAAGCAATATATACAATTATTTCAACCGTCTACCTGATCCATTCATTGTTCTACTTGTCGAAATTTACAAATAATTTCCTTTAAAGGATTAACAGTGTGGCTCGTAGTTCACTTAAACTTGAAGAACAAAAAATTGGCGAATTGTACTGTTTGGATGCTTTGCATATATGTTTCTTAGACTATTTAGAAGCAATATATAGAAAGATTTCACCCGTCTACCTGTACTATTCATTGTTCTACTTGTAGAAAGTTACAAATAATTTCCATTTCATGATTATCAATGGGGCCCGCTGTTCACTTAAACTTGAAGATCAAAAAATTGGCGATTGTTACTGTTTAGATGCTTTGCATATAAGTTTCTTAGACTATATAGAAGCAACATATACAAAGATTTCAACCGTCTACCTGTTCTATTCATTGTTCTACTTGTAGAAAGTTACAAATAATTTCCGTTAAAGTATTAAAAATGGGGCTCGTAGTTCATTTAAACTTGAAGAACAAAAAATTGGCGGATGGTACTGTTTGGATGCTTTGAATATATGTTTCTTATATTATATAGAAGCAATATATACAAATATTTCAACCGTCTACCTGTTCCATTCATTGTTCTACTTGTCTAAAGATACAAATAATTTCCGATAAAGGATTAACAATGGGGATCATTGTTCACTTAAACTTGAAGGACAAAAAATTGGCGAATGGTACTGTTTGGATGCTTTGCATATATGTTTCTTAGACTATATGGAAGCAATATATACAAAGATTTCAACCGTCTACGTGTTGCAATCGTTGTTCTACTTGTAGAAAGTTACAATTAATTTCCGCTAAAGGATTAACAATGGGGCTCGTAGTTCACTTAAACTTGAAGAACAAAAAATTGGCGAATGGTACTGTTTGGATGCTTTGCATATATGTTTCTTAGACTATATAGAAGCAATATATACAAAGATTTCAACCGTCTACCTGTTCCATTCTTTGTTCTACTTGTCGAAATTTACAAATAATTTCCTTTAAAGGATTAACAATGGGGCTCGTAGTTCACTTATACTTGGAAAACAAAAAATTGGCGAATTGTACTGTTTGGATGCTTTGCATATATGTTTCTTAGACTATATAGAAGCAATATATACAAAGATTTCAACCGTCTACGTGTTGCAATCGTTGTTCTACTTGTAGAAATTTACAATTAATTTCCGCTAAAGGATTAACAATGGGGCTCGTAGTTCACTTAAACTTGAAGAACAAAAAATTGGCGAATGGTACTGTTTGGATGCTTTGCATATATGTTTCTTAGACTATATAGAAGCAATATATACAAAGATTTCAACCGTCTACCTGTTCCATTCTTTGTTCTACTTGTCGAAATTTACAAATAATTTCCTTTAAAGGATTAACAATGGGGCTCGTAGTTCACTTAAACTTGAAGAACAAAAAATTGGCGAATGGTACTGTTTGGATGCTTTGCATATATGTTTCTTAGACTATATGGAAGCAATATATACAAAGATTTCAACCGTCTACGTGTTGCAATCGTTGTTCTACTTGTAGAAAGTTACAATTAATTTCCGCTAAAGGATTAACAATGGGGCTCGTAGTTCACTTAAACTTGAAGAACAAAAAATTGGCGAATGGTACTGTTTGGATGCTTTGCATATATGTTTCTTAGACTATATAGAAGCAATATATACAAAGATTTCAACCGTCTACCTGTTCCATTCTTTGTTCTACTTGTCGAAATTTACAAATAATTTCCTTTAAAGGATTAACAATGGGGCTCGTAGTTCACTTATACTTGGAAAACAAAAAATTGGCGAATTGTACTGTTTGGATGCTTTGCATATATGTTTCTTAGACTATATAGAAGCAATAAATACAAAGATTTCAACCGTCTACCTATTCCATTCATTGTTCTACTTGTCGAAATTTACAAATAATTTCCGTTAAAGGATTAACAATGGGGATCGTAGTTCACTTAAATTTGAAGATCAAAAAATTGGCGATTGTTACTGTTTAGATGCTTTGCATATAGGTTTCGTAGACTATATAGAAGCAACACATACAAAGATTTCAACCGCCTACCTGTTCTATTCATTGTTCTACTTGTAGAAAGTTACAAATAATTTCCGTTTCATGATTATCAATGGGGCTCGTTGTTCACTTAAACTTGAAGAACAAGAAATTGGCGAATGGTACTGTTTGGATGCTTTGCATATATGTTTCTTAGATTATATAGAAGCAATATATACAAAGATTTCAACCGTCTACCTGTTCCATTCATTGTTCTACTTGTCGAAAATTACAAATAATTTCCTTTAAAGGATTAACAATGGGGCTCGTAGTTCACTTAAACTTGAAGAACAAGAAATTGGCGAATTGTACTGTTTGGATGCTATGCATATATGTTTCGTCGATTATATAGAAGCAATATATACAATTATTTCAACCGTCTACCTGATCCATTCATTGTTCTACTTGTCGAAATTTACAAATAATTTCCTTTAAAGGATTAACAGTGTGGCTCGTAGTTCACTTAAACTTGAAGAACAAAAAATTGGCGAATTGTACTGTTTGGATGCTTTGCATATATGTTTCTTAGACTATTTAGAAGCAATATATAGAAAGATTACACCCGTCTACCTGTACTATTCATTGTTCTACTTGTAGAAAGTTACAAATAATTTCCATTTCATGATTATCAATGGGGCCCGCTGTTCACTTAAACTTGAAGATCAAAAAATTGGCGATTGTTACTGTTTGGATGCTTGGCATATTTGTTTCTTAGACTATATAGAAGCAATATATACAAAGATTTCAACCGTCTACCTGTTCCATTCTTTGTTCTACTTGTCGAAATTTACAAATAATTTCCTTTAAAGGATTAACAATGGGGCTCGTAGTTCACTTATACTTGGAAAACAAAAAATTGGCGAATTGTACTGTTTGGATGCTTTGCATATATGTTTCTTAGACTATATAGAAGCAATATATACAATGATTTCAACCGTCTACCTATTCCATTCATTGTTCTACTTGCCGAAATTTACAAATAATTTCCGTTAAAGGATTAACAATGGGGCTCGTAGTTCACTTAAATTTGAAGATCAAAAAATTGGCGATTGTTACTGTTTAGATGCTTTGCATATAGGTTTCGTAGACTATATAGAAGCAACACATACAAAGATTTCAACCGCCTACCTGTTCTATTCATGGTTCTACTTGTAGAAAGTTACAAATAATTTCCGTTTCATGATTATCAATGGGGCTCGTTGTTCACTTAAACTTGAAGAACAAGAAATTGGCGAATGGTACTGTTTGGATGCTTTGCTTATATGTTTCTTAGATTATATAGAAGCAATATATACAAAGATTTCAACCGTCTACCTGTTCCATTCATTGTTCTACTTGTCGAAAATTACAAATAATTTCCTTTAAAGGATTAACAATGGGGCTCGTAGTTCACTTAAACTTGAAGAACAAGAAATTGGCGAATTGTACTGTTTGGATGCTTTGCATATATGTTTCGTAGATTATATAGAAGCAATATATACAATTATTTCAACCGTCTACCTGATCCATTCATTGTTCTACTTGTCGAAATTTACAAATAATTTCCTTTAAAGGATTAACAGTGTGGCTCGTAGTTCACTTAAACTTGAAGAACAAAAAATTGGCGAATTGTACTGTTTGGATGCTTTGCATATATGTTTCTTAGAATATTTAGAAGCAATATATAGAAAGATTTCTCCCGTCTACCTGTACTATTCATTGTTCAACTTGTAGAAAGTTACAAATAATTTCCATTTCATGATTATCAATGGGGCCCGCTGTTCACTTAAACTTGAAGATCAAAAAATTGGCGATTGTTACTGTTTAGATGCTTTGCATATAAGTTTCTTAGACTATATAGAAGCAACATATACAAAGATTTCAACCGTCTACCTGTTCTATTCATTGTTCTACTTGTAGAAAGTTACAAATAATTTCCGTTAAAGTATTAAAAATGGGGCTCGTAGTTCACTTAAACTTGAAGATCAAATAATTGGCGAATTGTACTGTTTGGATGCTTTGCATATATGTTTCTTAGACTATTTAGAAGCAATATATAGAAAGATTTCACCCGTCTACCTGTACTATTCATTGTTCTACTTGTAGAAAGTTACAAATAATTTCCATTTCATGATTATCAATGGGGCTCGCTGTTCACTTAAACTTGAAGATCTAAAAATTGGCGATTGTTACTGTTTAGATGCTTTGCATATAGGTTTCTTAGACTATATAGAAGCAACATATACAAAGATTTCAACCGTCTACCTGTTCTATTCATTGTTCTACTTGTAGAAAGTTACAAATAATTTCCATTTCGTGATTATCAATGGGGCTCGCTGTTCACTTAAACTTGAAGATCAAAAAATTAGCGATTGTTACTGTTTAGATGCTTTGCATATAGATTTCTTAGACTCTATAGAAGCAACATATACAAAGATTTCAACCGTCTACCTGTTCTATTCATTGTTCTACTTGTAGAAATTTACAAATAATTTCCGTTAAAGGATTAACAATTGGGCTCGTAGTTCACTTAAACTTGAAGATCAAAAAATTGGCGAATGGTACTGTTTGGATGCTTTGCATATATGTTTCTTAGATTATATAGTAGCAATATATACAAAGATTTCAACCGTCTACCTGTTCCATTCATTGTTCTACTTGTCGAAATTTACAAATAATTTCCTTTAAAGGATTAACAATGGGGCTCGTAGTTCACTTAAACTTGAAGAACAAAAAATTGGCGAATGGTACTGTTTGGATGCTTTGCATATATGTTTCTTAGACTATATAGAAGCAATATATACAAAGATTTCAACCGTCTACCTGTTCCATTCTTTGTTCTACTTGTCGAAATTTACAAATAATTTCCTTTAAAGGATTAACAATGGGGCTCGTAGTTCACTTATACTTGGAAAACAAAAAATTGGCGAATTGTACTGTTTGGATGCTTTGCATATATGTTTCTTAGACTATATAGAAGCAATATATACAATGATTTCAACCGTCTACCTATTCCATTCATTGTTCTACTTGCCGAAATTTACAAATAATTTCCGTTAAAGGATTAACAATGGGGCTCGTAGTTCACTTAAATTTGAAGATCAAAAAATTGGCGATTGTTACTGTTTAGATGCTTTGCATATAGGTTTCGTAGACTATATAGAAGCAACACATACAAAGATTTCAACCGCCTACCTGTTCTATTCATGGTTCTACTTGTAGAAAGTTACAAATAATTTCCGTTTCATGATTATCAATGGGGCTCGTTGTTCACTTAAACTTGAAGAACAAGAAATTGGCGAATGGTACTGTTTGGATGCTTTGCATATATGTTTCTTAGATTATATAGAAGCAATATATACAAAGATTTCAACCGTCTACCTGTTCCATTCATTGTTCTACTTGTCGAAAATTACAAATAATTTCCTTTAAAGGATTAACAATGGGGCTCGTAGTTCACTTAAACTTGAAGAACAAGAAATTGGCGAATTGTACTGTTTGGATGCTTTGCATATATGTTTCGTAGATTATATAGAAGCAATATATACAATTATTTCAACCGTCTACCTGATCCATTCATTGTTCTACTTGTCGAAATTTAAAAATAATTTCCTTTAAAGGATTAACAGTGTGGCTCGTAGTTCACTTAAACTTGAAGAACAAAAAATTGGCGAATTGTACTGTTTGGATGCTTTGCATATATGTTTCTTAGACTATTTAGAAGCAATATATAGAAAGATTTCACCCGTCTAACTGTACTATTCATTGTTCTACATGTAGAAAGTTACAAATAATTTCCATTTCATGATTATCAATGGGGCCCGCTGTTCACTTAAACTTGAAGATCAAAAAATTGGCGATTGTTACTGTTTAGATGCTTTGCATATAAGTTTCTTAGACTATATAGAAGCAACATATACAAAGATTTCAACCGTCTACGTGTTCCAATCATTGTTCTACTTGTAGAAAGTTACAATTAATTTCCGTTAAAGGATTAACAATGGGGCTCGTAGTTCACTTAAACTTGTAGATCAAATAATTGGCGAATTGTACTGTTTGGACGCTTTGCATATATGTTTCTTAGACTATATAGAAGCAATATATACAATGATTTCAACCGTCTACCTGTTCCATTCATTGTTCTACTTTTCGAAATTTACAAATAATTTCCGTTAAAGTATTAAAAATGGGGCTCGTAGTTCACTTAAACTTGAAGATCAAATAATTGGCGAATTGTACTGTTTGGATGCTTTGCATATATGTTTCTTAGACTATTTAGAAGCAATATATAGAAAGATTTCACCCGTCTACCTGTACTATTCATTGTTCTACTTGTAGAAAGTTACAAATAATTTCCATTTCATGATTATCAATGGGGCTCGCTATTCACTTAAACTTGAAGATCAAAAAATTGGCGATTGTTACTGTTTAGATGCTTTGCATATAGGTTTCATAGACTATATAGAAGCAACATATACAAAAATTCCAACCGTCTACCTGTTCTATTCATTGTTCTACTTGTCGAAATTTACAAATAATTTCCTTTAAAGGATTAACAATGGGGCTCGTAGTTCACTTAAACTTGAAGATCAAATAATTGGCGAATTGTACTGTTTGGATGCTTTGCATATATGTTTCTTAGACTATTTAGAAGCAATATATAGAAAGATTTCACCCGTCTACCTGTACTATTCATTGTTCTACTTGTAGAAAGTTACAAATAATTACCGATAAACGATTAACCATTGGGGCTCATTGTTCACTTAAACTTGAAGAACAAAAAATTGGCGAATTGTACTGTTTGGATGCTTTGCATATATGTTTCTTAGACTATATAGAAGCAATATATACAATGATTTCAACCGTCTACCTGTTCCATTCATTGTTCTACTTTTCGAAATTTACAAATAATTTCCGTTAAAGTATTAAAAATGGGGCTCGTAGTTCACTTAAACTTGAAGATCAAATAATTGGCGAATTGTACTGTTTGGATGCTTTGCATATATGTTTCTTAGACTATTTAGAAGCAATATATAGAAAGATTTCACCCGTCTACCTGTACTATTCATTGTTCTACTTGTAGAAAGTTACAAATAATTTCCATTTCATGATTATCAATGGGGCTCGCTATTCACTTAAACTTGAAGATCAAAAAATTGGCGATTGTTACTGTTTAGATGCTTTGCATATAGGTTTCATAGACTATATAGAAGCAACATATACAAAGATTCCAACCGTCTACCTGTTCTATTCATTGTTCTACTTGTCGAAATTTACAAATAATTTCCTTTAAAGGATTAACAATGGGGCTCGTAGTTCACTTAAACTTGAAGATCAAATAATTGGCGAATTGTACTGTTTGGATGCTTTGCATATATGTTTCTTAGACTATTTAGAAGCAATATATAGAAAGATTTCACCCGTCTACCTGTACTATTCATTGTTCTACTTGTAGAAAGTTACAAATAATTTCCATTTCATGATTATCAATGGGGCTCGCTGTTCACTTAAACTTGAAGATCTAAAAATTGGCGATTGTTACCGTTTAGATGCTTTGCATATAGGTTTCTTAGACTATATAGAAGCAACATATACAAAGATTTCAACCGTCTACCTGTTCTATTCATTGTTCTACTTGTCGAAATTTACAAATAATTTCCTTTAAAGGATTAACAATGGGGCTCGTTGTTCACTCAAACTTGAAGAACAATAAATTGGGGAATTGTACTGTTTGGATGCTTTGCATATATGTTTCTTAGACTATATAGACGCAATATATACAAGGATTTCAAACGTCTACCTGTTCCATTCATTGTTCTACTTGTCGAAAGTTACAAATAATTTCAGATAAAGGATTAACAATGGGGCTCATTGTTCACTTAAACTTGAAGAACAAAAAATTGTCGAATTGTACTATTTGCATGCTTTGCATATATGTTTCTTAGACTATATAGAAGCAATATATACAATGATTTCAACAGTCTACCTGTTCCATTCAGTGTTCTACTTGTCGAAATTTACAAATAATTTCCTTTAAAGGATTAACAATGGGGATCGTAGTTTACTTAATCTTGAGGAACAAAAAATTGGCGAATTGTACTGTTTGGATGCTTTGCATATATGTTTCTTAGGCTATACTGAAGCAATATATACAATGATTTCAACCGTCTACCTGTTCCATTCATTGTTTTACTTGTCGAAAGTTACAAATAATTTCCGATAAAGGATTAACCATTCGGGCTCATTATTCACTTAAACATGAAGAACAAAAAATTGGCGAATTGTACTGTTTGGATGCTTTGCATATATGTTTCTTAGACTATATGGAAGCAATATATACAAAGATTTCAACCGTCTACCTGTTCCATTCATTGTTCTACTTGTCGAAAATTACAAATAATTTCCGATAAAGGATTAACCATTGGGGCTCATTGTTCACTAAACTTGAAGAACAAAAAATTGTCGAATTGTACTGTTTGGATGCTTTGCATATATGTTTCTTAGACTATATAGAAGCAATATATACAATGATTTCAACCGTCTACCTGTTCCATTCATTGTTCTACTTTTCGAAATTTACAAATAATTTCCGATAAAGGATTAACCATTCGGGCTCATTATTCACTTAAACATGAAGAACAAAAAATCGGCGAATTGTACTGTTTGGATGCTTTGCATATATGTTTCTTAGACTATTTAGAAGCAATATATAGAAAGATTTCACCCGTCTACCTGTACTATTCATTGTTCTACTTGTAGAAAGTTACAAATAATTTCCATTTCATGATTATCAATGGGGCTCGCTATTCACTTAAACTTGAAGATCAAAAAATTGGCGATTGTTACTGTTTAGATGCTTTGCATATAGGTTTCATAGACTATATAGAAGCAACATATACAAAGATTCCAACCGTCTACCTGTTCTATTCATTGTTCTACTTGTCGAAATTTACAAATAATTTCCTTTAAAGGATTAACAATGGGGCTCGTTGTTCACTCAAACTTGAAAGACAATAAATTGGCGAATTGTACTGTTTGGATGCTTTGCATATATGTTTCTTAGATTATATAGAAGCAATATATACAAAGATTTCAACCGTCTACCTGTCCCATTCATTGTTCTACTTGTCGAAATTTACAAATAATTTCCTTTAAAGGATTAACAATGGGGCTCGTTGTTCACTTAAACTTGAAGAACAATAAATTGGCGAATTGTACTGTTTGGATGCTTTGCATATATGTTTCTTAGACTATATAGACGCAATATATACAAGGATTTCAACCGTCTACCTGTTCCATTCATTGTTCTACTTGTCGAAAGTTACAAATAATTACCGATAAAGGATTAACCATTGGGGCTCATTGTTCACTTAAACTTGAAGAACAAAAAATTGGCGAATTGTACTGTTTGGATGCTTTGCATATATGTTTCTTAGACTATATAGAAGCAATATATACAAAGATTTCAACCGTCTACCTGTTCCATTCATTGTTCTACTTGTCGAAAGTTACAAATAATTTCCGATGAAGGATTAACAATGGGGCTCGTAGTTCACTTAAACTTGAAGAACAAAAAATTGGCGAATTGTACTGTTTGGATGCTTTGCATATATGTTTCGTAGATTATATAGACGCAATATATACAAGGATTTCAACCGTCTACCTGTTCCATTCATTGTTCTACTTGTCGAAAGTTACAAATAATTTCCGATAAACGATTAACCATTGGGGCTCATTGTTCACTTAAACTTGAAGAACAAAAAATTGGCGAATTGTACTGTTTGGATGCTTTGCATATATGTTTCTTAGACTATATAGAAGCAATATATACAATGATTTCAACCGTCTACCTGTTCCATTCATTGTTCTACTTGTCGAAAGTTACAAATAATTTCTGATAAAGGATTAACAATGGGTCTCATTGTTCACTTAAACTTGAAGATCAAAAAATTGGCGAATGGTACTGCTTGGATGCTTTGCATATATGTTTCTTAGACTATATGGAAGCAATATATACAAAGATTTCAACCGTCTACGTGTTCCAATCATTGTTCTTCTTGTCGAAATTTACAAATAATTTCCTTTAAAGGATTAACAATGGGGCTCGTAGTTCACTTGAACTTGAAGAACAAAAAATTGGCGAATGGTACTGTTTGGATGCTTTGCATATATGTTTCTTAGACTATATAAACGCAATATATACAAAGATTTCAACCGGCTACCTGTTCCATTCATTGTTCTACTTGTCGCAAGTTACAAATAATTTCTGATAAAGGATTAACAATGGGTCTCATTGTTCACTTAAACTTGAAGATCAAATAATTGGCGAATTGTACTGTTTGGATGATTTGCAGATCTGTTTCTTAGACTATATAGAAGCACTATATACAATGATTTCAACCGTCTACCTGTTCCATTCATTGTTCTACTTGTCGGAAGTTACAAATAATTTCCGTTAAGGGATTAACAATGGGGATCGTAGTTTACTTAAACTTGAAGAACAAGAAATTGGCGAATTGTACTGTTTGGATGCTTTGCATATATGTTTCTTAGACTATATAGAAGCAATATATACAATGATTTCAACCGTCTACCTATTCCATTCATTGTTCTACTTGCCGAAATTTACAAATAATTTCCTTTAAAGGATTAACAATGGGGCTCGTAGTTCACTTAAACTTGAAGAACAAAAAATTGGCGAATGGTACTGTTTGGATGCTTTGAATATATGTTTCTTATATTATATAGAAGCAATATATACAAATATTTCAACCGTCTACCTGTTCCATTCATTGTTCTACTTGTCGAAAGTTACAAATAATTTCCGATAAAGGATTAACAATGGGGCTCATTGTTCACTTAAACTTGAAGGACAAAAAATTGGCGAATGGTACTGTTTGGATGCTTTGCATATATGTTTCTTAGACTATATGGAAGCAACATATACAAAGATTTCAACCGTCTACTTGTTGCAATCATTGTTCTACTTGTAGAAAGTTACAATTAATTTCCGTTAAAGGATTAACAATGGGGCTCGTAGTTCACTTAAACTTGAAGAACAAAAAATTGGCGAATTGTACTGTTTGGATGCTTTGCATATATGTTTCTTAGACTATACTGAAGCAATATATACAATGATTTCAACCGTCTACCTGTTCCATTCATTGTTCTACTTGTCGAAAGTTACAAATAATTTCCGATAAAGGATTAACCATTGGGGCTCATTGTTCACTTAAACTTGAAGAACAAAAAATTGGCGAGTGGTACTGTTTGGATCCTTTGCATATATGTTTCTTAGACTATATAGAAGCAATATATACATTGATTTCAACCGTCTACCTGTTCCATTCATTGTTCTACTTGTCGAAAGTTACAAATAATTTCCGATAAAGGATTAACCATTGGGGCTCGTTGTTCACTTAAACTTGAAGAACAAAAAATTGGCGAATGGTACTGTTTGGATGCTTTGCATATATGTTTCTTAGACTATATAGAAGCAATATATACATTGATTTCAACCGGCTACCTGTTCCATTCATTGTTCTACTTGTCGCAAGTTACAAATAATTTCCGTTAAAGTATTAACAATGGGGCTCGTAGTTCATTTAAACTTGAAGATCAAATAATTGACGAATTGTACTGTTTGGATGCTTTGCATATATGTTTCTTAGACTATATAGAAGCAATATATACATTGATTTCAACCGGCTACCTGTTCCATTCATTGTTCTACTTGTCGCAAGTTACAAATAATTTCCGTTAAAGTATTAACAATGGGGCTCGTAGTTCATTTAAACTTGAAGATCAAATAATTGACGAATTGTACTGTTTGGATTCTTTGCATATATGTTTCTTAGACTATGCAGAAGCAATATATACAATGATTTCAACAGTCTACCTGTTCCATTCATTGTTCTACATGTTGAAATTTACAAATAATTTCCTTTAAAGGATTAACAATGGGGCTCGTAGTTCACTTAAACTTGAAGATCAAAAAATTGGCGAATGGTACTGTTTGGATGCTTTGCATATATGTTTCTTAGATTATATAGTAGCAATATATATAAAAATTTCAACCGTCTACCTGTTCCATTCATTGTTCTACTTGTCGAAATTTACAAATAATTTCCTTTAAAGGATTAACAATGGGGCTCGTTGTTCACTTAAACTTGAAGAACAATAAATTGGCGAATTGTACTGTTTGGATGCTTTGCATATATGTTTCTTAGACTATATAGACGCAATATATACAAGGATTTCAACCGTCTACCTGTTCCATTCATTGTTCTACTTGTCGAAAGTTACAAATAATTACCGATAAACGATTAACCATTGGGGCTCATTGTTCACTTAAACTTGAAGAACAAAAAATTGGCGAATTGTACTGTTTGGATGCTTTGCATATATGTTTCTTAGACTATATAGAAGCAATATATACAATGATTTCAACCGTCTACCTGTTCCATTCATTGTTCTACTTGTCGAAAGTTACAAATAATTTCTGATAAAGGATTAACAATGGGTCTCATTGTTCACTTAAACTTGAAGATCAAAAAATTGGCGAATGGTACTGCTTGGATGCTTTGCATATATGTTTCTTAGACTATATGGAAGCAATATATACAAAGATTTCAACCGTCTACGTGTTCCAATCATTGTTCTTCTTGTCGAAATTTACAAATAATTTCCTTTAAAGGATTAACAATGGGGCTCGTAGTTCACTTGAACTTGAAGAACAAAAAATTGGCGAATGTTACTGTTTAGATGCTTTGCATATATGTTTCTTAGACTATATAGAAGCAATATATACAAAGATTTCAACCGTCTACGTGTTCCAATCATTGTTCTACTTGTCGAAATTTACAAATAATTTCCTTTAAAGGATTAACAATGGGGCTCGTTGTTCACTTAAACTTGAAGAACAATAAATTCGCGAATTGTACTGTTTGGATGCTTTGCATATATGTTTCTTAGACTATATAGAAGAAATATATACATTGATTTCAACCGGCTACCTGTTCCATTCATTGTTCTACTTGTCGCAAGTTACAAATAATTTCCGTTAAAGTATTAACAATGGGGCTCGTAGTTCACTTAAACTTGAAGATCAAATAATTGGCGAATTGTACTGTTTGGATTCTTTGCATATATGTTTCTTAGACTATACAGAAGCAATATATACAATGATTTCAACAGTCTACCTGTTCCATTCATTGTTCTACTTGTTGAAATTTACAAATAATTTCCTTTAAAGGATTACCAATGGGGCTCGTAGTTCACTTAAACTTGAAGATCAAAAAATTGGCGAATGGTACTGTTTGGATGCTTTGCATATATGTTTCTTATATTATATAGTAGCAATATATACAAAGATTTCAACCGTCTACCTGTTCCATTCATTGTTCTACTTGTCGAAATTTACAAATAATTTCCTTTAAAGGATTAACAATGGGGCTCGTTGTTCACTTAAACTTGAAGAACAATAAATTGGCGAATTGTACTGTTTGGATGCTTTGCATATATGTTTCTTAGACTATATAGACGCAATATATACAAGGATTTCAACCGTCTACCTGTTCCATTCATTGTTCTACTTGTCGAAAGTTACAAATAATTTCCGATAAACGATTAACCATTGGGGCTCATTGTTCACTTAAACTTGAAGAACAAAAAATTGGCGAATTGTACTGTTTGGATGCTTTGCATATATGTTTCTTAGACTATATAGAAGCAATATATACAATGATTTCAACCGTCTACCTGTTCCATTCATTGTTCTACTTGTCGAAAGTTACAAATAATTTCTGATAAAGGATTAACAATGGGTCTCATTGTTCACTTAAACTTGAAGATCAAAAAATTGGCGAATGGTACTGCTTGGATGCTTTGCATATATGTTTCTTAGACTATATGGAAGCAATATATACAAAGATTTCAACCGTCTACGTGTTCCAATCATTGTTCTTCTTGTCGAAATTTACAAATAATTTCCTTTAAAGGATTAACAATGGGGCTCGTAGTTCACTTGAACTTGAAGAACAAAAAATTGGCGAATGGTACTGTTTGGATGCTTTGCATATATGTTTCTTAGACTATATAAACGCAATATATACAAAGATTTCAACCGGCTACCTGTTCCATTCATTGTTCTACTTGTCGAAATTTACAAATAATTTCCTTTAAAGGATTAACAATGGGGCTCGTTGTTCACTTAAACTTGAAGAACAATAAATTGGCGAATTGTACTGTTTGGATGCTTTGCATATATGTTTCTTAGACTATATAGACGCAATATATACAAGGATTTCAACCGTCTACCTGTTCCATTCATTGTTCTACTTGTCGAAAGTTACAAATAATTTCCGATAAAGGATTAACAATGGGTCTCATTGTTCACTTAAACTTGAAGAACAAAAAATTGTCGAATGGTACTGTTTGGATGCTTTGCATATATGTTTCTTAGACTATATGGAAGCAATATATACAAAGATTTCAACCGTCTACGTGTTCCAATCATTGTTCTACTTGTCGAAATTTACAAATAATTTCCTTTAAAGGATTAACAATGCGGCTCGTAGTTCACTTGAACTTGAAGAACAAAAAATTGGCGAATGGTACTGTTTGGATGCTTTGCATATATGTTTGCTAGACTATATAAACGCAATATATACAAAGATTTCAACCGTCTACCTGTTCCATTCATTGTTCTACTTGTCGAAAGTTACAAATAATTTCCGATAAAGGATTAACCATTGGGGCTCGTTGTTCACTTAAACTTGAAGAACAAAAAATTGGCGAATGGTACTGTTTGGATGCTTTGCATATATGTTTCTTAGACTATATAGATGCAATATATACATTGATTTCAACCGGCTACCTGTTCCATTCATTGTTCTACTTGTCGCAAGTTACAAATAATTTCCGTTAAAGTATTAACAATGGGGCTCGTAGTTCACTTAAACTTGAAGATCAAATAATTGACGAATTGTACTGTTTGGATTCTTTGCATGTATGTTTCTTAGACTATACAGAAGCAATATATACAATGATTTCAACAGTCTACCTGTTCCATTCATTGTTCTACTTGTTGAAATTTACAAACAAATTCCTTTAAAGGATTAACAATGGGGCTCGTAGTTCACTTAAACTTGAAGATCAAAAAATTGGCGAATGGTACTGTTTGGATGCTTTGCATATATGTTTCTTAGATTATATAGTAGCAATATATACAAAGATTTCAACCGTCTACCTGTTCCATTCATTGTTCTACTTGTCGAAATTTACAAATAATTTCCTTTAAAGGATTAACAATGGGGCTCGTTGTTCACTTAAACGTGAAGAACAATAAATTGGCGAATTGTACTGTTTGGATGCTTTGCATATATATTTCTTAGACTATATAGAAGCAATATATACAAAGATTTCAACCGTCTACGTGTTCCAATCATTGTTCTACTTGTCGAAATTTACAAATAATTTCCTTTAAAGGATTAACAATGGGGCTCGTTGTTCACTTAAACTTGAAGAACAATAAATTCGCGAATTGTACTGTTTGGATGCTTTGCATATATGTTTCTTAGACTATATAGAAGCAATATATACAAAGATTTCAACCGTCTACGTGTTCCAATCATTGTTCTACTTGTCGAAATTTACAAATAATTTCCTTTAAAGGATTAACAATGGGGCTCGTTGTTCACTTAAACTTGAAGAACAATAAATTCGCGAATTGTACTGTTTGGATGCTTTGCATATATGTTTCTTAGATTATATAGAAGCAATATATACATTGATTTCAACCGGCTACCTGTTCCATTCATTGTTCTACTTGTCGCAAGTTACAAATAATTTCCGTTAAAGTATTAACAATGGGGCTCGTAGTTCACTTAAACTTGAAGATCAAATAATTGGCGAATTGTACTGTTTGGATTCTTTGCATATATGTTTCTTAGACTATACAGAAGCAATATATACAAAGATTTCAACCGTCTACCTGTTCCATTCATTGTTCTACTTGTCGAAAGTTACAAATAATTTCCGATAAACGATTAACCATTGGGTCTCATTGTTCACTTAAACTTGAAGAACAAAAAATTGGCGAATGGTACTGTTTGGATGATTTGCATATATGTTTCTTAGACTATATGGAAGCAATATATACAAAGATTTCAACCGTCTACGTGTTCCAATCATTGTTCTACTTGTCGAAATTTACAAATAATTTCCTTTAAAGGATTAACAATGGGGCTCGTAGTTCACTTGAACTTGAAGAACAAAAAATTGGCGAATGGTACTGTTTGGATGCTTTGCATATATGTTTCTTAGACTATATAGAAGCAATATATACATTGATTTCAACCGGCTACCTGTTCCATTCATTGTTCTACTTGTCGCAAGTTACAAATAATTTCCGTTAAAGTATTAACAATGGGGCTCGTAGTTCATTTAAACTTGAAGATCAAATAATTGACGAATTGTACTGTTTGGATGCTTTGCATATATGTTTCTTAGACTATATAGAAGCAATATATACATTGATTTCAACCGGCTACCTGTTCCATTCATTGTTCTACTTGTCGCAAGTTACAAATAATTTCCGTTAAAGTATTAACAATGGGGCTCGTAGTTCATTTAAACTTGAAGATCAAATAATTGACGAATTGTACTGTTTGGATTCTTTGCATATATGTTTCTTAGACTATGCAGAAGCAATATATACAATGATTTCAACAGTCTACCTGTTCCATTCATTGTTCTACTTGTTGAAATTTACAAATAATTTCCTTTAAAGGATTAACAATGGGGCTCGTAGTTCACTTAAACTTGAAGATCAAAAAATTGGCGAATGGTACTGTTTGGATGCTTTGCATATATGTTTCTTAGATTATATAGTAGCAATATATATAAAAATTTCAACCGTCTACCTGTTCCATTCATTGTTCTACTTGTCGAAATTTACAAATAATTTCCTTTAAAGGATTAACAATGGGGCTCGTTGTTCACTTAAACTTGAAGAACAATAAATTGGCGAATTGTACTGTTTGGATGCTTTGCATATATGTTTCTTAGACTATATAGACGCAATATATACAAGGATTTCAACCGTCTACCTGTTCCATTCATTGTTCTACTTGTCGAAAGTTACAAATAATTACCGATAAACGATTAACCATTGGGGCTCATTGTTCACTTAAACTTGAAGAACAAAAAATTGGCGAATTGTACTGTTTGGATGCTTTGCATATATGTTTCTTAGACTATATAGAAGCAATATATACAATGATTTCAACCGTCTACCTGTTCCATTCATTGTTCTACTTGTCGAAAGTTACAAATAATTTCTGATAAAGGATTAACAATGGGTCTCATTGTTCACTTAAACTTGAAGATCAAAAAATTGGCGAATGGTACTGCTTGGATGCTTTGCATATATGTTTCTTAGACTATATGGAAGCAATATATACAAAGATTTCAACCGTCTACGTGTTCCAATCATTGTTCTTCTTGTCGAAATTTACAAATAATTTCCTTTAAAGGATTAACAATGGGGCTCGTAGTTCACTTGAACTTGAAGAACAAAAAATTGGCGAATGGTACTGTTTGGATGCTTTGCATATATGTTTCTTAGACTATATAAACGCAATATATACAAAGATTTCAACCGGCTACCTGTTCCATTCATTGTTCTACTTGTCGCAAGTTACAAATAATTTCTGATAAAGGATTAACAATGGGTCTCATTGTTCACTTAAACTTGAAGATCAAATAATTGGCGAATTGTACTGTTTGGATGATTTGCAGATGTGTTTCTTAGACTATATAGAAGCACTATATACAATGATTTCAACCGTCTACCTGTTCCATTCATTGTTCTACTTGTCGGAAGTTACAAATAATTTCCGTTAAGGGATTAACAATGGGGATCGTAGTTTACTTAAACTTGAAGAACAAGAAATTGGCGAATTGTACTGTTTGGATGCTTTGCATATATGTTTCTTAGACTATATAGAAGCAATATATACAATGATTTCAACCGTCTACCTATTCCATTCATTGTTCTACTTGCAGAAATTTACAAATAATTTCCTTTAAAGGATTAACAATGGGGCTCGTAGTTCACTTAAACTTGAAGAACAAAAAATTGGCGAATGGTACTGTTTGGATGCTTTGAATATATGTTTCTTATATTATATAGAAGCAATATATACAAATATTTCAACCGTCTACCTGTTCCATTCATTGTTCTACTTGTCGAAAGTTACAAATAATTTCCGATAAAGGATTAACAATGGGGCTCATTGTTCACTTAAACTTGAAGGACAAAAAATTGGCGAATGGTACTGTTTGGATGCTTTGCATATATGTTTCTTAGACTATATGGAAGCAACATATACAAAGATTTCAACCGTCTACTTGTTGCAATCATTGTTCTACTTGTAGAAAGTTACAATTAATTTCCGTTAAAGGATTAACAATGGGGCTCGTAGTTCACTTAAACTTGAAGAACAAAAAATTGGCGAATTGTACTGTTTGGATGCTTTGCATATATGTTTCTTAGACTATACTGAAGCAATATATACAATGATTTCAACCGTCTACCTGTTCCATTCATTGTTCTACTTGTCGAAAGTTACAAATAATTTCCGATAAAGGATTAACCATTGGGGCTCATTGTTCACTTAAACTTGAAGAACAAAAAATTGGCGAGTGGTACTGTTTGGATCCTTTGCATATATGTTTCTTAGACTATATAGAAGCAATATATACATTGATTTCAACCGGCTACCTGTTCCATTCATTGTTCTACTTGTCGCAAGTTACAAATAATTTCCGTTAAAGTATTAACAATGGGGCTCGTAGTTCATTTAAACTTGAAGATCAAATAATTGACGAATTGTACTGTTTGGATGCTTTGCATATATGTTTCTTAGACTATATAGAAGCAATATATACATTGATTTCAACCGGCTACCTGTTCCATTCATTGTTCTACTTGTCGCAAGTTACAAATAATTTCCGTTAAAGTATTAACAATGGGGCTCGTAGTTCATTTAAACTTGAAGATCAAATAATTGACGAATTGTACTGTTTGGATTCTTTGCATATATGTTTCTTAGACTATGCAGAAGCAATATATACAATGATTTCAACAGTCTACCTGTTCCATTCATTGTTCTACTTGTTGAAATTTACAAATAATTTCCTTTAAAGGATTAACAATGGGGCTCGTAGTTCACTTAAACTTGAAGATCAAAAAATTGGCGAATGGTACTGTTTGGATGCTTTGCAAATATGTTTCTTAGATTATATAGTAGCAATATATATAAAAATTTCAACCGTCTACCTGTTCCATTCATTGTTCTACTTGTCGAAATTTACAAATAATTTCCTTTAAAGGATTAACAATGGGGCTCGTTGTTCACTTAAACTTGAAGAACAATAAATTGGCGAATTGTACTGTTTAGATGCTTTGCATATATGTTTCTTAGACTATATAGAAGCAATATATACAAAGATTTCAACCGTCTACGTGTTCCAATCATTGTTCTACTTGTCGAAATTTACAAATAATTTCCTTTAAAGGATTAACAATGGGGCTCGTTGTTCACTTAAACTTGAAGAACAATAAATTCGCGAATTGTACTGTTTGGATGCTTTGCATATATGTTTCTTAGACTATATAGAAGAAATATATACATTGATTTCAACCGGCTACCTGTTCCATTCATTGTTCTACTTGTCGCAAGTTACAAATAATTTCCGTTAAAGTATTAACAATGGGGCTCGTAGTTCACTTAAACTTGAAGATCAAATAATTGGCGAATTGTACTGTTTGGATTCTTTGCATATATGTTTCTTAGACTATACAGAAGCAATATATACAATGATTTCAACAGTCTACCTGTTCCATTCATTGTTCTACTTGTTGAAATTTACAAATAATTTCCTTTAAAGGATTAACAATGGGGCTCGTAGTTCACTTAAACTTGAAGATCAAAAAATTGGCGAATGGTACTGTTTGGATGCTTTGCATATATGTTTCTTAGATTATATAGTAGCAATATATATAAAAATTTCAACCGTCTACCTGTTCCATTCATTGTTCTACTTGTCGAAATTTACAAATAATTTCCTTTAAAGGATTAACAATGGGGCTCGTTGTTCACTTAAACTTGAAGAACAATAAATTGGCGAATTGTACTGTTTGGATGCTTTGCATATATGTTTCTTAGACTATATAGACGCAATATATACAAGGATTTCAACCGTCTACCTGTTCCATTCATTGTTCTACTTGTCGAAAGTTACAAATAATTACCGATAAACGATTAACCATTGGGGCTCATTGTTCACTTAAACTTGAAGAACAAAAAATTGGCGAATTGTACTGTTTGGATGCTTTGCATATATGTTTCTTAGACTATATAGAAGCAATATATACAATGATTTCAACCGTCTACCTGTTCCATTCATTGTTCTACTTGTCGAAAGTTACAAATAATTTCTGATAAAGGATTAACAATGGGTCTCATTGTTCACTTAAACTTGAAGATCAAAAAATTGGCGAATGGTACTGCTTGGATGCTTTGCATATATGTTTCTTAGACTATATGGAAGCAATATATACAAAGATTTCAACCGTCTACGTGTTCCAATCATTGTTCTTCTTGTCGAAATTTACAAATAATTTCCTTTAAAGGATTAACAATGGGGCTCGTAGTTCACTTGAACTTGAAGAACAAAAAATTGGCGAATGGTACTGTTTGGATGCTTTGCATATATGTTTCTTAGACTATATAAACGCAATATATACAAAGATTTCAACCGGCTACCTGTTCCATTCATTGTTCTACTTGTCGCAAGTTACAAATAATTTCTGATAAAGGATTAACAATGGGTCTCATTGTTCACTTAAACTTGAAGATCAAATAATTGGCGAATTGTACTGTTTGGATGATTTGCAGATGTGTTTCTTAGACTATATAGAAGCACTATATACAATGATTTCAACCGTCTACCTGTTCCATTCATTGTTCTACTTGTCGGAAGTTACAAATAATTTCCGTTAAGGGATTAACAATGGGGATCGTAGTTTACTTAAACTTGAAGAACAAGAAATTGGCGAATTGTACTGTTTGGATGCTTTGCATATATGTTTCTTAGACTATATAGAAGCAATATATACAATGATTTCAACCGTCTACCTATTCCATTCATTGTTCTACTTGCAGAAATTTACAAATAATTTCCTTTAAAGGATTAACAATGGGGCTCGTAGTTCACTTAAACTTGAAGAACAAAAAATTGGCGAATGGTACTGTTTGGATGCTTTGAATATATGTTTCTTATATTATATAGAAGCAATATATACAAATATTTCAACCGTCTACCTGTTCCATTCATTGTTCTACTTGTCGAAAGTTACAAATAATTTCCGATAAAGGATTAACAATGGGGCTCATTGTTCACTTAAACTTGAAGGACAAAAAATTGGCGAATGGTACTGTTTGGATGCTTTGCATATATGTTTCTTAGACTATATGGAAGCAACATATACAAAGATTTCAACCGTCTACTTGTTGCAATCATTGTTCTACTTGTAGAAAGTTACAATTAATTTCCGTTAAAGGATTAACAATGGGGCTCGTAGTTCACTTAAACTTGAAGAACAAAAAATTGGCGAATTGTACTGTTTGGATGCTTTGCATATATGTTTCTTAGACTATACTGAAGCAATATATACAATGATTTCAACCGTCTACCTGTTCCATTCATTGTTCTACTTGTCGAAAGTTACAAATAATTTCCGATAAAGGATTAACCATTGGGGCTCATTGTTCACTTAAACTTGAAGAACAAAAAATTGGCGAGTGGTACTGTTTGGATCCTTTGCATATATGTTTCTTAGACTATATAGAAGCAATATATACATTGATTTCAACCGGCTACCTGTTCCATTCATTGTTCTACTTGTCGCAAGTTACAAATAATTTCCGTTAAAGTATTAACAATGGGGCTCGTAGTTCATTTAAACTTGAAGATCAAATAATTGACGAATTGTACTGTTTGGATGCTTTGCATATATGTTTCTTAGACTATATAGAAGCAATATATACATTGATTTCAACCGGCTACCTGTTCCATTCATTGTTCTACTTGTCGCAAGTTACAAATAATTTCCGTTAAAGTATTAACAATGGGGCTCGTAGTTCATTTAAACTTGAAGATCAAATAATTGACGAATTGTACTGTTTGGATTCTTTGCATATATGTTTCTTAGACTATGCAGAAGCAATATATACAATGATTTCAACAGTCTACCTGTTCCATTCATTGTTCTACTTGTTGAAATTTACAAATAATTTCCTTTAAAGGATTAACAATGGGGCTCGTAGTTCACTTAAACTTGAAGATCAAAAAATTGGCGAATGGTACTGTTTGGATGCTTTGCAAATATGTTTCTTAGATTATATAGTAGCAATATATATAAAAATTTCAACCGTCTACCTGTTCCATTCATTGTTCTACTTGTCGAAATTTACAAATAATTTCCTTTAAAGGATTAACAATGGGGCTCGTTGTTCACTTAAACTTGAAGAACAATAAATTGGCGAATTGTACTGTTTAGATGCTTTGCATATATGTTTCTTAGACTATATAGAAGCAATATATACAAAGATTTCAACCGTCTACGTGTTCCAATCATTGTTCTACTTGTCGAAATTTACAAATAATTTCCTTTAAAGGATTAACAATGGGGCTCGTTGTTCACTTAAACTTGAAGAACAATAAATTCGCGAATTGTACTGTTTGGATGCTTTGCATATATGTTTCTTAGACTATATAGAAGAAATATATACATTGATTTCAACCGGCTACCTGTTCCATTCATTGTTCTACTTGTCGCAAGTTACAAATAATTTCCGTTAAAGTATTAACAATGGGGCTCGTAGTTCACTTAAACTTGAAGATCAAATAATTGGCGAATTGTACTGTTTGGATTCTTTGCATATATGTTTCTTAGACTATACAGAAGCAATATATACAATGATTTCAACAGTCTACCTGTTCCATTCATTGTTCTACTTGTTGAAATTTACAAATAATTTCCTTTAAAGGATTACCAATGGGGCTCGTAGTTCACTTAAACTTGAAGATCAAAAAATTGGCGAATGGTACTGTTTGGATGCTTTGCATATATGTTTCTTATATTATATAGTAGCAATATATACAAAGATTTCAACCGTCTACCTGTTCCATTCATTGTTCTACTTGTCGAAATTTACAAATAATTTCCTTTAAAGGATTAACAATGGGGCTCGTTGTTCACTTAAACTTGAAGAACAATAAATTGGCGAATTGTACTGTTTGGATGCTTTGCATATATGTTTCTTAGACTATATAGACGCAATATATACAAGGATTTCAACCGTCTACCTGTTCCATTCATTGTTCTACTTGTCGAAAGTTACAAATAATTTCCGATAAACGATTAACCATTGGGGCTCATTGTTCACTTAAACTTGAAGAACAAAAAATTGGCGAATTGTACTGTTTGGATGCTTTGCATATATGTTTCTTAGACTATATAGAAGCAATATATACAATGATTTCAACCGTCTACCTGTTCCATTCATTGTTCTACTTGTCGAAAGTTACAAATAATTTCTGATAAAGGATTAACAATGGGTCTCATTGTTCACTTAAACTTGAAGATCAAAAAATTGGCGAATGGTACTGCTTGGATGCTTTGCATATATGTTTCTTAGACTATATGGAAGCAATATATACAAAGATTTCAACCGTCTACGTGTTCCAATCATTGTTCTTCTTGTCGAAATTTACAAATAATTTCCTTTAAAGGATTAACAATGGGGCTCGTAGTTCACTTGAACTTGAAGAACAAAAAATTGGCGAATGGTACTGTTTGGATGCTTTGCATATATGTTTCTTAGACTATATAAACGCAATATATACAAAGATTTCAACCGGCTACCTGTTCCATTCATTGTTCTACTTGTCGAAAGTTACAAATAATTTCCGTTAAAGTATTAACAATGGGGCTCGTAGTTCACTTAAACTTGAAGATCAAATAATTGGCGAATTGTACTGTTTGGATTCTTTGCATATATGTTTCTTAGACTATATAGACGCAATATATACAAGGATTTCAACCGTCTACCTGTTCCATTCATTGTTCTACTTGTCGAAAGTTACAAATAATTTCCGATAAAGGATTAACAATGGGTCTCATTGTTCACTTAAACTTGAAGAACAAAAAATTGTCGAATGGTACTGTTTGGATGCTTTGCATATATGTTTCTTAGACTATATGGAAGCAATATATACAAAGATTTCAACCGTCTACGTGTTCCAATCATTGTTCTACTTGTCGAAATTTACAAATAATTTCCTTTAAAGGATTAACAATGCGGCTCGTAGTTCACTTGAACTTGAAGAACAAAAAATTGGCGAATGGTACTGTTTGGATGCTTTGCATATATGTTTGTTAGACTATATAAACGCAATATATACAAAGATTTCAACCGTCTACCTGTTCCATTCATTGTTCTACTTGTCGAAAGTTACAAATAATTTCCGATAAAGGATTAACCATTGGGGCTCGTTGTTCACTTAAACTTGAAGAACAAAAAATTGGCGAATGGTACTGTTTGGATGCTTTGCATATATGTTTCTTAGACTATATAGATGCAATATATACATTGATTTCAACCGGCTACCTGTTCCATTCATTGTTCTACTTGTCGCAAGTTACAAATAATTTCCGTTAAAGTATTAACAATGGGGCTCGTAGTTCACTTAAACTTGAAGATCAAATAATTGACGAATTGTACTGTTTGGATTCTTTGCATGTATGTTTCTTAGACTATACAGAAGCAATATATACAATGATTTCAACAGTCTACCTGTTCCATTCATTGTTCTACTTGTTGAAATTTACAAACAATTTCCTTTAAAGGATTAACAATGGGGCTCGTAGTTCACTTAAACTTGAAGATCAAAAAATTGGCGAATGGTACTGTTTGGATGCTTTGCATATATGTTTCTTAGATTATATAGTAGCAATATATACAAAGATTTCAACCGTCTACCTGTTCCATTCATTGTTCTACTTGTCGAAATTTACAAATAATTTCCTTTAAAGGATTAACAATGGGGCTCGTTGTTCACTTAAACGTGAAGAACAATAAATTGGCGAATTGTACTGTTTGGATGCTTTGCATATATGTTTCTTAGACTATATAGAAGCAATATATACAAAGATTTCAACCGTCTACGTGTTCCAATCATTGTTCTACTTGTCGAAATTTACAAATAATTTCCTTTAAAGGATTAACAATGGGGCTCGTTGTTCACTTAAACTTGAAGAACAATAAATTCGCGAATTGTACTGTTTGGATGCTTTGCATATATGTTTCTTAGACTATATAGAAGCAATATATACAAAGATTTCAACCGTCTACGTGTTCCAATCATTGTTCTACTTGTCGAAATTTACAAATAATTTCCTTTAAAGGATTAACAATGGGGCTCGTTGTTCACTTAAACTTGAAGAACAATAAATTCGCGAATTGTACTGTTTGGATGCTTTGCATATATGTTTCTTAGATTATATAGAAGCAATATATACATTGATTTCAACCGGCTACCTGTTCCATTCATTGTTCTACTTGTCGCAAGTTACAAATAATTTCCGTTAAAGTATTAACAATGGGGCTCGTAGTTCACTTAAACTTGAAGATCAAATAATTGGCGAATTGTACTGTTTGGATTCTTTGCATATATGTTTCTTAGACTATACAGAAGCAATATATACAAAGATTTCAACCGTCTACCTGTTCCATTCATTGTTCTACTTGTCGAAAGTTACAAATAATTTCCGATAAACGATTAACCATTGGGTCTCATTGTTCACTTAAACTTGAAGAACAAAAAATTGGCGAATGGTACTGTTTGGATGATTTGCATATATGTTTCTTAGACTATATGGAAGCAATATATACAAAGATTTCAACCGTCTACGTGTTCCAATCATTGTTCTACTTGTCGAAAATTACAAATAATTTCCTTTAAAGGATTAACAATGGGGCTCGTTGTTCACTTAAACTTGAAGAACAATAAATTCGCGAATTGTACTGTTTGGATGCTTTGCATATATGTTTCTTAGATTATATAGAAGCAATATATACATTGATTTCAACCGGCTACCTGTTCCATTCATTGTTCTACTTGTCGCAAGTTACAAATAATTTCCGATAAAGGATTAACCATTGGGGCTCGTTGTTCACTTAAACTTCAAGAACAAAAAATTGGCGAATGGTACTGTTTGGATGCTTTGCATATATGTTTCTTAGACTATATAGATGCAATATATACATTGATTTCAACCGGCTACCTGTTCCATTCATTGTTCTACTTGTCGCAAGTTACAAATAATTTCCGTTAAAGTATTAACAATGGGGCTCGTAGTTCACTTAAACTTGAAGATTAAATAATTGGCGGATTGTACTGTTTGGATGATCTGCAGATATGTTTCTTAGACTATATAGAAGCAATATATACAATGATTTCAACCGTCTACCTGTTCCATTCATTGTTCTACTTGTCGAAAGTTACAAATAATTTCCGTTAAGGGATTAACAATGGGGATCGTAGTTTACTTAAACTTGAAGAACAAAAAATTGGCGAATTGTACTGTTTGGATGCTTTCCATATATGTTTCTTAGACTATATAGAAGCATTATATACAACGATTTCAACGGTCTACCTGTTCCAGTCATTGTTCTACTTGTCGAAATTTACAAATAATTTCCTTTGAAGGATTAACAATGGGGCTCGTAGTTCACTTAAACTTGAAGAACAAAAAATTGGCGAATGGTACTGTTTGGATGCTTTGCGTACATGTTTCTTAGACTATATGGAAGCAATATTTACAAAGATTTCAACCGTCTACGTGTTCCAATCATTGTTCTACTTGTCGAAATTTACAAATAATTTCCTTTAAAGGATTAACAATGGGGCTCGTTGTTCACTTAAACTTGAAGAACAAAAAATTGCGAATGGTACTGTTTGGATGCTTTGCATATATGTTTCTTATACTATATAGAAGCAATATATACATTGATTTCAACCGGCTACCTGTTCCATTCATTGTTCTACTTGTCGCAAGTTACAAATAATTTCCGTTAAAGTATTAACAATGGGGCTCGTAGTTCACTTAAACTTGAAGATCAAAAAATTGGCGAATTGTACTGTTTGGACGCTTTGCATATATGTTTCTTAGACTATATGGAAGCAATATATACAAAGATTTCAACCGTCTACGTGTTCCAATCATTGTTCTACTTGTCGAAATTTACAAATAATTTCCTTTAAAGGATTAACAATGCGGCTCGTAGTTCACTTGAACTTGAAGAACAAAAAATTGGCGAATGGTACTGTTTGGATGCTTTGCATATATGTTTGTTAGACTATATAAACGCAATATATACAAAGATTTCAACAGTCTACCTGTTCCATTCATTGTTCTACTTGTCGAAAGTTACAAATAATTTCCGATAAAGGATTAACCATTGGGGCTCGTTGTTCACTTAAACTTGAAGAACAAAAAATTGGCGAATGGTACTGTTTGGATGCTTTGCATATATGTTTCTTAGACTATATAGATGCAATATATACATTGATTTCAACCGGCTACCTGTTCCATTCATTGTTCTACTTGTCGCAAGTTACAAATAATTTCCGTTAAAGTATTAACAATGGGGCTCGTAGTTCACTTAAACTTGAAGATCAAATAATTGACGAATTGTACTGTTTGGATTCTTTGCATGTATGTTTCTTAGACTATACAGAAGCAATATATACAATGATTTCAACAGTCTACCTGTTCCATTCATTGTTCTACTTGTTGAAATTTACAAACAATTTCCTTTAAAGGATTAACAATGGGGCTCGTAGTTCACTTAAACTTGAAGATCAAAAAATTGGCGAATGGTACTGTTTGGATGCTTTGCATATATGTTTCTTAGATTATATAGTAGCAATATATACAAAGATTTCAACCGTCTACCTGTTCCATTCATTGTTCTACTTGTCGAAATTTACAAATAATTTCCTTTAAAGGATTAACAATGGGGCTCGTTGTTCACTTAAACGTGAAGAACAATAAATTGGCGAATTGTACTGTTTGGATGCTTTGCATATATGTTTCTTAGACTATATAGAAGCAATATATACAAAGATTTCAACCGTCTACGTGTTCCAATCATTGTTCTACTTGTCGAAATTTACAAATAATTTCCTTTAAAGGATTAACAATGGGGCTCGTTGTTCACTTAAACTTGAAGAACAATAAATTCGCGAATTGTACTGTTTGGATGCTTTGCATATATGTTTCTTAGACTATATAGAAGCAATATATACAAAGATTTCAACCGTCTACGTGTTCCAATCATTGTTCTACTTGTCGAAATTTACAAATAATTTCCTTTAAAGGATTAACAATGGGGCTCGTTGTTCACTTAAACTTGAAGAACAATAGATTCGCGAATTGTACTGTTTGGATGCTTTGCATATATGTTTCTTAGATTATATAGAAGCAATATATACATTGATTTCAACCGGCTACCTGTTCCATTCATTGTTCTACTTGTCGCAAGTTACAAATAATTTCCGTTAAAGTATTAACAATGGGGCTCGTAGTTCACTTAAACTTGAAGATCAAATAATTGGCGAATTGTACTGTTTGGATTCTTTGCATATATGTTTCTTAGACTATACAGAAGCAATATATACAAAGATTTCAACCGTCTACCTGTTCCATTCATTGTTCTACTTGTCGAAAGTTACAAATAATTTCCGATAAACGATTAACCATTGGGTCTCATTGTTCACTTAAACTTGAAGAACAAAAAATTGGCGAATGGTACTGTTTGGATGATTTGCATATATGTTTCTTAGACTATATGGAAGCAATATATACAAAGATTTCAACCGTCTACGTGTTCCAATCATTGTTCTACTTGTCGAAATTTACAAATAATTTCCTTTAAAGGATTAACAATGCGGCTCGTAGTTCACTTGAACTTGAAGAACAAAAAATTGGCGAATGGTACTGTTTGGATGCTTTGCATATATGTTTCTTAGACTATATAAACGCAATATATACAAAGATTTCAACCGTCTACCTGTTCCATTCATTGTTCTACTTGTCGAAAGTTACAAATAATTTCCGATAAAGGATTAACCATTGGGGCTCGTTGTTCACTTAAACTTCAAGAACAAAAAATTGGCGAATGGTACTGTTTGGATGCTTTGCATATATGTTTCTTAGACTATATAGATGCAATATATACATTGATTTCAACCGGCTACCTGTTCCATTCATTGTTCTACTTGTCGCAAGTTACAAATAATTTCCGTTAAAGTATTAACAATGGGGCTCGTAGTTCACTTAAACTTGAAGATTAAATAATTGGCGGATTGTACTGTTTGGATGATCTGCAGATATGTTTCTTAGACTATATAGAAGCAATATATACAATGATTTCAACCGTCTACCTGTTCCATTCATTGTTCTACTTGTCGAAAGTTACAAATAATTTCCGTTAAGGGATTAACAATGGGGATCGTAGTTTACTTAAACTTGAAGAACAAAAAATTGGCGAATTGTACTGTTTGGATGCTTTCCATATATGTTTCTTAGACTATATAGAAGCATTATATACAACGATTTCAACGGTCTACCTGTTCCAGTCATTGTTCTACTTGTCGAAATTTACAAATAATTTCCTTTGAAGGATTAACAATGGGGCTCGTAGTTCACTTAAACTTGAAGAACAAAAAATTGGCGAATGGTACTGTTTGGATGCTTTGCGTACATGTTTCTTAGACTATATGGAAGCAATATTTACAAAGATTTCAACCGTCTACGTGTTCCAATCATTGTTCTACTTGTCGAAATTTACAAATAATTTCCTTTAAAGGATTAACAATGGGGCTCGTTGTTCACTTAAACTTGAAGAACAAAAAATTGCGAATGGTACTGTTTGGATGCTTTGCATATATGTTTCTTATACTATATAGAAGCAATATATACATTGATTTCAACCGGCTACCTGTTCCATTCATTGTTCTACTTGTCGCAAGTTACAAATAATTTCCGTTAAAGTATTAACAATGGGGCTCGTAGTTCACTTAAACTTGAAGATCAAAAAATTGGCGAATTGTACTGTTTGGACGCTTTGCATATATGTTTCTTAGACTATACAGAAGCAATATATACAATGATTTCAACAGTCTACCTGTCCCATTCATTGTTCTACTTGTTGAAATTTACAAATAATTTCCTTTAAAGGATTAACAATGGGGCTCGTAGTTCACTTAAACTTGAAGATCAAAAAATTGGCGAATGGTACTGTTTGGATGCTTTGCATATATGTTTCTTAGATTATATAGTAGCAATATATACAAAGATTTCAACCGTCTACCTGTTCCATTCATTGTTCTACTTGTCGAAATTTACAAATAATTTCCTTTAAAGGATTAACAATGGGGCTCGTTGTTCACTTAAACTTGAAGAACAATAAATTTGCGAATTGTACTGTTTGGATGCTTTGCATATATGTTTCTTAGACTATATAGACGCAATATATACAAGGATTTCAACCGTCTACCTGTTCCATTCATTGTTCTACTTGTCGAAAGTTACAAATAATTTCCGATAAAGTATTAACCATTGGGGCTCATTGTGCACTTAAACTTGAAGAACAAAAAAGTGGCGAATTGTACTGTTTGGATGCTTTGCATATATGTTTCTTAGACTATATAGAAGCAATATATACAAAGATTTCAACCGTCTACCTGTTCCATTCAGTGTTCTACTTGTCGAAAGTTACAAATAATTTCCGATAAAGGATTAACAATGGGTCTCATTGTTCACATAAACTTGAAGAACAAAAAATTGGCGAATGGTACTGTTTGGATGCTTTGCATATATGTTTCTTAGACTATATAGAAGCAATATATACAAAGATTTCAACCGTCTACGTGTTCCAATCATTGTTCTACTTGTCGAAATTTACAAATAATTTCCTTTAAAGGATTAACAATGCGGCTCGTAGTTCACTTGAACTTGAAGAACAAAAAATTGGCGAATTGTACTGTTTGGATGCTTTGCATATATGTTTCTTAGACTATTTAGAAGCAATATATAGGAAGATTTCAACCGTCTATCTGTTCCATTCATTGTTCTACTTGTCGAAATTTACAAATAATATCCTTTAAAGGATTAACAATGGGGCTCGTTGTTCACTTAAACTTGAAGAACAATAAATTGGCGAATTGTACTGTTTGGATGCTTTGCATATATGTTTCTTAGACTATATAGAAGCAATATATACAAAGATTTCAACCGTCTACCTATTCCGTTCATTGTTCTACTTGTCGAAAGTTACAAATAATTTCCGATAAAGGATTAACCATTGGGGCTTATTGTTCACTTAAACTTGAAGAACAAAAGTTGGCGAATTGTACTGTTTGGATGCTTTGAATATATGTTTCTTAGATTATTTAGAAGCAATATATAGAAAGATTTCACCCGTCTACCTGTACTATTCATTGTTCTACTTGTCGCAAGTTACAAATAATTTCCGTTAAAGTATTAACAATGGGGCTCGTAGTTCACTTAAACTTGAAGATCAAATAATTGGCGAATGGTACTGTTTGGATGCTTTGCATATATGTTTGTTAGACTATATAAACGCAATATATACAAAGATTTCAACCGTCTACCTGTTCCATTCATTGTTCTACTTGTCGAAAGTTACAAATAATTTCCGATAAAGGATTAACCATTGGGGTTCGTTGTTCACTTAAACTTGAAGAACAAAAAATTGGCGAATGGTACTGTTTGGATGCATTGCATATATGTTTCTTAGACTATTTAGAAGCAATATATACAAAGATTTCAACCGTCTACCTGTTCCATTGATTGTTCTACTTGTCGAAAGTTACAAATAATTTCCGTTTCATGATTATCAATGGGGCTCGCTGTTCACTTAAACTTGAATATCAAAAAATTGGCGATTGTTACTGTTTAGATGCATTGCATATAGGTTTCATAGACTATATAGAAGCAATATATACAAAGATTTCAACCGTCTACCTGTTCCATTCATTGTTCTACTTGTAGAAAGTTACAAATAATTTCCGTTTCATGATTATCAATGGGGCTCGCTGTTCACTTAAACTTGAATATCAAAAAATTGGCGATTGTTACTGTTTAGATGCATTGCATATAGGTTTCATAGACTATATAGAAGCAATATATACAAAGATTTCAACCGTCTACCTGTTCCATTCATTGTTCTACTTGTCGAAAATTAAAAATAATTTCCGATAAAGGATTAACCATTGGGGCTCGTAGTTCACTTAAATTTGAAGAACAAAAAATTGGCGAATTGTACTGTTTGGATGCTTTGCATATGTGTTTCTTAGACTATTTAGAAGCAATATATAGAAAGATTTCACCCGTCTACCCGTACTATTCATTGTTCTACTTGTAGACAGTTACAAATAATTTCCATTTCATGATTATCAATGGGGCTCGCTGTTCACTTAAACTTGAAGATCAAAAAATTGGCGATTGTTACTGTTTAGATGCTTTGCATATAAGTTTCTTAGAGTATATAGAAGCATCATATACAAAGATTTCAACCGTCTACCTGTTCTATTCATTGTTCTACTTGTAGAAAGTTACAAATAATTTCCGTTTCATGATTATCAATGGGGCTCGCTGTTCACTTAAACTTGAATATCAAAAAATTGGCGATTGTTACTGTTTAGATGCATTGCATATAGGTTTCATAGACTATATAGAAGCAATATATACAAAGATTTCAACCGTCTACCTGTTCCATTCATTGTTCTACTTGTCGAAAATTAAAAATAATTTCCGATAAAGGATTAACCATTGGGGCTCGTAGTTCACTTAAATTTGAAGAACAAAAAATTGGCGAATTGTACTGTTTGGATGCTTTGCATATGTGTTTCTTAGACTATTTAGAAGCAATATATAGAAAGATTTCACCCGTCTACCCGTACTATTCATTGTTCTACTTGTAGACAGTTACAAATAATTTCCATTTCATGATTATCAATGGGGCTCGCTGTTCACTTAAACTTGAAGATCAAAAAATTGGCGATTGTTACTGTTTAGATGCTTTGCATATATGTTTCTTAGACTATATAGAAG
Organism: Cerceris ruficornis; assembly: GCA_963989415.1. Taxonomy (NCBI): domain Eukaryota; kingdom Metazoa; phylum Arthropoda; class Insecta; order Hymenoptera; family Crabronidae; genus Cerceris; species Cerceris ruficornis. The sequence continues at coordinate 1,340,971 of CAXDIW010000109.1, forward strand.
CAATATCTACAATGATTTCAACCGTCTACCTATTCCATTCATTGTTCTACTTGACGAAATTTACAAATAATTTCCTTTAAAGGATTAACAATGGGGATCGTAGTTCACTTAAACTTGAAGAGCAAAAAATTGGCGAATTGTACTGTTTGGACGCTTTGCATATATGTTTCTTAGACTATATAGAAGCAATATATACAAAGAATTCAACCGTCTACCTGTTCCATTCATTGTTCTACTTGTCGAAAGTTACAAATAATTTCCGATAAAGGATTAACCAATGGGGCTCGTTGTTCACTTAAACTTGAAGGACAAAAAATTGGCGAATGGTACTGTTTGGATGCTTTGCATATATGTTTCTTAGATTATATAGAAGCAATATATACAAAGATTTCAACCGTCTAACTGTACCATTCATTGTTCTGCTTGTCGAAAATTACAAATAATTTCCTTTAAAGGATTAACAATGGGGCTCGTAGTTCACTTAAACTTGAAGAACAAAAAATTGGCGAATGGTACTGTTTGGATGCTTTGCATATATGTTTCTTAGATTATATAGAAGCAATATATACAAAGATTTCAACCGTCTACCTGTTCCATTCATTGTTCTACTTGTCGAAATTTACAAATAATTTCCTTTAAAGGATTAACAATGGGGCTCGTAGTTCACTTAAACTTGAAGAACAAAAAATTGGCGAATTGTACTGTTTGGATGCTTTGCATATATGTTTCTTAGACTATATAGAAGCAATATATACAAAGATTTCAACAGTCTAACTGTTCTATTCATTGTTCTACTTGTCGAAATTTACAAATAATTTCCTTTAAAGGATTAACAATGGGGCTCGTAGTTCACATAAACTTGAAGAACAAAAAATTGGCGAATGGTACTGTTTGGATGCTTTGCATATATGTTTCTTAGATTATATAGAAGCAATATATACAAAGATTTCAACCGTCTACCTGTTCCATTCATTGTTCTACTTGTCGAAAGTTACAATTAATTTCCGTTAAAGTATTAACAATGGGGCTCGTAGTTCACTTAAACTTGAAGATCAAATAATTGGCGAATTGTACTGTTTCGATGCTTTGCATATATGTTTCTTAGACTATTTAGAAGCAATATATAGAAAGATTTCACCCGTCTACCGGTACTATTCATTGTTCTACTTGTAGAATGTTACAAATAATTTCCATTTCAGGATTATCAATGGGGCTCGCTGTTCACTTAAACCTGAAGATCAAAAAATTGGCGATTGTTACTGTTTAGATGCTTTGCATATAGGTTTGTTAGACTATATAGAAGCAACATATACAAATATTTCAACCGTCTACCTGTTCTATTCATTGTTCTACTTGTAGAAAGTTACAAATAATTTCCGTTTCATGATTATCAATGGGTCTCGTTCTTCACTTAAACTTGAAGAACAAAAAATTGGCGAATGGTACTGTTTGGATGCTTTGCATATATGTTTCCTAGATTATATAGAAGCAATATATACAAAGATTTCAACCGTCTACCTGTTCCATTCATTGTTCTACTTGTCGAAATTTACAAATAATTTCCTTTAAAGGATTAACAATGGGGCTCGTGTTTACTTAAACTTGAAGAACAAAAAATTGGCGAATGGTACTGTTTGGATGCTTTGCATATATGTTTCTTAGATTATATAGAAGCAATATATACAAAGATTTCAACCGTCTACCTGTTCCATTCATTGTTCTACTTGTCGAAATTTACAAATAATTTCCTTTAAAGGATTAACAATGGGGTTCGAGTTCACTTAAACTTGAAGAACAAAAAATTGGCGAATGGTACTGTTTGGATGCTTTGCATATATGTTTCGTAGACTATATACAAGCAATATATACAATTTTTTCAACCGTCTACATGATCCATTCATTGTTCTACTTGTCGAAATTTACAAATAATTTCCTTTAAAGGATTAACAATGGGGCTCGTAGTTCACTTAAACTTGAAGAACAAAAAATTGGCGAATTGTACTGTTTGGATGCTTTGCATATATGTTTCGTAGACTATATAGAAGCAATATATACAATTTTTTCAACCGTCTACATGATCCATTCATTGTTCTACTTGTCGAAATTTACAAATAATTTCCTTTAAAGGATTAACAATGGGGCTCGTAGTTCACTTAAACTTGAAGAACAAAAATTGGCGAATTGTACTGTTTGGATGCTTTGCATAGATGTTTCATAGACTATTTAGAAGCAATATATAGAAAGATTTCAACCGTCTACCTGTTCCATTCATTGTTCTAATTGTCGAAAATTACAAGTAATTTCCGATAAAGGATTAACCATTGGGGCTCATTGTTCACTTAAACTTGAAGAACGATAAATTGGCGAATGGTACTGTTTGGATGCTTTGCGTATATGTTTCTTAGACTATATGGAAGCAATATATACAAAGATTTCAACCGTCTACGTGTTCCAATCATTGTTCTACTTGTCGAAATTTACAAATAATTTCCTTTAAAGGATTAACAATGGGGCTCGTAGTTAACTTAAACTTGAAGAACAAAAAATTGGCGAATGGTACTGTTTGGATGCTTTGCTTATATGTTTCTTAGACTATATAGAAGCAATATATAAAAAGAATTCAACTGTCTGCCTGTTCCATTCATTGTTCTACTTGTAGAAAGTTACAATTAATTTCCGTTAAAGGATTAACAATGGGGCTCGTAGTTCACTTAAACTTGAAGAACAAAAAATTGGCGAATTGTACTGTTTGGATGCTTTGCATATATGTTTCTTAGATTATATAGAAGCAATATATACAAAGATTTCAACCGTCTACCTGTTCCATTCATTGTTCTCCTTGTCGAAATTTACAAATAACTTCCTTTAAAGGATTAACAATGGGGCTCGTTGTTCACTTAAACTTGAAGAACAAAAAATTCGCGAATTGTACTGTTTGGATGCTTTGCATATATGTTTCTTAGACTATTTAGAAGCAATATATAGAAAGATTTCACCCGTCTACCTGTACTATTCATTGTTCTACTTGTAGAATGTTACAAATAATTTCCATTTCATGATTATCAATGGGGCCCGCTGTTCACTTAAACTTGAAGATCAAAAAATTGGCGATTGTTACTGTTTAGATGCTTTGCATATAGGTTTCTTAGACTATATAGAAGCAACATATACAAAGATTTCAACCGTCTACCTGTTCCATTCATTGTTCTACTTGTAGAAAGTTACAATTAATTTCCGTTAAAGTATTAACAATGGGGCTCGTAGTTCACTTAAACTTGAAGATCAAATAATTGGCGAATGGTACTGTTTGGATGCTTTGCTTATATGTTTCTTAGACTATATAGAAGCAATATATAAAAAGAATTCAACTGTCTACCTGTTCCATTCATTGTTCTACTTGTAGAAAGTTACAATTAATTTCCGTTAAAGGATTAACAATGGGGCTCGTAGTTCACTTAAACTTGAAGAACAAAAAATTGGCGAATTGTACTGTTTGGATGCTTTGCATATATGTTTCTTAGATTATATAGAAGCAATATATACAAAGATTTCAACCGTCTACCTGTTCCATTCATTGTTCTCCTTGTCGAAATTTACAAATAACTTCCTTTAAAGGATTAACAATGGGGCTCGTTGTTCACTTAAACTTGAAGAACAAAAAATTCGCGAATTGTACTGTTTGGATGCTTTGCATATATGTTTCTTAGACTATTTAGAAGCAATATATATAAAGATTTCACCCGTCTACCTGTACTATTCATTGTTCTACTTGTAGAATGTTACTAATAATTTCCATTTCATGATTATCAATGGGGCCCGCTGTTCACTTAAACTTGAAGATCAAAAAATTGGCGATTGTTACTGTTTAGATGCTTTGCATATAGGTTTCTTAGACTATATAGAAGCAACATATACAAAGATTTCAACCGTCTACCTGTTCCATTCATTGTTCTACTTGTAGAAAGTTACAATTAATTTCCGTTAAAGTATTAACAATGGGGCTCGTAGTTCACTTAAACTTGAAGATCAAATAATTGGCGAATTGTACTGTTTGGATGCTTTGCATATATGTTTCTTAGACTATTTAGAAGCAATATATAGAAAGATTTCACCCGTCTACCTGTACTATTCATTGTTCTATTTGTAGAAAGTTACAAATAATTTCCATTTCATGATTATCAATGGGGCTCACTGTTCACTTAATCTTGAAGATCAAAAAATTGGCGAATTGTACTGTTTGGATGCTTTGCATATATGTTTCTTAGACTATTTAGAAGCAATATATAGAAAGATTTCACCAGTCTACCTGTACTATTCATTGTTCTACTTGTAGAATGTTACAAATAATTTCCATTTCATGATTATCAATGGGGCTCGCTGTTCACTTAAACCTGAAGATCAAAAAATTGGCGATTGTTACTGTTTAGATGCTTTGCATATAGGTTTGTTAGACTATATAGAAGCAACTTATACAAATATTTCAACCGTCTACCTGTTCTATTCATTGTTCTACTTGTAGAAAGTTACAAATAATTTCCGTTTCATGATTATCAATGGGGCTCGTTGTTCACTTAAACTTGAAGAACAAAAAATTGGCGAATGGTACTGTTTGGATGCTTCGCATATATGTTTCTTAGATTATATAGAAGCAATATATACAAAGATTTCAACCGTCTACCTGTTCCATTCATTGTTCTCCTTGTCGAAATTTACAAATAACTTCCTTTAAAGGATTAACAATGGGGCTCGTTGTTCACTTAAACTTGAAGAACAAAAAATTGGCGAATTGTACTGTTTGGATGCTTTGCATATATGTCTCTTAGACTATTTAGAAGCAATATATAGAAAGATTTCACCCGTCTACCTGTACTATTCATTGTTCTACTTGTAGAAAGTTACAAATAATTTCCATTTCATGATTATCAATGGGGCTTGCTGTTCACTTAAACTTGAAGAACAAAAAATTGGCGAATGGTACTGTTTGGATGCTTTGCATATATGTTTCGTAGACTATATAGAAGCAATATATACAAAGATTTCAACCGTCAACCTGTTCCATTCATTGTTCTACTTGTCGAAAATTACAAGTAATTTCCGATAAAGGATTAACCATTGGGGCTCATTGTTCACTTAAACTTGAAGAACGAAATATTGGCGAATGGTACTGTTTGGATGCTTTGCGTATATGTTTCTTAGACTATATGGAAGCAATATATACAAAGATTTCAACCGTCTACGTGTTCCAATCATTGTTCTACTTGTCGAAATTTACAAATAATTTCCTTTAAAGGATTAACAATGGGGCTCGTAGTTAACTTAAACTTGAAGAACAAAAAATTGGCGAATGGTACTGTTTGGATGCTTTGCGTATATGTTTCTTACACTATATGGAAGCAATATATACAAAGATTTCAACCGTCTACGTGTTCCAATCATTGTTCTACTTGGCGAAAATGACAAATAATTTCCGATAAAGGATTAACCATTGGGGCTCGTAGTTCACTTAAACTTGAAGATCAAATAATTGGCGAATGGTACTGTTTGGATGCTTTGCGTATATGTTTCTTACACTATATGGAAGCAATATATACAAAGATTTCAACCTTCTACGTGTTCCATTCATTGTTCTACTTGGCGAAAATTACAAATAATTTCCGATAAAGTATTAACCATTGGGGCTCGTAGTTCACTTAAACTTGAAGATCAAATAATTGGCGAATTGTACTGTTTGGATGATTTGCAGATATGTTTCTTAGACTATATAGAAGCAATATATACAATGATTTCAACCGTCTACCTGTTCCATTCATTGTTCTACTTGTCGAAAGTTACAATTAATTTCCGTTAAAGTATTAACAATGGGGCTCGTAGTTCACTTAAACTTGAAGATCAAATAATTGGCGAATGGTACTGTTTGGATGCTTTGCATATATGTTTCGTAGACTATATACAAGCAATATATACAATTTTTTCAACCGTCTACATGATCCATTCATTGTTCTACTTGTCGAAATTTACAAATAATTTCCTTTAAAGGATTAACAATGGGGCTCGTAGTTCACTTAAACTTGAAGAACAAAAAATTGGCGAATTGTACTGTTTGGATGCTTTGCATATATGTTTCGTAGACTATATAGAAGCAATATATACAATTTTTTCAACCGTCTACATGATCCATTCATTGTTCTACTTGTCGAAATTTACAAATAATTTCCTTTAAAGGATTAACAATGGGGCTCGTAGTTCACTAAAACTTGAAGAACAAAAATTGGCGAATTGTACTGTTTGGATGCTTTGCATAGATGTTTCATAGACTATTTAGAAGCAATATATAGAAAGATTTCACCCGTCTACCTGTACTATTCATTGTTCTACTTCTAGAAAGTTACAAATAATTTCCATTTCATGATTATCAATGGGGCTCGCTGTTCACTTAAACTTGAAGATCAAAAAATTGGCGATTGTCACTGTTTAGATGCTTTGCATATATGTTTCTTAGATTATAAAGAAGCAATATATACAAATATTTCAACCGTCTAACTGTTCCATTCATTGTTCTACTTGTCGAAAATTACAAATAATTTCCGATAAAGGATTAACCATTGGGGCTCATTGTTCACATAAACTTGAAGAACAAAAAATTGGCGAATGGTACTGTTTGGATGCTTTGCGTACATGTTTCTTAGACTATATGGAAGCAATATATACAAAGATTTCAACCGTCTACGTGTTCCAATCATTGTTCTACTTGTCGAAATTTACAAATAATTTCCTTTAAAGGATTAACAATGGGGCTCGTTGTTCACTTAAACTTGAAGAACAAAAAATTGGCGAATGGTACTGTTTGGATGCTTTGCATATATGTTTCTTAGATTATATAGAAGCAATATATACAAAGATTTCAACCGTCTACCTGTTCCATTCATTGTTCTACTTGTCGAAATTTACAAATAATTTCCGTTAAAGGATTAACAATGGGGCCCGCTGTTCACTTAAACTTGAGGAACAAAAAATTGGCGAATTGTACTGTTTGGATGCATTGCATATATGTTTCTTAGATTATATAGAAGCAATATATACAAAGAATTCAACCGTCTACCTGTTCCATTCATTGTTCTACTTGTAGAAAGTTATAATTAATTTCCTTTAAAGGATTAACAATGGGGCTCGTGTTCACTTAAACTTGAAGGAAAAAAATTGGCGAATGGTACTGTTTGGATGCTTTGCATATATGTTTCTTAGACTATATAGACGCAATATATACAAAGATTTCAACCGTCTACCTATTCCATTCATTGTTCTACTTGACGAAATTTACAAATAATTTCCTTTAAAGGATTAACAATGGGGCTCGTAGTTCACTTAAACTTGAAGAGCAAAAAATTGGCGAATTGTACTGTTTGGACGCTTTGCATATATGTTTCTTAGACTATATAGAAGCAATATATACAAAGAATTCAACCGTCTACCTGTTCCATTCATTGTTCTACTTGTCGAAAGTTACAAATAATTTCCGATAAAGGATTAACCAATGGGGCTCGTTGTTCACTTAAACTTGAAGGACAAAAAATTGGCGAATGGTACTGTTTGGATGCTTTGCATATATGTTTCTTAGATTATATACAAGCAATATATACAAAGATTTCAACCGTCTACCTGTTCCATTCATTGTTCTCCTTGTCGAAATTTACAAATAACTTCCTTTAAAGGATTAACAATGGGGCTCGTTGTTCACTTAAACTTGAAGAACAAAAAATTGGCGAATTGTACTGTTTGGATGCTTTGCATATATGTTTCTTAGACTATATAGAAGCAATATATACAAAGATTTCAACAGTCTAACTGTTCTATTCATTGTTCTACTTGTCGAAATTTACAAATAATTTCCTTTAAAGGATTAACAATGGGGCTCGTAGTTCACATAAACTTGAAGAACAAAAAATTGGCGAATGGTACTGTTTGGATGCTTTGCATATATGTTTCTTAGATTATATAGAAGCAATATATACAAAGATTTCAACCGTCTACCTGTTCCATTCATTGTTCTACTTGTCGAAATTTACAAATAATTTCCTTTAAAGGATTAACAATGGGGCTCGTGTTTACTTAAACTTGAAGAACAAAAAATTGGCGAATGGTACTGTTTGGATGCTTTGCATATATGTTTCTTAGATTATATAGAAGCAATATATACAAAGATTTCAACCGTCTACCTGTTCCATTCATTGTTCTACTTGTCGAAATTTACAAATAATTTCCTTTAAAGGATTAACAATGGGGCTCGAGTTCACTTAAACTTGAAGAACAAAAAATTGGCGAATGGTACTGTTTGGATGCTTTGCATATATGTTTCGTAGACTATATACAAGCAATATATACAATTTTTTCAACCGTCTACATGATCCATTCATTGTTCTACTTGTCGATATTTACAAATAATTTCCTTTAAAGGATTAACAATGGGGCTCGTAGTTCACTTAAACTTGAAGAACAAAAAATTGGCGAATTGTACTGTTTGGATGCTTTGCATATATGTTTCGTAGACTATATAGAAGCAATATATACAATTTTTTCAACCGTCTACATGATCCATTCATTGTTCTACTTGTCGAAATTTACAAATAATTTCCTTTAAAGGATTAACAATGGGGCTCGTAGTTCACTTAAACTTGAAGAACAAAAATTGGCGAATTGTACTGTTTGGATGCTTTGCATAGATGTTTCATAGACTATTTAGAAGCAATATATAGAAAGATTTCACCCGTCTACCTGTACTATTCATTGTTCTACTTCTAGAAAGTTACAAATAATTTCCATTTCATGATTATCAATGGGGCTCGCTGTTCACTTAAACTTGAAGATCAAAAAATTGGCGATTGTTACTGTTTAGATGCTTTGCATATATGTTTCTTAGATTATAAAGAAGCAATATATACAAATATTTCAACCGTCTAACTGTTCCATTCATTGTTCTACTTGTCGAAAATTACAAATAATTTCCGATAAAGGATTAACCATTGGGGCTCATTGTTCACATAAACTTGAAGAACAAAAAATTGGCGAATGGTACTGTTTGGATGCTTTGCGTACATGTTTCTTAGACTATATGGAAGCAATATATACAAAGATTTCAACCGTCTACGTGTTCCAATCATTGTTCTACTTGTCGAAATTTACAAATAATTTCCTTTAAAGGATTAACAATGGGGCTCGTTGTTCACTTAAACTTGAAGAACAAAAAATTGGCGAATGGTACTGTTTGGATGCTTTGCATATATGTTTCTTAGATTATATAGAAGCAATATATACAAAGATTTCAACCGTCTACCTGTTCCATTCATTGTTCTACTTGTCGAAATTTACAAATAATTTCCGTTAAAGGATTAACAATGGGGCCCGCTGTTCACTTAAACTTGAGGAACAAAAAATTGGCGAATTGTACTGTTTGGATGCTTTGCATATATGTTTCTTAGACTATATAGAAGCAATATATACAAAGATTTCAACAGTCTAACTGTTCTATTCATTGTTCTACTTGTCGATATTTACAAATAATTTCCTTTAAAGGATTAACAATGGGGCTCGTAGTTCACATAAACTTGAAGAACAAAAAATTGGCGAATGGTACTGTTTGGATGCTTTGCATATATGTTTCTTAGATTATATAGAAGCAATGTATACAAAGATTTCAACCGTCTACCTGTTCCATTCATTGTTCTACTTGTCGAAATTTAGAAATAATTTCCTTTAAAGGATTAACAATGGGGCTCGTTGTTCACTTAAACTTGAAGAACAATAAATTGGCGAATTGTACTGTTTGGATGCTTTTGCATATATGTTTCTTAGACTATATAGACGCAATATATACAAGGATTTCAACCGTCTACCTGTTCCATTCATTGTTCTACTTGTCGAAATTTACAAATAATTTCCGATAAAGGATTAACCATTGGGTCTCATTGTTCACTTAAACTTGAAGACCAAAAAATTGGCAAATGGTATTGTTTGGATGCTTTGCGTACATGTTTCTTAGACTATATAGACGCAATATATACAAAGATTTCAACCGTCTACATGATCCATTCATTGTTCTACTTGTCGAAATTTACAATTAATTTCCGTTAAAGGATTAACAATGGGGCTCGTAGTTCACTTAAACTTGAGGAACAAAAAATTGGCGAATTGTACTGTTTGGATGCTTTGCATATATGTTTCGTAGACTATATAGAAGCAATATATACAATGATTTCAACCGTCTACATGATCCATTCATTGTTCTACTTGTCCAAATTTACAAATAATTTCCGTTAAAGGATTAACAATGGGGCTCGTAGTTCACGTAAACTTGAGGAACAAAAAATTGGCGAATTGTACTGTTTGGATGCATTGCATATATGTTTCTTAGATTATATAGAAGCAATATATACAAAGATTTCAACCGTCTACCTGTTTCATTCATTGTTCTCCTTGTAGAAATTTACAAATAACTTCCTTTAAAGGATTAACAATGGGGCTCGTTGTTCTCTTAAACTTGAAGAACAAAAAATTGGCGAATTGTACTGTTTGGATGCTTTGCATATATGTTTCTTAGACTATATAGAAGCAATATATACAAAGATTTCAACTGTCTACCTGTTCCATTCATTGTTCTACTTGTCGAAATTTACAAATAATTTCCGTTAAAGGATTAACAATGGGGCTCGTAGTTCACTTAAACTTGAGGAACAAAAAATTGGCGAATGGTACTGTTTGGATGCTTTGCATATATGTTTCTTAGACTATATAGACGCAATATATACAAAGATTTCAACCGTCTACATGATCCATTCATTGTTCTACTTGTCGAAATTTACAATTAATTTCCGTTAAAGGATTAACAATGGGGCTCGTAGTTCACTTAAACTTGAGGAACAAAAAATTGGCGAATTGTACTGTTTGGATGCTTTGCATATATGTTTCGTAGACTATATAGAAGCAATATATACAAAGATTTCAACCGTCTACCTGTTCCATTCATTGTTCTACTTGTCGAAAATTACAAGTAATTTCCGATAAAGGATTAACCATTGGGTCTTATTGTTCACTTAAACTTGAAGACCAAAAAATTGGCAAATGGTATTGTTTCGATGCTTTGCGTACATGTTTCTTAGACTATATGGAAGCTATATATACAAAGATTTCAACAGTCTACGTGTTCCAATCATTGTTCTACTTGTCGAAATTTACAAATAATTTCCTTTAAAGGATTAACAATGGGGCTCGTTGTTCACTTAAACTTGAAGAACAATAAATTGGCGAATTTTACTGTTTGGATGCTTTGCATATATGTTTCTTAGACTATATAGAAGCAATATATACAAAGATTTCAACCGTCTACCTGTTCCATTCATTGTTCTACTTGTCGAAAATTACAAGTAATTTCCGATAAAGGATTAACCATTGGGGCTCATTGTTCACTTAAACTTGAAGAACGAAAAATTGGCGAATGGTACTGTTTGGATGCTTTGCGTATATGTTTCTTAGACTATATGGAAGCAATATATACAAAGATTTCAACCGTCTACGTGTTCCAATCATTGTTCTACTTGTCGAAATTTACAAATAATTTCCTTTAAAGGATTAACAATGGGGCTCGTAGTTAACTTAAACTTGAAGAACAAAAAATTGGCGAATGGTACTGTTTGGATGCTTTGCGTATATGTTTCTTACACTATATGGAAGCAATATATACAAAGATTTCAACCGTCTACGTGTTCCAATCATTGTTCTACTTGGCGAAAATGACAAATAATTTCCGATAAAGGATTAACCATTGGGGCTCGTAGTTCACTTAATCTTGAAGATCAAATAATTGGCGAATGGTACTGTTTGGATGCTTTGCATATATGTTTCTTAGACTATATAGAAGCAATATATACAAAGATTTCAACCGTCTACCTATTCCATTCATTGTTCTACTTGTCGAAATTTACAAATAATTTCCTTTAAAGGATTAACAATGGGGCTCGTTGTTCACTTAAACTTGAAGAACAAAAAATTGGCGAATGGTACTGTTTGGATGCTTTGCATATATGTTTCTTAGACTATTTAGAAGCAATATATAGAAAGATTTCACCCGTCTACCTGTACTATTCATTGTTCTACTTGTAGAATGTTACAAATAATTTCCATTTCATGATTATCAATGGGGCTCGCTGTTCACTTAAACCTGAAAATCAAAAAATTGGCGATTGTTACTGTTTAGATGCTTTGCATATAGGTTTGTTAGACTATATAGAAGCAACATATACAAATAATTCAACCGTCTACCTGTTCTATTCATTGTTCAACTTATAGAAAGTTACAAATAATTTCCGTTTCATGATTATCAATGGGTCTCGTTCTTCACCTAAACTTGAAGAACAAAAAATTGGCGAATGGTACTGTTTGGATGCTTTGCATATATGTTTCTTAGATTATATAGAAGCAATATATACAAAGATTTCAACCGTCTACCTGTTCCATTCATTGTTCTACTTGTCGAAATTTACAAATAATTTCCTTTAAAGGATTAACAATGGGGCTCGTGTTCACTTAAACTTGAAGAACAAAAAATTGGCGAATGGTACTGTTTGGATGCTTTGCATATATGTTTCTTAGACTATATAGACGCAATATATACAAAGATTTCAACCGTCTACCTGTTCCATTCGTTGTTCTACTTGTAGAAAGTTACAATTAATTTCCTTTAAAGGATTAACAATGGGGCTCGTGTTCACTTAAACTTGAAGAACAAAAAATTGGCGAATGGTACTGTTTGGATGCTTTGCATATATGTTTCTTAGACTATATAGACGCAATATATACAAAGATTTCAACCGTCTACATGATCCATTCATTGTTCTACTTGTCGAAATTTACAATTAATTTCCGTTAAAGGATTAACAATGGGGCTCGTAGTTCACTTAAACTTGGGGAACAAAAAATTGGCGAATTGTACTGTTTGGATGCTTTGCATATATGTTTCGTAGACTATATAGAAGCAATATATACAATGATTTCAACCGTCTACATGATCCATTCATTGTTCTACTTGTCGAAATTTACAAATAATTTCCGTTAAAGGATTAACAATGGGGCTCGTAGTTCACTTAAACTTGAGGAGCAAAAAATTGGCGAATTGTACTGTTTGGATGCATTGCATATATGTTTCTTAGATTATATAGAAGCAATATATATAAAGATTTCACCCGTCTACCTGTACTATTCATTGTTCTACTTGTAGAAAGTTACAAATAATTTCCATTTCATGATTATCAATGGGGCTCGATGTTCACTTGAACTTGAAGATCAAAAAATTGGCGATTGTTACTGTTTAGATGCTTTGCATATAGGTTTCGTATACTATATAGAAGCAACATACACAAAGATTTCAACTGCCTACCTGTTCTATTCATTTTTCTACTTGTCGAAATTTACAAATAATTTCCTTTAAAGGATTAACAATGGGGCTCGTTGTTCACTTAAACTTGAAGAACAATAAATTGGCGAATTGTACTGTTTGGATGCTTTGCATATATGTTTCTTAGACTATATAGAAGCAATATATACAAAGAATTCAACTGTCTACCTGTTCCATTCATTGTTCTACTTGTCGAAAGTTACAAATAATTTCCTTTAAAGGATTAACCATTGGGGCTCGTTGTTCACTTAAACTTGAAGAACAAAAAATTGGCGAATGGTACTGTTTGGATGCTTTGCATATATGTTTCTTAGACTATTTAGAAGCAATATATAGAAAGATTTCACCCGTCTACCTGTACTATTCATTGTTCTACTTGTAGAATGTTACAAATAATTTCCATTTCATGATTATCAATGGGGCTCGCTGTTCACTTAAACCTGAAAATCAAAAAATTGGCGATTGTTACTGTTTAGATGCTTTGCATATATGTTTCTTAGACTATATAGAAGCAATATATACAAAGATTTCAACCGTCTACCTGTTCCATTCATTGTTCTACTTGTCGAAATTTACAAATAATTTCCTTTAAAGGATTAACAATGGGGCTCGTGTTCACTTAAACTTGAAGAACAAAAAATTGGCGAATGGTACTGTTTGGATGCTTTGCATATATGTTTCTTAGACTATATAGACGCAATATATACAAAGATTTCAACCGTCTACCTGTTCCATTCATTGTTCTACTTGTAGAAAGTTACAATTAATTTCCTTTAAAGGATTAACAATGGGGCTCGTGTTCACTTAAACTTGAAGAACAAAAAATTGGCGAATGGTACTGTTTGGATGCTTTGCATATATGTTTCTTAGACTATATAGACGCAATATATACAAAGATTTCAACCGTCTACCTGTTCCATTCATTGTTCTTCTTGTAGAAAATTACAAGTAATTTCCGATAAAGGATTAACCATTGGGGCTCATTGTTCACTTAAACTTGAAGAACGAAAAATTGGCGAATGGTACTGTTTGGATGCTTTGCGTATATGTTTCTTAGACTATATGGAAGCAATATATACAAAGATTTCAACCGTCTACGTGTTCCAATCATTGTTCTACTTGTCGAAATTTACAAATAATTTCCTTTAAAGGATTAACAATGGGGCTCGTAGTTCACTTAAACTTGAAGATCAAATAATTGGCGAATTGTACTGTTTGGATGCTTTGCATATATGTTTCTTAGACTATATAGAAGCAACATATACAAATATTTCAACCGTCTACCTGTTCCATTCATTGTTCTACTTGTCGAAAATTACAAGTAATTTCCGATAAAGGATTAACCATTGGGGCTCATTGTTCACTTAAACTTGAAGAACGAAAAATTGGCGAATGGTACTGTTTGGATGCTTTGCGTATATGTTTCTTAGACTATATGGAAGCAATATATACAAAGATTTCAACCGTCTACGTGTTCCAATCATTGTTCTACTTGTCGAAATTTACAAATAATTTCCTTTAAAGGATTAACAATGGGGCTCGTAGTTAACTTAAACTTGAAGAACAAAAAATTGGCGAATGGTACTGTTTGGATGCTTTGCGTATATGTTTCTTACACTATATGGAAGCAATATATACAAAGATTTCAACCGTCTACGTGTTCCAATCATTGTTCTACTTGGCGAAAATGACAAATAATTTCCGATAAAGGATTAACCATTGGGGCTCGTAGTTCACTTAAACTTGAAGATCAAATAATTGGCGAATGGTACTGTTTGGATGCTTTGCGTATATGTTTCTTACACTATATGGAAGCAATATATACAAAGATTTCAACCGTCTACGTGTTCCATTCATTGTTCTACTTGGCGAAAATTACAAATAATTTCCTTTAAAGGATTAACAATGGGGCTCGTTGTACACTTAAACTTGACGAACAATAAATTGGCGAATGGTACTGTTTGGATGCATTGCATATATGTTTCTTAGACTATATAGAAGCAATATATACAAAGATTTCAACCGTCTACCTGTTCCATTGATTGTTCTACTTGTCGAAAGTTACAATTAATTTCCGTTAAAGTATTAACAATGGGGCTCGTAGTTCACTTAAACTTGAAGATCAAATAATTGGCGAATTGTACTGTTTGGATGCTTTGCATATATGTTTCTTAGACTATTTAGAAGCAATATATAGAAAGATTTCACCCGTCTACCTGTACTATTCATTGTTCTACTTGTAGAATGTTACAAATAATTTCCATTTCATGATTATCAATGGGGCTCGCTGTTCACTTAAACCTGAAGATCAAAAAATTGGCGATTGTTACTGTTTAGATGCTTTGCATATAGGTTTGTTAGACTATATAGAAGCAACATATACAAATATTTCAACCGTCTACCTGTTCTATTCATTGTTCTACTTGTAGAAAGTTACAAATAATTTCCGTTTCATGATTATCAATGGGTCTCGTTCTTCACTTAAACTTGAAGAACAAAAAATTGGCGAATGGTACTGTTTGGATGCTTTGCATATATGTTTCCTAGATTATATAGAAGCAATATATACAAAGATTTCAACCGTCTACCTGTTCCATTCATTGTTCTACTTGTAGAAATTTACAAATAATTTCCTTTAAAGGATTAACAATGGGGCTCGTGTTTACTTAAACTTGAAGAACAAAAAATTGGCGAATGGTACTGTTTGGATGCTTTGCATATATGTTTCTTAGATTATATAGAAGCAATATATACAAAGATTTCAACCGTCTACCTGTTCCATTCATTGTTCTACTTGTCGAAATTTACAAATAATTTCCTTTAAAGGATTAACAATGGGGCTCGAGTTCACTTAAACTTGAAGAACAAAAAATTGGCGAATGGTACTGTTTGGATGCTTTGCATATATGTTTCGTAGACTATATACAAGCAATATATACAATTTTTTCAACCGTCTACATGATCCATTCATTGTTCTACTTGACGAAATTTACAAATAATTTCCTTTAAAGGATTAACAATGGGGCTCGTAGTTCACTTAAACTTGAAGAACAAAAAATTGGCGAATTGTACTGTTTGGATGCTTTGCATATATGTTTCGTAGACTATATAGAAGCAATATATACAATTTTTTCAACCGTCTACATGATCCATTCATTGTTCTACTTGTCGAAATTTACAAATAATTTCCTTTAAAGGATTAACAATGGGGCTCGTAGTTCACTTAAACTTGAAGAACAAAAATTGGCGAATTGTACTGTTTGGATGCTTTGCATAGATGTTTCATAGACTATTTAGAAGCAATATATAGAAAGATTTCAACCGTCTACCTGTTCCATTCATTGTTCTAATTGTCGAAATTTACAAATAATTTCCGATAAAGGATTAACCATTGGGGCTCATTGTTCACTTAAACTTGAAGAACGATAAATTGGCGAATGGTACTGTTTGGATGCTTTGCGTATATGTTTCTTAGACTATATGGAAGCAATATATACAAAGATTTCAACCGTCTACGTGTTCCAATCATTGTTCTACTTGTCGAAATTTACAAATAATTTCCTTTAAAGGATTAACAATGGGGCTCGTAGTTAACTTAAACTTGAAGAACAAAAAATTGGCGAATGGTACTGTTTGGATGCTTTGCTTATATGTTTCTTAGACTATATAGAAGCAATATATACAAAGAATTCAACTGTCTACCTGTTCCATTCATTGTTCTCCTTGTCGAAATTTACAAATAACTTCCTTTAAAGGATTAACAATGGGGCTCGTAGTTCACTTAAACTTGAAGAACAAAAAATTGGCGAATTGCACTGTTTGGATGCTTTGCATATATGTTTCTTAGATTATATAGAAGCAATATATACAAAGATTTCAACCGCCTACCTGTTCCATTCATTGTTCTCCTTGTCGAAATTTACAAATAACTTCCTTTAAAGGATTAACAATGGGGCTCGTTGTTCACTTAAACTTGAAGAACAAAAAATTCGCGAATTGTACTGTTTGGATGCTTTGCATATATGTTTCTTAGACTATTTAGAAGCAATATATAGAAAGATTTCACCCGTCTACCTGTACTATTCATTGTTCTACTTGTAGAATGTTACAAATAATTTCCATTTCATGATTATCAATGGGGCCCGCTGTTCACTTAAACTTGAAGATCAAAAAATTGGCGATTGTTACTGTTTAGATGCTTTGCATATAGGTTTCTTAGACTATATAGAAGCAACATATACAAAGATTTCAACCGTCTACCTGTTCCATTCATTGTTCTACTTGTAGAAAGTTACAATTAATTTCCGTTAAAGTATTAACAATGGGGCTCGTAGTTCACTTAAACTTGAAGATCAAATAATTGGCGAATTGTACTGTTTGGATGCTTTGCATATATGTTTCTTAGACTATTTAGAACCAATATATAGAAAGATTTCACCAGTCTACCTGTACTATTCATTGTTCTACTTGTAGAATGTTACAAATAATTTCCATTTCATGATTATCAATGGGGCTCGCTGTTCACTTAAACCTGAAGATCAAAAAATTGGCGATTGTTACTGTTTAGATGCTTTGCATATAGGTTTGTTAGACTATATAGAAGCAACATATACAAATATTTCAACCGTCTACCTGTTCTATTCATTGTTCTACTTGTAGAAAGTTACAAATAATTTCCGTTTCATGATTATCAATGGGGCTCGTTGTTCACTTAAACTTGAAGAACAAAAAATTGGCGAATGGTACTGTTTGGATGCTTTGAATATATGTTTCTTAGATTATATAGAAGCAATATATACAAAGATTTCAACCGTCTACCTGTTCCATTCATTGTTCTACTTGTAGAAAGTTACAATTAATTTCCTTTAAAGGATTAACAATGGGGCTCGTGTTCACTTAAACTTGAAGAACAAAAAATTGGCGAATGGTACTGTTTGGATGCTTTGCATATATGTTTCTTAGACTATATAGACGCAATATATACAAAGATTTCAACCGTCTACCTGTTCCATTCATTGTTCTTCTTGTAGAAAGTTACAATTAATTTCCGTTAAAGGATTAACAATGGGGCTCGTAGTTCACTTAAACTTGAAGAACAAAAAATTGGCGAATTGTACTGTTTGGATGCTTTGCATATATGTTTCTTAGACTATTTAGAAGCAATATATAGAAAGATTTCACCCGTCTACCTGTACTATTCATTGTTCTACTTGTAGAAAGTTACAAATAATTTCCATTTCATGATTATCAATGGGGCCCGCTGTTCACTTAAACTTGAAGATCAAAAAATTGGCGATTGTTACTGTTTAGATGCTTTGCATATAGGTTTCTTAGACTATATAGAAGCAACATATACAAAGATTTCAACCGTCTACCTGTTCCATTCATTGTTCTACTTGTAGAAAGTTACAATTAATTTCCGTTAAAGTATTAACAATGGGGCTCGTAGTTCACTTAAACTTGAAGATCAAATAATTGGCGAATTGTACTGTTTGGATGCTTTGCATATATGTTTCTTAGACTATATAGAAGCAACATATACAAATATTTCAACCGTCTACCTGTTCCATTCATTGTTCTACTTGTCGAAAATTACAAGTAATTTCCGATAAAGGATTAACCATTGGGGCTCATTGTTCACTTAAACTTGAAGAACGAAAAATTGGCGAATGGTACTGTTTGGATGCTTTGCGTATATGTTTCTTACACTATATGGAAGCAATATATACAAAGATTTCAACCGTCTACATGATCCATTCATTGTTCTACTTGTCGAAATTTACAAATAATTTCCTTTAAAGGATTAACAATGGGGCTCGTAGTTCACTTAAACTTGAAGAACAAAAATTGGCGAATTGTACTGTTTGGATGCTTTGCATAGATGTTTCATAGACTATTTAGAAGCAATATATAGAAAGATTTCAACCGTCTACCTGTTCCATTCATTGTTCTAATTGTCGAAATTTACAAATAATTTCCGATAAAGGATTAACCATTGGGGCTCATTGTTCACTTAAACTTGAAGAACGATAAATTGGCGAATGGTACTGTTTGGATGCTTTGCGTATATGTTTCTTAGACTATATGGAAGCAATATATACAAAGATTTCAACCGTCTACGTGTTCCAATCATTGTTCTACTTGTCGAAATTTACAAATAATTTCCTTTAAAGGATTAACAATGGGGCTCGTAGTTAACTTAAACTTGAAGAACAAAAAATTGGCGAATGGTACTGTTTGGATGCTTTGCTTATATGTTTCTTAGACTATATAGAAGCAATATATACAAAGAATTCAACTGTCTACCTGTTCCATTCATTGTTCTCCTTGTCGAAATTTACAAATAACTTCCTTTAAAGGATTAACAATGGGGCTCGTAGTTCACTTAAACTTGAAGAACAAAAAATTGGCGAATTGCACTGTTTGGATGCTTTGCATATATGTTTCTTAGATTATATAGAAGCAATATATACAAAGATTTCAACCGTCTACCTGTTCCATTCATTGTTCTCCTTGTCGAAATTTACAAATAACTTCCTTTAAAGGATAAACAATGGGGCTCGTTGTTCACTTAAACTTGAAGAACAAAAAATTCGCGAATTGTACTGTTTGGATGCTTTGCATATATGTTTCTTAGACTATTTAGAAGCAATATATAGAAAGATTTCACCCGTCTACCTGTACTATTCATTGTTCTACTTGTAGAATGTTACAAATAATTTCCATTTCATGATTATCAATGGGGCCCGCTGTTCACTTAAACTTGAAGATCAAAAAATTGGCGATTGTTACTGTTTAGATGCTTTGCATATAGGTTTCTTAGACTATATAGAAGCAACATATACAAAGATTTCAACCGTCTACCTGTTCCATTCATTGTTCTACTTGTAGAAAGTTACAATTAATTTCCGTTAAAGTATTAACAATGGGGCTCGTAGTTCACTTAAACTTGAAGATCAAATAATTGGCGAATTGTACTGTTTGGATGCTTTGCATATATGTTTCTTAGACTATTTAGAACCAATATATAGAAAGATTTCACCCGTCTACCTGTACTATTCATTGTTCTACTTGTAGAAAGTTACAAATAATTTCCATTTCATGATTATCAATGGGGCTTGCTTTTCACTTAAACTTGAAGAACAAAAAATTGGCGAATGGTACTGTTTGGATGCTTTGCATATATGTTTCGTAGACTATATAGAAGCAATATATACAAAGATTTCAACCGTCTACCTGTTCCATTCATTGTTCTACTTGTCGAAAATTACAAGTAATTTCCGATAAAGGATTAACCATTGGGGCTCATTGTTCACTTAAACTTGAAGAACGAAAAATTGGCGAATGGTACTGTTTGGATGCTTTGCGTATATGTTTCTTAGACTATATGGAAGCAATATATACAAAGATTTCAACCGTCTACGTGTTCCAATCATTGTTCTACTTGTCGAAATTTACAAATAATTTCCTTTAAAGGATTAACAATGGGGCTCGTGGTTAACTTAAACTTGAAGAACAAAAAATTGGCGAATGGTACTGTTTGGATGCTTTGCGTATATGTTTCTTACACTATATGGAAGCAATATATACAAAGATTTCAACCGTCTACGTGTTCCAATCATTGTTCTACTTGGCGAAAATGACAAATAATTTCCGATAAAGGATTAACCATTGGGGCTCGTAGTTCACTTAAACTTGAAGATCAAATAATTGGCGAATGGTACTGTTTGGATGCTTTGCGTATATGTTTCTTACACTATATGGAAGCAATATATACAAAGATTTCAACCGTCTACGTGTTCCATTCATTGTTCTACTTGGCGAAAATTACAAATAATTTCCGATAAAGTATTAACCATTGGGGCTCGTAGTTCACTTAAACTTGAAGATCAAATAATTGGCGAATTGTACTGTTTGGATGATTTGCAGATATGTTTCTTAGACTATATAGAAGCAATATATACAATGATTTCAACCGTCTACCTGTTCCATTCATTGTTCTACTTGTCGAAAGTTACAATTAATTTCCGTTAAAGTATTAACAATGGGGCTCGTAGTTCACTTAAACTTGAAGATCAAATAATTGGCGAATTGTACTGTTTGGATGCTTTGCATATATGTTTCTTAGACTATTTAGAAGCAATATATAGAAAGATTTCACCCGTCTACCTGTACTATTCATTGTTCTACTTGTAGAATGTTACAAATAATGTCCATTTCATGATTATCAATGGGGCCCGCTGTTCACTTAAACTTGAAGATCAAAAAATTGGCGATTGTTACTGTTTAGATGCTTTGCATATAGGTTTTTTAGACTATATAGAAGCAACATATACAAAGATTTCAACCGTCTACCTGTTCCATTCATTGTTCTACTTGTAGAAAGTTACAATTAATTTCCGTTAAAGTATTAACAATGGGGCTCGTAGTTCACTTAAACTTGAAGATCAAATAATTGGCGAATTGTACTGTTTGGATGCTTTGCATATATGTTTCTTAGACTATTTAGAAGCAATATATAGAAAGATTTCAGCAGTCTACCTGTACTATTCATTGTTCTACTTGTAGAATGTTACAAATAATTTCCATTTCATGATTATCAATGGGGCTCGCTGTTCACTTAAACCTGAAGATCAAAAAATTGGCGATTGTTACTGTTTAGATGCTTTGCATATAGGTTTGTTAGACTATATAGAAGCAACATATACAAATATTTCAACCGTCTACCTGTTCTATTCATTGTTCTACTTGTAGAAAGTTACAAATAATTTCCGTTTCATGATTATCAATGGGGCTCGTTGTTCACTTAAACTTGAAGAACAAAAAATTGGCGAATGGTACTGTTTGGATGCTTCGCATATATGTTTCTTAGATTATATAGAAGCAATATATACAAAGATTTCAACCGTCTACCTGTTCCATTCATTGTTCTCCTTGTCGAAATTTACAAATAACTTCCTTTAAAGGATTAACAATGGGGCTCGTTGTTCACTTAAACTTGAAGAACAAAAAATTGGCGAATTGTACTGTTTGGATGCTTTGCATATATGTCTCTTAGACTATTTAGAAGCAATATATAGAAAGATTTCACCCGTCTACCTGTACTATTCATTGTTCTACTTGTAGAAAGTTACAAATAATTTCCATTTCATGATTATCAATGGGGCTTGCTGTTCACTTAAACTTGAAGAACAAAAAATTGGCGAATGGTACTGTTTGGATGCTTTGCGTATATGTTTCTTACACTATATGGAAGCAATATATACAAAGATTTCAACCGTCTACGTGTTCCAATCATTGTTCTACTTGGCGAAAATGACAAATAATTTCCGATAAAGGATTAACCATTGGGGCTCGTAGTTCACTTAAACTTGAAGATCAAATAATTGGCGAATGGTACTGTTTGGATGCTTTGCGTATATGTTTCTTACACTATATGGAAGCAATATATACAAAGATTTCAACCGTCTACGTGTTCCATTCATTGTTCTACTTGGCGAAAATTACAAATAATTTCCGATAAAGTATTAACCATTGGGGCTCGTAGTTCACTTAAACTTGAAGATCAAATAATTGGCGAATTGTACTGTTTGGATGATTTGCAGATATGTTTCTTAGACTATATAGAAGCAATATATACAATGATTTCAACCGTCTACCTGTTCCATTCATTGTTCTACTTGTCGAAAGTTACAATTAATTTCCGTTAAAGTATTAACAATGGGGCTCGTAGTTCACTTAAACTTGAAAATCAAATAATTGGCGAATTGTACTGTTTGGATGCTTTGCATATATGTTTCTTAGACTATTTAGAAGCAATATATAGAAAGATTTCACCCGTCTACCTGTACTATTCATTGTTCTACTTGTAGAATGTTACAAATAATTTCCATTTCATGATTATCAATGGGGCTCGCTGTTCACTTAAACCTGAAGATCAAAAAATTGGCGATTGTTACTGTTTAGATGCTTTGCATATAGGTTTGTTAGACTATATAGAAGCAACATATACAAATATTTCAACCGTCTACCTGTTCTATTCATTGTTCTACTTGTAGAAAGTTACAAATAATTTCCGTTTCATGATTATCAATGGGTCTCGTTCTTCACTTAAACTTGAAGAACAAAAAATTGGCGAATGGTACTGTTTGGATGCTTTGCATATATGTTTCCTAGATTATATAGAAGCAATATATACAAAGATTTCAACCGTCTACCTGTTCCATTCATTGTTCTACTTGTCGAAATTTACAAATAATTTCCTTTAAAGGATTAACAATGGGGCTCGTGTTTACTTAAACTTGAAGAACAAAAAATTGGCGAATGGTACTGTTTGGATGCTTTGCGTATATGTTTCTTAGACTATATAGAAGCAATATATACAAAGAATTCAACTGTCTACCTGTTCCATTCATTGTTCTACTTGTAGAAAGTTACAATTAATTTCCGTTAAAGGATTAACAATGGGGCTCGTAGTTCACTTAAACTTGAAGAACGATAAATTGGCGAATGGTACTGTTTGGATGCTTTGCGTATATGTTTCTTAGACTATATGGAAGCAATATATACAAAGATTTCAACCGTCTACGTGTTCCAATCATTGTTCTACTTGTCGAAATTTACAATTAATTTCCGTTAAAGGATTAACAATGGGGCTCGTAGTTCACTTAAACTTGAAGACCAAAAAATTGGCAAATGGTATTGTTTGGATGCTTTGCGTACATGTTTCTTAGACTATATAGACGCAATATATACAAAGATTTCAACCGTCTACATGATCCATTCATTGTTCTACTTGTCGAAATTTACAATTAATTTCCATTAAAGGATTAACAATGGGGCTCGTAGTTCACTTAAACTTGAGGAACAAAAAATTGGCGAATTGTACTGTTTGGATGCTTTGCATATATGTTTCGTAGACTATATAGAAGCAATATATACTATGATTTCAACCGTCTACATGATCCATTCATTGTTCTACTTGTCGAAATTTACAAATAATTTCCGTTAAAGGATTAACAATGGGGCTCGTAGTTCACGTAAACTTGAGGAACAAAAAATTGGCGAATTGTACTGTTTGGATGCATTGCATATATGTTTCTTAGATTATATAGAAGCAATATATACAAAGATTTCAACCGTCTACCTGTTTCATTCATTGTTCTCCTTGTAGAAATTTACAAATAACTTCCTTTAAAGGATTAACAATGGGGCTCGTTGTTCACTTAAACTTGAAGAACAAAAAATTGGCGAATTGTACTGTTTGGATGCTTTGCATATATGTTTCTTAGACTATATAGAAGCAATATATACAAAGATTTCAACTGTCTACCTGTTCCATTCATTGTTCTACTTGTCGAAATTTACAAATAATTTCCGTTAAAGGATTAACAATGGGGCTCGTATTTCACTTAAACTTGAGGAACAAAAAATTGGCGAATGGTACTGTTTGGATGCTTTGCATATATGTTTCTTAGACTATATAGACGCAATATATACAAAGATTTCAACCGTCTACATGATCCATTCATTGTTCTACTTGTCGAAATTTACAATTAATTTCCGTTAAAGGATTAACAATGGGGCTCGTAGTTCACTTAAACTTGAGGAACAAAAAATTGGCGAATTGTACTGTTTGGATGCTTTGCATATATGTTTCGTAGACTATATTGAAGCAATATATACAATGATTTCAACCGTCTACATGATCCATTCATTGTTCTACTTGTCGAAATTTACAAATAATTTCCGTTAAAGGATTAACAATGGGGCTCGTAGTTCACTTAAACTTGAGGAACAAAAAATTGGCGAATTGTACTGTTTGGATGCATTGCATATATGTTTCTTAGATTATATAGAAGCAATATATACAAAGATTTCACCCGTCTACCGGTACTATTCATTGTTCTACTTGTAGAAAGTTACAATTAATTTCCGTTAAAGTATTAACAATGGGGCTCGTAGTTCACTTAAACTTGAAGATCAAATAATTGGCGAATTGTACTGTTTGGATGCTTTGCATATATGTTTCTTAGACTATTTAGAAGCAATATATAGAAAGATTTCACCAGTCTACCTGTACTATTCATTGTTCTACTTGTAGAATGTTACAAATAATTTCCATTTCATGATTATCAATGGGGCTCGCTGTTCACTTAAACCTGAAGATCAAAAAATTGGCGATTGTTACTGTTTAGATGCTTTGCATATAGGTTTGTTAGACTATATAGAAGCAACATATACAAATATTTCAACCGTCTACCTGTTCTATTCATTGTTCTACTTGTAGAAAGTTACAAATAATTTCCGTTTCATGATTATCAATGGGGCTCGTTGTTCACTTAAACTTGAAGAACAAAAAATTGGCGAATGGTACTGTTTGGATGCTTCGCATATATGTTTCTTAGATTATATAGAAGCAATATATACAAAGATTTCAACCGTCTACCTGTTCCATTCATTGTTCTCCTTGTCGAAATTTACAAATAACTTCCTTTAAAGGATTAACAATGGGGCTCGTTGTTCACTTAAACTTGAAGAACAAAAAATTGGCGAATTGTACTGTTTGGATGCTTTGCATATATGTCTCTTAGACTATTTAGAAGCAATATATAGAAAGATTTCACCCGTCTACCTGTACTATTCATTGTTCTACTTGTAGAAAGTTACAAATAATTTCCATTTCATGATTATCAATGGGGCTTGCTGTTCACTTAAACTTGAAGAACAAAAAATTGGCGAATGGTACTGTTTGGATGCTTTGCGTATATGTTTCTTACACTATATGGAAGCAATATATACAAAGATTTCAACCGTCTACGTGTTCCAATCATTGTTCTACTTGGCGAAAATGACAAATAATTTCCGATAAAGGATTAACCATTGGGGCTCGTAGTTCACTTAAACTTGAAGATCAAATAATTGGCGAATGGTACTGTTTGGATGCTTTGCGTATATGTTTCTTACACTATATGGAAGCAATATATACAAAGATTTCAACCGTCTACGTGTTCCATTCATTGTTCTACTTGGCGAAAATTACAAATAATTTCCGATAAAGTATTAACCATTGGGGCTCGTAGTTCACTTAAACTTGAAGATCAAATAATTGGCGAATTGTACTGTTTGGATGATTTGCAGATATGTTTCTTAGACTATATAGAAGCAATATATACAATGATTTCAACCGTCTACCTGTTCCATTCATTGTTCTACTTGTCGAAAGTTACAATTAATTTCCGTTAAAGTATTAACAATGGGGCTCGTAGTTCACTTAAACTTGAAGATCAAATAATTGGCGAATTGTACTGTTTGGATGCTTTGCATATATGTTTCTTAGACTATTTAGAAGCAATATATAGAAAGATTTCACCCGTCTACCTGTACTATTCATTGTTCTACTTGTAGAATGTTACAAATAATTTCCATTTCATGATTATCAATGGGGCTCGCTGTTCACTTAAACCTGAAGATCACAAAATTGGCGATTGTTACTGTTTAGATGCTTTGCATATAGGTTTGTTAGACTATATAGAAGCAACATATACAAATATTTCAACCGTCTACCTGTTCTATTCATTGTTCTACTTGTAGAAAGTTACAAATAATTTCCGTTTCATGATTATCAATGGGTCTCGTTCTTCACTTAAACTTGAAGAACAAAAAATTGGCGAATGGTACTGTTTGGATGCTTTGCATATATGTTTCCTAGATTATATAGAAGCAATATATACAAAGATTTCAACCGTCTACCTGTTCCATTCATTGTTCTACTTGTCGAAATTTACAAATAATTTCCTTTAAAGGATTAACAATGGGGCTCGTGTTTACTTAAACTTGAAGAACAAAAAATTGGCGAATGGTACTGTTTGGATGCTTTGCGTATATGTTTCTTAGACTATATAGAAGCAATATATACAAAGAATTCAACTGTCTACCTGTTCCATTCATTGTTCTACTTGTAGAAAGTTACAATTAATTTCCGTTAAAGGATTAACAATGGGGCTCGTAGTTCACTTAAACTTGAAGAACGATAAATTGGCGAATGGTACTGTTTGGATGCTTTGCGTATATGTTTCTTAGACTATATGGAAGCAATATATACAAAGATTTCAACCGTCTACGTGTTCCAATCATTGTTCTACTTGTCGAAATTTACAAATAATTTCCTTTAAAGGATTAACAATGGGGCTCGTAGTTAACTTAAACTTGAAGAACAAAAAATTGGCGAATGGTACTGTTTGGATGCTTTGCGTATATGTTTCTTAGACTATATAGAAGCAATATATACAAAGAATTCAACTGTCTACCTGTTCCATTCATTGTTCTACTTGTAGAAAGTTACAATTAATTTCCGTTAAAGTATTAACAATGGGGCTCGTAGTTCACTTAAACTTGAAGAACAAAAAATTGGCGAATGGTACTGTTTGGATGCTTTGCGTATATGTTTCTTAGACTATATGGAAGCAATATATACAAAGATTTCAACCGTCTAACTGTTCTATTCATTGTTCTACTTGTCGAAATTTACAAATAATTTCCTTTAAAGGATAAACAATGGGGCTCGTAGTTCACATAAACTTGAAGAACAAAAAATTGGCGAATGGTACTGTTTGGATGCTTTGCATATATGTTTCTTAGATTATATAGAAGCAATATATACAAAGATTTCAACCGTCTACCTGTTCCATTCATTGTTCTACTTGTCGAAATTTACAAATAATTTCCGATAAAGGATTAACCATTGGGTCTCATTGTTCACTTAAACTTGAAGACCAAAAAATTGGCAAATGGTATTGTTTGGATGCTTTGCGTACATGTTTCTTAGACTATATAGACGCAATATATACAAAGATTTCAACCGTCTACATGATCCATTCATTGTTCTACTTGTCGAAATTTACAATTAATTTCCGTTAAAGGATTAACAATGGGGCTCGTAGTTCACTTAAACTTGAGGAACAAAAAATTGGCGAATTGTACTGTTTGGATGCTTTGCATATATGTTTCGTAGACTATATAGAAGCAATATATACAATGATTTCAACCGTCTACATGATCCATTCATTGTTCTACTTGTCGAAATTTACAAATAATTTCCGTTAAAGGATTAACAATGGGGCTCGTAGTTCACGTAAACTTGAGGAACAAAAAATTGGCGAATTGTACTGTTTGGATGCATTGCATATATGTTTCTTAGATTATATAGAAGCAATATATACAAAGATTTCAACCGTCTACCTGTTTCATTCATTGTTCTCCTTGTAGAAATTTACAAATAACTTCCTTTAAAGGATTAACAATGGGGCTCGTTGTTCACTTAAACTTGAAGAACAAAAAATTGGCGAATTGTACTGTTTGGATGCTTTGCATATATGTTTCTTAGACTATATAGAAGCAATATATACAAAGATTTCAACTGTCTACCTGTTCCATTCATTGTTCTACTTGTCGAAATTTACAAATAATTTCCGTTAAAGGATTAACAATGGGGCTCGTAGTTCACTTAAACTTGAGGAACAAAAAATTGGCGAATGGTACTGTTTGGATGCTTTGCATATATGTTTCTTAGACTATATAGACGCAATATATACAAAGATTTCAACCGTCTACATGATCCATTCATTGTTCTACTTGTCGAAATTTACAATTAATTTCCGTTAAAGGATTAACAATGGGGCTCGTAGTTCACTTAAACTTGAGGAACAAAAAATTGGCGAATTGTACTGTTTGGATGCTTCGCATATATGTTTCGTAGACTATATTGAAGCAATATATACAATGATTTCAACCGTCTACATGATCCATTCATTGTTCTACTTGTCGAAATTTACAAATAATTTCCGTTAAAGGATCAACAATGGGGCTCGTAGTTCACTTAAACTTGAGGAACAAAAAATTGGCGAATTGTACTGTTTGGATGCATTGCATATATGTTTCTTAGATTATATAGAAGCAATATATACAAAGATTTCACCCGTCTACCTGTACTATTCATTGTTCTACTTGTAGAAAGTTACAAATAATTTCCATTTCATGATTATCAATGGGGCTCGCTGTTCACTTGAACTTGAAGATCAAAAAATTGGCGATTGTTACTGTTTAGATGCTTTGCATATAGGTTTCGTATACTATATAGAAGCAACATATACAAAGATTTCAACTGTCTACCTGTTCTATTCATTTTTCTACTTGTCGAAAATTACAAATAATTTCCGATAAAGGATTAACCATTGGGTCTCATTGTTCACTTAAACTTGAAGACCAAAAAATTGGCAAATGGTATTGTTTGGATGCTTTGCGTACATGTTTCTTAGACTATATGGAAGCTATATATACAAAGATTTCACCCGTCTACCTGTACTATTCATTGTTCTACTTGTAGAATGTTACAAATAATTTCCATTTCATGATTAACAATGGGGCTCGTGTTCACTTAAACTTGAAGAATAAAAAATTGGCGAATGGTACTGTTTGGATGCTTTGCATATATGTTTCTTAGATTATATAGAAGCAATATATACAAAGATTTCAACCGTCTACCTGTTCCATTCATTGTTCTACTTGTCGAAATTTACAAATAATTTCCTTTAAAGGATTAACAATGGGGCTCGTGTTCACTTAAACTTGAAGAACAAAAAATTGGCGAATGGTACTGTTTGGATGCTTTGCATTTATGTTTCTTAGACTATATAGACGCAATATATACAAAGATTTCAACCGTCTACCTGTTCCATTCATTGTTCTACTTGTAGAAAGTTACAATTAATTTCCGTTAAAGTATTAACAATGGGGCTCGTAGTTCACTTAAACTTGAAGATCAAATAATTGGCGAATTGTACTGTTTGGATGCTTTGCATATATGTTTCTTAGACTATATAGAAGCAACATATACAAATATTTCAACCGTCTACCTGTACTATTCATTGTTCTACTTGTAGAAAGTTACAAATAATTTCCATTTCATGATTATCAATGGGGCTTGCTGTTCACTTAAACTTGAAGAACAAAAAATTGGCGAATGGTACTGTTTGGATGCTTTGCGTATATGTTTCTTACACTATATGGAAGCAATATATACAAAGATTTCAACCGTCTACCAGTTCCATTCATTGTTCTACTTGTCGAAATTTACAAATAATTTCCTTTAAAGGATTAACAATGGGGCTCGTGTTCACTTAAACTTGAAGAACAAAAAATTGGCGATTGGTACTGTTTGGATGCTTTGCATATATGTTTCTTAGACTATTTAGAAGCAATATATAGAAAGATTTCACCCGTCTACCTGTACTATTCATTGTTCTACTTGTAGAATGTTACAAATAATTTCCATTTCATGATTATCAATGGGGCTCGCTGTTCACTTAAACCTGAAGATCAAAAAATTGGCGAATTGTACTGTTTGGATGCTTTGCATATATGTTTCGTAGACTATATAGAAGCAATATATACAAAGATTTCAACCGTCTACCTGTTCCATTCATTGTTCTACTTGTAGAAAGTTACAATTAATTTCCGTTAAAGGATTAACAATGGGGCTCGTGTTCACTTAAACTTGAAGAATAAAAAATTGGCAAATGGTACTGTTTGGATGCTTTGCATATATGTTTCTTAGACTATATAGACGCAATATATACAAAGATTTCAGCCGTCTACCTGTTCCATTCATTGTTCTACTTGTAGAAAGTTACAATTAATTTCCGTTAAAGGATTAACAATGGGGCTCGTAGTTCACTTAAACTTGAAGAACAAAAAATTGGCGAATTGTACTGTTTGGATGCTTTGCATATATGTTTCTTAGATTATATAGAAGCAATATATACAATGATTTCAACCGTCTACCTGTTCCATTCATTGTTCTCCTTGTCGAAATTTACAAATAACTTCCTTTAAAGGATTAACAATGGGGCTCGTTGTTCACTTAAACTTGAAGAACAAAAAATTGGCGAATTGTACTGTTTGGATGCTTTGCATATATGTTTCTTAGACTATTTAGAAGCAATATATAGAAAGATTTCACCCGTCTACCTGTACTATTCATTGTTCTACTTGTAGAAAGTTACAAATAATTTCCATTTCATGATTATCAATGGGGCTTGCTGTTCACTTAAACTTGAAGAACAAAAAATTGGCCAATGGTACTGTTTGGATGCTTTGCATATATGTTTCTTAGATTATATAGAAGCAATATATACAAAGATTTCAACCGTCTACCTGTTCCATTCATTGTTCTACTTGCCGAAATTTACAAATAATTTCCTTTAAAGGATTAACAATGGGGCTCGTGTTCACTTAAACTTGAAGAACAAAAAATTGGCGATTGGTACTGTTTGGATGCTTTGCATATATATTTCTTAGACTATTTAGAAGCAATATATAGAAAGATTTCACCCGTCTACCTGTACTATTCATTGTTCTACTTGTAGAATGTTACAAATAATTTCCATTTCATGATTATCAATGGGGCCCGCTGTTCACTTAAACTTGAAGATCAAAAAATTGGCGAATGGTACTGTTTGGATGCTTTGCATATATGTTTCTTAGATTATATAGAAGCAATATATACAAAGATTTCAACCGTCTACCTATTCCATTCATTGTTCTACTTGCCGAAATTTACAATTAATTTCCGTTAAAGTATTAACAATGGGGCTCGTAGTTCACTTAAACTTGAAGATCAAATAATTGGCGAATTGTACTGTTTGGATGCTTTGCATATATGTTTCTTAGACTATTTAGAAGCAATATATAGAAAGATTTCACCCGTCTACCTGTACTATTCATTGTTCTACTTGTAGAATGTTACAAATAATTTCCATTTCATGATTATCAATGGGGCTCGCTGTTCACTTAAACCTGAAGATCAAAAAATTGGCGATTGTTACTGTTTAGATGCTTTGCATATAGGTTTGTTAGACTATATAGAAGCAACATATACAAATATTTCAACCGTCTACCTGTTCTATTCATTGTTCTACTTGTAGAAAGTTACAAATAATTTCCGTTTCATGATTATCAATGGGGCTCGTTGTTCACTTAAACTTGAAGAACAAAAAATTGGCGAATGGTACTGTTTGGATGCTTTGCGTATATGTTTCTTACACTATATGGAAGCAATATATACAAAGATTTCAACCGTCTACGTGTTCCAATCATTGTTCTACTTGGCGAAAATTACAAATAATTTCCGATAAAGGATTAACCATTGGGGCTCGTAGTTCACTTAAACTTGAAGAACGAAAAATTGGCGAATGGTACTGTTTGGATGCTTTGCATATATGTTTCTTAGACTCTATAGAAGCAATATATAAAAAGATTTCAACCGTCTACCAGTTCCATTCATTGTTCTACTTGTCGAAATTTACAAATAATTTCCGATAAAGGATTAACAATGGGGCTCGTAGTTCACTTAAACTTGAAGATCAAAAAATTGGCGATTGTTACTGTTTGGATGCTTTGCATATATGTTTCTTAGACATTATAGAAGCAATATATACAAAGATTTCAACCGTCTACCTGTTCCATTCATTGTTCTACTTGTCGAAATTTACAAATAATTTCCCTTTCATGATTATCAATGGGGCTCGTTGTAAACTTAAACTTGAAGACCAAAAAATTGGCGAATGGTACTGTTTAGATGCTTTGCGTATAGGTTTCTTAGACTATATAGAAGCAATATATAAAAAGATTTCAACCGTCTACCAGTTCCATTCATTGTTCTACTTGTCGAAAATTAAAAATAATTTCCGATAAAGGATTAACAATGGGGCTCATTGTTCACTTAAACTTGAAGAACAAAAAATTGGCGAATGGTACTGTTTGGATGCTTTGCATATATGTTTCTTAGATTATATAGAAGCAATATATACAAAGATTTCAACAGTCTACCTGTTCCATTCATCGTTCTCCTTGCCGAAGTTTACAAATAATTTCCTTTAAAGGATTAACAATGGGGCTCGTAGTTCACTTAAACTTGAAGAGCACAAAATTGGCGAATGGTACTGTCTGGATGCTTTGCGTACATGTTACTTAGACTATATGGAACCAATATATACAAAGATTTCAACCGTCTACCTGTTCCATTCATTGTTCTACTTGTCGAAAGTTACAAATAATTTCCGATAACGGATTAACCATTGGGGCTCATTGTTCACTTAAACTGGAAGAACAAAAAATTGGCGAATTGTACTGTTTGGATGCTTTGCATATATGTTTCTTATACTATATAGAAGCAATATATACAAAGATTTCAACCGTCTACCTGTTCCATTCATTGTTCTTCTTGTCGAAAGTTACAAATAATTACCGTTAAAGGATTAAAAATGGGGATCGTTGTTCACTTAAACTTGAAGAGCACAAAATTGGCGAATGGTACTGTTTGGATGCTTTGAATATATGTTTCTTATATTATATAGAAGCAATATATACAAATATTTCAACCGTCTACCTGTTCCATTCATTGTTCTACTTGTCGAAATTTACAAATAATTTCCCTTTCATGATTATTAATGGGGCTCGTTGTTCACTTAAACTTGAAGAACAAAAAATTGGCGAATTGTACTGTTTGGATGCTTTGCATATATGTTTCTTAGACTATATAGAAGCAATATATAGAAGGATTTCACCGGTCTACCTGTACTATTCATTGTTCTACTTGTAGAAAGTTACAAATAATTTCCATTTCATGATTATCAATGGGGCTCGTTGTTTACTTAAACTTGAAGAACAAAAAATTGGCGAATGGTACTGTTTGGATGCTTTGCATATATGTTTCTTAGACTATATAGAAGCAATATATAGAAAGATTTCAACCGTCCTCCTGTTCCATTCATTGTTCTACTTGTCGAAAGTTACAAATAATTTCCGATAACGGATTAACCATTGGGGCTCATTGTTCACTTAAACTTGAAGAACAAAAAATTGGCGAATTGTACTGTTTGGATGCTTTGCATATATGTTTCTTATACTATATAGATGCAATATATACAAAGATTTCAACCGTCTACCTGTTCCATTCACTGTTCTACTTGTCGAAAGTTACAAATAATTTCCGATAAAGGATTAACAATGGGGCTCATTGTTCACTTAAACTTGAAGAACAAAAAATTGTCGAATTGTACTATTTGGATGCTTTGCATATATGTTTCTTATACTATGTAGATGCAATATATACAAAGATTTCAACCGTCTACCTGTTCCATTCACTGTTCTACTTGTCGAAAGTTACAAATAATTTCCGATAAAGGATTAACAATGGGGCTCATTGTTCACTTAAACTTGAAGAACAAAAAATTGTCGAATTGTACTATTTGGATGCTTTGCATATATGTTTCTTAGACTATATAGAAGCAATATATACAAAGATTTCAACCGTCCACCTGTTCCATTCACTGTTCTACTTGTCCAAAGTTACAAATAATTTCCGATAAAGGATTAACAATGGGGCTCATTGTTCACTTAAACTTGAAGATCAAAAAATTGGCGAATGTTACTGTTTAGATGCTTTGCATATAGGTTTCTTAGACTATATAGAAGCAACATATACAAAGATTTCAACCGTCTACCTGTTCTATTCATTGTTCTTCTTGTCGAAAGTTAGAAATAATTTCCGTTTCATGATTATCAATGGGCCTCGTTGTTCACTTAAACTTGAAGAACAAAAAATTGGCGACTGGAACTGTTTGGATGCTTTGCATATATGTTTCTTAGACTATATAGAAGCAATATATAGAAAGATTTCAACCGTCCTCCTGTTCCATTCATTGTTCTACTTGTCGAAAGTTACAAATAATTTCCGATAACGGATTAACCATTGGGGCTCATTGTTCACTTAAACTTGAAGAACAAAAAATTGGCGAATTGTACTGTTTGGATGCTTTGCATATATGTTTCTTATACTATATAGATGCAATATATACAAAGATTTCAACCGTCTACCTGTTCCATTCACTGTTCTACTTGTCGAAAGTTACAAATAATTTCCGATAAAGGATTAACAATGGGGCTCATTGTTCACTTAAACTTGAAGAACAAAAAATTGTCGAATTGTACTATTTGGATGCTTTGCATATATGTTTCTTATACTATGTAGATGCAATACATACAAAGATTTCAACCGTCTACCTGTTCCATTCACTGTTCTACTTGTCGAAAGTTACAAATAATTTCCGATAAAGGATTAACAATGGGGCTCATTGTTCACTTAAACTTGAAGAACAAAAAATTGTCGAATTGTACTATTTGGATGCTTTGCATATATGTTTCTTAGACTATATAGAAGCAATATATACAAAGATTTCAACCGTCCACCTGTTCCATTCACTGTTCTACTTGTCCAAAGTTACAAATAATTTCCGATAAAGGATTAACAATGGGGCTCATTGTTCACTTAAACTTGAAGATCAAAAAATTGGCGAATGTTACTGTTTAGATGCTTTGCATATAGGTTTCTTAGACTATATAGAAGCAACATATACAAAGATTTCAACCGTCTACCTGTTCTATTCATTGTTCTTCTTGTCGAAAGTTAGAAATAATTTCCGTTTCATGATTATCAATGGGCCTCGTTGTTCACTTAAACTTGAAGAACAAAAAATTGGCGACTGGAACTGTTTGGATGCTTTGCATATATGTTTCTTAGACTATATAGAAGCAATATATAAAAAGATTTCAACCGTCTACCAGTTCCATTCATTGTTCTACTTGTCGAAAGTTACAAATAATTTCCGTTAAAGTATTAACAATGGGGCTCGTAGTTCGCTTAAACTTGAAGAACAAAAAATTGGCGAATGTTACTGTTTGGATGATTTGCATATAGGTATCCTAGACTATATAGAAGCAATATATACAATGATTTCAACCGTCTACATGTTCCAATCATTGTTCTACATGTCGAAAGTTACAAATAATTTCCGTTTCATGATTATCAATGGGGCTCGTTGTTCACTTAAACTTGAAGAACAAGAAATTGGCGAATGGTACTGTTTGGATGCTTTGCATATATGTTTCTTAGACTATATAGAAGCAATATATACAAAGATTTCAACCGTCTACCTGTTCCATTCATTGTTCTACTTGTCGAAAGTTACAAATAATTTCCGATAAAGGATTAACAATGGGGCTCGTAGTTCACTTAAACTTGAAGAACAAAAAATTGGCGAATTGTACTGTTTGGACGCTTTGCATATATGTTTCTTGGACTATGTAGAAGCAATATATACAATGATTTCAACAGTCTACCTGTTCCATTCATTGTTCTACTTGTCGAAATTTACAAATAATTTCCGATAAAGGATTAACAATGGGGCTCATTGTTCACTTAAACTTGAAGAACAAAAAATTGGCGAATTGTACTGTTTGGATGCTTTGCTTATATGTTTCTTAGACTATATAGAAGCAATATATACAAAGATTTCAACCGGCTACCTGTTCCATTCATTGTTCTACTTGTCGAAATTTACAAATAATTACCGATAAAGGATTAACCATTGGGGCTCATTGTTCACTTAAACTTGAAGAACAAAAAATTGGCGAATTGTACTGTTTGGACGCTTTGCATATATGTTTCTTGGACTATGTAGAAGCAATATATACAATGATTTCAACAGTCTACCTGTTCCATTCATTGTTCTACTTGTCGAAATTTACAAATAATTTCCGATAAAGGATTAACAATGGGGCTCATTGTTCACTTAAACTTGAAGAACAAAAAATTGGCGAATTGTACTGTTTGGATGCTTTGCTTATATGTTTCTTAGACTATATAGAAGCAATATATACAAAGATTTCAACCGGCTACCTGTTCCATTCATTGTTCTACTTGTCGACATTTACAAATAATTACCGATAAAGGATTAACCATTGGGGCTCATTGTTCACTTAAACTTGAAGAACAAAAAATTGGCGAATTGTACTGTTTGGATGCTTTGCATATAGGTTTCTTAGTCTATATAGAAGCAACATATACAAAGATTTCAACCGTCTACCTGTTCTATTCATTGTTCTACTTGTAGAAAGTTACATATAATTTCCGTTTCATGATTATCAATGGGGCTCGTTGTTCACTTAAACTTGAAGAACAAAAAATTGGCGAATGGTACTGTTTGGATGCTTTGCATATATGTTTCTTGGATTATATAGAAGCAATATATACAAAGATTTCAACCGTCTACCTGTTCCATTAATTGTTCTACTTGTCGAAATTTACAAATAATTTCCTTTAAAGGATTAACAATGGGGCTCGTAGTTCACTTAAACTTGAAGAACAAAAAATTGGCGAATGGTACTGTTTGAATGCTTTGAATATATGTTTCTTATATTATATAGAAGCAATATATACAAATATTTCAACCGTCTACCTGTTCCATTCATTGTTCTACTTGTCGAAATTTACAAATAATTTCCCTTTCATGATTATCAATGGGGCTCGTTGTTCACTTAAACTTGAAGAACAAAAAATTGGCGAATTGTACTGTTTGGATGCTTTGCATATATGTTTCTTAGACTATATAGAAGCAATATATAGAAGGATTTCACCGGTCTACCTGTACTATTCATTGTTCTACTTGTAGAAAGTTACAAATAATTTCCATTTCATGATTATCAATGGGGCTCGTTGTTTACTTAAACTTGAAGAACAAAAAATTGGCGAATGGTACTGTTTGGATGGTTTGCATATATGTTTCTTAGACTATATAGAAGCAATATATAGAAAGATTTCAACCGTCTACCTGTTCCATTCACTGTTCTACTTGTCGAAAGTTACAAATAATTTCCATTTCATGATTATCAATGGGGCTCGTTGTTCACTTAAACTTGAAGAACAAAAAATTGGCGAATGGTACTGTTTGGATGCTTTGCATATATGTTTCTTGGATTATATAGAAGCAATATATAAAAAGATTTCAACCGTCTACCAGTTCCATTCATTGTTCTACTTGTCGAAAGTTACAAATAATTTCCGTTAAAGTATTAACAATGGGGCTCGTAGTTCGCTTAAACTTGAAGAACAAAAAATTGGCGAATGTTACTGTTTGGATGATTTGCATATAGGTATCCTAGACTATATAGAAGCAATATATACAAATATTTCAACCGTCTACCTGATCCATTCATTGTTCTACTTGTCGAAATTTACAAATAATTTCCCTTTCATGATTATCAATGGGGCTCGTTGTTCACTTAAACTTGAAGAACAAAAAATTGGCGAATTGTACTGTTTGGATGCTTTGCATATATGTTTCTTAGACTATATAGAAGCAATATATAGAAGGATTTCACCGGTCTACCTGTACTATTCATTGTTCTACTTGTAGAAAGTTACAAATAATTTCCATTTCATGATTATCAATGGGGCTCGTTGTTTACTTAAACTTGAAGAACAAAAAATTGGCGAATGGTACTGTTTGGATGGTTTGCATATATGTTTCTTAGACTATATAGAAGCAATATATAGAAAGATTTCAACCGTCCTCCTGTTCCATTCATTGTTCTACTTGTCGAAAGTTACAAATAATTTCCGATAACGGATTAACCATTGGGGCTCATTGTTCACTTAAACTTGAAGAACAAAAAATTGGCGAATTGTACTGTTTGGATGCTTTGCATATATGTTTCTTATACTATATAGATGCAATATATACAAAGATTTCAACCGTCTACCTGTTCCATTCACTGTTCTACTTGTCGAAAGTTAGAAATAATTTCCGATAAAGGATTAACAATGGGGCTCATTGTTCACTTAAACTTGAAGAACAAAAAATTGTCGAATTGTACTATTTGGATGCTTTGCATATATGTTTCTTAGACTATATAGAAGCAATATATACAAAGATTTCAACCGTCCTCCTGTTCCATTCATTGTTCTACTTGTCGAAAGTTACAAATAATTTCCGATAACGGATTAACCATTGGGGCTCATTGTTCACTTAAACTTGAAGAACAAAAAATTGGCGAATTGTACTGTTTGGATGCTTTGCATATATGTTTCTTATACTATATAGATGCAATATATACAAAGATTTCAACCGTCTACCTGTTCCATTCACTGTTCTACTTGTCGAAAGTTACAAATAATTTCCGATAACGGATTAACCATTGGGGCTCATTGTTCACTTAAACTTGAAGAACAAAAAATTGGCGAATTGTACTGTTTGGATGCTTTGCATATATGTTTCTTATACTATATAGATGCAATATATACAAAGATTTCAACCGTCTACCTGTTCCATTCACTGTTCTACTTGTCGAAAGTTACAAATAATTTCCGATAAAGGATTAACAATGGGGCTCATTGTTCACTTAAACTTGAAGAACAAAAAATTGTCGAATTGTACTATTTGGATGCTTTGCATATATGTTTCTTAGACTATATAGAAGCAATATATACAAAGATTTCAACCGTCCACCTGTTCCATTCATTGTTCTACTTGTCGAAAGTTACAAATAATTTCCGATAACGGATTAACCATTGGGGCTCATTGTTCACTTAAACTGGAAGAACAAAAAATTGGCGAATTGTACTGTTTGGATGCTTTGCATATATGTTTCTTATACTATATAGAAGCAATATATACAAAGATTTCAACCGTCTACCTGTTCCATTCATTGTTCTTCTTGTCGAAAGTTACAAATAATTACCGTTAAAGGATTAAAAATGGGGATCGTTGTTCACTTAAACTTGAAGAGCACAAAATTGGCGAATGGTACTGTCTGGATGCTTTGCGTACATGTTTCTTAGACTATATAGACGCAATATATAGAAAGATTTCACCAGTCTACCTGTACTATTCATTGTTCTACTTGTAGAAAGTTACAAATAATTTCCATTTCATGATTATCAATGGGGCTCGCTGTTCACTTAAACTTGAAGATCAAAAAATTGGCGATTGTTACTGTTTTGATGCTTTGCATATAGGTTTCTTAGTCTATATAGAAGCAACATATACAAAGATTTCAACCGTCTACCTGTTCTATTCATTGTTCTACTTGTAGAAAGTTACATATAATTTCCGTTTCATGATTATCAATGGGGCTCGTTGTTCACTTAAACTTGAAGAACAAAAAATTGGCGAATGGTACTGTTTGGATGCTTTGCATATATGTTTCTTGGATTATATAGAAGCAATATATTCAAAGATTTCAACCGTCTACCTGTTCCATTCATTGTTCTACTTGTCGAAAATTACCAATAATTTCCGATAAAGGATTAACCATTGGGGCTCGTAGTTCACTTAAACTTGAAGAGCAAAAAATTGGCGAATGGTACTGTTTGGATGCTTTGCATATATGTTTCTTAGATTATATAGTAGCAATATATATAAAAATTTCAACCGTCTACCTGTTCCATTCATTGTTCTACTTGTCGAAATTTACAAATAATTTCCTTTAAAGGATTAACAATGGGGCTCGTTGTTCACTTAAACTTGAAGAACAAAAAATTGGCGAATTGTACTGTTTGGATGCTTTGCATATATGTTTCTTAGACTATATAGAAGCAATATATACAAAGATTTCAACCGTCCTCCTGTTCCATTCATTGTTCTACTTGTCGAAAGTTACAAATAATTTCCGATAACGGATTAACCATTGGGGCTCATTGTTCACTTAAACTGGAAGAACAAAAAATTGGCGAATTGTACTGTTTGGATGCTTTGCATATATGTTTCTTATACTATATAGAAGCAATATATACAAAGATTTCAACCGTCTACCTGTTCCATTCATTGTTCTACTTGTCGAAAGTTACAAATAATTTCCGATAACGGATTAACCATTGGGGCTCATTGTTCACTTAAACTTGAAGAACAAAAAATTGGCGAATTGTACTGTTTGGATGCTTTGCATATATGTTTCTTATACTATATAGAAGCAATATATACAATGATTTCAACCGTCTACCTGTTCCATTCACTGTTCGACTTGTCGAAAGTTACAAATAATTTCCGATAAAGGATTAACAATGGGGCTCATTGTTCACTTAAACTTGAAGAACAAAAAATTGTCGAATTGTACTGTTTGGATGCTTTGCATATATGTTTCTTAGACTGTATAGAAGCAATATATACAATGATTTCAACCGTCTACCTGTTCCATTCATTGTTCTACTTGTCGAAAGTCACAAATAATTTCCGTTAAGGGATTAGCAATGGGGATCGTAGTTTACTTAAACTTGAAGAACAAAAAATTGGCGAATTGTACTGTTTGGATGCTTTGCATATATGTTTCTTAGACTATATAGAAGCAATATATACAATGATTTCAACAGTCTACCTGTTCCATTCAGTGTTCTACTTGTCGAAATTTACAAATAATTTTCGATAAAGGATTAACAATGGGGCTCATTGTTCACTTAAACTTGAAGAACAAAAAATTGGCGAATTGTACTGTTTGGATGCTTTGCATATATGTTTCTTAGACTATATAGAAGCAATATATACAATGATTTCAACAGTCTACCTGTTCCATTCAGTGTTCTACTTGTCGAAATTTACAAATAATTTCCTTTAAAGGATTAACAATGGGGCTCGTAGTTCACTTAAACTTGAAGAACAAAAAATTGGCGAATGGTACTGTTTGGATGCTTTGCATATATGTTTCTTAGACTATATAGAAGCAATATATACAAAGATTTCAACAGTCCTCCTGTTCCATTCATTGTTCTACTTGTCGAAAGTTACAAATAATTTCCGATAACGGATTAACCATTGGGGCTCATTGTTCACTTAAAGTTGAAGAACAAAAAATTGGCGAATTGTACTGTTTGGATGCTTTGCATATATGTTTCTTAGACTATATAGAAGCAATATATACAATGATTTCAACCGTCTACCTGTTCCATTCATTGTTCTACTTGTCGAAAGTCACAAATAATTTCCGTTAAGGGATTAACAATGGGGATCGTAGTTTACTTAAACTTGAAGAACAAAAAATTGGCGAATTGTACTGTTTGGATGCTTTGCATATATGTTTCTTAGACTATATAGAAGCAATATATACAATGATTTCAACAGTCTACCTGTTCCATTCAGTGTTCTACTTGTCGGAATTTACAAATAATTTCCGATAAAGGATTAACAATGGGGCTCATTGTTCACTTAAACTTGAAGAACAAAAAATTGGCGAATGGTACTGTTTGGATGATTTGCATATATGTTTCTTAGACTATATAGAAGCAATATATACATTGATTTCAACCGTCTACCTGTTCCACTCATTGTTCT
This sequence comes from Cerceris ruficornis, assembly GCA_963989415.1. NCBI lineage: Eukaryota > Metazoa > Arthropoda > Insecta > Hymenoptera > Crabronidae > Cerceris > Cerceris ruficornis. The sequence continues at coordinate 1,383,631 of CAXDIW010000109.1, forward strand.
ACTTGTCGCAAGTTACAAATAATTTCCGTTAAAGTATTAACAATGGGGCTCGTAGTTCACTTAAACTTGAAGATGAAATAATTGGCGAATTGTACTGTTTAGATGCTTTGCATATATGTTTCTTAGATTATATAGAAGCAATATATACAAAGATTTCAACCGTCTACCTGTTCCATTCATTGTTCTACTTGTCGAAAGTTACAAATAATTTCCGTTAAGGGATTAACAATGGGGATCATAGTTTACTTAAACTTGAAGAACAAAAAATTGGAGTATGGTACTGTTTGGATGCTTTGCGTACATGTTTCTTATACTATATAGAAGCAATATATACAAAGATTTCAACCGTCTACCTGTTCCATTCATTGTTCTACTTGTCGAAAGTTACAAATAATTTCCGATAACGGATTAACCATTGGGGCTCATTGTTCACTTAAACTTGAAGAACAAAAAATTGGCGAATTGTACTGTTTGGATGCTTTGCATATATGTTTCTTATACTATATAGAAGCAATATATACAATGATTTCAACCGTCTACCTGTTCCATTCACTGTTCGACTTGTCGAAAGTTACAAATAATTTCCGATAAAGGATTAACAATGGGGCTCATTGTTCACTTAAACTTGAAGAACAAAAAATTGTCGAATTGTACTGTTTGGATGCTTTGCATATATGTTTCTTAGACTGTATAGAAGCAATATATACAATGATTTCAACCGTCTACCTGTTCCATTCATTGTTCTACTTGTCGAAAGTCACAAATAATTTCCGTTAAGGGATTAGCAATGGGGATCGTAGTTTACTTAAACTTGAAGAACAAAAAATTGGCGAATTGTACTGTTTGGATGCTTTGCATATATGTTTCTTAGACTATATAGAAGCAATATATACAATGATTTCAACAGTCTACCTGTTCCATTCAGTGTTCTACTTGTCGAAATTTACAAATAATTTCCGATAAAGGATTAACAATGGGGCTCATTGTTCACTTAAACTTGAAGAACAAAAAATTGGCGAATTGTACTGTTTGGATGCTTTGCATATATGTTTCTTAGACTATATAGAAGCAATATATACAATGATTTCAACAGTCTACCTGTTCCATTCAGTGTTCTACTTGTCGAAATTTACAAATAATTTCCTTTAAAGGATTAACAATGGGGCTCGTAGTTCACTTAAACTTGAAGAACAAAAAATTGGCGAATGGTACTGTTTGGATGCTTTGCATATATGTTTCTTAGACTATATAGAAGCAATATATACAAAGATTTCAACAGTCCTCCTGTTCCATTCATTGTTCTACTTGTCGAAAGTTACAAATAATTTCCGATAACGGATTAACCATTGGGGCTCATTGTTCACTTAAAGTTGAAGAACAAAAAATTGGCGAATTGTACTGTTTGGATGCTTTGCATATATGTTTCTTAGACTATATAGAAGCAATATATACAATGATTTCAACCGTCTACCTGTTCCATTCATTGTTCTACTTGTCGAAAGTCACAAATAATTTCCGTTAAGGGATTAACAATGGGGATCGTAGTTTACTTAAACTTGAAGAACAAAAAATTGGCGAATTGTACTGTTTGGATGCTTTGCATATATGTTTCTTAGACTATATAGAAGCAATATATACAATGATTTCAACAGTCTACCTGTTCCATTCAGTGTTCTACTTGTCGGAATTTACAAATAATTTCCGATAAAGGATTAACAATGGGGCTCATTGTTCACTTAAACTTGAAGAACAAAAAATTGGCGAATGGTACTGTTTGGATGATTTGCATATATGTTTCTTAGACTATATAGAAGCAATATATACATTGATTTCAACCGTCTACCTGTTCCACTCATTGTTCTACTTGTCGCAAGTTACAAATAATTTCCGTTAAAGTATTAACAATGGGGCTCGTAGTTCACTTAAACTTGAAGATGAAATAATTGGCGAATTGTACTGTTTAGATGCTTTGCATATATGTTTCTTAGATTATATAGAAGCAATATATACAAAGATTTCAACCGTCTACCTGTTCCATTCATTGTTCTACTTGTCGAAAGTTACAAATAATTTCCGTTAAGGGATTAACAATGGGGATCATAGTTTACTTAAACTTGAAGAACAAAAAATTGGAGTATGGTACTGTTTGGATGCTTTGCGTACATGTTTCTTAGACTATATGGAAGCAATATATACAATGATTTCAACCGTCTACATGATCCATTCATTGTTCTACTTGTCGAAATTTACAAATAATTTCCGATAAAGGATTAACAATGGGGCTCATTGTTCACTTAAACTTGAAGAACAAAAAATTGGCGAATTGTACTGTTTGGATGCTTTGCATATATGTTTCTTAGACTATATAGAAGCAATATATACAATGATTTCAACAGTCTACCTGTTCCATTCAGTGTTCTACTTGTCGAAATTTACAAATAATTTCCTTTAAAGGATTAACAATGGGGCTCGTAGTTCACTTAAACTTGAAGAACAAAAAATTGGCGAATGGTACTGTTTGGATGCTTTGCATATATGTTTCTTAGACTATATAGAAGCAATATATACAAAGATTTCAACAGTCCTCCTGTTCCATTCATTGTTCTACTTGTCGAAAGTTACAAATAATTTCCGATAACGGATTAACCATTGGGGCTCATTGTTCACTTAAAGATGAAGAACAAAAAATTGGCGAATTGTACTGTTTGGATGCTTTGCATATATGTTTCTTATACTATATAGAAGCAATATATACAATGATTTCAACCGTCTACCTGTTCCACTCATTGTTCTACTTGTCGCAAGTTACAAATAATTTCCGTTAAAGTATTAACAATGGGGCTCGTAGTTCACTTAAACTTGAAGATGAAATAATTGGCGAATTGTACTGTTTAGATGCTTTGCATATATGTTTCTTAGATTATATAGAAGCAATATATACAAAGATTTCAACCGTCTACCTGTTCCATTCATTGTTCTACTTGTCGAAAGTTACAAATAATTTCCTTTAAAGGATTAACAATGGGGCTCGTAGTTCACTTAAACTTGAAGAACAAAAAATTGGCGAATGGTACTGTTTGGATGCTTTGCATATATGTTTCGTAGACTATATAGAAGCAATATATACAATGATTTCAACCGTCTACATAATCCATTCATTGTTCTACTTGTCGAAATTTAGAAATAATTTCCTTTAAAGGATTAACAATGGGGCTCGTAGTTCACTTAAACTTGAAGAACAAAAAATTGGCGAATTGTACTGTTTGGATGCTTTTCATATATGTTTCTTAGACTATTTAGAAGCAATATATAGAAAGATTTCACCCGTCTACCTGTACTATTCATTGTTCTACTTGTAGAAAGTTACAAATAATTTCCATTTCATGATTATCAATGGGGCTCGCTGTTCACTTAAACTCGAAGATCAAAAAATTGGCGATTGTTACCGTTTAGATGCTTTGCATATATGTTTCTTAGATTATATAGAAGCAATATATACAAAGATTTCAACCGTCTACCTGTTCCATTCATTGTTCTACTTGTCGAAAATTACAAATAATTTCCGATAAAGGATTAACAATGGGGCTCGTAGATCACTTAAACTTGAAGAACAAAAAATTGGCGAATGGTACTGTTTGGATGCTTTGAATATATGTTTCTTAGATTATATAGAAGCAATATATACAATGATTTCAACCGTCTACCTGTTCCATTCATTGTTCTACTTGTCGAAAATTACAAGTAATTTCCGATAAAGGATTAACCATTGGGGCTCATTGTTCACTTAAACTTGAACAACAAAAAATTGGCGAATGGTACTCTTTGGATCCTTTGCATATATGTTTCTTAGACTATATAGAAGCAATACATACAATGATTTCAACAGTCTACCTGTTCCATTCAGTGTTCTACTTGTCGAAATTTACAAATAATTTCCGATAAAGGATTAACAATGGGGCTCATTGTTCACTTAAAGTTGAAGAACAAAAAATTGGCGAATTGTACTGTTTGGATGCTTTGCATATATGTTTCTTAGACTTTGTAGAAGCAATATATACAATGATTTCAACCGTCTACCTGTTCCATTCATTGTTCTACTTGTCGAAAGTCACAAATAATTTCCGTTAAGGGATTAACAATGGGGATCGTAGTTTACTTAAACTTGAACAACAAAAAATTGGCGAATTGTACTGCTTGGATGCTTTGCATATATGTTTCTTAGACTATATAGAAGCAATATATACAATGATTTCAACAGTCTACCTGTTCCATTCAGTGTTCTACTTGTCGAAATTTACAAATAATTTCCGATAAAGGATTAACAATGGGGCTCATTGTTCACTTAAAGTTGAAGAACAAAAAATTGGCGAATTGTACTGTTTGGATGCTTTGCATATATGTTTCTTATACTATATAGAAGCAATATATACAATGATTTCAACCGTCTACCTGTTCCATTCACTGTTCGACTTGTCGAAAGTTACAAATAATTTCCGATAAAGGATTAACAATGGGGCTCATTGTTCACTTAAACTTGAAGAACAAAAAATTGTCGAATTGTACTGTTTGGATGCTTTGCATATATGTTTCTTAGACTATATAGAAGCAATATATACAATGATTTCAACCGTCTACCTGTTCCATTCATTGTTCTACTTGTCGAAAGTCACAAATAATTTCCGTTAAGGGATTAACAATGGGGATCGTAGTTTACTTAAACTTGAAGAACAAAAAATTGGCGAATTGTACTGTTTGGATGCTTTGCATATATGTTTCTTAGACTATATAGAAGCAATATATACAATGATTTCAACAGTCTACCTGTTCCATTCAGTGTTCTACTTGTCGAAATTTACAAATAATTTCCGATAAAGGATTAACAATGGGGCTCATTGTTCACTTAAACTTGAAGAACAAAAAATTGGCGAATGGTACTGTTTGGATGATTTGCATATATGTTTCTTAGACTATATAGAAGCAATATATACATTGATTTCAACCGTCTACCTGTTCCACTCATTGTTCTACTTGTCGCAAGTTACAAATAATTTCCGTTAAAGTATTAACAATGGGGCTCGTAGTTCACTTAAACTTGAAGATGAAATAATTGGCGAATTGTACTGTTTAGATGCTTTGCATATATGTTTCTTAGATTATATAGAAGCAATATATACAAAGATTTCAACCGTCTACCTGTTCCATTCATTGTTCTACTTGTCGAAAGTTACAAATAATTTCCGTTAAGGGATTAACAATGGGGATCATAGTTTACTTAAACTTGAAGAACAAAAAATTGGCGAATTGTACTGTTTGGATGCTTTGCATATATGTTTCTTATACTATATAGAAGCAATATATACAATGATTTCAACCGTCTACCTGTTCCATTCACTGTTCGACTTGTCGAAAGTTACAAATAATTTCCGATAAAGGATTAACAATGGGGCTCATTGTTCACTTAAACTTGAAGAACAAAAAATTGTCGAATTGTACTATTTGGATGCTTTGCATATATGTTTCTTAGACTATATAGAAGCAATATATACAATGATTTCAACCGTCTACCTGTTCCATTCATTGTTCTACTTGTCGAAAGTCACAAATAATTTCCGTTAAGGGATTAACAATGGGGATCGTAGTTTACTTAAACTTGGAGAACAAAAAATTGGCGAATTGTACTGTTTGGATGCTTTGCATATATGTTTCTTATACTATATAGAAGCAATATATACAAAGATTTCAACCGTCTACCTGTTCCATTCACAGTTCTACTTGTCGAAAGTTACAAATAATTTCCGATAAAGGATTAACAATGGGGCTCATTGTTCACAAAAACTTGAAGAACAAAAAATTGTCGAATTGTACTATTTGGATGCTTTGCATATATGTTTCTTAGACTATATAGAAGCAATATATACAATGATTTCAACCGTCTACCTGTTCCATTCATTGTTCTACTTGTCGACAGTTTCAAATAATTTCCGTTAAGGGATTAACAATGGGGATCGTAGTTTACTTAAAGTTGAAGAACAAAAAATTGGCGAATTGTACTGTTTGGATGCTTTGCATATATGTTTCTTAGACTATATAGAAGCAATATATACAATGATTTCAACAGTCTACCTGTTCCATTCAGTGTTCTACTTGTCGAAATTTACAAATAATTTCCTTTAAAGGATTAACAATGGGGCTCGTAGTTCACTTAAACTTGAAGAACAAAAAATTGGCGAATGGTACTGTTTGGATGCTTTGCATATATGTTTCTTAGACTATATAGAAGCAATATATACAAAGATTTCAACAGTCCTCCTGTTCCATTCATTGTTCTACTTGTCGAAAGTTACAAATAATTTCCGATAACGGATTAACCATTGGGGCTCATTGTTCACTTAAAGTTGAAGAACAAAAAATTGGCGAATTGTACTGTTTGGATGCTTTGCATATATGTTTCTTATACTATATAGAAGCAATATATACAATGATTTCAACCGTCTACCTGTTCCATTCACTGTTCGACTTGTCGAAAGTTACAAATAATTTCCGATAAAGGATTAACAATGGGGCTCATTGTTCACTTAAACTTGAAGAACAAAAAATTGGCGAATGGTACTGTTTGGATGCTTTGCATATATGTTTCTTGGATTATATAGAAGCAATATATACAAAGATTTCAACCGTCTACCTGTTCCATTCATTGTTCTACTTGTCGAAAATTACCAATAATTTCCGATAAAGGATTAACCATTGGGGCTCGTAGTTCACTTAAACTTGAAGAGCAAAAAATTGGCGAATGGTACTGTTTGGATGCTTTGCATATATGTTTCTTAGATTATATAGTAGCAATATATATAAAAATTTCAACCGTCTACCTGTTCCATTCATTGTTCTACTTGTCGAAATTTACAAATAATTTCCTTTAAAGGATTAACAATGGGGCTCGTTGTTCACTTAAACTTGAAGAACAAAAAATTGGCGAATTGTACTGTTTGGATGCTTTGCATATATGTTTCTTAGACTATATAGAAGCAATATATACAAAGATTTCAACCGTCCTCCTGTTCCATTCATTGTTCTACTTGTCGAAAGTTACAAATAATTTCCGATAACGGATTAACCATTGGGGCTCATTGTTCACTTAAACTGGAAGAACAAAAAATTGGCGAATTGTACTGTTTGGATGCTTTGCATATATGTTTCTTATACTATATAGAAGCAATATATACAAAGATTTCAACCGTCTACCTGTTCCATTCATTGTTCTACTTGTCGAAAGTTACAAATAATTTCCGATAACGGATTAACCATTGGGGCTCATTGTTCACTTAAACTTGAAGAACAAAAAATTGGCGAATTGTACTGTTTGGATGCTTTGCATATATGTTTCTTATACTATATAGAAGCAATATATACAATGATTTCAACCGTCTACCTGTTCCATTCACTGTTCGACTTGTCGAAAGTTACAAATAATTTCCGATAAAGGATTAACAATGGGGCTCATTGTTCACTTAAACTTGAAGAACAAAAAATTGTCGAATTGTACTGTTTGGATGCTTTGCATATATGTTTCTTAGACTGTATAGAAGCAATATATACAATGATTTCAACCGTCTACCTGTTCCATTCATTGTTCTACTTGTCGAAAGTCACAAATAATTTCCGTTAAGGGATTAACAATGGGGATCGTAGTTTACTTAAACTTGAAGAACAAAAAATTGGCGAATTGTACTGTTTGGATGCTTTGCATATATGTTTCTTAGACTATATAGAAGCAATATATACAATGATTTCAACAGTCTACCTGTTCCATTCAGTGTTCTACTTGTCGAAATTTACAAATAATTTCCGATAAAGGATTAACAATGGGGCTCATTGTTCACTTAAACTTGAAGAACAAAAAATTGGCGAATGGTACTGTTTGGATGATTTGCATATATGTTTCTTAGACTATATAGAAGCAATATATACATTGATTTCAACCGTCTACCTGTTCCACTCATTGTTCTACTTGTCGCAAGTTACAAATAATTTCCGTTAAAGTATTAACAATGGGGCTCGTAGTTCACTTAAACTTGAAGATGAAATAATTGGCGAATTGTACTGTTTAGATGCTTTGCATATATGTTTCTTAGATTATATAGAAGCAATATATACAAAGATTTCAACCGTCTACCTGTTCCATTCATTGTTCTACTTGTCGAAAGTTACAAATAATTTCCGTTAAGGGATTAACAATGGGGATCATAGTTTACTTAAACTTGAAGAACAAAAAATTGGCGAATTGTACTGTTTGGATGCTTTGCATATATGTTTCTTATACTATATAGAAGCAATATATACAATGATTTCAACCGTCTACCTGTTCCATTCACTGTTCGACTTGTCGAAAGTTACAAATAATTTCCGATAAAGGATTAACAATGGGGCTCATTGTTCACTTAAACTTGAAGAACAAAAAATTGTCGAATTGTACTATTTGGATGCTTTGCATATATGTTTCTTAGACTATATAGAAGCAATATATACAATGATTTCAACCGTCTACCTGTTCCATTCATTGTTCTACTTGTCGAAAGTCACAAATAATTTCCGTTAAGGGATTAACAATGGGGATCGTAGTTTACTTAAACTTGGAGAACAAAAAATTGGCGAATTGTACTGTTTGGATGCTTTGCATATATGTTTCTTATACTATATAGAAGCAATATATACAAAGATTTCAACCGTCTACCTGTTCCATTCACAGTTCTACTTGTCGAAAGTTACAAATAATTTCCGATAAAGGATTAACAATGGGGCTCATTGTTCACAAAAACTTGAAGAACAAAAAATTGTCGAATTGTACTATTTGGATGCTTTGCATATATGTTTCTTAGACTATATAGAAGCAATATATACAATGATTTCAACCGTCTACCTGTTCCATTCATTGTTCTACTTGTCGACAGTTTCAAATAATTTCCGTTAAGGGATTAACAATGGGGATCGTAGTTTACTTAAAGTTGAAGAACAAAAAATTGGCGAATTGTACTGTTTGGATGCTTTGCATATATGTTTCTTAGACTATATAGAAGCAATATATACAATGATTTCAACAGTCTACCTGTTCCATTCAGTGTTCTACTTGTCGAAATTTACAAATAATTTCCTTTAAAGGATTAACAATGGGGCTCGTAGTTCACTTAAACTTGAAGAACAAAAAATTGGCGAATGGTACTGTTTGGATGCTTTGCATATATGTTTCTTAGACTATATAGAAGCAATATATACAAAGATTTCAACAGTCCTCCTGTTCCATTCATTGTTCTACTTGTCGAAAGTTACAAATAATTTCCGATAACGGATTAACCATTGGGGCTCATTGTTCACTTAAAGTTGAAGAACAAAAAATTGGCGAATTGTACTGTTTGGATGCTTTGCATATATGTTTCTTATACTATATAGAAGCAATATATACAATGATTTCAACCGTCTACCTGTTCCATTCACTGTTCGACTTGTCGAAAGTTACAAATAATTTCCGATAAAGGATTAACAATGGGGCTCATTGTTCACTTAAACTTGAAGAACAAAAAATTGGCGAATGGTACTGTTTGGATGCTTTGCATATATGTTTCTTGGATTATATAGAAGCAATATATACAAAGATTTCAACCGTCTACCTGTTCCATTCATTGTTCTACTTGTCGAAAATTACCAATAATTTCCGATAAAGGATTAACCATTGGGGCTCGTAGTTCACTTAAACTTGAAGAGCAAAAAATTGGCGAATGGTACTGTTTGGATGCTTTGCATATATGTTTCTTAGATTATATAGTAGCAATATATATAAAAATTTCAACCGTCTACCTGTTCCATTCATTGTTCTACTTGTCGAAATTTACAAATAATTTCCTTTAAAGGATTAACAATGGGGCTCGTTGTTCACTTAAACTTGAAGAACAAAAAATTGGCGAATTGTACTGTTTGGATGCTTTGCATATATGTTTCTTAGACTATATAGAAGCAATATATACAAAGATTTCAACCGTCCTCCTGTTCCATTCATTGTTCTACTTGTCGAAAGTTACAAATAATTTCCGATAACGGATTAACCATTGGGGCTCATTGTTCACTTAAACTGGAAGAACAAAAAATTGGCGAATTGTACTGTTTGGATGCTTTGCATATATGTTTCTTATACTATATAGAAGCAATATATACAAAGATTTCAACCGTCTACCTGTTCCATTCATTGTTCTACTTGTCGAAAGTTACAAATAATTTCCGATAACGGATTAACCATTGGGGCTCATTGTTCACTTAAACTTGAAGAACAAAAAATTGGCGAATTGTACTGTTTGGATGCTTTGCATATATGTTTCTTATACTATATAGAAGCAATATATACAATGATTTCAACCGTCTACCTGTTCCATTCACTGTTCGACTTGTCGAAAGTTACAAATAATTTCCGATAAAGGATTAACAATGGGGCTCATTGTTCACTTAAACTTGAAGAACAAAAAATTGTCGAATTGTACTGTTTGGATGCTTTGCATATATGTTTCTTAGACTGTATAGAAGCAATATATACAATGATTTCAACCGTCTACCTGTTCCATTCATTGTTCTACTTGTCGAAAGTCACAAATAATTTCCGTTAAGGGATTAGCAATGGGGATCGTAGTTTACTTAAACTTGAAGAACAAAAAATTGGCGAATTGTACTGTTTGGATGCTTTGCATATATGTTTCTTAGACTATATAGAAGCAATATATACAATGATTTCAACAGTCTACCTGTTCCATTCAGTGTTCTACTTGTCGAAATTTACAAATAATTTCCGATAAAGGATTAACAATGGGGCTCATTGTTCACTTAAACTTGAAGAACAAAAAATTGGCGAATTGTACTGTTTGGATGCTTTGCATATATGTTTCTTATACTATATAGAAGCAATATATACAATGATTTCAACCGTCTACCTGTTCCATTCACTGTTCGACTTGTCGAAAGTTACAAATAATTTCCGATAAAGGATTAACAATGGGGCTCATTGTTCACTTAAACTTGAAGAACAAAAAATTGTCGAATTGTACTGTTTGGATGCTTTGCATATATGTTTCTTAGACTGTATAGAAGCAATATATACAATGATTTCAACCGTCTACCTGTTCCATTCATTGTTCTACTTGTCGAAAGTCACAAATAATTTCCGTTAAGGGATTAACAATGGGGATCGTAGTTTACTTAAACTTGAAGAACAAAAAATTGGCGAATTGTACTGTTTGGATGCTTTGCATATATGTTTCTTAGACTATATAGAAGCAATATATACAATGATTTCAACAGTCTACCTGTTCCATTCAGTGTTCTACTTGTCGAAATTTACAAATAATTTCCGATAAAGGATTAACAATGGGGCTCATTGTTCACTTAAACTTGAAGAACAAAAAATTGGCGAATTGTACTGTTTGGATGCTTTGCATATATGTTTCTTAGACTATATAGAAGCAATATATACAATGATTTCAACAGTCTACCTGTTCCATTCAGTGTTCTACTTGTCGAAATTTACAAATAATTTCCGATAAAGGATTAACAATGGGGCTCATTGTTCACTTAAACTTGAAGAACAAAAAATTGTCGAATTGTACTGTTTGGATGCTTTGCATATATGTTTCTTAGACTATATAGAAGCAATATATACAATGATTTCAACCGTCTACCTGTTCCATTCATTGTTCTACTTGTCGACAGTTTCAAATAATTTCCGTTAAAAAATTAACAATGGGGATCGTAGTTTACTTAAAGTTGAAGAACAAAAAATTGGCGAATTGTACTGTTTGGATGCTTTGCATATATGTTTCTTATACTATATAGAAGCAATATATACAAAGATTTCAACCGTCTACCTGTTCCATTCACTGTTCTACTTGTCGAAAGTTACAAATAATTTCCGATAAAGGATTAACAATGGGGCTCGTAGTTCACTTAAACTTGAAGAACAAAAAATTGTCGAATTGTACTGTTTGGATGCTTTGCATATATGTTTCTTAGACTATATAGAAGCAATATATACAAAGATTTCAACAGTCCTCCTGTTCCATTCATTGTTCTACTTGTCGAAAGTCACAAATAATTTCCGTTAAGGGATTAACAATGGGGATCGTAGTTTACTTAAACTTGGAGAACAAAAAATTGGCGAATTGTACTGTTTGGATGCTTTGCATATATGTTTCTTAGACTATATAGAAGCAATATATACAATGATTTCAACCGTCTACCTGTTCCATTCATTGTTCTACTTGTCGACAGTTTCAAATAATTTCCGTTAAAAAATTAACAATGGGGATCGTAGTTTACTTAAAGTTGAAGAACAAAAAATTGGCGAATTGTACTGTTTGGATGCTTTGCTTATATGTTTCTTAGACTATATAGAAGCAATATATACAATGATTTCAACAGTCTACCTGTTCCATTCAGTGTTCTACTTGTCGAAATTTACAAATAATTTCCTTTAAAGGATTAACAATGGGGCTCGTAGTTCACTTAAACTTGAAGAACAAAAAATTGGCGAATGGTACTGTTTGGATGCTTTGCATATATGTTTCTTAGACTATATAGAAGCAATATATACAAAGATTTCAACAGTCCTCCTGTTCCATTCATTGTTCTACTTGTCGAAAGTTACAAATAATTTCCGATAACGGATTAACCATTGGGGCTCATTGTTCACTTAAAGTTGAAGAACAAAAAATTGGCGAATTGTACTGTTTGGATGCTTTGCATATATGTTTCTTATACTATATAGAAGCAATATATACAATGATTTCAACCGTCTACCTGTTCCATTCACTGTTCGACTTGTCGAAAGTTACAAATAATTTCCGATAAAGGATTAACAATGGGGCTCATTGTTCACTTAAACTTGAAGAACAAAAAATTGTCGAATTGTACTGTTTGGATGCTTTGCATATATGTTTCTTAGACTATATAGAAGCAATATATACAATGATTTCAACCGTCTACCTGTTCCATTCATTGTTCTACTTGTCGAAAGTCACAAATAATTTCCGTTAAGGGATTAACAATGGGGATCGTAGTTTACTTAAACTTGAAGAACAAAAAATTGGCGAATTGTACTGTTTGGATGCTTTGCATATATGTTTCTTAGACTATATAGAAGCAATATATACAATGATTTCAACAGTCTACCTGTTCCATTCAGTGTTCTACTTGTCGAAATTTACAAATAATTTCCGATAAAGGATTAACAATGGGGCTCATTGTTCACTTAAACTTGAAGAACAAAAAATTGGCGAATGGTACTGTTTGGATGATTTGCATATATGTTTCTTAGACTATATAGAAGCAATATATACATTGATTTCAACCGTCTACCTGTTCCACTCATTGTTCTACTTGTCGAAAGTTACAAATAATTACCGATAAAGTATTAACAATGGGGCTCGTAGTTCACTTAAACTTGAAGATCAAATAATTGGCGAATTGTACTGTTTGGACGCTTTGCATATATGTTTCTTAGATTATATAGAAGCAATATATACAAAGATTTCAACCGTCTACCTGTTCCATTCATTGTTCTACTTGTCGAAAATTACAAATAATTTCCGATAAAGGATTAACCATTGGGGCTCATTGTTCACTTAAACTTGAAGAACAAAAAATTGGCGAATGGTACTGTTTGGATGCTTTGCGTACATGTTTCTTAGACTATATGGAAGCAATATATACAAAGATTTCAACCGTTTACGTGTTCCAATTATTGTTCTAATTGTCGAAGTTTACAAATAATTTCCTTTAAAGGATTAACAATGGGGCTCGTTGTTCACTTAAACTTGAAGAACAATAAATTGGCGAACTCTACTGTTTGGATGCTTTGCATATATGTTTCTTAGACTATATAGAAGCAATATATACAAAGATTTCAACAGTCTAACTGTTCTATTCATTGTTCTACTTGTCGAAAGTTACAAATAATTTCCGTTAAAGGATTAACAATGGGTCTCGTAGTTCACTTAAGCTTGAAGAGCAAAAAATTGGCGAATTGTACTGTTTGGACGCTTTGCATATATGTTTCTTGGACTATATAGAAGCAATATATATAATGATTTCAACCGTCTACGTGTTCCAATCATTGTTCTACTTGTCGAAATTTACAAATAATTTTCTTTAAAGGATTAACAATGGGGCTCGTAGTTCACTTAAACTTGAAGATCAAAAAATTGGCGATTGTTACTGTTTAGATGCATTGCATATAGGTTTCTTAGACTATATAGAAGCAACATATACATAGATTTCAACCGTCTACCTGTTCTATTCATTGTTCTACTTGTAGAAAGTTACAAATAATGTCCGTTTCATGATTATCAATGGGGCTCGTAGTTCACTTAAACTTGAAGAACAAAAAATTGGCGAATGGTACTGTTTGGATGCTTTGCATATATGTTTCTTAGATTATATAGAAGCAATATATACAAAGATTTCAACCGTCTACCTGTTCCATTCATTGTTCTACTTGTCGAAAATTACAAATAATTTCCGATAAAGGATTAACCATTGGGGCTCATTGTTCACTTAAACTTGAAGAACAAAAAATTGGCGAATGGTACTGTTTGGATGCTTTGCGTACATGTTTCTTAGACTATATGGAAGCAATATATACAAAGATTTCAACCGTTTACGTGTTCCAATTATTGTTCTAATTGTCGAAATTTACAAATAATTTCCTTTAAAGGATTAACAATGGGGCTCGTTGTTCACTTAAACTTGAAGAACAATAAATTGGCGAACTCTACTGTTTGGATGCTTTGCATATATGTTTCTTAGACTATATAGAAGCAATATATACAAAGATTTCAACAGTCTAACTGTTCTATTCATTGTTCTACTTGTCGAAAGTTACAAATAATTTCCGTTAAAGGATTAACAATGGGTCTCGTAGTTCACTTAAGCTTGAAGAGCAAAAAATTGGCGAATTGTACTGTTTGGACGCTTTGCATATATGTTTCTTGGACTATATAGAAGCAATATATATAATGATTTCAACCGTCTACGTGTTCCAATCATTGTTCTACTTGTCGAAATTTACAAATAATTTTCTTTAAAGGATTAACAATGGGGCTCGTAGTTCACTTAAACTTGAAGATCAAAAAATTGGCGATTGTTACTGTTTAGATGCTTTGCATATAGGTTTCTTAGACTATATAGAAGCAACATATACATAGATTTCAACCGTCTACCTGTTCTATTCATTGTTCTACTTGTAGAAAGTTACAAATAATTTCCGTTTCATGATTATCAATGGGGCTCGTAGTTCACTTAAACTTGAAGAACACAAAATTGGCGAATGGTACTGTTTGGATGCTTTGCATATATGTTTCTTAGATTATATAGAAGCAATATATACAAAGATTTCAACCGTCTACCTGTTCCATTCATTGTTCTACTTGTCGAAAATTACAAATAATTTCCGATAAAGGATTAACCATTGGGGCTCATTGTTCACTTAAACTTGAAGAACAAAAAATTGGCGAATGGTACTGTTTGGATGCTTTGCGTACATGTTTCTTAGACTATATGGAAGCAATATATACAAAGATTTCAACCGTTTACGTGTTCCAATTATTGTTCTAATTGTCGAAATTTACAAATAATTTCCTTTAAAGGATTAACAATGGGGCTCGTTGTTCACTTAAACTTGAAGAACAATAAATTGGCGAACTCTACTGTTTGGATGCTTTGCATATATGTTTCTTAGACTATATAGAAGCAATATATACAAAGATTTCAACAGTCTAACTGTTCTATTCATTGTTCTACTTGTCGAAAGTTACAAATAATTTCCGTTAAAGGATTAACAATGGGTCTCGTAGTTCACTTAAGCTTGAAGAGCAAAAAATTGGCGAATTGTACTGTTTGGACGCTTTGCATATATGTTTCTTGGACTATATAGAAGCAATATATATAATGATTTCAACCGTCTACGTGTTCCAATCATTGTTCTACTTGTCGAAATTTACAAATAATTTTCTTTAAAGGATTAACAATGGGGCTCGCTGTTCACTTAAACTTGAAGATCAAAAAATTGGCGATTGTTACTGTTTAGATGCTTTGCATATAAGTTTCTTAGGCTATATAGAAGCAACATATACAAAGATTTCAACCGTCTACCTGTTCTATTCATTGTTCTACTTGTAGAAAGTTACAAATAATTTCCGTTTCATGATTATCAATGGGGCTCGTAGTTCACTTAAACTTGAAGAACAAAAAATTGGCGAATGGTACTGTTTGGATGCTTTTCATATATGTTTCTTAGACTATTTAGAAGCAATATATAGAAAGATTTCACCCGTCTACCTGTACTATTCATTGTTCTACTTGTAGAAAGTTACAAATAATTTCCATTTCATGATTATCAATGGGGCTCGCTGTTCACTTAAACTTGAAGAACAAAAAATTGGCGAATGGTACTGTTTGGATGCTTTGCATATATGTTTCTTAGACTATATAGAAGTAATATATACAAAGATTTCATCCGTCTACCTGTACTATTCATTGTTCTACTTGTCGAAAATTACAAATAATTTCCGATAAAGGATTAACCATTGGGGCTCATTGTTCACTTAAACTTGAAGAACAAAAAATTGGCGACTGGTACTGTTTAGATGCTTTGCATATATGTTTATTAGACTATATAGAAGCAATATATAAAAAGATTTCAACCGTCTACCAGTTCCATTCATTGTTCTACTTGTCGAAAGTTACAAATAATTTCCGATAAGGGATTAACAATGGGGATCGTAGTTTACTAAAACTTGAAGAACAAAAAATTGGCGAATTGTACTGTTTGGATGCTTTGCATATATGTTTCGTAGACTATATTGAAGCAATATATACAATGATTCCAACCGTCTACATGATCCATTCATTGTTCTACTTGTCGAAATTTACAAATAATTTCCTTTAAAGGATTAACAATGGGGCTCGTAGTTCACTTAAACTTGAAGAACAAAAAATTGGCGAATGGTACTGTTTGGATGCTTTGCATATATGTTTCTTGGATTATATAGAAGCAATATATAAAAAGATTTCAACCGTCTACCAGTTCCATTCATTGTTCTACTTGTCGAAAGTTACAAATAATTTCCGATAAGGGATTAACAATGGGGATCGTAGTTTACTAAAACTTGAAGAA
Organism: Cerceris ruficornis; assembly: GCA_963989415.1. Classification (NCBI taxonomy): domain Eukaryota; kingdom Metazoa; phylum Arthropoda; class Insecta; order Hymenoptera; family Crabronidae; genus Cerceris; species Cerceris ruficornis. The sequence continues at coordinate 1,400,834 of CAXDIW010000109.1, forward strand.
CAAAAAATTGGCGAATGGTACTGTTTGGATGCTTTGCATATATGTTTCTTAGACTATATAGAAGCAATATATACAAACATTTCAACAGTCTAACTGTTCTATTCATTGTTCTACTTGTCGAAAGTTACAAATAATTTCCGATAAAGGATTAACAATGGGTCTCGTTGTTCACTTAAACTTGAAGAACAAAAAATTTGCGAATGGTACTGTTTGGATGCTTTGCATATATGTTTCTTAGACTATATGGAAGCAATATATACAAAGATTTCAACCGTCTACCTGTTCTATTCATTGTTCTACTTGTAGAAAGTTACAAATAATTTCCGTTTCATGATTATCAATGGGGCTCGCTGTTCACTTAAACTTGAAGAACAAAAAATTGGCGATTGTTACTGTTTAGATGCTTTGCATATAAGTTTCTTAGACTATATAGAAGCAACATATACAAAGATTTCAACCGTCTACCTGTTCTATTCATTGTTCTACTTGTAGAAAGTTACAAATAATTTCCGTTTCATGATTATCAATGGGGCTCGCTGTTCACTTAAACTTGAAGATCAAAAAATTGGCGATTGTTACTGTTTAGATGCTTTGCATATATGTTTCTTAGATTATATAGAAGCAATATATACAAAGATTTCAACCGTCTACCTGTTACATTCATTGTTCTACTTGCCGAAATTTACAAATAATTTCCTTTAAGGGATTAACAATGGGTCTCGTAGTTCACTTAAACTTGAAGAGCAAAAAATTGGCGAATTGTACTGTTTGGACGCTTTGCATATATGTTTCTTGGACTATATAGAAGCAATATATACAATGATTTCAACCGTCTACGTGTTCCAATCATTGTTCTACTTGTCGAAATTTACAAATAATTTTCTTTAAAGGATTAACAATGGGGCTCGTAGTTCACTTAAACTTGAAGAACAAAAAATTGGCGAATGGTACTGTTTGGATGTTTTGCGTACATGTTTCTTAGACTATATGGAAGCAATATATACATTGATTTCACCCGTCTACCTGTACTATTCATTGTTCTACTTGTAGAAAGTTACAAATAATTTCCGTTTCATGATTATCAATGGGGCTCGCTGTTCACTTAAACTTGAAGATCAAAAAATTGGCGATTGTTACTGTTTAGATGCTTTGCATATAAGTTTCTTAGGCTATATAGAAGCAACATATACAAAGATTTCAACCGTCTACCTGTTCTATTCATTGTTCTACTTGTAGAAAGTTACAAATAATTTCCGTTTCATGATTATCAATGGGGCTCGTAGTTCACTTAAACTTGAAGAACAAAAAATTGGCGAATAGTACTGTTTGGATGCTTTGCATATATGGTTCTTAGATTATATAGAAGCAATATATACAAAGATTTCAACCGTCTACCTGTTCCATTCATTGTTCTACTTGTCGAAAATTACAAATAATTTCCGATAAAGGATTAACAATGGGTCTCATTGTTCACTTAAACTTGAAGAACAAAAAATTTGCGAATGGTACTGTTTGGATGCTTTGCATATATGTTTCTTAGACTATATGGAAGCAATATATACAAAGATTTCAACCGTCTACCTGTTCTATTCATTGTTCTACTTGTAGAAAGTTACAAATAATTTCCGTTTCATGATTATCAATGGGGCTCGCTGTTCACTTAAACTTGAAGAACAAAAAATTGGCGATTGTTACTGTTTAGATGCTTTGCATATAAGTTTCTTAGACTATATAGAAGCAACATATACAAAGATTTCAACCGTCTACCTGTTCTATTCATTGTTCTACTTGTAGAAAGTTACAAATAATTTCCGTTTCATGATTATCAATGGGGCTCGCTGTTCACTTAAACTTGAAGATCAAAAAATTGGCGATTGTTACTGTTTAGATGCTTTGCATATATGTTTCTTAGATTATATAGAAGCAATATATACAAAGATTTCAACCGTCTACCTGTTACATTCATTGTTCTACTTGCCGAAATTTACAAATAATTTCCTTTAAGGGATTAACAATGGGTCTCGTAGTTCACTTAAACTTGAAGAGCAAAAAATTGGCGAATTGTACTGTTTGGACGCTTTGCATATATGTTTCTTGGACTATATAGAAGCAATATATACAATGATTTCAACCGTCTACGTGTTCCAATCATTGTTCTACTTGTCGAAAATTACAAATAATTTCCGATAAAGGATTAACAATGGGTCTCATTGTTCACTTAAACTTGAAGAACAAAAAACTTGCGAATGGTACTGTTTGGATGCTTTGCATATATGTTTCTTAGACTATATGGAAGCAATATATACAAAGATTTCAACCGTCTACCTGTTCTATTCATTGTTCTACTTGTAGAAAGTTACAAATAATTTCCGTTTCATGATTATCAATGGGGCTTGATGTTCACTTAAACTTGAAGAACAAAAAATTGGCCAATGGTACTGTTTGGATGCTTTGCATATATGTTTCGTAGACTATATAGAAGCAATGTATGTAGGGATACTATTATTGATGGTAATGACAGTCGGGTTAAACTAACGTTTATTAACTTTAAAAAATATAACAAGAACACAAAATGAAATAACAAAAATAACGAATACGTTCCACAGTCAAGCAATGGCGTTCTCAATCTCTCTCTGCACGCTTTCCTTGCCGTCTTCTCCAACTCTACTGTCTTTTGTTTTTTCCATTCCCTACTCCGCACCATGCTTTCTCGCTCTCTGTCCATCAAACACTCTCATTCACTCGCTCATTCGCTCTGCATTACCACACTCGGCCTCTCCTGACCTATCTTCGGTCTCCGAAGGGCAAAGTACTTCGTCGTCATAGTAGTCGAATCGTTTCATATGATCGGCTGCTGTAGACGTCATCGTCGGTCCCTCACCATCACCTACGCGTGCTACTTCATAGCGGTCGTTGCGCTTCACTTTGGTGACTTTGTATGGTCCCAAATACTTGCGTTTTATTTTCAAACCTGCTCCAAACTGAGTACGTTTAATAAAAACAAGATCTCCTTCCTTGTACTGAGTAGCCGGCTTCCTTCCACGATCATACTGCTTCCTATTTTCTTCCTGTATTTTGTTAAGATTTTGCTTGGCTATTATTCTTAAATCGTCACGATCCTCAGTAAACGCTTGTATGGCTTCTTCTTCGATTAACGCTAGTATCTCTAGGCTTTCGGGATGTCTCATCTTCGTACCGAACATCACCTCAAACGGAGACATACCGAGACTCCTTTGGAATGTGCTGTTTAAACATCCTTGTACTTTGTCCGTATACTTGTACCATTTATCTGGATCCTTCACCGACAATTTAGTAAGAACGGGGATAATCGTTCTTATGATCCGTTCGGCTTGTCCATTCCCTCGTGGTACGCCTGTCGTGGTAAGTATCGCTTCGATTCCATTCTCGTGGCAATAGTTCTTGTATTCCGCGGACGTAAAGGCCGCTCCGCGATCCGTCACAATTCGTTGCGGATTTCCAAATATCTTCCGCTGAGCTTCCAACTTCTCGACTACTTCCCTCGCGTTTGTGGTTTTGGTGGGATACAACCACGTAAATTTGGAAAAGCCATCCACAATGACGAATAAATAGGCATACAATTTCTTCGTACTTGTCATTGGACCCACGTGATCCATGTGATAGGTTTGTAGTGGCGTGTCTCCTTTTGGTATTGGTTTTAGAAAGCCGTCCTTCTTCCCCGATTTTCTTTCGGCTATCACGCATTTCACGCAACAACTAATAAATCGCTTGATTTTGTCTTCTAACTGGGGAATGTAGTACTGACTTTCAATCTCTTCCGTCATTTTCTTTGATCCGAAATGACCGTTTTCGTGGCTCCGCCGTATTATTTCCGTTTGCAACACTATGGGCACTACTATCAACTTCCGGTTCCCTTTTCTTCTCATTAACAAATCATTCTCTACGAAATAGTCCTCATATGTTTCGGTTTCCAATACCTTTCTTATTATCCGTAACCTTTCCTCTTCCTGCTGCTTTTGACGTAACATCGCGCTGAAACTAGCTTGAATCACTAACACTGGCGCACGACTCAATGCATCCACATGCTTCAATCTTTCGCCAGGTCTATGCTCGACCACATACTCAAACTCCTCGAGCATCAAGGCCCATCGCGCAATCTTTGGTGTCAAGTCTCTTTTGGACAATGTCTTTCGAAACGCATCGCAATCGGTCACAAGTTTAAATTTCACTCCTAGCAAATATACCCGCAGCTTCTTAACAGCACTTATTACAGCTAATATCTCTAATTCAAACGAATGGTAGCGCTTTTCCGTATCTGTAGTTTTTTTACTGTAAAAGTATACCGGGTGCAACGATTCTTCGTCGACGGATCGTTGAAACAATACCGCTCCGAATCCGTCCTGACTCGCGTCGGTGTGTAACTCCGTTATCGCGCCTGGATCATAAATCCGTAATACTGGATTATTCGATAATCTACTTTTTAGTGTATTGAACGCGTGTTCCTGTCTTTCACCCCATAAAAAGTTCACGTCACGTTTGGTTAAATCAGACAATGGACTAGCGATCTTAGCATAATCTTTAATAAATTTTCTGAAGTATCCCGTTAAACCGAGAAAACTTCGGACCTGTCTTACAGTTTTGGGCTGAGGAAATTTTCTAACCGCTCGCGTTTTAAGAGATCCTGGAGATATTTTACCGTTCTCTATATCATAACCCAAAAACTCTATTTTCCTTCTCAAAAATTGGCATTTCGTCCAATTAATTCGTAATCCATTGGCTGCCGCCACACTAAGTGTTCGTCTTAATTTCTCCAAAGCGTCGCGATTATCTTTTCCCGGAATTATAACATCATCTACGTAGGTAAATACTATCTTTTCCCGAATTAAATCTCGAAAGACGTCCGAGATAAATCGCAAAAAACTCATCGGACTGATGCAAAGGCCAAATGGTGTCTTAGTGAACTCAAATTGCCCCTCTGGTGTCACAAAAGATGTGTACTTTTGACTGTCTTCGGTAACCGGCACATGAAAGAGACCGTTTTCGAGATCCAATACGGAGAATACTCGCGCGTCATTCAATGCATCAATGCAGTCCTCGATTAACGGCATTGGGAAACGGTCGCGTATTATTTTCCTGTTTATTGCGCGGTAATCTATGCACACCCTATATGAACCGTTTTTCTTAGGAACTACAACCACCGGACTGGCGTATTCACTCACACTAGGCCGAACGATGCCTGCGTCCAACCACTCGCTTATTTGTTTATTTACTATTTGTTTTTCTTTGGTCGCTAATCGCCGTGGTTTCAAATTGACCGGTACATTATCGCTTACCACAATTCTTGTTTGTACCCTCGTTTGCAGATTTTCCACCGGTTTGTAGTCTCTTATCAGTTCTTCTATTTCACCTTTAAACGGTTGCCTAACATCTAACTCACACTCATTCACGCAACATATGCTCTTTAATTCGTGCACTCCTTCATTCATATCGTCACTTTCCGCCGCACTGTTCTCACTTGTTTGCGACACACACACATTGTCGTCACCGATCTCTGTGTCGCCGGTGTCGTTGCCTTTTAAGCAGCTGTTCGGTATCTTCTTCACGCTGATTATTTCTCCTTGTCGAAAACATACCTCTGCCTCGCGCAAGAAATCGTGTCCAAGTATCAAATCGCACGGGATGGTTGCCGTCGGCACTACGAATATCTTAATTCTATATTTCTCACCTGCGAGCACAACATTGTCTTCAAAGGTGCCGAGTGCTGGCGTCACTGCATTTCCTGCACCCATACACTTTGTGAACGTCACTTTAAGTTTTTCACCACCTATTTCTTTATATTTCGCTTCTTGCATCACGTTAATGTCACTTCCCGAATCAATTAGTGCATTGCATAGCACATTGTTAATTAACACCTTGTGTGTTTTTACACTCGCGATGCAATTGATTGTCGCACTTTTGTTTATTGTTTTTTCACAGTTTCTGGCCAAATGACCAAAATCGTTACATTTAAAGCACTTGGGTCCTTTTCCCTTTTCCGGGCAATCTTGGGCAGCATGCCGCGTATCGCCACAAGTATTGCAACGTGACTTTTTATCCGACCTGGCCGTTCCTCCTTTGTTCGATTTCACGTCCTCCTTCGTCGTTCGATGCTTTCTTGTTTCACCTCTTCTTTCGCGATCCCTCATTTTGTCGTATATTTTTATGTTGTCCTTGAGCTCGCTCAACGTGCGCGATTGATACAGAATCGCTTTATTGCTTTCTGCATCCGTGGTACCTTGAATAATATAGTCAATGATCGCTCGCTCCTCTATTTTACACTGACTCGCAATTTCCATCATGGCGTATACGTACTGTCTTCCAGTTTCATCATTCCGTCGCTTACGCCTGTATAATTCGGCATGTACTTCGGCACTGCTAACATCGACTTTAAACTCGCGTAATAGTTTTTGTTTGAATGTCTTCCATGTGGTGATTGATTTTTCTGACGCGATGTATTGCTTCGCGGATCCTCGTAACATGCGTTTTGCATATATTAGTTTTTGTAAATCGTTCCAGTTTAGTAAAATGCTTGTCTCTTCGAAATTTCTTATCCACTTTTCAACCGCGATTTTATCGTCGCCCGAAAAGTATGTTAAACTGTCTTCTACGTCTTTTATTGAAAATGTGGGCCTTCGATGGGATCGGTCACGTGTCCTCGTCTCGGTTTCGCTATCGCTTTCTTCCGTGTCTGTATCTTCTTCTTCTTCATCTTCCGTCTCGTCACTTGTATTCTCTTGTTTTCGCAAATATTCTTTCAGCCGTTTTCCCAATTCTGCTTTTTTCCCTATCGTGTCTAAATTTAATTTTTCGAGTTCCTTTCTTAGTTGGCTTACCTTCATCTTATCTACTTCACTTTCCTTTAGTTTTCTCTTTCGTTGTTCTTCTGCACTTATTATCGTTCGATCGGCTTCTTCTTCTTCCCGTTGATCACTATCCTCTCTTTCGCTTGTCGCCTTGCCTGCAACTGTGTTTCCTATATTCGCATTCATCTTGCCTTTTGTCTCTTTTCCTTTCACTTGATATTACTTTTACTTTAATTCGCGTGAATCGTTCTTTTGCAAAAATCCACCGTTGTCTTCACCGTTCCGTACTTTTCACTTTACAGCGTACTAGCCGTCAGTCTTTCACTTTTTCTTGAACGATGGCGACCATGAATAATCACACTTTTACCGATTCACTTCCACTTATTCTGACTGTACCATCGGATCCCGGACGAGCCCCCAAATGTAGGGATACTATTATTGATGGTAATGACAGTCGGGTTAAACTAACGTTTATTAACTTTAAAAAATATAACAAGAACACAAAATGAAATAACAAAAATAACGAATACGTTCCACAGTCAAGCAATGGCGTTCTCAATCTCTCTCTGCACGCTTTCCTTGCCGTCTTCTCCAACTCTACTGTCTTTTGTTTTTTCCATTCCCTACTCCGCACCATGCTTTCTCGCTCTCTGTCCATCAAACACTCTCATTCACTCGCTCATTCGCTCTGCATTACCACATGTATACAAAGATTTCAACAGTCTACCTGTTCTATTCATTGTTCTACTTGTAGAAAGTTACAAATAATTTCCCTTTCATGATTATCAATGGGGCTCTTTGTTCACTTATACTTGAAGAACAATAAATTCGCGAATTGTACTGTTTGGATGCTTTGCATATATGTTTCATAGACTATATGGAAGCAATATACACAATGATTTCAACCGTCTACCTGTTCCATTCATTGTTCTACTTGTCGAAAGTTACAAATAATTTCCGTTAAAGGATTAACAATGGGGCTCGTAATTTACTTAAACTTGAAGAACAAAAAATTGGCGGATGTTACAGTTTGGATGCTTTGCATATATGTTTCTTAGACTATATGGAAGCAATATATTCAAAGATTTCAACCGTCTACCTGTTCCATTCATTGTTCTACTTGTCGAAAGTTACAAATAATTTCCGTTAAAGGATTAACAATGGGGCTCGTAATTTACTTAAACTTGAAGAACAAAAAATTGGCGGATGTTACTGTTTGGATGCTTTGCATATATGTTTCTTAGACTATATGGAAGCAATATATTCAAAGATTTCAACCGTCTACGTGTTCCAATCATTGTTCTACTTGTAGAAAGTTACAATTAATTTCCGTTAAAGGATTAACAATGGGGCTCGTAGTTCACTTAAACTTGAAGAACAAAAAATTGGCGAATTTTACTGTTTGGATGCTTTGCAGATATGTTTCGTAGATTATATAGAAGCAATATATACAATGATTTCAACTGTCTACCTGATCCATTCATTATTCTATTTGTCGAAATTTACAAATAATTTCCTTTAATGATTAACAATGGGGCTCGTATTTCACTTAAACTTGAAGAACAAAAAATTGGCGAATTGTACTGTTTGGATGCTTTGCATATATGTTTCTTAGACTATTTAGAAGCAATATATAGAAAGATTTCACCCGTCTACCTGTACTATTCATTGTTCTACTTGTAGAAAGTTACAAATAATTTCCGTTTCATGATTATCAATGGGGCTCGTAGTTCACTTAAACTTGAAGAACAAAAAATTGGCGAATGGTACTGTTTGGATGCTTTGCATATATGTTTCTTAGATTATATAGAAGCAATATATTCAAAGATTTCAACCGTCTACCTGTTCCATTCATTGTTCTACTTGTCGAAAATTACAAATAATTTCCGATAAAGGATTAACAATGGGTCTCATTGTTCACTTAAACTTGAAGAACAAAAAATTTGCGAATGGTACTGTTTGGATGCTTTGCATATATGTTTCTTAGACTATATGGAAGCAATATATACAAAGATTTCAACCGTCTACGTGTTCCAATCATTGTTCTACTTGTAGAAAGTTACAAATAATTTCCGTTTCATGATTATCAATGGGGCTTGATGTTCACTTAAACTTGAAGAACAAAAAATTGGCCAATGGTACTGTTTGGATGCTTTGCATATATGTTTCTTAGACTATATAGAAGCAATGTATACAAGGATTTCAACAGTCTACCTGTTCTATTCATTGTTCTACTTGTAGAAAGTTACAAATAATTTCCCTTTCATGATTATCAATGGGGCTCTTTGTTCACTTATACTTGAAGAACAATAAATTCGCGAATTGTACTGTTTGGATGCTTTGCATATATGTTTCATAGACTATATGGAAGCAATATACACAATGATTTCAACCGTCTACCTGTTCCATTCATTGTTCTACTTGTCGAAAGTTACAAATAATTTCCGTTAAAGGATTAACAATGGGGCTCGTAATTTACTTAAACTTGAAGAACAAAAAATTGGCGGATGTTACTGTTTGGATGCTTTGCATATATGTTTCTTAGACTATACAGAAGCAACATATAGAAAGATTTCACCCGTATACCTGTTCTATTCATTGTTCTACTTGTAGAAAGTTACAAATAATTCCCGTTTCATGATTAACAATGGGGCTTGTTGTTCACTTAAACTTGAAGAACAAAAAATTGGCAAATGGTACTGTTTGCATGCTTTGCATATATGCTTCTTAGACTATATAGAAGCAATATATACAAAGATTTCAACCGTCTACCTGTTCCATTCATTGTTCTAGTTGTCGAAAGTTACAAATAATTTCCGATAAAGGATCAACAATGGGGCTCATTGTTCACTTAAACATGAAGAACAAAAAATTGGCGAATGGTACTGTTTGGATGCTTTACATATATGTTTCTTAGACTATATGGAAGCAGTATATACAAAGATTGCAACCGTCTACCTGTTCCATTCATTGTTCTAGTTGTCGAAAGTTACAAATAATTTCCGATAAAGGATCAACAATGGGGCTCATTGTTCACTTAAACATGAAGAACAAAAAATTGGCGAATGGTACTGTTTGGATGCTTTGCATATATGTTTCTTAGACTATATGGAAGCAATATATACAATGATTTCAACCGTCTACCTGATCCATTCATTGTTCTACTTGTCGAAATTTACAAATAATTTCCTTTAAAGGATTAACAATGGGGCTCGTAGTTCACTTAAACATGAAGAACAAAAAAATGGCGAATGGTACTGTTTGAATGCTTTGCATATATGTTTCTTAGACTATATGGAAGCAATATATACAATGATTTCAACCGTCTACCTGTTCCTTTCATTGTTCTACTTGTCGAAATTTACAAATAATTTCCTTTAAAGGATTAACAATGGGGCTCGTAGTTCACTTAAACTTGAAGTACAAAAAATTGGCGAATTGTACTGTTTGGATGATTTGCATATATGTTTCTTAGACTATATAGAAGCAATATATAAAATGATTTAAACCGTCTACCTGTTCCATTCTTTGTTCTACTTGTCGAAATTTACAAATAATTTCCTTTAAAGGATTAACAATGGGGCTCGTAGTTCACTTAAACTTGAAGAACAATAAATTCGCGAATTGTACTGTTTGGATGCTTTGCATATATGTTTCATAGACTATATGGAAGCAATATACACAATGATTTCAACCGTCTACCTGTTCCTTTCATTGTTCTACTTGTCGAAATTTACAAATAATTTCCTTTAAAGGATTAACAATGGGGCTCGTAGTTCACTTAAACTTGAAGTACAAAAAATTGGCGAATTGTACTGTTTGGATGATTTGCATATATGTTTCTTAGACTATATAGAAGCAATATATAAAATGATTTAAACCGTCTACCTGTTCCATTCTTTGTTCTACTTGTCGAAAGTTACAAATAATTTCCGTTAAAGTATTATCAATGGGGCTCGTAGTTCACTTAAACTTGAAGATCAAAAAATTGGCGAATGTTACTGTTTAGATGCTTTGCATATAGGTTTCTTAGACTATATAGAAGCATCATATACAAAGATTTCAACCGTCTACCTGTTCTATTCATTGTTCTACTTGTAGAAAGTTACAAATAATTTCCGTTTCATGATTATCAATGGGGCTCGTTGTTCACTTAAACTTGAAAAACAATAAATTGGCAAATTGTACTGTTTGGATGCTTTGCATATATGTTTCTGAGACTATATAGAAGCAATATATACAATCATTTCAACAGTCTACCTGATCCATTCATTGTTCTACTTGTCGAAATTTACAAATAATTTCCTTTAAAGGATTAACAATGGGGCTCGTAGTTCACTTAAACATGAAGAACAAAAAAATGGCGAATGGTACTGTTTGGATGCTTTGCATATATGTTTCTTAGACATTATAGAAGCAATATATACAAAGATTTCAACCGTCTACCTGTTCCATTCATTGTTCTACTTGTCGAAATTTACAAATAATTTCCTTAAAAGGATTAACAATGGGGCTCGTAGTTCACTTAAACTTGAAGAATAACAAATTGGCGAATTGTACTGTTTGGATTCTTTGCATATATGTGTCTTAGACTATATGGAAGCAATATATAGAAAGATTTCACCCGTCTACCTGTACTATTCATTGTTTTACTTGTAGAAATTTACAAATAATTTCCAATTTCATGATTATCAATGGGGCTCGTTGTTCACTTAAACTTGAAGATCAAAAAATTGGCGAATGTTACTGTTTAGATGCTTTGCATATAGGTTTCTTAGACTATATAGAAGCAACATATACAAAGTTTTCTACCGTCTACCCGTTCTATTCATTGTTCCCCATGGGGGCCGTGTGGGTGTGCTTCATAGCTGGTACCGCACGTTAATGAAAGATCAAAGGTCTATTCATTGTTCTACTTGTAGAAACTTACAAATAATTTCCGTTTCATGATTATCAATGGGGCTCGTAGTTCACTTAAACTTGAAGAACAAAAAATTGGCGAATTGTACTGTTTCGATGCTTTGCATATATGTTTCTTAGACTATATAGAAGCAATATATACATTGATTTCAACCGTCTACCTGTTCCATTCATTGTTCTACTTGTCGAAAATTACAAATAATTTCCGTTAAAGTATTAACAATGGGGCTCGTAGTTCACTTAAACTTGAAGATCAAAAAATTGGCGAATGTTACTGTTTAGATGCTTTGCATGTAGGTTTCTTAGACTATATAGAAGCAACATATACAAAGATTTCTGCCGTCTACCCGTTCTATTCATTGTTCTACTTGTAGAAAGATACAAATAATTTCCATTTCATGATTATCAATGGGGCTCGTTGTTCACTTAAACTTGAAGAACAAAAAATTGGCGAATCGTACTGTTTCGATGCTTTGCATATATGTTTCTTAGACTATATAGAAGCAATATATATTTTGATTTCAACCGTCTGCCTGTTCCATTCATTGTTCTACTTGTCGAAAATTACAAATAATTTCCGATAAAGGATTAACCATTGGGGCTCATTATTCACTTAAACTTGAAGAACAAAAAATTGGCGAATGGTAATGTTTGGATGCTTTGCATATAGGTTTCATAGACTATATAGAAGCAACATATACAAAGATTTCAACCGTCTACCTGTTCTATTCATTGTTCTACTTGTAGAAAGTTACAAATAATTTCCGTTTCATGATTATCAATTGGGCTCGTTGTTCACTTAAACTTGAAGAACAAAAAATTGGCGAATGGTACTGTTTGCATGCTTTGCATATATGTTTCTTAGATTATATAGAAGCAATATATACAATGATTTCAACAGTCTACCTGTTCCATTCATTGTTCTACTTGTCGAAAGTTACAAATAATTACAGATAAAGGATTAACCATTGGGGCTCATTGTTCACTTAAACTTGGAGAACAAAAAATTGGCGAATTGTACTGTTTGGATGCTTTGCATATAGGTTTCTCGGACTATATAGAAGCAATATATACAAAGATTTCAACCGTCTACCTGTTCCATTCATTGTTCTACTTGTCGAAAGTTACAAATAATTTCCGATAAAGGATTAACAATGGGGATCATTGTTCACTTAAACTTGAAGGACAAAAAATTGGCGAATGGTACTGTTTGGATGCTTTGCGTATATGTTTCTTAGACTATATGGAAGCAATATATACAAAGATTTCAACTGTCTACGTGTTCCAATCATTGTTCTACTTGCAGAAAGTTACAATTAATTTCCGTTAAAGGATTAACAATGGGGCTCGTAGTTCACTTAAACTTGAAGAACAAAAAATTGGCGAATGGTACTGTTTGGATGCTTTGCATATATGTTTCTTAGACTATATAGAAGCAATATATACATTGATTTCAACCTTCTACGTGTTCCAATCATTGTTCTACTTGTCGAAATTTACAAATAATTTCCTTTAAAGGATTAACAATGGGGCTCGTTGTTCACTTAAACTTGAAGAACAATAAATTGGCGAATTGTACTGTTTGGATGCTTTGCATATATATTTCTTAGACTATATAGACGCAATATATACAAGGATTTCAACCGTCTACCTGTTCCATTCATTGTTCTACTTGTCGAAAGTTACAAATAATTTCCGATAACGGATTAACCATTGGGGCTCATTGTTCACTTAAACTTGAAGAACAAAAAATTGGCGAATTGTACTGTTTGGATGCTTTGCATAGATGTTTCTTAGACTATTTAGAAGCAGTATATAGAAAGATTTCACCCGTCTACCTGTACTATTCATTGTTCTACTTGTAGAAAGTTACAAATAATTTCCGTTAAGGGACTAACAATGGGGATCGTAGTTCACTTAAACTTGAAGAACAAAAAATTGTCGAATTGTACTGTTTGGATGCTTTGCATATATGTTTCGTAGACTATATAGAAGCAATATATACAATGATTTCAACCGTCTACATGATCCATTCATTGTTCTACTTGTCGATATTTACAAATTATTTCCTTTAAAGGATTAACAATTGGGCTCGTAGTTCACTTAAACTTGAAGAACAAAAAATTGGCGAATGGTACTGTTTGGATGCTTTGCATATATGTTTCTTAGACTATATAGAAGCAATATATACATTGATTTCAACCGTCTACGTGTTCCAATCATTGTTCTACTTGTCGAAATTTACAAATAATTTCCTTTAAAGGATTAACAATGGGGCTCGTTGTTCACTTAAACTTGAAGAACAATAAATTGGCGAATTGTACTGTTTGGATGCTTTGCATATATATTTCTTAGACTATATAGACGCAATATATACAAGGATTTCAACCGTCTACCTGTTCCATTCATTGTTCTACTTGTCGAAAGTTACAAATAATTTCCGATAACGGATTAACCATTGGGGCTCATTGTTCACTTAAACTTGAAGAACAAAAAATTGGCGAATTGTACTGTTTGGATGCTTTGCATAGATGTTTCTTAGACTATTTAGAAGCAATATATAGAAAGATTTCACCCGTCTACCTGTACTATTCATTGTTCTACTTGTAGAAAGTTACAAATAATTTCCGTTAAGGGACTAACAATGGGGATCGTAGTTCACTTAAACTTGAAGAACAAAAAATTGTCGAATTGTACTGTTTGGATGCTTTGCATATATGTTTCGTAGACTATATAGAAGCAATATATACAATGATTTCAACCGTCTACATGATCCATTCATTGTTCTACTTGTCGATATTTACAAATTATTTCCTTTAAAGGATTAACAATTGGGCTCGTAGTTCACTTAAACTTGAAGAACAAAAAATTGGCGAATTGTACTGTTTGGATGCTTGGCATATATGTTTCTTAGACTATTTAGAAGCAATATATAGAAAGATTTCACCCGTCTACCCGTACTATTCATTGTTCTACTTGTAGAAAGTTAGAAATAATTTCCATTTCATGATTATCAATGGGGCTCGCTGTTCACTTAAACTTGAAGATCAAAAAATTGGCGATTGTTACTGTTTGGATGCTTTGCATATATGTTTCTTAGACTATATAGACGCAATATATACAAAGATTTCAACCGTCTACCTGTTCCATTCATTGTTCTACTTGTCGAAAGTTATAAATAATTTCCGATAATGGATTAACCATTGGGGCTCGTTGTTCACTTAAACTTGAAGAACAAAAAATTGGCGAATGGTACTGTTTGGATGCTTTGCATATATGTTTCTTAGACTATATAGAAGCAATATATACAATGATTTCAACCGTCTACCTGTTCCATTCATTGTTCTACTTGTCGAAAATTACAAATAATTTCCGATAAAGGATTAACCATTGGGGCTCATTGTTCACTTAAACTTGAAGAACAAAAAATTGGCGAATGGTACGGTTTGGATGCTTTGCGTACATGTTTCTTAGACTATATGGATGCAATATATACAAAGATTTCAACCGTCTACGTGTTCCAATCATTGTTCTACTTGTCGAAATTTACAAATAATTTCCTTTAAAGGATTAACAATGGGGCTCGTTGTTCACTTAAACTTGAAGAACAATAAATTGGCGAATTGTACTGTTTGGATGCTTTGCATATATATTTCTTAGACTATATAGACGCAATATATACAAGGATTTCAACCGTCTACCTGTTCCATTCATTGTTCTACTTGTCGAAAGTTACAAATAATTTCCGATAACGGATTAACCATTGGGGCTCATTGTTCACTTAAACTTGAAGAACAAAAAATTGGCTAATTGTACTGTTTGGATGCTTTGCATATATGTTTCTTAGACTATATAGAAGCAATATATACAATGATTTCAACAGTCTACCTGTTCCATTCATTGTTCTTCTTGTCGAAAGTTACAAATAATTTCCTTTAAAGGATTAACAATGGGGCTCATTGTTCACTTAAACTTGAAGAACAAAAAATTGTCGAATTGTACTGTTTGGATGCTTTGCATATATGTTTCTTAGACTATATAGAAGCAATATATACAATGATTTCAACCGTCTACCAGTTCCATTCATTGTTCTACTTGTCGAAAGTTACAAATAATTTCCGGTAAAGGATTAACAATGGGGCTCATTGTTTACTTAAACTTGAAGAACAAAAAATTGGCGAATGGTGCTGTTTGGATGCTTTGCATATATGTTTCTTAGACTATATAGAAGCAATATAT
This sequence comes from Cerceris ruficornis, assembly GCA_963989415.1. Classification (NCBI taxonomy): domain Eukaryota; kingdom Metazoa; phylum Arthropoda; class Insecta; order Hymenoptera; family Crabronidae; genus Cerceris; species Cerceris ruficornis. Next base: position 1,416,814 of record CAXDIW010000109.1, read on the forward strand.
ACAAAGATTTCAACCGTCTACCTGTTCCATTCATTGTTCTACTGGTCGAAAGTTACAAATAATTTCCGATAACGGATTAACCATTGGGGCTCATTGTTCACTTAAACTTGATGATAAAAAGATTGGCGAATTGTACTGTTTGGATGCTTTGCATATTTGTTTCGCAGACTATATAGACGCAATATATACAAAGATTTCAACCGTCTACCTGTTCCATTCATTGTTCTACTTGTCGGAAGTTACAAATAATTACGGATAAAGGATTAACCATTGGGGCTCATTGTTCACTTAAACTTGAAGAACAAAAAATTGGCGAATTGTACTGTTTGGATGCTTTGCATATATGTTCCTTAGACTATATGGAAGCAATATATACAAAGATTTCAACCGTCTACGTGTTCCAATCATTGTTCTACTTGTAGAAAGTTACAATTAATTTCCGTTAAAGGATTAACAATGGGGCTCGTAGTTCACTTAAACTTGAAGAACAAAAAATTGTCGAATTGTACTGTTTGGATGATTTGCATATATGTTTCTTAAACTATATAGAAGCAACATATACAATGATTTCAACAGTCTACCTGTTCAATTCATTGTTCTACTTGTCGAAATTTACAAATAATTTCCTTTAAAGGATTAACAATGGGGCTCGTAGTTCACTTAAACTTGAAGAACAAAAAATTGGCGAATGGTACTGTTTGGATGCTTTGCATATATGTTTCTTAGACTATTTAGATGCAATATATAGAAAGATTTCACCCGTCTACCTGTACTATTCATTGTTCTACTTGTAGAAAGTTACAAATAATTTTCATTTCATGATTATCAATGGAGCTCGTAGTTCACTTAAACTTGAAGAACAAAAAATTGGCGAATGGTACTGTTTGGATGCTTTGCATATATGTTTCTTAGACTATATAGAAGCAATATATACAAAGATTTCAACCGTCTACCTGTTCCATTCATTGTTCTACTTGTCGAAAGTTACAAATAATTTCCGATAAAGGATTAACAATGGGGCTCATTGTTCACTTAAACTTGAAGAACAAAAAATTGGCGGATGGTGCTGTTTGGATGCTTTGCATATATGTTTGTTAGACTATATAGAAGCAATATATACATTGATTTCAACCGTCTACCTGTTCCATTCATTGTTCTACTTGTCGGAAGTTACAAATAATTTCCGTTAAAGTATTAACAATGGGGCTCGTAATTCACTTAAACATGAAGATGAAATAATTGGCGAATGGTACTGTTTGGATGCTTTGCATATATGTTTCTTAGACTATATAGAAGCAATATATACACAGATTTCAACCGTCTACCTGTTCCATTCATTGTTCTACTTGTCGAAAGTTACAAATAATTTCCGATAACGGATTAACCATTGGGGCTCGTGGTTCACTTAAACTTGAAGATAAAAAAATTGGCGAATTGTACTGTTTGGATGCTTTGCATATGTGTTTCTTAGACTATATAGAAGCAATATATACAAAGATTTCAACCGTCTACCTGTTCCATTCATTGTTCTACTGGTCGAAAGTTACAAATAATTTCCGATAACGGATTAACCATTGGGGCTCATTGTTCACTTAAACTTGAAGATAAAAAAATTGGCGAATTGTACTGTTTGGATGCTTTGCATATATGTTTCTTAGTCTATATGGAAGCAATATATACAAAGATTTCAACCGTCAACGTGTTCCAATCATTGTTCTACTTGTAGAAAGTTACAATTAATTTCCGTTAAAGGATTAACAATGGGGCTTGTAGTTCACTTAAACTTGAAGAACAAAAAATTGGCGAATTGTACTGTTTGGTTGCTTTGCATATATGTTTCGTAGATTATATAGAAGCAATATATACAATGATTTCAACCGTCTACCTGATCCATTCATTGTTCTACTTGTCGAAATTTACAAATAATTTCCTTTAAAGGATTAACAATGGGGCTGGTAGTTCACTTAAACTTAAAGAACAAAAAAATGGCGAATTGTACTATTTGGATGCTTTGCATATATTTTTCTTAGACTATTTAGAAGCAATATATAGAAAGATTTCACCCGTCTACCTGTACTATTCATTGTTCTACTTGTAGAAAGTTACAAATAATTTCCATTTCATGATTATCAATGGGGCTCGCTGTTCACTTAAACTTGAAGATCAAACAATTGGCGATTGTTACTGTTTAGATGCTTTGCATATAGGTTTCTTAGACTATATAGAAGCAATATATACATTGATTTGAACCGTCTACCTGTTCCATTCATTGTTCTACTTGTCGAAATTTAGAAATAATTTCCTTTAAAGGATTAACAATGGGGCTCGTAGTTCACTTAAACTTGAAGAACAAAAAATTGGCGAATGGTACTGTTTGGATGCTTTGCATATATGTTTCTTAGGCTATATAGAAGCAATATATACATTGATTTCAACCGTCTACCTGTTCCATTCATTGTTCTACTTGTCGAAATTTACAAATAATTTCCTTTAAAGGATTAACAATGGGGCTCGTAGTTCACTTAAACTTGAAGAACAAAAAATTGGCGAATGGTACTGTTTGGATGCTTTGCATATATGTTTCTTAGACTATATAGACGCAATATATACAAAGATTTCAACCGTCTACATGTTCCATTCATTGTTCTACTTGTCGGAAGTTACAAATAATTACGGATAAAGGATTAACCATTGGGGCTCGTTGTTCACTTAAACTTGAAGAACAAAAAATTGGCGAATTGTACTGTTTGGATGCTTTGCATATATGTTTCTTAGACTATATAGAAGCAATATATACAAAGATTTCAACCGTTTACCTGTTCCATTCATTGTTCTACTTGTCGAAAGTTACAAATAATTTCCGATAAAGGATTAACAATGGGGCTCATTGTTCACTTAAACTTGAAGGACAAAAAATTGGCGAATGGTACTGTTTGGATGCTTTGCATATATGTTTCTTAGACTATATGGAAGCAATATATACAAAGATTTCAACCGTCTACGTGTTCCAATCATTGTTCTACTTGTAGAAAGTTACAATTAATTTCCGTTAAAGGATTAACAATGGGGCTCGTAGTTCACTTAAACTTGAAGAACAAAAAATTGTCGAATTGTACTGTTTGGATGCTTTGCATATATGTTTCGTAGACTATATAGAAGCAATATATACAATGATTTCAACCGTCTACATGATCCATTCATTGTTCTACTTGTCGATATTTACAAATTATTTCCTTTAAAGGATTAATAATTGGGCTCGTAGTTCACTTAAACTTGAAGAACAAAAAATTGGCGAATTGTACTGTTTGGATGCTTTGCATATATGTTTCTTAGACTATTTAGAAGCAATATATAGAAAGATTTCACCCGTCTACCCGTACTATTCATTGTTCTACTTGTGGAAAGTTACAAATAATTTCCATTTCATGATTATCAATGCGGCTCGCTGTTCACTTAAACTTGAAGATCAAAAAATTGGCGATTGTTACTGTTTGGATGCTTTGCATATATGTTTCTTAGACTATATAGACGCAATATATACAAAGATTTCAACCGTCTACCTGTTCCATTCATTGTTCTACTTGTCGGAAGTTACAAATAATTACGGATAAAGGATTAACCATTGGGGCTCATTGTTCACTTAAACTTGAAGAACAAAAAATTGGCGAATTGTACTGTTTGGATGCTTTGCATATATGTTTCTTAGACTATATGGAAGCAATATATACATTGATTTCAACCGTCTACCTGTTCCATTCATTGTTCTACTTGTCGCAAGTTACAAATAATTTCCGATAACGGATTAACAATGGGGCTCATTGTTCACTTAAACTTGAAGAACAAAAAATTGGCGAATGGTACTGTTTGGATGCTTTGCATATTTGTTTCGCAGACAATATAGAAGCAATATATACAATGATTTCAACCGTCTACATGATCCATTCATTGTTCTACTTGTCGAAATTTACAAATAATTTCCTTTAAAGGATTAACAATGGGGCTCGTGGTTCACTTAAACATGAAGATGAAATAGTTGGCGAATTGTACTGTTTGGATGCTTTGCATATATGTTTCTTAGATTATAAAGAAGCAATATATACAAAGATTTCAACCGTCTACCTGTTCCATTCATTGTTCTACTTGTCGCAAGTTACAAATAATTTCCGTTAAAGTATTAACAATGGGGCTCGTAGTTCACTTAAACTTGAAGATCAAATAATTGGCGAATTGTACTGTGTGGATGATTTGCAGATATGTTTTTTAGACTATATAGAAGCAATATATACAATGATTTCAACCGTCTACCTGTTCCATTCATTGTTCTACTTGTCGAAAGTTAGAAATAATTTCCGTTAAGGGATTAACAATGGGGCTCGTAGTTCACTTAAACTTGAAGAACAAAAAATTGGCGAATGGTACTGTTTGGATGCTTTGCATATATGTTTCTTAGACTATTTAGATGCAATATATAGAAAGATTTCACCCGTCTAACTGTACTATTCATTGTTCTACTTGTAGAAAGTTACAAATAATTTCCATTTCATGATTATCAATGGGGCTCGTAGTTCACTTAAACTTGAAGAACAAAAAATTGGCGAATGATACTGTTTGGATGCTTTGCATATATGTTTCTTAGACTATATAGAAGCAATATATACAAAGATTTCAACCGTCTACCTGTTCCATTCATTGTTCTACTTGTCGAAAGTTACAAATAATTTCCGATAAAGGATTAACAATGGGGCTCATTGTTCACTTAAACTTGAAGAACAAAAAATTGTCGGATGGTGCTGTTTGGATGCTTTGCATATATGTTTCTTAGACTATATAGAAGCAATATATACATTGATTTCAACCGTCTACCTGTTCCATTCATTGTTCTACTTGTCGGAAGTTACAAATAATTTCCGTTAAAGTATTAACAATGGGGCTCGTAGTTCACTTAAACATGAAGATGAAATAATTGGCGAATGGTACTGTTTGGATGCTTTGCATATATGTTTCTTAGACTATATAGAAGCAATATATACATTGATTTCAACCGTCTACCTGTTCCATTCATTGTTCTACTTGTCGAAATTTACAAATAATTTCCTTTAAAGGATTAACAATGGGGCTCGTAGTTCACTTAAACTTGAAGAACAAAAAATTGGCGAATGGTACTGTTTGGATGCTTTGCGTATATGTTTCTTAGACTATATAGACGCAATATATACAAAGATTTCAACCGTCTACCAGTTCCATTCATTGTTCTACTTGTCGGAAGTTACAAATAATTACGGATAAAGGATTAACCATTGGGGCTCATTGTTCACTTAAACTTGAAGAACAAAAAATTGGCGAATTGTACTGTTTGGATGCTTTGCATATATGTTCCTTAGACTATATGGAAGCAATATATACAAAGATTTCAACCGTCTACGTGTTCCAATCATTGTTCTACTTGTAGAAAGTTACAATTAATTTCCGTTAAAGGATTAACAATGGGGCTCGTAGTTCACTTAAACTTGAAGAACAAAAAATTGTCGAATTGTACTGTTTGGATGATTTGCATATATGTTTCTTAAACTATATAGAAGCAACATATACAATGATTTCAACAGTCTACCTGTTCAATTCATTGTTCTACTTGTCGAAATTTACAAATAATTTCCTTTAAAGGATTAACAATGGGGCTCGTAGTTCACTTAAACTTGAAGAACAAAAAATTGGCGAATGGTACTGTTTGGATGCTTTGCATATATGTTTCTTAGACTATTTAGATGCAATATATAGAAAGATTTCACCCGTCTACCTGTACTATTCATTGTTCTACTTGTAGAAAGTTACAAATAATTTTCATTTCATGATTATCAATGGAGCTCGTAGTTCACTTAAACTTGAAGAACAAAAAATTGGCGAATGGTACTGTTTGGATGCTTTGCATATATGTTTCTTAGACTATATAGAAGCAATATATACAAAGATTTCAACCGTCTACCTGTTCCATTCATTGTTCTACTTGTCGAAAGTTACAAATAATTTCCGATAAAGGATTAACAATGGGGCTCATTGTTCACTTAAACTTGAAGAACAAAAAATTGGCGGATGGTGCTGTTTGGATGCTTTGCATATATGTTTGTTAGACTATATAGAAGCAATATATACATTGATTTCAACCGTCTACCTGTTCCATTCATTGTTCTACTTGTCGGAAGTTACAAATAATTTCCGTTAAAGTATTAACAATGGGGCTCGTAATTCACTTAAACATGAAGATGAAATAATTGGCGAATGGTACTGTTTGGATGCTTTGCATATATGTTTCTTAGACTATATAGAAGCAATATATACACAGATTTCAACCGTCTACCTGTTCCATTCATTGTTCTACTTGTCGAAAGTTACAAATAATTTCCGATAACGGATTAACCATTGGGGCTCGTGGTTCACTTAAACTTGAAGATAAAAAAATTGGCGAATTGTACTGTTTGGATGCTTTGCATATGTGTTTCTTAGACTATATAGAAGCAATATATACAAAGATTTCAACCGTCTACCTGTTCCATTCATTGTTCTACTGGTCGAAAGTTACAAATAATTTCCGATAACGGATTAACCATTGGGGCTCATTGTTCACTTAAACTTGAAGATAAAAAAATTGGCGAATTGTACTGTTTGGATGCTTTGCATATATGTTTCTTAGTCTATATGGAAGCAATATATACAAAGATTTCAACCGTCAACGTGTTCCAATCATTGTTCTACTTGTAGAAAGTTACAATTAATTTCCGTTAAAGGATTAACAATGGGGCTTGTAGTTCACTTAAACTTGAAGAACAAAAAATTGGCGAATTGTACTGTTTGGTTGCTTTGCATATATGTTTCGTAGATTATATAGAAGCAATATATACAATGATTTCAACCGTCTACCTGATCCATTCATTGTTCTACTTGTCGAAATTTACAAATAATTTCCTTTAAAGGATTAACAATGGGGCTGGTAGTTCACTTAAACTTAAAGAACAAAAAAATGGCGAATTGTACTATTTGGATGCTTTGCATATATTTTTCTTAGACTATTTAGAAGCAATATATAGAAAGATTTCACCCGTCTACCTGTACTATTCATTGTTCTACTTGTAGAAAGTTACAAATAATTTCCATTTCATGATTATCAATGGGGCTCGCTGTTCACTTAAACTTGAAGATCAAACAATTGGCGATTGTTACTGTTTAGATGCTTTGCATATAGGTTTCTTAGACTATATAGAAGCAATATATACATTGATTTGAACCGTCTACCTGTTCCATTCATTGTTCTACTTGTCGAAATTTAGAAATAATTTCCTTTAAAGGATTAACAATGGGGCTCGTAGTTCACTTAAACTTGAAGAACAAAAAATTGGCGAATGGTACTGTTTGGATGCTTTGCATATATGTTTCTTAGGCTATATAGAAGCAATATATACATTGATTTCAACCGTCTACCTGTTCCATTCATTGTTCTACTTGTCGAAATTTACAAATAATTTCCTTTAAAGGATTAACAATGGGGCTCGTAGTTCACTTAAACTTGAAGAACAAAAAATTGGCGAATGGTACTGTTTGGATGCTTTGCATATATGTTTCTTAGACTATATAGACGCAATATATACAAAGATTTCAACCGTCTACATGTTCCATTCATTGTTCTACTTGTCGGAAGTTACAAATAATTACGGATAAAGGATTAACCATTGGGGCTCGTTGTTCACTTAAACTTGAAGAACAAAAAATTGGCGAATTGTACTGTTTGGATGCTTTGCATATATGTTTCTTAGACTATATAGAAGCAATATATACAAAGATTTCAACCGTTTACCTGTTCCATTCATTGTTCTACTTGTCGAAAGTTACAAATAATTTCCGATAAAGGATTAACAATGGGGCTCATTGTTCACTTAAACTTGAAGGACAAAAAATTGGCGAATGGTACTGTTTGGATGCTTTGCATATATGTTTCTTAGACTATATGGAAGCAATATATACAAAGATTTCAACCGTCTACGTGTTCCAATCATTGTTCTACTTGTAGAAAGTTACAATTAATTTCCGTTAAAGGATTAACAATGGGGCTCGTAGTTCACTTAAACTTGAAGAACAAAAAATTGTCGAATTGTACTGTTTGGATGCTTTGCATATATGTTTCGTAGACTATATAGAAGCAATATATACAATGATTTCAACCGTCTACATGATCCATTCATTGTTCTACTTGTCGATATTTACAAATTATTTCCTTTAAAGGATTAATAATTGGGCTCGTAGTTCACTTAAACTTGAAGAACAAAAAATTGGCGAATTGTACTGTTTGGATGCTTTGCATATATGTTTCTTAGACTATTTAGAAGCAATATATAGAAAGATTTCACCCGTCTACCCGTACTATTCATTGTTCTACTTGTGGAAAGTTACAAATAATTTCCATTTCATGATTATCAATGCGGCTCGCTGTTCACTTAAACTTGAAGATCAAAAAATTGGCGATTGTTACTGTTTGGATGCTTTGCATATATGTTTCTTAGACTATATAGACGCAATATATACAAAGATTTCAACCGTCTACCTGTTCCATTCATTGTTCTACTTGTCGGAAGTTACAAATAATTACGGATAAAGGATTAACCATTGGGGCTCATTGTTCACTTAAACTTGAAGAACAAAAAATTGGCGAATTGTACTGTTTGGATGCTTTGCATATATGTTTCTTAGACTATATGGAAGCAATATATACATTGATTTCAACCGTCTACCTGTTCCATTCATTGTTCTACTTGTCGCAAGTTACAAATAATTTCCGATAACGGATTAACAATGGGGCTCATTGTTCACTTAAACTTGAAGAACAAAAAATTGGCGAATGGTACTGTTTGGATGCTTTGCATATTTGTTTCGCAGACAATATAGAAGCAATATATACAATGATTTCAACCGTCTACATGATCCATTCATTGTTCTACTTGTCGAAATTTACAAATAATTTCCTTTAAAGGATTAACAATGGGGCTCGTGGTTCACTTAAACATGAAGATGAAATAGTTGGCGAATTGTACTGTTTGGATGCTTTGCATATATGTTTCTTAGATTATAAAGAAGCAATATATACAAAGATTTCAACCGTCTACCTGTTCCATTCATTGTTCTACTTGTCGCAAGTTACAAATAATTTCCGTTAAAGTATTAACAATGGGGCTCGTAGTTCACTTAAACTTGAAGATCAAATAATTGGCGAATTGTACTGTGTGGATGATTTGCAGATATGTTTTTTAGACTATATAGAAGCAATATATACAATGATTTCAACCGTCTACCTGTTCCATTCATTGTTCTACTTGTCGAAAGTTAGAAATAATTTCCGTTAAGGGATTAACAATGGGGCTCGTAGTTCACTTAAACTTGAAGAACAAAAAATTGGCGAATGGTACAGTTTGGATGCTTTGCATATATGTTTCTTAGACTATTTAGATGCAATATATAGAAAGATTTCACCCGTCTAACTGTACTATTCATTGTTCTACTTGTAGAAAGTTACAAATAATTTCCATTTCATGATTATCAATGGGGCTCGTAGTTCACTTAAACTTGAAGAACAAAAAATTGGCGAATGATACTGTTTGGATGCTTTGCATATATGTTTCTTAGACTATATAGAAGCAATATATACAAAGATTTCAACCGTCTACCTGTTCCATTCATTGTTCTACTTGTCGAAAGTTACAAATAATTTCCGATAAAGGATTAACAATGGGGCTCATTGTTCACTTAAACTTGAAGAACAAAAAATTGTCGGATGGTGCTGTTTGGATGCTTTGCATATATGTTTCTTAGACTATATAGAAGCAATATATACATTGATTTCAACCGTCTACCTGTTCCATTCATTGTTCTACTTGTCGGAAGTTACAAATAATTTCCGTTAAAGTATTAACAATGGGGCTCGTAGTTCACTTAAACATGAAGATGAAATAATTGGCGAATGGTACTGTTTGGATGCTTTGCATATATGTTTCTTAGACTATATAGAAGCAATATATACATTGATTTCAACCGTCTACCTGTTCCATTCATTGTTCTACTTGTCGAAATTTACAAATAATTTCCTTTAAAGGATTAACAATGGGGCTCGTAGTTCACTTAAACTTGAAGAACAAAAAATTGGCGAATGGTACTGTTTGGATGCTTTGCGTATATGTTTCTTAGACTATATAGACGCAATATATACAAAGATTTCAACCGTCTACCAGTTCCATTCATTGTTCTACTTGTCGGAAGTTACAAATAATTACGGATAAAGGATTAACCATTGGGGCTCATTGTTCACTTAAACTTGAAGAACAAAAAATTGGCGAATTGTACTGTTTGGATGCTTTGCATATATGTTTCTTAGACTATATGGAAGCAATATATACAAAGATTTCAACCGTCTACGTGTTCCAATCATTGTTCTACTTGTAGAAAGTTACAAATAATTTCCGATAACGGATTAACCATTGGGGCTCATTGTTCACTTAAACTTGAAGATAAAAAAATTGGCGAATTGTACTGTTTGGATGCTTTGCATATATGTTTCTTAGTCTATATGGAAGCAATATATACAAAGATTTCAACCGTCAACGTGTTCCAATCATTGTTCTACTTGTAGAAAGTTACAATTAATTTCCGTTAAAGGATTAACAATGGGGCTCGTAGTTCACTTAAACTTGAAGAACAAAAAATTGGCGAATTGTACTGTTTGGATGCTTTGCATATATGTTTCTTAGACTATATGGAAGCAATATATACAAAGATTTCAACCGTCTACCTGTTCCATTCATTGTTCTACTTGTCGAAAGTTACAAATAATTTCCGATAAAGGATTAACAATGGGGCTCATTGTTCACTTAAACTTGAAGATAAAAAAATTGGCGAATTGTACTGTTTGGATGCTTTGCATATATGTTTCTTAGTCTATATGGAAGCAATATATACAAAGATTTCAACCGTCAACGTGTTCCAATCATTGTTCTACTTGTAGAAAGTTACAATTAATTTCCGTTAAAGGATTAACAATGGGGCTCGTAGTTCACTTAAACTTGAAGATCAAATAATTGGCGAATTGTACTGTGTGGATGATTTGCAGATATGTTTTTTAGACTATATAGAAGCAATATATACAATGATTTCAACCGTCTACATGATCCATTCATTGTTCTACTTGTCGAAATTTACAAATAATTTCCTTTAAAGTATTAACAATGGGGCTCGTGGTTCACTTAAACATGAAGATGAAATAGTTGGCGAATTGTACTGTTTGGATGCTTTGCATATATGTTTCTTAGACTATATAGAAGCAATATATACAATGATTTCAACCGTCTACCTGTTCCATTCATTGTTCTACTTGTCGAAAATTACAAATAATTTCCGATAAAGGATTAACCATTGGGGCTCATTGTTCACTTAAACTTGAAGAACAAAAAATTGGCGAATGGTACGGTTTGGATGCTTTGCGTACATGTTTCTTAGACTATATGGATGCAATATATACAAAGATTTCAACCGTCTACGTGTTCCAATCATTGTTCTACTTGTCGAAATTTACAAATAATTTCCTTTAAAGGATTAACAATGGGGCTCGTTGTTCACTTAAACTTGAAGAACAATAAATTGGCGAATTGTACTGTTTGGATGCTTTGCATATATATTTCTTAGACTATATAGACGCAATATATACAAGGATTTCAACCGTCTACCTGTTCCATTCATTGTTCTACTTGTCGAAAGTTACAAATAATTTCCGATAACGGATTAACCATTGGGGCTCATTGTTCACTTAAACTTGAAGAACAAAAAATTGGCTAATTGTACTGTTTGGATGCTTTGCATATATGTTTCTTAGACTATATAGAAGCAATATATACAATGATTTCAACAGTCTACCTGTTCCATTCATTGTTCTTCTTGTCGAAAGTTACAAATAATTTCCTTTAAAGGATTAACAATGGGGCTCATTGTTCACTTAAACTTGAAGAACAAAAAATTGTCGAATTGTACTGTTTGGATGCTTTGCATATATGTTTCTTAGACTATATAGAAGCAATATATACAATGATTTCAACCGTCTACCAGTTCCATTCATTGTTCTACTTGTCGAAAGTTACAAATAATTTCCGGTAAAGGATTAACAATGGGGCTCATTGTTTACTTAAACTTGAAGAACAAAAAATTGGCGAATGGTGCTGTTTGGATGCTTTGCATATATGTTTCTTAGACTATATAGAAGCAATATATACAAAGATTTCAACCGTCTACCTGTTCCATTCATTGTTCTACTGGTCGAAAGTTACAAATAATTTCCGATAACGGATTAACCATTGGGGCTCATTGTTCACTTAAACTTGATGATAAAAAGATTGGCGAATTGTACTGTTTGGATGCTTTGCATATTTGTTTCGCAGACTATATAGACGCAATATATACAAAGATTTCAACCGTCTACCTGTTCCATTCATTGTTCTACTTGTCGGAAGTTACAAATAATTACGGATAAAGGATTAACCATTGGGGCTCATTGTTCACTTAAACTTGAAGAACAAAAAATTGGCGAATTGTACTGTTTGGATGCTTTGCATATATGTTCCTTAGACTATATGGAAGCAATATATACAAAGATTTCAACCGTCTACGTGTTCCAATCATTGTTCTACTTGTAGAAAGTTACAATTAATTTCCGTTAAAGGATTAACAATGGGGCTCGTAGTTCACTTAAACTTGAAGAACAAAAAATTGTCGAATTGTACTGTTTGGATGATTTGCATATATGTTTCTTAAACTATATAGAAGCAACATATACAATGATTTCAACAGTCTACCTGTTCAATTCATTGTTCTACTTGTCGAAATTTACAAATAATTTCCTTTAAAGGATTAACAATGGGGCTCGTAGTTCACTTAAACTTGAAGAACAAAAAATTGGCGAATGGTACTGTTTGGATGCTTTGCATATATGTTTCTTAGACTATTTAGATGCAATATATAGAAAGATTTCACCCGTCTACCTGTACTATTCATTGTTCTACTTGTAGAAAGTTACAAATAATTTTCATTTCATGATTATCAATGGAGCTCGTAGTTCACTTAAACTTGAAGAACAAAAAATTGGCGAATGGTACTGTTTGGATGCTTTGCATATATGTTTCTTAGACTATATAGAAGCAATATATACAAAGATTTCAACCGTCTACCTGTTCCATTCATTGTTCTACTTGTCGAAAGTTACAAATAATTTCCGATAAAGGATTAACAATGGGGCTCATTGTTCACTTAAACTTGAAGAACAAAAAATTGGCGGATGGTGCTGTTTGGATGCTTTGCATATATGTTTGTTAGACTATATAGAAGCAATATATACATTGATTTCAACCGTCTACCTGTTCCATTCATTGTTCTACTTGTCGGAAGTTACAAATAATTTCCGTTAAAGTATTAACAATGGGGCTCGTAATTCACTTAAACATGAAGATGAAATAATTGGCGAATGGTACTGTTTGGATGCTTTGCATATATGTTTCTTAGACTATATAGAAGCAATATATACACAGATTTCAACCGTCTACCTGTTCCATTCATTGTTCTACTTGTCGAAAGTTACAAATAATTTCCGATAACGGATTAACCATTGGGGCTCGTGGTTCACTTAAACTTGAAGATAAAAAAATTGGCGAATTGTACTGTTTGGATGCTTTGCATATGTGTTTCTTAGACTATATAGAAGCAATATATACAAAGATTTCAACCGTCTACCTGTTCCATTCATTGTTCTACTGGTCGAAAGTTACAAATAATTTCCGATAACGGATTAACCATTGGGGCTCATTGTTCACTTAAACTTGAAGATAAAAAAATTGGCGAATTGTACTGTTTGGATGCTTTGCATATATGTTTCTTAGTCTATATGGAAGCAATATATACAAAGATTTCAACCGTCAACGTGTTCCAATCATTGTTCTACTTGTAGAAAGTTACAATTAATTTCCGTTAAAGGATTAACAATGGGGCTTGTAGTTCACTTAAACTTGAAGAACAAAAAATTGGCGAATTGTACTGTTTGGTTGCTTTGCATATATGTTTCGTAGATTATATAGAAGCAATATATACAATGATTTCAACCGTCTACCTGATCCATTCATTGTTCTACTTGTCGAAATTTACAAATAATTTCCTTTAAAGGATTAACAATGGGGCTGGTAGTTCACTTAAACTTAAAGAACAAAAAAATGGCGAATTGTACTATTTGGATGCTTTGCATATATTTTTCTTAGACTATTTAGAAGCAATATATAGAAAGATTTCACCCGTCTACCTGTACTATTCATTGTTCTACTTGTAGAAAGTTACAAATAATTTCCATTTCATGATTATCAATGGGGCTCGCTGTTCACTTAAACTTGAAGATCAAACAATTGGCGATTGTTACTGTTTAGATGCTTTGCATATAGGTTTCTTAGACTATATAGAAGCAATATATACATTGATTTGAACCGTCTACCTGTTCCATTCATTGTTCTACTTGTCGAAATTTAGAAATAATTTCCTTTAAAGGATTAACAATGGGGCTCGTAGTTCACTTAAACTTGAAGAACAAAAAATTGGCGAATGGTACTGTTTGGATGCTTTGCATATATGTTTCTTAGGCTATATAGAAGCAATATATACATTGATTTCAACCGTCTACCTGTTCCATTCATTGTTCTACTTGTCGAAATTTACAAATAATTTCCTTTAAAGGATTAACAATGGGGCTCGTAGTTCACTTAAACTTGAAGAACAAAAAATTGGCGAATGGTACTGTTTGGATGCTTTGCATATATGTTTCTTAGACTATATAGACGCAATATATACAAAGATTTCAACCGTCTACATGTTCCATTCATTGTTCTACTTGTCGGAAGTTACAAATAATTACGGATAAAGGATTAACCATTGGGGCTCGTTGTTCACTTAAACT
Organism: Cerceris ruficornis; assembly: GCA_963989415.1. Lineage (NCBI taxonomy): Eukaryota > Metazoa > Arthropoda > Insecta > Hymenoptera > Crabronidae > Cerceris > Cerceris ruficornis. The sequence goes on from CAXDIW010000109.1 coordinate 1,431,821, forward strand.
TGAAGAACAAAAAATTGGCGAATTGTACTGTTTGGATGCTTTGCATATATGTTTCTTAGACTATATAGAAGCAATATATACAAAGATTTCAACCGTTTACCTGTTCCATTCATTGTTCTACTTGTCGAAAGTTACAAATAATTTCCGATAAAGGATTAACAATGGGGCTCATTGTTCACTTAAACTTGAAGGACAAAAAATTGGCGAATGGTACTGTTTGGATGCTTTGCATATATGTTTCTTAGACTATATGGAAGCAATATATACAAAGATTTCAACCGTCTACGTGTTCCAATCATTGTTCTACTTGTAGAAAGTTACAATTAATTTCCGTTAAAGGATTAACAATGGGGCTCGTAGTTCACTTAAACTTGAAGAACAAAAAATTGTCGAATTGTACTGTTTGGATGCTTTGCATATATGTTTCGTAGACTATATAGAAGCAATATATACAATGATTTCAACCGTCTACATGATCCATTCATTGTTCTACTTGTCGATATTTACAAATTATTTCCTTTAAAGGATTAATAATTGGGCTCGTAGTTCACTTAAACTTGAAGAACAAAAAATTGGCGAATTGTACTGTTTGGATGCTTTGCATATATGTTTCTTAGACTATTTAGAAGCAATATATAGAAAGATTTCACCCGTCTACCCGTACTATTCATTGTTCTACTTGTGGAAAGTTACAAATAATTTCCATTTCATGATTATCAATGCGGCTCGCTGTTCACTTAAACTTGAAGATCAAAAAATTGGCGATTGTTACTGTTTGGATGCTTTGCATATATGTTTCTTAGACTATATAGACGCAATATATACAAAGATTTCAACCGTCTACCTGTTCCATTCATTGTTCTACTTGTCGGAAGTTACAAATAATTACGGATAAAGGATTAACCATTGGGGCTCATTGTTCACTTAAACTTGAAGAACAAAAAATTGGCGAATTGTACTGTTTGGATGCTTTGCATATATGTTTCTTAGACTATATGGAAGCAATATATACATTGATTTCAACCGTCTACCTGTTCCATTCATTGTTCTACTTGTCGCAAGTTACAAATAATTTCCGATAACGGATTAACAATGGGGCTCATTGTTCACTTAAACTTGAAGAACAAAAAATTGGCGAATGGTACTGTTTGGATGCTTTGCATATTTGTTTCGCAGACAATATAGAAGCAATATATACAATGATTTCAACCGTCTACATGATCCATTCATTGTTCTACTTGTCGAAATTTACAAATAATTTCCTTTAAAGGATTAACAATGGGGCTCGTGGTTCACTTAAACATGAAGATGAAATAGTTGGCGAATTGTACTGTTTGGATGCTTTGCATATATGTTTCTTAGATTATAAAGAAGCAATATATACAAAGATTTCAACCGTCTACCTGTTCCATTCATTGTTCTACTTGTCGCAAGTTACAAATAATTTCCGTTAAAGTATTAACAATGGGGCTCGTAGTTCACTTAAACTTGAAGATCAAATAATTGGCGAATTGTACTGTGTGGATGATTTGCAGATATGTTTTTTAGACTATATAGAAGCAATATATACAATGATTTCAACCGTCTACCTGTTCCATTCATTGTTCTACTTGTCGAAAGTTAGAAATAATTTCCGTTAAGGGATTAACAATGGGGCTCGTAGTTCACTTAAACTTGAAGAACAAAAAATTGGCGAATGGTACTGTTTGGATGCTTTGCATATATGTTTCTTAGACTATTTAGATGCAATATATAGAAAGATTTCACCCGTCTAACTGTACTATTCATTGTTCTACTTGTAGAAAGTTACAAATAATTTCCATTTCATGATTATCAATGGGGCTCGTAGTTCACTTAAACTTGAAGAACAAAAAATTGGCGAATGATACTGTTTGGATGCTTTGCATATATGTTTCTTAGACTATATAGAAGCAATATATACAAAGATTTCAACCGTCTACCTGTTCCATTCATTGTTCTACTTGTCGAAAGTTACAAATAATTTCCGATAAAGGATTAACAATGGGGCTCATTGTTCACTTAAACTTGAAGAACAAAAAATTGTCGGATGGTGCTGTTTGGATGCTTTGCATATATGTTTCTTAGACTATATAGAAGCAATATATACATTGATTTCAACCGTCTACCTGTTCCATTCATTGTTCTACTTGTCGGAAGTTACAAATAATTTCCGTTAAAGTATTAACAATGGGGCTCGTAGTTCACTTAAACATGAAGATGAAATAATTGGCGAATGGTACTGTTTGGATGCTTTGCATATATGTTTCTTAGACTATATAGAAGCAATATATACATTGATTTCAACCGTCTACCTGTTCCATTCATTGTTCTACTTGTCGAAATTTACAAATAATTTCCTTTAAAGGATTAACAATGGGGCTCGTAGTTCACTTAAACTTGAAGAACAAAAAATTGGCGAATGGTACTGTTTGGATGCTTTGCGTATATGTTTCTTAGACTATATAGACGCAATATATACAAAGATTTCAACCGTCTACCAGTTCCATTCATTGTTCTACTTGTCGGAAGTTACAAATAATTACGGATAAAGGATTAACCATTGGGGCTCATTGTTCACTTAAACTTGAAGAACAAAAAATTGGCGAATTGTACTGTTTGGATGCTTTGCATATATGTTCCTTAGACTATATGGAAGCAATATATACAAAGATTTCAACCGTCTACGTGTTCCAATCATTGTTCTACTTGTAGAAAGTTACAATTAATTTCCGTTAAAGGATTAACAATGGGGCTCGTAGTTCACTTAAACTTGAAGAACAAAAAATTGTCGAATTGTACTGTTTGGATGATTTGCATATATGTTTCTTAAACTATATAGAAGCAACATATACAATGATTTCAACAGTCTACCTGTTCAATTCATTGTTCTACTTGTCGAAATTTACAAATAATTTCCTTTAAAGGATTAACAATGGGGCTCGTAGTTCACTTAAACTTGAAGAACAAAAAATTGGCGAATGGTACTGTTTGGATGCTTTGCATATATGTTTCTTAGACTATTTAGATGCAATATATAGAAAGATTTCACCCGTCTACCTGTACTATTCATTGTTCTACTTGTAGAAAGTTACAAATAATTTTCATTTCATGATTATCAATGGAGCTCGTAGTTCACTTAAACTTGAAGAACAAAAAATTGGCGAATGGTACTGTTTGGATGCTTTGCATATATGTTTCTTAGACTATATAGAAGCAATATATACAAAGATTTCAACCGTCTACCTGTTCCATTCATTGTTCTACTTGTCGAAAGTTACAAATAATTTCCGATAAAGGATTAACAATGGGGCTCATTGTTCACTTAAACTTGAAGAACAAAAAATTGGCGGATGGTGCTGTTTGGATGCTTTGCATATATGTTTGTTAGACTATATAGAAGCAATATATACATTGATTTCAACCGTCTACCTGTTCCATTCATTGTTCTACTTGTCGGAAGTTACAAATAATTTCCGTTAAAGTATTAACAATGGGGCTCGTAATTCACTTAAACATGAAGATGAAATAATTGGCGAATGGTACTGTTTGGATGCTTTGCATATATGTTTCTTAGACTATATAGAAGCAATATATACACAGATTTCAACCGTCTACCTGTTCCATTCATTGTTCTACTTGTCGAAAGTTACAAATAATTTCCGATAACGGATTAACCATTGGGGCTCGTGGTTCACTTAAACTTGAAGATAAAAAAATTGGCGAATTGTACTGTTTGGATGCTTTGCATATGTGTTTCTTAGACTATATAGAAGCAATATATACAAAGATTTCAACCGTCTACCTGTTCCATTCATTGTTCTACTGGTCGAAAGTTACAAATAATTTCCGATAACGGATTAACCATTGGGGCTCATTGTTCACTTAAACTTGAAGATAAAAAAATTGGCGAATTGTACTGTTTGGATGCTTTGCATATATGTTTCTTAGTCTATATGGAAGCAATATATACAAAGATTTCAACCGTCAACGTGTTCCAATCATTGTTCTACTTGTAGAAAGTTACAATTAATTTCCGTTAAAGGATTAACAATGGGGCTTGTAGTTCACTTAAACTTGAAGAACAAAAAATTGGCGAATTGTACTGTTTGGTTGCTTTGCATATATGTTTCGTAGATTATATAGAAGCAATATATACAATGATTTCAACCGTCTACCTGATCCATTCATTGTTCTACTTGTCGAAATTTACAAATAATTTCCTTTAAAGGATTAACAATGGGGCTGGTAGTTCACTTAAACTTAAAGAACAAAAAAATGGCGAATTGTACTATTTGGATGCTTTGCATATATTTTTCTTAGACTATTTAGAAGCAATATATAGAAAGATTTCACCCGTCTACCTGTACTATTCATTGTTCTACTTGTAGAAAGTTACAAATAATTTCCATTTCATGATTATCAATGGGGCTCGCTGTTCACTTAAACTTGAAGATCAAACAATTGGCGATTGTTACTGTTTAGATGCTTTGCATATAGGTTTCTTAGACTATATAGAAGCAATATATACATTGATTTGAACCGTCTACCTGTTCCATTCATTGTTCTACTTGTCGAAATTTAGAAATAATTTCCTTTAAAGGATTAACAATGGGGCTCGTAGTTCACTTAAACTTGAAGAACAAAAAATTGGCGAATGGTACTGTTTGGATGCTTTGCATATATGTTTCTTAGGCTATATAGAAGCAATATATACATTGATTTCAACCGTCTACCTGTTCCATTCATTGTTCTACTTGTCGAAATTTACAAATAATTTCCTTTAAAGGATTAACAATGGGGCTCGTAGTTCACTTAAACTTGAAGAACAAAAAATTGGCGAATGGTACTGTTTGGATGCTTTGCATATATGTTTCTTAGACTATATAGACGCAATATATACAAAGATTTCAACCGTCTACATGTTCCATTCATTGTTCTACTTGTCGGAAGTTACAAATAATTACGGATAAAGGATTAACCATTGGGGCTCGTTGTTCACTTAAACTTGAAGAACAAAAAATTGGCGAATTGTACTGTTTGGATGCTTTGCATATATGTTTCTTAGACTATATAGAAGCAATATATACAAAGATTTCAACCGTTTACCTGTTCCATTCATTGTTCTACTTGTCGAAAGTTACAAATAATTTCCGATAAAGGATTAACAATGGGGCTCATTGTTCACTTAAACTTGAAGGACAAAAAATTGGCGAATGGTACTGTTTGGATGCTTTGCATATATGTTTCTTAGACTATATGGAAGCAATATATACAAAGATTTCAACCGTCTACGTGTTCCAATCATTGTTCTACTTGTAGAAAGTTACAATTAATTTCCGTTAAAGGATTAACAATGGGGCTCGTAGTTCACTTAAACTTGAAGAACAAAAAATTGTCGAATTGTACTGTTTGGATGCTTTGCATATATGTTTCGTAGACTATATAGAAGCAATATATACAATGATTTCAACCGTCTACATGATCCATTCATTGTTCTACTTGTCGATATTTACAAATTATTTCCTTTAAAGGATTAATAATTGGGCTCGTAGTTCACTTAAACTTGAAGAACAAAAAATTGGCGAATTGTACTGTTTGGATGCTTTGCATATATGTTTCTTAGACTATTTAGAAGCAATATATAGAAAGATTTCACCCGTCTACCCGTACTATTCATTGTTCTACTTGTGGAAAGTTACAAATAATTTCCATTTCATGATTATCAATGCGGCTCGCTGTTCACTTAAACTTGAAGATCAAAAAATTGGCGATTGTTACTGTTTGGATGCTTTGCATATATGTTTCTTAGACTATATAGACGCAATATATACAAAGATTTCAACCGTCTACCTGTTCCATTCATTGTTCTACTTGTCGGAAGTTACAAATAATTACGGATAAAGGATTAACCATTGGGGCTCATTGTTCACTTAAACTTGAAGAACAAAAAATTGGCGAATTGTACTGTTTGGATGCTTTGCATATATGTTTCTTAGACTATATGGAAGCAATATATACATTGATTTCAACCGTCTACCTGTTCCATTCATTGTTCTACTTGTCGCAAGTTACAAATAATTTCCGATAACGGATTAACAATGGGGCTCATTGTTCACTTAAACTTGAAGAACAAAAAATTGGCGAATGGTACTGTTTGGATGCTTTGCATATTTGTTTCGCAGACAATATAGAAGCAATATATACAATGATTTCAACCGTCTACATGATCCATTCATTGTTCTACTTGTCGAAATTTACAAATAATTTCCTTTAAAGGATTAACAATGGGGCTCGTGGTTCACTTAAACATGAAGATGAAATAGTTGGCGAATTGTACTGTTTGGATGCTTTGCATATATGTTTCTTAGATTATAAAGAAGCAATATATACAAAGATTTCAACCGTCTACCTGTTCCATTCATTGTTCTACTTGTCGCAAGTTACAAATAATTTCCGTTAAAGTATTAACAATGGGGCTCGTAGTTCACTTAAACTTGAAGATCAAATAATTGGCGAATTGTACTGTGTGGATGATTTGCAGATATGTTTTTTAGACTATATAGAAGCAATATATACAATGATTTCAACCGTCTACCTGTTCCATTCATTGTTCTACTTGTCGAAAGTTAGAAATAATTTCCGTTAAGGGATTAACAATGGGGCTCGTAGTTCACTTAAACTTGAAGAACAAAAAATTGGCGAATGGTACAGTTTGGATGCTTTGCATATATGTTTCTTAGACTATTTAGATGCAATATATAGAAAGATTTCACCCGTCTAACTGTACTATTCATTGTTCTACTTGTAGAAAGTTACAAATAATTTCCATTTCATGATTATCAATGGGGCTCGTAGTTCACTTAAACTTGAAGAACAAAAAATTGGCGAATGATACTGTTTGGATGCTTTGCATATATGTTTCTTAGACTATATAGAAGCAATATATACAAAGATTTCAACCGTCTACCTGTTCCATTCATTGTTCTACTTGTCGAAAGTTACAAATAATTTCCGATAAAGGATTAACAATGGGGCTCATTGTTCACTTAAACTTGAAGAACAAAAAATTGTCGGATGGTGCTGTTTGGATGCTTTGCATATATGTTTCTTAGACTATATAGAAGCAATATATACATTGATTTCAACCGTCTACCTGTTCCATTCATTGTTCTACTTGTCGGAAGTTACAAATAATTTCCGTTAAAGTATTAACAATGGGGCTCGTAGTTCACTTAAACATGAAGATGAAATAATTGGCGAATGGTACTGTTTGGATGCTTTGCATATATGTTTCTTAGACTATATAGAAGCAATATATACATTGATTTCAACCGTCTACCTGTTCCATTCATTGTTCTACTTGTCGAAATTTACAAATAATTTCCTTTAAAGGATTAACAATGGGGCTCGTAGTTCACTTAAACTTGAAGAACAAAAAATTGGCGAATGGTACTGTTTGGATGCTTTGCGTATATGTTTCTTAGACTATATAGACGCAATATATACAAAGATTTCAACCGTCTACCAGTTCCATTCATTGTTCTACTTGTCGGAAGTTACAAATAATTACGGATAAAGGATTAACCATTGGGGCTCATTGTTCACTTAAACTTGAAGAACAAAAAATTGGCGAATTGTACTGTTTGGATGCTTTGCATATATGTTTCTTAGACTATATGGAAGCAATATATACAAAGATTTCAACCGTCTACGTGTTCCAATCATTGTTCTACTTGTAGAAAGTTACAAATAATTTCCGATAACGGATTAACCATTGGGGCTCATTGTTCACTTAAACTTGAAGATAAAAAAATTGGCGAATTGTACTGTTTGGATGCTTTGCATATATGTTTCTTAGTCTATATGGAAGCAATATATACAAAGATTTCAACCGTCAACGTGTTCCAATCATTGTTCTACTTGTAGAAAGTTACAATTAATTTCCGTTAAAGGATTAACAATGGGGCTCGTAGTTCACTTAAACTTGAAGAACAAAAAATTGGCGAATTGTACTGTTTGGATGCTTTGCATATATGTTTCTTAGACTATATGGAAGCAATATATACAAAGATTTCAACCGTCTACCTGTTCCATTCATTGTTCTACTTGTCGAAAGTTACAAATAATTTCCGATAAAGGATTAACAATGGGGCTCATTGTTCACTTAAACTTGAAGAACAAAAAATTGGCGAATGGTGCTGTTTGGATGCTTTGCATATATGTTTCTTAGACTATATAGAAGCAATGTATACAAAGATTTCAACCGTCTACCTGTTCCATTCATTGTTCTACCTGTCGAAAATTACAAGTAATTTCCGATAAAGGATTAACAATGGGGCTCATAGTTCACTTAAACTTGAAGAAAAAAAAATTGGCGAACGGTACTGTTTGGATGCTTTGCGTACATGTTTCTTAGACTATATGGAAGCAATATATACAAAGATTTCAACCGTCTACGTGTTCCAATCATTGTTCTACTTGTCGAAATTTACAAATAATTTTCTTTAAAGGATTAACAATGGTGCTCGTTGTTCACTTAAACTTGAAGAACAATAAATTGGCGAATTGTACTGTTTGGATGCTTTGCATATATGTTTCTTAGACTATATAGAAGCAATATATACAAAGATTTCAACCGTCTACCTGTTCCATTCATTGTTCTACTTGTCGAAAGTTACAAATAATTTCCGAAAACGGATTAACCATTGGGGCTCATTGTTCACTTAAACTTGAAGAACAAAAAATTGGCGAACGGTACTGTTTGGATGCTTTGCATACATGTTTCGTAGACTATATGGAAGCAATATATACAAAGATTTCAACCGTCTACGTGTTCCAATCATTGTTCTACTTGTCGAAATTTACAAATAATTTCCTTTAAAGGATTAACAATGGGGCTCGTTGTTCACTTAAACTTGAAGAACAATAAATTGGCGAATTGTATTGTTTGGATGCTTTGCATATATGTTTCTTAGACTATATAGAAGCAATATATACAAAGATATCAACCGTCTACCTGTTCCATTCATTGTTCTACTTGTTTAAAGTTACAAATAATTTCCGATAAAGGATTTACAATGGGGCTCATTGTTCACTTAAACTTGAAGAACAAAAAATTGGCGAATGGTACTGTTTGTATGCTTTGCATATATGTTTCTTAGACTATATAGAAGCAATATATACATTGATTTCAACCGTCTACCTGTTCCACTCATTGTTCTACTTCTCGCAAGTTACAAAAAATTTCCGATAACGGATTAACCATTGGGGTTCATTGTTCACTTAAACTTGAAGATAAAAAAATTGGCGTATGTTACTGTTTAGATGCTTTGCATATAAGTTTCTTAGACTATATAGAAGCAATATATACAAAGATTTCAACCGTCTACCTGTTCCATTCATTGTTCTACTTGTCGAAAGTTACAAATAATTTCCGAAAACGGATTAACCATTGGGGCTCATTGTTCACTTAAACTTGAAGAACAAAAAATTGGCGAATTGTACTGTTTGGATGCTTTGCATATATGTTTCTTAGACTATATAGAAGCAATATATACAATGATTTCAACAGTCTACCTGTTCCATTCATTGTTCTACTTGTCGAAATTTACAAATAATTTCCTTTAAAGGATTAACAATGCGGCTCGTAGTTCACAAAACTTGAAGAACAAAAAATTGGCGAATGGTACTGTTTGGATGCTTTGCATATATGTTTCTTAGACTATTTAGATGCAATATATAGAAAGATTTCACCCGTCTACCTGTACTATTCATTGTTCTACTTGTAGAAAGTTAGAAATGATTTTCTTTAAAGGATTAACAATGGGGCTCGTTGTTCACTTAAACTTGAAGAACAATAAATTGGCGAATTGTACTGTTTGGATGCTTTGCATTTCTGTTTCTTAGACTATATAGAAGCAATATATACAAAGATTTCAACCGTCTACCTGTTCCATTAATTGTTCTACTTGTCGAAAGTTACAAATAATTTCCGATAAAGGATTAACAATGGGGCTCATTGTTCACTTAAACTTGAAGAACAAAAAATTGGCGAATGCTACTGTTTGGATGCTTTGCATATATGTTTCTTAGACTATATAGAAGCAATATATACAAAGATATCAACCGTCTACCTGTTCCATTCATTGTTCTACTTGTTTAAAGTTACAAATAATTTCCGATAAAGGATTTACAATGGGGCTCATTGTTCACTTAAACTTGAAGAACAAAAAATTGGCGAATGGTACTGTTTGTATGCTTTGCATATATGTTTCTTAGACTATATAGAAGCAATATATACATTGATTTCAACCGTCTACCTGTTCCACTCATTGTTCTACTTCTCGCAAGTTACAAAAAATTTCCGATAACGGATTAACCATTGGGGTTCATTGTTCACTTAAACTTGAAGATAAAAAAATTGGCGTATGTTACTGTTTAGATGCTTTGCATATAAGTTTCTTAGACTATATAGAAGCAATATATACAAAGATTTCAACCGTCTACCTGTTCCATTCATTGTTCTACTTGTCGAAAGTTACAAATAATTTCCGAAAACGGATTAACCATTGGGGCTCATTGTTCACTTAAACTTGAAGAACAAAAAATTGGCGAATTGTACTGTTTGGATGCTTTGCATATATGTTTCTTAGACTATATAGAAGCAATATATACAATGATTTCAACAGTCTACCTGTTCCATTCATTGTTCTACTTGTCGAAATTTACAAATAATTTCCTTTAAAGGATTAACAATGCGGCTCGTAGTTCACAAAACTTGAAGAACAAAAAATTGGCGAATGGTACTGTTTGGATGCTTTGCATATATGTTTCTTAGACTATTTAGATGCAATATATAGAAAGATTTCACCCGTCTACCTGTACTATTCATTGTTCTACTTGTAGAAAGTTAGAAATGATTTTCTTTAAAGGATTAACAATGGGGCTCGTTGTTCACTTAAACTTGAAGAACAATAAATTGGCGAATTGTACTGTTTGGATGCTTTGCATTTCTGTTTCTTAGACTATATAGAAGCAATATATACAAAGATTTCAACCGTCTACCTGTTCCATTAATTGTTCTACTTGTCGAAAGTTACAAATAATTTCCGATAAAGGATTAACAATGGGGCTCATTGTTCACTTAAACTTGAAGAACAAAAAATTGGCGAATGCTACTGTTTGGATGCTTTGCATATATGTTTCTTAGACTATATAGAAGCAATATATACAAAGATATCAACCGTCTACCTGTTCCATTCATTGTTCTACTTGTTTAAAGTTACAAATAATTTCCGATAAAGGATTTACAATGGGGCTCATTGTTCACTTAAACTTGAAGAACAAAAAATTGGCGAATGGTACTGTTTGTATGCTTTGCATATATGTTTCTTAGACTATATAGAAGCAATATATACATTGATTTCAACCGTCTACCTGTTCCACTCATTGTTCTACTTCTCGCAAGTTACAAAAAATTTCCGATAACGGATTAACCATTGGGGTTCATTGTTCACTTAAACTTGAAGATAAAAAAATTGGCGTATGTTACTGTTTAGATGCTTTGCATATAAGTTTCTTAGACTATATAGAAGCAATATATACAAAGATTTCAACCGTCTACCTGTTCCATTCATTGTTCTACTTGTCGAAAGTTACAAATAATTTCCGAAAACGGATTAACCATTGGGGCTCATTGTTCACTTAAACTTGAAGAACAAAAAATTGGCGAATTGTACTGTTTGGATGCTTTGCATATATGTTTCTTAGACTATATAGAAGCAATATATACAATGATTTCAACAGTCTACCTGTTCCATTCATTGTTCTACTTGTCGAAATTTACAAATAATTTCCTTTAAAGGATTAACAATGCGGCTCGTAGTTCACAAAACTTGAAGAACAAAAAATTGGCGAATGGTACTGTTTGGATGCTTTGCATATATGTTTCTTAGACTATTTAGATGCAATATATAGAAAGATTTCACCCGTCTACCTGTACTATTCATTGTTCTACTTGTAGAAAGTTAGAAATGATTTTCTTTAAAGGATTAACAATGGGGCTCGTTGTTCACTTAAACTTGAAGAACAATAAATTGGCGAATTGTACTGTTTGGATGCTTTGCATTTCTGTTTCTTAGACTATATAGAAGCAATATATACAAAGATTTCAACCGTCTACCTGTTCCATTAATTGTTCTACTTGTCGAAAGTTACAAATAATTTCCGATAAAGGATTAACAATGGGGCTCATTGTTCACTTAAACTTGAAGAACAAAAAATTGGCGAATGCTACTGTTTGGATGCTTTGCATATATGTTTCTTAGACTATATGGAAGCAATATATACAAAGATTTCAACCGTCTACCTGTTTTATTCATTGTTCTACTTGTCGAAAGTTACAAATAATTTCCGATAAAGGATTAACAATGGGGCTCATTGTTCACTTAAACTTGAAGAACAAAAAATTGGCGAATGGTACTGTTTGGATGCTTTGCATATATGTTTCTTAGACTATATAGAAGCAATATATACATTGATTTCAACCGTCTAACTGTTCCACTCATTGTTCTACTTGTCGCAAGTTACAAATAATTTCCGATAACGGATTAACCATTGGGGCTCATTGTTCACTTAAACTTGAAGATAAAAAAATTGGCGAATTGTACTGTTTGGATGCTTTGCATATATGTTTCTTAGACTATATAGAAGCAATATATACAAAGATTTCAACCGTCTACCTGTTCCATTCATTGTTCTACTGGTCGAAAGTTATAAATAATTTCCGATAAAGGATTAACAATGGGGCTCATTGTTCACTTAAACTTGAAGAACAAAAAATTGGCGAACGGTACTGTTTGGATGCTTTGCGTACATGTTTCTTAGACTATATGGAAGCAATATATACAAAGATTTCAACCGTCTACGTGTTCCAATCATTGTTCTACTTGTCGAAATTTACAAATAATTTCCTTTAAAGGATTAACAATGGGGCTCGTTGTTCACTTAAACTTGAAGAACAATAAATTGGCGAATTGTATTGTTTGGATGCTTTGCATATATGTTTCTTAGACTATATAGAAGCAATATATACAAAGATTTCAACAGTCTACCTGTTCCATTCATTGTTCTACTTGTTTAAAGTTACAAATAATTTCCGATAAAGGATTAACAATGGGGCTCATTGTTCACTTAAACTTGAAGAACAAAAAATTGGCGAATGGTACTGTTTGTATGCTTTGCATATATGTTTCTTAGACTATATAGAAGCAATATATACATTGATTTCAACCGTCTACCTGTTCCACTCATTGTTCTACTTCTCGCAAGATACAAAAAATTTCCGATAACGGATTAACCATTGGGGTTCATTGTTCACTTAAACTTGAAGATAAAAAAATTGGCGTATGTTACTGTTTAGATGCTTTGCATATAAGTTTCTTAGACTATATAGAAGCAATATATACAAAGATTTCAACCGTCTACCTGTTCCATTCATTGTTCTACTTGTCGAAAGTTACAAATAATTTCCGAAAACGGATTAACCATTGGGGCTCATTGTTCAATTAAACTTGAAGAACAAAAAATTGGCGAATTGTACTGTTTGGATGCTTTGCATATATGTTTCTTATACTATATAGAAGCAATATATACAAAGATTTCAACCGTCTACCAGTTCTATTCATTGTTCTGCATGTAGAAAGTTACAAATAATTTCCTTTAAAGGATTAACAATGGGGCTCGTAGTTCACTTAAACTTGAAGAACAAAAAATTGGCGAATGGTACTGTTTGGATGCTTTGCATATATGTTTCATAGATTATATAGAAGCAATAAATACAAAGATATCAACCGTCTAACTGTTCCATTCATTGTTCTACTTGTCGAAAATTACAAATAATTTCCGATAAAGGATTAACCATTGGGGCTCATTGTTCACTTAAACTTGAAGAACAAAAAATTGTCGAATTGTACTATTTGGATGCTTTGCATATATGTTTCTTAGACTATATAGAAGCAATATATACAAAGATTTCAACCGTCTACCTGTTCCATTCATTGTTCTACTTGTCGAAAGTTACAAATAATTTCCGATAACGGATTAACCATTGGGGCTCATTGTTCACTTAAACTTGCAGAACAAAAAATTGGCGAATTGTACTGTTTGGATGCTTTGCATATATGTTTCTTATACTATATAGAAGCAATATATACAAAGATTTCAACCGTCTACCTGTTCCATTCAATGTTCTACTTGTCGAAATTTACAAATAATTTCCTTTAAAGGATTAACAATGGGGCTCGTAGTTCACTTAAACTTGAAGAACAAAAAATTTGCGAATGGTACTGTTTGGATGCTTTGCATATATGTTTCTTATACTATATAGAAGCAATATATACAAAGATTTCAACCGTCTACCTGTTCCATTCAATGTTCTACTTGTCGAAATTTACAAATAATTTCCTTTAAAGAATTAGCAATGGGGCTCGTAGTTCACTTAAACTTGAAGATCAAAAAATTGGCGAATGTTACTGTTTAGATGCTTTGCATATAGGTTTCTTAGACTATATAGAAGCAACATATACAAAGATTTCAACCGTCTACCTGTTCTATTCATTGTTCTTCTTGTCGAAAGTTACAAATAATTTCCGATAAAGGATTAACAATGGGGCTCATTGTTCACTAAACTTGAAGAACAAAAAATTGTCGAATTGTACTGTTTGGATGCTTTGCATATATGTTTCTTAGACTATATAGAAGCAATATATACAATGATTTCAACCGTCTATCTGTTCCATTCATTGTGCTACTTGTCGAAAGTTACAAATAATTTCCGTTAAGGGATTAACAATGGGGATCGTAGTTTACTTAAACTTGAAGAACAAAAAATTGGCGAATTGTACTGTTTGGATGCTTTGCATATATGTTTCTTAGACTATATAGAAGCAATATATACCTTGATTTCAACCGTCTACCTGTTCCATTCATTGTTCTACTTGTCGCAAGTTACAAATAATTTTTGTTAAAGTATTAACAATGGGGCTCGTAGTTCACTTAAACATGAAGATGAAATAATTGGCGTATTGTACTGTTTGGATGCTTTGCATATATGTTTCTTAGATTATATAGAAGCAATATATACAAAGATATCAACCGTCTAACTGTTCCATTCATTGTTCTACTTGTCGAAAATTACAAATAATTTCCGATAAAGGATTAACCATTGGGGCTCATTGTTCACTTAAACTTGAAGAACAAAAAATTGTCGAATTGTACTATTTGGATGCTTTGCATATATGTTTCTTAGACTATATAGAAGCAATATATACAAAGATTTCAACCGTCTACCAGTTCCATTCATTGTTCTACTTGTCGAAAGTTACAAATAATTTCCGATAACGGATTAACCATTGGGGCTCATTGTTCACTTAAACTTGAAGAACAAAAAATTGGCGAATTGTACTATTTGGATGCTTTGCATATATGTTTCTTAGACTATATGGAAGCAATATATACAAAGATTTCAACCGTCTACGTGTTCCAATCATTGTTCTACTTGTAGAAAGTTACAAATAATTTCCGTTAAGGGATTAACAATGGGGATCGTAGTTTACTTAAACTTGAAGAACAAAAAATTGGCGAATGGTACTGTTTGGATGCTTTGCATATATGTTTCTAAGACTATATGGAAGCAATGTATACAAAGACTTCAACCGTCTACCTGATCCATTCATTCTTCTACTTGTCGAAATTTACAAATAATTTCCTTTAAAGGATTAACAATGGGGCTCGTAGTTCACTTAAACTTGAAGAACAAAAAATTGGCGAATGGTACTGTTTAGATGCTTTGCATATATGTTTCTTAGACTATATAGAAGCAATATATACAAAGATTTCAACCGTCTACCTGTTCCATTCATTGTTCTACTTGTCGAAATTTACAAATAATTTCCGTTAAAGGATTAACAATGGGGCTCGCTGTTCACTTAAACATGAAGATCAAAAAATTGACCATTGTTACTGTTTAGATGCTTTGCATATAGGTTTCTTAGACTATATAGAAGCAACATATACAAAGATTTCAACCGTCTACCTGTTCTGTTCATTGTTCTACTTGTAGAAAGTTAGAAATAATTTCCGTTTCATGATTATCAATGGGGCTCGTTGTTCACTTAAACTTGAAGATCAAAAAATTGGCGATTGTTACTGTTTAGATGCTTTGCATATATGTTTCTTAGATTATATAGAAGCAATATATACAAAGATTTCAACCGTCTACCTGTTCCATTCATTGTTCTACTTGTCGAAAGCTACAAATAATTTCCGATAACGGATTAACCATTGGGGCTCATTGTTCACTTAAACTTGAAGAACAAAAAATTGGCGAATTGTACTGTTTGGATGCTTTGCATATATGTTTCCGATACTATATAGAAGCAATATATACAAAGATTTCAACCGTCTACCTGTTCCATTCACTGTTCTACTTGTCGAAAGTTACAAATAATTTCCGTTAAGGGATTAACAATGGGGATCGTAGTTTACTTAAACTTGAAGAACAAAAAATTGGCGAATGGTACTGTTTGGATGCTTTGCGTACATGTTTCTTAAACTATATGGAAGCAATATATACAAAGATTTCAACCGTCTACGTGTTCCAATCATTGTTCTACTTGTAGAAAGTTACAATTAATTTCCGTTAAAGGATTAACAATGGGGCTCGTAGTTCACATAAACTTGAAGAGCAAAAAGCTGGCGAATTGTACTGTTTGGATGCTTTGCATAGAGGTTTCTTAGACTATTTAGAAGCAATATATAGAAAGATTTCACCCGTCTACCTGTACTATTCATTGTTCTACTTGTAGAAAGTTACAAATAATTTCCATTTCATGATTATCAATGGGGCTCGCTGTTCACTTAAACTTGAAGATCAAAAAATTGGCGATTGTTACTGTTTAGATGCTTTGCATATATGTTTCTTAGATTATATAGAAGCAATATATACAAAGATTTCAACCGTCTACCTGTTCCATTCATTGTTCTACTTGTCGAAAGCTACAAATAATTTCCGATAACGGATTAACCATTGGGGCTCATTGTTCACTTAAACTTGAAGAACAAAAAATTGGCGAATTGTACTGTTTGGATGCTTTGCATATATGTTTCTTAGACTATATAGAAGCAATATATACAAAGATTTCAACCGTCTACCTGTTCCATTCATTTTTCTACTTGTCGAAAGTTACAAATAATTTCCGATAACGGATTAACCATTGGGGCTCATTGTTCATTTAAACTTGCAGAACAAAAAATTGGCGAATTGTACTGTTTGGATGCTTTGCATATATGTTTCTTAGATTATATAGAAGCAATATATACAAAGATTTCAACCGTCTACCTGTTCGATTCATTGTTCCACTTGCCGAAAGTTACAAATAATTTCCGATAAAGGATTAACAATGGGGCTCGTAGTTCACTTAAACATGAAGAACAAAAAATTGGCGAATGGTACTGTTTGGATGCTTTGCATATATGTTTCTTAGACTATATAGAAGCTATATATACAAAGATTTCAACCGTCTACCTTTTCCATTCATTGTTCTTCTTGTCGAAAGTTACAAATAATTTCCGATAACGGATTAACCATTGGGGCTCATTGTTCACTTAAAGTTGAAGAACAAAAAATTGGCGAATTGTACTGTTTGGATGCTTTGCGTATATGTTTCTTATACTATATAGAAGCAATATATACAAATATTTCAACCGTCTAACTGTTCCATTCATTGTTCTACTTGTCGAAAATTACAAATAATTTCCGATAAAGGATTAACCATTGGTGCTCATTGTTCACTTAAACGTGAAGAACAAAAAATTGGCGAATGGTACTGTTTGGATGCTTTGCATATATGTTTCTTAGACTATATAGAAGCTATATATACAAAGATTTCAACCGTCTACCTTTTCCATTCATTGTTCTTCTTGTCGAAAGTTACAAATAATTTCCGATAACGGATTAACCATTGGGGCTCATTGTTCACTTAAACTTGAAGAACAAAAAATTGGCGAATTCTACTTTTTGGATGCTTTGCGTATATGTTTCTTATACTATATAGAAGCAATATATACAAAGATTTCAATCGTCTACCTGTTCCATTCACTGTTCTACTTGTCGAAAGTTACAAATAATTTCCGTTAAGGGATTAACAATGGGGATCGTAGTTCACTTAAACTTGAAGAGCAAAAAATTGTCGAATTGTACTGTTTGGATGCTTTGCATATATGTTTCTTAGACTATATAGAAGCAATATATACAATGATTTCAACCGTCTACCTGTTCCATTCATTGTTCTACTTGTCGAAATTTACAAATAATTTCCGATAAAGGATTAACCATTGGGGCTCATTGTTCACTTAAACTTGAAGAACAAAAAATTGGCGAATTGTACTGTTTGGATGCTTTGCATATATGTTTTTTAGATTATATAGAAGCAATATATACAAAGATTTCAACCGTCTACCTGTTCCATTCATTGTTCTACTTGTCGAAAATTACAAATAATTTCCGATAAAGGATTAACCATTGGGGCTCATTGTTCACTAAACTTGAAGAACAAAAAATTGTCGAATTGTACTGTTTGGATGCTTTGCATATATGTTTCTTATACTATAAAGAAGCAATATATACAAAGATTTCATCCGTCTACCTGTTCCATTCACTTTTCTACTTGTCGAAAGTTACAAATAATTTCCGTTAAGGGATTAACAATGGGGATCGTAGTTCACTTAAACTTGAAGAACAAAAAATTGGCGAATGGTACTGTTTGGAGGCTTTGCATATATGTTTCTTAGACTATTGAGAAGCAATATATAGAAAGATTTCACCCGTCTACCTGTACTATTCATTGTTCTACTTGTAGAAAGTTACAAATAATTTCCATTTCATGATTATCAATGGGGCCCGCTGTTCACTTAAACTTGAAGATCAAAAAATTGGCGATTGTAACTGTTTAGATGCTTTGCATATATGTTTCTTAGATTATATAGAAGCAATATATACAAAGATTTCAACCGTCTACCTGTTCCATTCATTGTTCTACTTGTCGAAAGCTACAAATAATTTCCGATAACGGATTAACAATTGGGGCTCATTGTTCACTTAAACTTGAAGAACAAATAATTGGCGAATTGTACTGTTTGGATGCTTTGCATATATGTTTCCGATACTATATACAAGCAATATATACAAAGATTTCAACCGTCTACCTGTTCCATTCACTGTTCTACTTGTCGAAAGTTACAAATAATTTCCGTTAAGGGATTAACAATGGGGATCGTAGTTTACTTAAACTTGAAGAACAAAAAATTGGCGAATGGTACTGTTTGGATGCTTTGCGTACATGGTTCTTAAACTATATGGAAGCAATATATACAATGATTTCAACCGTCTACCTGTTCCATTCATTGTTCTACTTGTCGAAAGTTACAAATAATTACCGATAAAGGACTAACCATTGGGGCTCATTGTTCACTTAAACTTGAAGAACAAAAAATTGGCGAATTGTACTGTTTGGATGCTTTGCATATATGTTTTTTAGATTATATAGAAGCAATATATACAAAGATTTCAACCGTCTACCTGTTCCATTCATTGTTCTACTTGTCGAAAATTACAAATAATTTCCGATAAAGGATTAACCATTGGGGCTCATTGTTCACTAAACTTGAAGAACAAAAAATTGTCGAATTGTACTGTTTGGATGCTTTGCATATATGTTTCTTAGACTATATAGAAGCAATATATACAATGATTTCAACCGTCTACCTGTTCCATTCATTGTTCTACTTGTCGAAAGTTACAAATAATTTCCGATAAAGGATTAACAATGGGTCTCATTGTTCACTTAAACTTGAAGAACAAAAAATTGGCGAATGGTACTGTTTGGATGCTTTGCATATATGTTTCTTAGACTATGAAGAAGCAATATATACATTGATTTCAACCGTCTACCTGTTCCATTCATTGTTCTACTTGTCGCAAATTACAAATAATTTCACTTAAAGTATTAACAATGGGGCTCGTAGTTCACTTAAACTTGAAGATCAAATAATCGACGAATTGTACTGTTTGGATGATTTGCATATATGTTTCTTAAACTATATAGAAGCAATATATACAAAGATTTCAACCGTCTACCTGTTCCATTCATTGTTCTACTTGCCGAAATTTACAAATAATTTCCTTTAAAGGATTAACAATGGGGCTCGTAGTTCACTTAAACTTGAAGAGCAAAAAATTGTCGAATTGTACTGTTTGGATGCTTTGCATATATGTTTCTTAGACTATATAGAAGCAATATATACAATGATTTCAACCGTCTACCTGTTCCATTCATTGTTCTACTTGTCGAAATTTACAAATAATTTCCGATAAAGGATTAACCATTGGGGCTCATTGTTCACTTAAACTTGAAGAACAAAAAATTGGCGAATTGTACTGTTTGGATGCTTTGCATATATGTTTTTTAGATTATATAGAAGCAATATATACAAAGATTTCAACCGTCTACCTGTTCCATTCATTGTTCTACTTGTCGAAAATTACAAATAATTTCCGATAAAGGATTAACCATTGGGGCTCATTGTTCACTAAACTTGAAGAACAAAAAATTGTCGAATTGTACTGTTTGGATGCTTTGCATATATGTTTCTTATACTATAAAGAAGCAATATATACAAAGATTTCAACCGTCTACCTGTTCCATTCACTTTTCTACTTGTCGAAAGTTACAAATAATTTCCGTTAAGGGATTAACAATGGGGATCGTAGTTCACTTAAACTTGAAGAACAAAAAATTGGCGAATTGTACTGTTTGGATGCTTTGCGTTATTGTTTCTTAGACTATATGGATCAATATATACAAAGATTTCAACCGTCTACGTGTTCCAATCATTGTTCTACTTGTCGAAATTTACAAATAATTTCCTTTAAAGGATTAACAATGGGGCTCGTTGTTCACTTAAACTTGAAGAACAAAAAAGTGGCGAATGGTACTGTTTGGATGCTTTGCATATATGTTTCTTAGACTATATAGAAGCAATATATACAATGATTTCAACAGTCTACCTGTTCCATTCATTGTTCTACTTGTCGAAAGTTACAAATAATTTCCGATAACGGATTAACCATTGGGGCTCATTGTTCACTTAAACTTGAAGAACAAAAAATTGGCGAATTGTACTGTTTGGATGCTTTGCATATATGTTTCTTATACTATATAGAAGCAATATATACAATGATTTCAACCGTCTACCTGTTCCATTCACTGTTCTACATGTCGAAAGTTACAAATAATTTCCATTAAAGGATTAACATTGGGGCTCGTTGTTCACTTAAACTTGAAGAACAAAAAATTGGCGAATGGTACTGTTTGGATGCTTTGCATATATGTTTCTTAGACTATATAGAAGCAATATATGCAAATATTTCAACCGTCTAACTGTTCCATTCATTGTTCTACTTGTCGAAAATTACAAATAATTTCCGATAAAGGATTAACCATTGGGGCACATTGTTCACTTAAACTTGAAGAACAAAAAATTGGCGAATGGTACTGTTTGGATGCTTTGCATATATGTTTCTTAGACTATATAGAAGCAATATATACATTGATTTCAACCGTCTACCTGTTCCATTCATTGTTCTACTTGTCGCAAGTTACAAATAATTTCCGTTAAAGTATTAACAATGGGGCTCGTAGTTCACTTAAACTTGAAGATCAAATAATTGGCGAATTGTACTGTTTGGATGATTTGCATATATGTTTCTTAGACTTTATAGAAGCAATATATACAAAGATTTCAACCGTCTACCTGTTCCATTCATTGTTCTACTTGTCGAAAGTTACAAATAATTTCCGTTAAGTCATTAACAATGGGGCTCATTGTTCACTTACACTTGAAGAACAAAAAATTGGCGAATTGCACTGTTTGGATGCTTTGCATAGATGTTTCTTAGACTATTTAGAAGCAATATATACAAAGATTTCAACCGTCTACCTGTTCCATTCATTGTTCTACTTGTCGAAAGCTACAAATAATTTCCGATAACGGATTAACCATTGGGGCTCATTGTTCACTTAAACTTGAAGAACAAAAAATTGGCGAATTGTACTGTTTGGATGCTTTGCATATATGTTTCCGATACTATATAGAAGCAATATATACAAAGATTTCAACGGTCTACCTGTTCCATTCACTGTTCTACTTGTCGAAAGTTACAAATAATTTCCGTTAAGGGATTAACAATGGGGATCGTAGTTTACTTAAACTTGAAGAACAAAAAATTGGCGAATGGTACTGTTTGGATGCTTTGCGTACATGTTTCTTAAACTATATGGAAGCAATATATACAATGATTTCAACCGTCTACCTGTTCCATTCATTGTTCTACTTGTCGAAAGTTACAAATAATTACCGATAAAGGACTAACCATTGGGGCTCATTGTTCACTTAAACTTGAAGAACAAAAAATTGGCGAATTGTACTGTTTGGATGCTTTGCATATATGTTTTTTAGATTATATAGAAGCAATATATACAAAGATTTCAACCGTCTACCTGTTCCATTCATTGTTCTACTTGTCGAAAATTACAAATAATTTCCGATAAAGAATTAACCATTGGGGCTCATTGTTCACTAAACTTGAAGAACAAAAAATTGTCGAATTGTACTGTTTGGATGCTTTGCATATATGTTTCTTAGACTATATAGAAGCAATATATACAATGATTTCAACCGTCTACCTGTTCCATTCATTGTTCTACTTGTCGAAAGTTACAAATAATTTCCGATAAAGGATTAACAATGGGTCTCATTGTTCACTTAAACTTGAAGAACAAAAAATTGGCGAATGGTACTGTTTGGATGCTTTGCATATATGTTTCTTAGACTATGAAGAAGCAATATATACATTGATTTCAACCGTCTACCTGTTCCATTCATTGTTCTACTTGTCGCAAGTTACAAATAATTTCCCTTAAAGTATTAACAATGGGGCTCGTAGTTCACTTAAACTTGAAGATCAAATAATCGACGAATTGTACTGTTTGGATGATTTGCATATATGTTTCTTAGACTATAAAGAAGCAATATATACATTGATTTCAACCGTCTACCTGTTCCATTCATTGTTCTACTTGTCACAAGTTACAAATAATTTCCGTTAAAGTATTAACAATGGGGCTCGTAGTTCACTTAAACTTGAAGATCAAATAATTGGCGAATTGTACTGTTTGGATGATTTGCATATATGTTTCTTAGACTATATAGAAGCGATATATACAAAGATTTCAACAGTCTACCTGTTCCATTCATTGTTCTACTTGTCGAAAGTTACAAATAATTTCCGTTAAGGGATTAACAATGGGGATCGTAGTTTACTTAAACTTGAAGAACAAGAAATTGGCGAATTGTACTGTTTGGATGATTTGCATATATGTTTCTTAGACTATATAGATGCAATATATACAAAGATTTCAACCGTCCACCTGCTCCATTCATTGTTCTACTTGTCGAAAGTTACAAATAATTTCCGTTAAGGGATTAACCATTGGGGCTCATTGTTCACTTACACTTGAAGAACAAAAAATTGGCGAATTGTACTGTTTGGATGCTTTGCATATATGTTTCTTATACCATAAAGAAGCAATATATACAAAGATTTCAACCGTCTACCTGTTCCATTCACTTTTCTACTTGTCGAAAGTTTAAAATAATTTCCGTTAAGGAATTAACAATGGGGATCGTAGTTCACTTAAACTTGAAGAACAAAAAATTGGCGAATTGTACTGTTTGGATGCTTTGCGTTATTGTTTCTTAGACTATATGGAAGCAATATATACAAAGATTTCAACAGTCTACCTGTTCCATTCATTGTTCTACTTGTCGAAAGTTACAAATAATTTCCGTTAAGGGATTAACAATGGGGATCGTAGTTTACTTAAACTTGAAGAACAAGAAATTGGCGAATTGTACTGTTTGGATGCTTTGCATATATGTTTTTTAGATTATATAGAAGCAATATATACAAAGATTTCAACCGTCTACCTGTTCCATTCACTGTTCTACTTGTCGAAAGTTACAAATAATTTCCGTTAAGGGATTAACAATGGGGATCGTAGTTTACTTAAACTTGAAGAACAAAAAATTGGCGAATGGTACTGTTTGGATGCTTTGCGTACATGTTTCTTAAACTATATGGAAGCAATATATACAATGATTTCAACCGTCTACCTGTTCCATTCATTGTTCTACTTGTCGAAAGTTACAAATAATTACCGATAAAGGACTAACCATTGGGGCTCATTGTTCACTTAAACTTGAAGAACAAAAAATTGGCGAATTGTACTGTTTGGATGCTTTGCATATATGTTTTTTAGATTATATAGAAGCAATATATACAAAGATTTCAACCGTCTACCTGTTCCATTCATTGTTCTACTTGTCGAAAATTACAAATAATTTCCGATAAAGAATTAACCATTGGGGCTCATTGTTCACTAAACTTGAAGAACAAAAAATTGTCGAATTGTACTGTTTGGATGCTTTGCATATATGTTTCTTAGACTATATAGAAGCAATATATACAATGATTTCAACCGTCTACCTGTTCCATTCATTGTTCTACTTGTCGAAAGTTACAAATAATTTCCGATAAAGGATTAACAATGGGTCTCATTGTTCACTTAAACTTGAAGAACAAAAAATTGGCGAATGGTACTGTTTGGATGCTTTGCATATATGTTTCTTAGACTATGAAGAAGCAATATATACATTGATTTCAACCGTCTACCTGTTCCATTCATTGTTCTACTTGTCGCAAGTTACAAATAATTTCCCTTAAAGTATTAACAATGGGGCTCGTAGTTCACTTAAACTTGAAGATCAAATAATCGACGAATTGTACTGTTTGGATGATTTGCATATATGTTTCTTAAACTATATAGAAGCAATATATACAAAGATTTCAACCGTCTACCTGTTCCATTCATTGTTCTACTTGCCGAAATTTACAAATAATTTCCTTTAAAGGATTAACAATGGGGCTCGTAGTTCACTTAAACTTGAAGAGCAAAAAATTGTCGAATTGTACTGTTTGGATGCTTTGCATATATGTTTCTTAGACTATATAGAAGCAATATATACAATGATTTCAACCGTCTACCTGTTCCATTCATTGTTCTACTTGTCGAAATTTACAAATAATTTCCGATAAAGGATTAACCATTGGGGCTCATTGTTCACTTAAACTTGAAGAACAAAAAATTGGCGAATTGTACTGTTTGGATGCTTTGCATATATGTTTCTTATACTATAAAGAAGCAATATATACAAAGAATTCAACCGTCTACCTGTTCCATTCACTTTTCTACTTGTCGAAAGTTTAAAATAATTTCCGTTAAGGGATTAACAATGGGGATCGTAGTTCACTTAAACTTGAAGAACAAAAAATTGGCGAATTGTACTGTTTGGATGCTTTGCGTTATTGTTTCTTAGACTATATGGAAGCAATATATACAAAGATTTCAACCGTCTACGTGTTCCAATCATTGTTCTACTTGTCGAAATTTACAAATAATTTCCTTTAAAGGATTAACAATGGGGCTCGTTGTTCACTTAAACTTGAAGAACAAAAAAGTGGCGAATGGTACTGTTTGGATGCTTTGCATATATGTTTCTTAGACTATAAAGAAGCAATATATACATTGATTTCAACCGTCTACCTGTTCCATTCATTGTTCTACTTGTCGCAAGTTACAAATAATTTCCGTTAAAGTATTAACAATGGGGCTCGTAGTTCACTTAAACTTGAAGATCAAATAATTGGCGAATTGTACTGTTTGGATGATTTGCATATATGTTTCATAGACTATATAGAAGCGATATGTACAAAGATTTCAACAGTCTACCTGTTCCATTCATTGTTCTACTTGTCGAAAGTTACAAATAATTTCCGTTAAGGGATTAACAATGGGGATCGTAGTTTACTTAAACTTGAAGAACAAGAAATTGGCGAATTGTACTGTTTGGATGCTTTGCATATATGTTTTTTAGATTATATAGAAGCAATATATACAAAGATTTCAACCGTCTACCTGTTCCATTCATTGTTCTACTTGTCGAAAATTACAAATAATTTCCGATAAAGGATTAACCATTGGGGCTCATTGTTCACTAAACTTGAAGAACAAAAAATTGTCGAATTGTACTGTTTGGATGCTTTGCATATATGTTTCTTATACTATAAAGAAGCAATATATACAAAGATTTCAACCGTCTACCTGTTCCATTCACTTTTCTACTTGTCGAAAGTTACAAATAATTTCCGTTAAGGGATTAACAATGGGGATCGTAGTTCACTTAAACTTGAAGAACAAAAAATTGGCGAATTGTACTGTTTGGATGCTTTGCGTTATTGTTTCTTAGACTATATGGAAGCAATATATACAAAGATTTCAACCGTCTACGTGTTCCAATCATTGTTCTACTTGTCGAAATTTACAAATAATTTCCTTTAAAGGATTAACAATGGGGCTCGTTGTTCACTTAAACTTGAAGAACAAAAAAGTGGCGAATGGTACTGTTTGGATGCTTTGCATATATGTTTCTTAGACTATAAAGAAGCAATATATACATTGATTTCAACCGTCTACCTGTTCCATTCATTGTTCTACTTGTCACAAGTTACAAATAATTTCCGTTAAAGTATTAACAATGGGGCTCGTAGTTCACTTAAACTTGAAGATCAAATAATTGGCGAATTGTACTGTTTGGATGATTTGCATATATGTTTCTTAGACTATATAGAAGCGATATATACAAAGATTTCAACAGTCTACCTGTTCCATTCATTGTTCTACTTGTCGAAAGTTACAAATAATTTCCGTTAAGGGATTAACAATGGGGATCGTAGTTTACTTAAACTTGAAGAACAAGAAATTGGCGAATTGTACTGTTTGGATGATTTGCATATATGTTTCTTAGACTATATAGAAGCAATATAAACAATGATTTCAACGGTCTACCTATTCCATTCATTGTTCTACTTGCCGAAATTTACAAATAATTTCCTTTAAAGGATTAACAATGGGGCTCGTTGTTCACTTAAACTTGAAGAACAAAAAAGTGGCGAATGGTACTGTTTGGATGCTTTGCATATATGTTTCTTAGACTATAAAGAAGCAATATATACATTGATTTCAACCGTCTACCTGTTCCATTCATTGTTCTACTTGTCACAAGTTACAAATAATTTCCGTTAAAGTATTAACAATGGGGATCGTAGTTTACTTAAACTTGAAGAACAAAAAATTGGCGAATGGTACTGTTTGGATGCTTTGCATATATGTTTCTTAGACTATATAGATGCAATATATACAAAGATTTCAACCGTCCACCTGCTCCATTCATTGTTCTACTTGTCGAAAGTTACAAATAATTTCCGTTAAGGCATTAACAATGGGGATCGTAGTTCACTTAAACTTGAAGAACAAAAAATTGGCGAATGGTACTGTTTGGATGCTTTGCATATATGTTTCTTAGACTATATAGAAGCAATATATACAAAGATTTCAACCGTCTACCTGTTCCATTCATTGTTCTACTTGTCGAAAGTTACAAATAATTTCCGTTAAGGGATTAACCATTGGGGCTCATTGTTCACTTACACTTGAAGAACAAAAAATTGGCGAATTGTACTGTTTGGATGCTTTGCATATATGTTTCTTATACTATAAAGAAGCAATATATACAAAGATTTCAACCGTCTACCTGTTCCATTCACTTTTCTACTTGTCGAAAGTTACAAATAATTTCCGTTAAGGGATTAACAATGGGGATCGTAGTTCACTTAAACTTGAAGAACAAAAAATTGGCGAATTGTACTGTTTGGATGCTTTGCATATATGTTTCTTAGACTATATAGAAGCAATATATACAATGATTTCAACCGTCTACCTGTTCCATTCATTGTTCTACTTGTCGAAATTTACAAATAATTTCCGATAAAGGATTAACCATTGGGGCTCATTGTTCACTTAAACTTGAAGAACAAAAAATTGGCGAATTGTACTGTTTGGATGCTTTGCATATATGTTTTTTAGATTATATAGAAGCAATATATACAAAGATTTCAACCGTCTACCTGTTCCATTCATTGTTCTACTTGTCGAAAATTACAAATAATTTCCGATAAAGGATTAACCATTGGGGCTCATTGTTCACTAAACTTGAAGAACAAAAAATTGTCGAATTGTACTGTTTGGATGCTTTGCATATATGTTTCTTATACTATAAAGAAGCAATATATACAAAGATTTCAACCGTCTACCTGTTCCATTCACTTTTCTACTTGTCGAAAGTTACAAATAATTTCCGTTAAGGGATTAACAATGGGGATCGTAGTTCACTTAAACTTGAAGAACAAAAAATTGGCGAATTGTACTGTTTGAATGCTTTGCGTTATTGTTTCTTAGACTATATGGAAGCAATATATACAAAGATTTCAACCGTCTACGTGTTCCAATCATTGTTCTACTTGTCGAAATTTACAAATAATTTCCTTTAAAGGATTAACAATGGGGCTCGTTGTTCACTTAAACTTGAAGAACAAAAAAGTGGCGAATGGTACTGTTTGGATGCTTTGCATATATGTTTCTTAGACTATAAAGAAGCAATATATACATTGATTTCAACCGTCTACCTGTTCCATTCATTGTTCTACTTGTCACAAGTTACAAATAATTTCCGTTAAAGTATTAACAATGGGGCTCGTAGTTCACTTAAACTTGAAGATCAAATAATTGGCGAATTGTACTGTTTGGATGATTTGCATATATGTTTCTTAGACTATATAGAAGCGATATATACAAAGATTTCAACCGTCTACCTGTTCCATTCATTGTTCTACTTGTCGAAATTTACAAATAATTTCCGATAAAGGATTAACCATTGGGGCTCATTGTTCACTTAAACTTGAAGAACAAAAAATTGGCGAATTGTACTGTTTGGATGCTTTGCATATATGTTTTTTAGATTATATAGAAGCAATATATACAAAGATTTCAACCGTCTACCTGTTCCATTCATTGTTCTACTTGTCGAAAATTACAAATAATTTCCGATAAAGGATTAACCATTGGGGCTCATTGTTCACTAAACTTGAAGAACAAAAAATTGTCGAATTGTACTGTTTGGATGCTTTGCATATATGTTTCTTATACTATAAAGAAGCAATATATACAAAGATTTCAACCGTCTACCTGTTCCATTCACTTTTCTACTTGTCGAAAGTTACAAATAATTTCCGTTAAGGGATTAACAATGGGGATCGTAGTTCACTTAAACTTGAAGAACAAAAAATTGGCGATTGTTACTATTTAGATGCTTTGCATATATGTTTCTTAGATTATATAGAAGCAATATATACAAAGATTTCAACCGTCTACCAGTTCCATTCATTGTTCTACTTGTCGAAAATTACAAATAATTACCGATAAAGGATTAACCATTGGGGCTCATTGTTCACTTAAACATGAAGAACAAAAAATTGGCGAATTGTACTGTTTGGATGCTTTGCATATATGTTTCTTAGACTATATAGAAGCAATATATACAAAGATTTCAACCGTCTACCTGTTCCATTCATTGTTCTACTTGTCGAAAGTTACAAATATTTTCCTTTAAAGGATTAACAATGGGGCTCACTGTTCACTTAAACTTGAAGAACAAAAAATTGGCGAATTGTACTGTTTGGATGCTTTGCATATATGTTTCTTAGACTATATAGAAGCAATATATACATTGATTTCAACCGGCTACCTGTGCCATTCATTGTTCTACTTGTCGAAATTTACAAATAATTTCTTTAAAGGATTAACAATGGGGCTCGTAGTTCACTTAAACTTGAAGAACAAAAAATTGGCGAATGGTACTGTTTGGATGCTTTGCATATATGTTTCTTAGATTATATAGACGCAATATATACAAGGATTTCAACCGTCTACCAGTTCCATTCATTGTTCTACTTGTCGAAATTTACAAATAATTTCCTTTAAAGGATTAACAATGGGGCTCGTAGTTCACTTAAACTTGAAGAGCAAAAAATTGTCGAATTGTACTGTTTGGATGCTTTGCATATATGTTTCTTAGACTATATAGAAGCAATATATACAATGATTTCAACCGTCTACCTGTTCCATTCATTGTTCTACTTGTCGAAAGTTACAAATAGTTTCCGTTAAGGGATTAACAATGGGGATCGTAGTTTACTTAAACTTGAAGAACAAAAAATTGGCGAATTGTACTGTTTGGATGCTTTGCATATATGTTTCTTAGTCTATATAGAAGCAATATATACAAAGATTTCAACCGTCTAAGTGTTCCAATCATTGTTCTACTTGTAGAAAGTTACAATTAATTTCCGTTAAAGGATTAACAATGGGGCTCGTAGTTCACTTAAGCTTGAAGAACAAAAAATTGGCAAATTGTACTGTTTGGATGCTTTGCATATATGTTTCTAAGACTATATAGAAGCAATGTATACAAAGATTTCAACCGTCTACCTGTTCCATTCATTGTTCTACTTGTCGAAAGTTACAAATAATTACCGATAAAGGATTAACAATGGGTCTCATTGTTCACTTAAACTTGAAGAACAAAAAATTGGCGAATTGTACTGTTTGGATGCTTTGCATATATGTTTCTTAGACTATATAGAAGCAATATATACAAAGATTTCAACCGTCTACCTGTTCCATTCATTTTTCTACTTGTAGAAATTTACAAATAATTTCCTTTAAAGGATTAACTATGGGGCTCGTAGTTCACTTAAACTTGAAGAACAAAAAATTGGCGATTGTTACTATTTAGATGCTTTGCATATATGTTTCTTAGATTATATAGAAGCAATATATACAAAGATTTCAACCGTCTACCAGTTCCATTCATTGTTCTACTTGTCGAAAATTACAAATAATTACCGATAAAGGATTAACCATTGGGGCTCATTGTTCACTTAAACATGAAGAACAAAAAATTGGCGAATTGTACTGTTTGGATGCTTTGCATATATGTTTCTTAGACTATATAGAAGCAATATATACAAAGATTTCAACCGTCTACCTGTTCCATTCATTGTTCTACTTGTCGAAAGTTACAAATATTTTCCTTTAAAGGATTAACAATGGGGCTCATTGTTCACTTAAACTTGAAGAACAAAAAATTGGCGAATTGTACTGTTTGGATGCTTTGCATATATGTTTCTTAGACTATATAGAAGCAATATATACATTGATTTCAACCGGCTACCTGTGCCATTCATTGTTCTACTTGTCGAAATTTACAAATAATTTCCTTTAAAGGATTAACAATTGGGCTCGTAGTTCACTTAAACTTGAAGAACAAAAAATTGGCGAATGGTACTGTTTGGATGCTTTGCATATATGTTTCTTAGATTATATGGACGCAATATATACAAGGATTTCAACCGTCTACCTGTTCCATTCATTGTTCTACTTGTCGAAATTTACAAATAATTTCCTTTAAAGGATTAACAATGGGGCTCGTAGTTCACTTAAACTTGTAGAACAAAAAATTGGCGAATGGTACTGCTTGGATGCTTTGCATATATGTTTCTTAGACTATATAGAAGCAATATATACAAAGATTTCAACCGTCTACCTGTTCCATTCATTGTTCTACTTGTCGAAAGTTACAAATAATTTCCTTTAAAGGATTAACAATGGGGCTCATTGTTCACTTAAACTTGAAGAACAAAAAATTTGCGAATTGTACTGGTTGGATGCTTTGCATATATGTTTCTTAGACTATATAGAAGCAATATATACAAAGATTTCAACCGTCTACCTGTTCCATTCATTGTTCTACTTGTCGAAAGTTACAAATAATTTCCGATAAAGGATTAACAATGGGGCTCGTTGTTCACTTAAACTTGAAGAACAAAAAATTGGCGAATAGTACTGGTTGGATGCTTTGCATATGTGTTTCTTAGACTATATAGAAGCAAAATATACAATGATTTCAACCGTCTACCTGTTCCATTCATTGTTCTACTTGTCGAATGTTACAAATAATTTCCGTTAAGGGATTAACAATGGGGATCGTAGTTTACTTAAACTTGAAGAACAAAAAATTGGCGAACTGTACTGTTTGGATGCTTTGCATATATGTTTCTTAGACTATATAGAAGCAATATATACAATGATTTCAACCGTCTACCTATTCCATTCATTGTTCTACTTGCCGAATTTTACAAATAATTTCCTTTAAAGGATTAACAATGGGGCTCATAGTTCACTTAAACTTGAAGAGCAAAAAATTGTCGAATTGTACTGTTTGGATGCTTTGCATATATGTTTCTTAGACTATATAGAAGCAATATATACAATGATTTCAACCGTCTACCTGTTCCATTCATTGTTCTACTTGTCGAAAGTTACAAATAGTTTCCGTTAAGGGATTAACAATGGGGATCGTAGTTTACTTAAACTTGAAGAACAAAAAATTGGCGAATTGTACTGTTTGGATGCTTTGCATATATGTTTCTTAGTCTATATAGAAGCAATATATACAAAGATTTCAACCGTCTACGTGTTCCAATCATTGTTCTACTTGTAGAAAGTTACAATTAATTTCCGTTAAAGGATTAACAATGGGGCTCGTAGTTCACTTAAACTTGAAGAACAAAAAATTGGCGAATTGTACTGTTTGGATGCTTTGCATATATGTTTCTTAGACTATATAGAAGCAATGTATACAAAGATTTCAACCGTCTACCTGTTCCATTCATTGTTCTACTTGTCGAAATTTACAAATAATTTCCGATAAAGGATTAACAATGGGTCTCATTGTTCACTTAAACTTGAAGAACAAAAAATTGGCGAATTGTACTGTTTGGATGCTTTGCATATATGTTTCTTAGACTATATAGAAGCAATATATACAAAGATTTCAACCGTCTACCTGTTCCATTCATTGTTCTACTTGTCGAAAGTTACAAATATTTTCCTTTAAAGGATTAACAATGGGGCTCACTGTTCACTTAAACTTGAAGAACAAAAAATTGGCGAATTGTACTGTTTGGATGCTTTGCATATATGTTTCTTAGACTATATAGAAGCAATATATACATTGATTTCAACCGGCTACCTGTGCCATTCATTGTTCTACTTGTCGAAATTTACAAATAATTTCTTTAAAGGATTAACAATGGGGCTCGTAGTTCACTTAAACTTGAAGAACAAAAAATTGGCGAATGGTACTGTTTGGATGCTTTGCATATATGTTTCTTAGATTATATAGACGCAATATATACAAGGATTTCAACCGTCTACCAGTTTTATTCATTGTTCTACTTGTCGAAATTTACAAATAATTTCCTTTAAAGGATTAACAATGGGGCTCGTAGTTCACTTAAACTTGAAGAGCAAAAAATTGTCGAATTGTACTGTTTGGATGCTTTGCATATATGTTTCTTAGACTATATAGAAGCAATATATACAATGATTTCAACCGTCTACCTGTTCCATTCATTGTTCTACTTGTCGAAAGTTACAAATAGTTTCCGTTAAGGGATTAGCAATGGGGATCGTAGTTTACTTAAACTTGAAGAACAAAAAATTGGCGAATTGTACTGTTTGGATGCTTTGCATATATGTTTCTTAGTCTATATAGAAGCAATATATACAAAGATTTCAACCGTCTAAGTGTTCCAATCATTGTTCTACTTGTAGAAAGTTACAATTAATTTCCGTTAAAGGATTAACAATGGGGCTCGTAGTTCACTTAAGCTTGAAGAACAAAAAATTGGCAAATTGTACTGTTTGGATGCTTTGCATATATGTTTCTAAGACTATATAGAAGCAATGTATACAAAGATTTCAACCGTCTACCTGTTCCATTCATTTTTCTACTTGTAGAAATTTACAAATAATTTCCTTTAAAGGATTAACTATGGGGCTCGTAGTTCACTTAAACTTGAAGAACAAAAAATTGGCGATTGTTACTATTTCGATGCTTTGCATATATGTTTCTTAGATTATATAGAAGCAATATATACAAAGATTTCAACCGTCTACCAGTTCCATTCATTGTTCTACTTGTCGAAAATTACAAATAATTACCGATAAAGGATTAACCATTGGGGCTCATTGTTCACTTAAACATGAAGAACAAAAAATTGGCGAATTGTACTGTTTGGATGCTTTGCATATATGTTTCTTAGACTATATAGAAGCAATATATACAAAGATTTCAACCGTCTACCTGTTCCATTCATTGTTCTACTTGTCGAAAGTTACAAATATTTTCCTTTAAAGGATTAACAATGGGGCTCATTGTTCACTTAAACTTGAAGAACAAAAAATTGGCGAATTGTACTGTTTGGATGCTTTGCATATATGTTTCTTAGACTATATAGAAGCAATATATACATTGATTTCAACCGGCTACCTGTGCCATTCATTGTTCTACTTGTCGAAATTTACAAATAATTTCCTTTAAAGGATTAACAATTGGGCTCGTAGTTCACTTAAACTTGAAGAACAAAAAATTGGCGAATGGTACTGTTTGGATGCTTTGCATATATGTTTCTTAGATTATATGGACGCAATATATACAAGGATTTCAACCGTCTACCTGTTCCATTCATTGTTCTACTTGTCGAAATTTACAAATAATTTCCTTTAAAGGATTAACAATGGGGCTCGTAGTTCACTTAAACTTGTAGAACAAAAAATTGGCGAATGGTACTGCTTGGATGCTTTGCATATATGTTTCTTAGACTATATAGAAGCAATATATACAAAGATTTCAACCGTCTACCTGTTCCATTCATTGTTCTACTTGTCGAAAGTTACAAATAATTTCCTTTAAAGGATTAACAATGGGGCTCATTGTTCACTTAAACTTGAAGAACAAAAAATTTGCGAATTGTACTGGTTGGATGCTTTGCATATATGTTTCTTAGACTATATAGAAGCAATATATACAAAGATTTCAACCGTCTACCTGTTCCATTCATTGTTCTACTTGTCGAAAGTTACAAATAATTTCCGATAAAGGATTAACAATGGGGCTCGTTGTTCACTTAAACTTGAAGAACAAAAAATTGGCGAATAGTACTGGTTGGATGCTTTGCATATGTGTTTCTTAGACTATATAGAAGCAAAATATACAATGATTTCAACCGTCTACCTGTTCCATTCATTGTTCTACTTGTCGAATGTTACAAATAATTTCCGTTAAGGGATTAACAATGGGGATCGTAGTTTACTTAAACTTGAAGAACAAAAAATTGGCGAACTGTACTGTTTGGATGCTTTGCATATATGTTTCTTAGACTATATAGAAGCAATATATACAATGATTTCAACCGTCTACCTATTCCATTCATTGTTCTACTTGCCGAATTTTACAAATAATTTCCTTTAAAGGATTAACAATGGGGCTCGTTGTTCACTTAAACTTGAAGAACAAAAAATTGGCGAATAGTACTGGTTGGATGCTTTGCATATGTGTTTCTTAGACTATATAGAAGCAAAATATACAATGATTTCAACCGTCTACGTGTTCCAATCATTGTTCTACTTGTAGAAAGTTACAATTAATTTCCGTTAAAGGATTAACAATGGGGCTCGTAGTTCACTTAAACTTGAAGAACAAAAAATTGGCGAATTGTACTGTTTGGATGCTTTGCATATATGTTTCTTAGACTATATAGAAGCAATGTATACAAAGATTTCAACCGTCTACCTGTTCCATTCATTGTTCTACTTGTCGAAAGTTACAAATAATTTCCGATAAAGGATTAACAATGGGTCTCATTGTTCACTTAAACTTGAAGAACAAAAAATTGGCGAATTGTACTGTTTGGATGCTTTGCATATATGTTTCTTAGACTATATAGAAGCAATATATACAAAGATTTCAACCGTCTACCTGTTCCATTCATTGTTCTACTTGTCGAAATTTACAAATAATTTCCTTTAAAGGATTAACTATGGGGCTCGTAGTTCACTTAAACTTGAAGAACAAAAAATTGGCGATTGTTACTATTTAGATGCTTTGCATATATGTTTCTTAGATTATATAGAAGCAATATATACAAAGATTTCAACCGTCTACCAGTTCCATTCATTGTTCTACTTGTCGAAAATTACAAATAATTACCGATAAAGGATTAACCATTGGGGCTCATTGTTCACTTAAACATGAAGAACAAAAAATTGGCGAATTGTACTGTTTGGATGCTTTGCATATATGTTTCTTAGACTATATAGAAGCAATATATACAAAGATTTCAACCGTCTACCTGTTCCATTCATTGTTCTACTTGTCGAAAGTTACAAATATTTTCCTATAAAGGATTAACAATGGGGCTCACTGTTCACTTAAACTTGAAGAACAAAAAATTGGCGAATTGTACTGTTTGGATGCTTTGCATATATGTTTCTTAGACTATATAGAAGCAATATATACATTGATTTCAACCGGCTACCTGTGCCATTCATTGTTCTACTTGTCGAAATTTACAAATAATTTCCTTTAAAGGATTAACAATGGGGCTCGTAGTTCACTTAAACTTGAAGAACAAAAAATTGGCGAATGGTACTGTTTGGATGCTTTGCATATATGTTTCTTAGATTATATAGACGCAATATATACAAGGATTTCAACCGTCTACCTGTTCCATTCATTGTTCTACTTGTCGAAATTTACAAATAATTTCCTTTAAAGGATTAACAATGGGGCTCGTAGTTCACTTAAACTTGAAGAGCAAAAAATTGTCGAATTGTACTGTTTGGATGCTTTGCATATATGTTTCTTAGACTATATAGAAGCAATATATACAATGATTTCAACCGTCTACCTGTTCCATTCATTGTTCTACTTGTCGAAAGTTACAAATAGTTTCCGTTAAGGGATTAACAATGGGGATCGTAGTTTACTTAAACTTGAAGAACAAAAAATTGGCGAATTGTACTGTTTGGATGCTTTGCATATATGTTTCTTAGTCTATATAGAAGCAATATATACAAAGATTTCATCCGTCTACCTGTACTATTCATTGTTCTACTTGTCGAAAATTACAAATAATTTCCGATAAAGGATTAACCATTGGGGCTCATTGTTCACTTAAACTTGAAGAACAAAAAATTGGCGAATTGTACTGTTTGGATGCTTTGCATATATGTTTCTTAGATTATATAGAAGCAATATATACAAAGATTTCAACCGTCTACCAGTTCCATTCATTGTTCTACTTGTCGAAAATTACAAATAATTACCGATAAAGGATTAACCATTGGGGCTCATTGTTCACTTAAACATGAAGAACAAAAAATTGGCGAATTGTACTGTTTGGATGCTTTGCATATATGTTTCTTAGACTATATAGAAGCAATATATACATTGATTTCAACCGGCTACCTGTGCCATTCATTGTTCTACTTGTCGAAATTTACAAATAATTTCCTTTAAAGGATTAACAATGGGGCTCGTAGTTCACTTAAACTTGAATCACAAAAAATTGGCGAATGGTACTGTTTGGATGCTTTGCATATATGTTTCTTAGATTATATGGACGCAATATGTACAAGGATTTCAACCGTCTACCTGTTCCATTCATTGTTCTACTTGTCGAAATTTACAAATAATTTCCGATAAAGGATTAACCATTGGTGCTCATTGTTCACTTAAACTTGAAGAACAAAAAATTGGCGAATTGTACTGTTTGGATGCTTTGCATATATGTTTCTTATACTATATAGAAGCAATATATAAAAAGATTTCAACCGTCTACCTGTTCCATTCATTGTTCTACTTGTCGAAAGTTACAAATAATTTCCTTTAAAGGATTAACAATGGGGCTCATTGTTCACTTAAACTTGAAGAACAAAAAATTTGCGAATTGTACTGGTTGGATGCTTCGCATATATGTTTCTTAGACTATATAGAAGCAATATATACAAAGATTTCAACCGTCTACGTGTTCCATTCATTGTTCTACTTGTCGAAAGTTACAAATAATTTCCGATAAAGGATTAACAATGGGGCTCGTTGTTCACTTAAACTTGAAGAACAAAAAATTGGCGAATAGTACTGGTTGGATGCTTTGCATATGTGTTTCTTAGACTATATAGAAGCAAAATATACAATGATTTCAACCGTCTACCTGTTCCATTCATTGTTCTACTTGTCGAATGTTACAAATAATTTCCGTTAAGGGATTAACAATGGGGATCGTAGTTTACTTAAACTTGAAGAACAAAAAATTGGCGAACTGTACTGTTTGGATGCTTTGCATATATGTTTCTTAGACTATATAGAAGCAATATATACAATGATTTCAACCGTCTACCTATTCCATTCATTGTTCTACTTGCCGAATTTTACAAATAATTTCCTTTAAAGGATTAACAATGGGGCTCGTAGTTCACTTAAACTTGAAGAGCAAAAAATTGTCGAATTGTACTGTTTGGATGCTTTGCATATATGTTTCTTAGACTATATAGAAGCAATATATACAATGATTTCAACCGTCTACCTGTTCCATTCATTGTTCTACTTGTCGAAAGTTACAAATAGTTTCCGTTAAGGGATTAACAATGGGGATCGTAGTTTACTTAAACTTGAAGAACAAAAAATTGGCGAATTGTGCTGTTTGGATGCTTTGCATACATGTTTCTTAGTCTATATAGAAGCAATATATACAAAGATTTCAACCGTCTACGTGTTCCAATCATTGTTCTACTTGTAGAAAGTTACAATTAATTTCCGTTAAAGGATTAACAATGGGGCTCGTAGTTCACTTAAACTTGAAGAACAAAAAATTGGCGAATTGTACTGTTTGGATGCTTTGCATATATGTTTCTTAGACTATATAGAAGCAATGTATACAAAGATTTCAACCGTCTACCTGTTCCATTCATTGTTCTACTTGTCGAAAGTTACAAATAATTTCCGATAAAGGATTAACAATGGGTCTCATTGTTCACTTAAACTTGAAGAACAAAAAATTGGCGAATTGTACTGTTTGGATGCTTTGCATATATGTTTCTTAGACTATATAGAAGCAATATATACAAAGATTTCAACCGTCTACCTGTTCCATTCATTGTTCTACTTGTCGAAAGTTACAAATAATTTCCTTTAAAGGATTAACTATGGGGCTCGTAGTTCACTTAAACTTGAAGAACAAAAAATTGGCGATTGTTACTATTTAGATGCTTTGCATATATGTTTCTTAGATTATATAGAAGCAATATATACAAAGATTTCAACCGTCTACCAGTTCCATTCATTGTTCTACTTGTCGAAAATTACAAATAATTACCGATAAAGGATTAACCATTGGGGCTCATTGTTCACTTAAACATGAAGAACAAAAAATTGGCGAATTGTACTGTTTGGATGCTTTGCATATATGTTTCTTAGACTATATAGAAGCAATATATACAAAGATTTCAACCGTCTACCTGTTCCATTCATTGTTCTACTTGTCGAAAGTTACAAATATTTTCCTTTAAAGGATTAACAATGGGGCTCATTGTTCACTTAAACTTGAAGAACAAAAAATTGGCAAATCGTACTGTTTGGATGCTTTGCATATATGTTTCTTAGACTATATAGAAGCAATATATACATTGATTTCAACCGGCTACCTGTGCCATTCATTGTTCTACTTGTCGAAATTTACAAATAATTTCCTTTAAAGGATTAACAATGGGGCTCGTAGTTCACTTAAACTTGAAGAACAAAAAATTGGCGAATGGTACTGTTTGGATGCTTTGCATATATGTTTCTTAGTCTATATAGAAGCAATATATACAAAGATTTCAACCGTCTACGTGTTCCAATCATTGTTCTACTTGTAGAAAGTTACAATTAATTTCCGTTAAAGGATTAACAATGGGGCTCGTAGTTCACTTAAACTTGAAGAACAAAAAATTGGCGAATTGTACTGTTTGGATGCTTTGCATATATGTTTCTTAGACTATATAGAAGCAATGTATACAAAGATTTCAACCGTCTACCTGTTCCATTCATTGTTCTACTTGTCGAAAGTTACAAATAATTTCCGATAAAGGATTAACAATGGGTCTCATTGTTCACTTAAACTTGAAGGACAAAAAATTGGCGAATGGTACTGTTTGGATGCTTTGCGTACATGTTTCTTAGACTATATGGAAGCAATAGATACAAAGATTTCAACCGTCTACCTGTTCCATTCAATGTTCTACTTGTCGAAAGTTACAAACAATTTCCGATAAAGGATTAACAATGGGGCTCATTGTTCACTTAAACTTGATGAACAAAAAATTGGCGAATGGTACTGTTTGGATGCTTTGCATATATGTTTCTTAGACTATATAGAAGCAACATATACAAAGATTTCACCCGTCTACCTGTACTATTCATTGTTCTACTTGTAGAAAGTTACAAATAATTTCTATTCCATGATTATCAATGGGGCTCGCAGTTCACTTAAACTTGAAGATCAAAAAATTGGCGATTGTTACTGTTTAGATGCTTTGCATATATGTTTCTTAGATTATATAGAAGCAATATATACAAAGATTTCAACCGTCTACCTGTTCCATTCATTGTTCTACTTGTCGAAAGTTACAAATAATTACCGATAAAGGACTAACCATTGGGGCTCATTGTTCACTTAAACTTGAAGAACAAAAAATTGGCGAATTGTACTGTTTGGATGCTTTGCATATATGTTTTTTAGATTATATAGAAGCAATATATACAAAGATTTTAACCGTCAACCTGTTCGATTCATTGTTCCACTTGTCGAAAGTTACAAATAATTTCCGATAAAGGATTAACAATGGGGCTCATTGTTCACTTAAACTAGGAGGACAAAAAATTGGCGAATTGTACTGTTTGGATGCTTTGCATATATGTTTCTTAGACTATATAGAAGCAATATATACAATGATTTCAACCGTCTAACTATTCCATTCATTGTTCTACTTGCCGAAATTTACAAATAATTTCCTTTAAAGGATTAACAATGGGGCGCGTAGTTCACTTAAACTTGAAGAACAAAAAATTGGCGAATGGTACTATTTGGATGCTTTGAATATATGTTTCTTATATTATATGGAAGCAATATATACAATGATTTCAACCGTCTACCTGTTCCATTCATTGTTCTACTTGTCGAAAGTTACAAATAATTACCGATAAAGGACTAACCATTGGGGCTCATTGTTCGCTTAAACTTGAAGAACAAAAAATTGGCGAATTGTACTGTTTGGATGCTTTGCATATATGTTTTTTAGATTATATAGAAGCAATATATACAAAGATTTCAACCGTCTACGTGTACCAATCATTGTTCCACTTGTCGAAATTTACAAATAATTTCCTTTAAAGGATTAACAATGGGGCTCGTTGTTCACTTAAACTTGAAGAACAATAAATTGGCGAATTGTACTGTTTGGATGCTTTGCATATATGTTTCTTAGACTATATAGAAGCAATATATACAAAGATTTCAACCGTCTACCTGTTCCATTCATTGTTCTACTTGTTTAAAGTTACAAATAATTTCCGATAAAGGATTAACAATGGGGCTCATTGTTCACTTAAACTTGAAGAACAAAAAATTGGCGAATGGTACTGTTTGGATGCTTTGCATATATGTTTCTTAGACTATATAGAAGCAATATATACAAAGATTTCAACCGTCTACCTTTTCCATTCATTGTTCTACTTGTCAAAAGTTACAAATAATTTCCGATAACGGATTAACCATTGGGGCTCATTGTTCACTTAAACTTGAAGAACAAAAAATTGGCGAATTGTACTGTTTGGATGCTTTGCATATATGGTTCTTATACTATATAGAAGCAATATATAAAAAGATTTCAACCGTCTACCTGTTCCATTCAATGTTCTACTTGTCGAAATTTACAAATAATTTCCTTTAAAGGATTAACAATGGGGCTCGTAGTTCACTTAAACTTGAAGAACAAAAAATTGGCGAACGGTACTGTTTGGATGCTTTGCGTACATGTTTCTTAGACTATATGGAAGCAATATATACAAAGATTTCAACCGCCTACGTGTTCAAATCATTTTTCTACTTGTCGAAATTTACAAATAATTTCCTTTAAAGGATTAACAATGGGGCTCGTAGTTCACTTAAACATGAAGATGAAATAATTGGCGAATGGTACTGTTTGGATGCTTTGCATATATGTTTCTTAGACTATATAGAAGCAATATATACAAAGATTTCAACCGTCTACCTGTTCCATTCATTGTTCTACTTGTCGAAAGTTACAAATAATTTCCGATAACGGATTAACCATTGGGGCTCATTGTTCACTTAAACTTGAAGAACAAAAAATTGGCGAATTGTACTGTTTGGATGCTTTGCGTATATGTTTCTTATACTATATAGAAGCAATATATACAAATATTTCAACCGTCTAACTGTTCCATTCATTGTTCTACTTGTCGAAAATTACAAATAATTTCCGATAAAGGA
The DNA here is from genome assembly GCA_963989415.1 of Cerceris ruficornis. Classification (NCBI taxonomy): domain Eukaryota; kingdom Metazoa; phylum Arthropoda; class Insecta; order Hymenoptera; family Crabronidae; genus Cerceris; species Cerceris ruficornis. Next base: position 1,474,431 of record CAXDIW010000109.1, read on the forward strand.
TTAACCATTGGTGCTCATTGTTCACTTAAACTTGAAGAACAAAAAATTGGCGAATTGTACTGTTTGGATGCTTTGCATATATGTTTCTTATACTATATAGAAGCAATATATAAAAAGATTTCAACCGTCTACCTGTTCCATTCAATGTTCTACTTGTCGAAATTTACAAATAATTTCCTTTAAAGGATTAACAATGGGGCTCGTAGTTCACTTAAACTTGAAGAACAAAAAATTGGCAAACGGTACTGTTTGGATGCTTTGCGTACATGTTTCTTAGACTATATGGAAGCAATATATACAAAGATTTCAACCGCCTACGTGTTCAAATCATTTTTCTACTTGTCGAAATTTACAAATAATTTCCTTTAAAGGATTAACAATGGGGCTCGTAGTTCACTTAAACATGAAGATGAAATAATTGGCGAATGGTACTGTTTGGATGCTTTGCATATATGTTTCTTAGACTATATAGAAGCAATATATACAAAGATTTCAACCGTCTACCTGTTCCATTCATTGTTCTACTTGTCGAAAGTTACAAATAATTTCCGATAACGGATTAACCATTGGGGCTCATTGTTCACTTAAACTTGAAGATAAAAAAATTGGCGAATTGTACTGTTTGGATGCTTTGCATATATGTTTCTTAGACTATATAGAAGCAATATATACAAAGATTTCAACCGTCTACCTGTTCCATTCATTGTTCTACTGGTCGAAAGTTACAAATAATTTCCGATAAAGGATTAACAATGGGGCTCATTGTTCACTTAAACTTGAAGAACAAAAAATTGGCGAACGGTACTGTTTGGATGCTTTGCGTACATGTTTCTTACACTATATGGAAGCAATATATACAAAGATTTCAACCGTCTACGTGTTCCAATCATTGTTCTACTTGTCGAAATTTACAAATAATTTCCTTTAAAGGATTAACAATGGGGCTCGTTGTTCACTTAAACTTGAAGAACAATAAATTGGCGAATTGTACTGTTTGGATGCTTTGCATATATGTTTCTTAGACTATATAGAAGCAATATATACAAAGATTTCAACCGTCTACCTGTTCCATTCATTGTTCTACTTGTTTAAAGTTACAAATAATTTCCGATAAAGGATTAACAATGGGGCTCATTGTTCACTTAAACTTGAAGAACAAAAAATTGGCGAATGGTACTGTTTGTATGCTTTGCATATATGTTTCTTAGACTATATAGAAGCAATATATACATTGATTTCAACCGTCTACCTGTTCCACTCATTGTTCTACTTCTCGCAAGTTACAAAAAATTTCCGATAACGGATTAACCATTGGGGTTCATTGTTCACTTAAACTTGAAGATAAAAAAATTGGCGTATGTTACTGTTTAGATGCTTTGCATATAAGTTTCTTAGACTATATAGAAGCAATATATACAAAGATTTCAACCGTCTACCTGTTCCATTCATTGTTCTACTTGTCGAAAGTTACAAATAATTTCCGAAAACGGATTAACCATTGGGGCTCATTGTTCACTTAAACTTGAAGAACAAAAAATTGGCGAATTTTACTGTTTGGATGCTTTGCATATATGTTTCTTAGACTATATAGAAGCAATATATACAATGATTTCAACAGTCTACCTGTTCCATTCATTGTTCTACTTGTCGAAAGATACAAATAATTTCCTTTAATGGATTAACAATGGGGCTCGTAGTTCACTTAAACTTGAAGAACAAAAAATTGGCGAATGGTACTGTTTGGATGCTTTGCATATATGTTTCTTATACAATATAGAAGCAATAGATACAAAGATTTCAACCGTCTACCTGTTCCATTCAATGTTCTACTTGTTGAAAGTTACAAACAATTTCTGATAAAGGATTAACAATGGGGCTCATTGTTCACTTAAACTTGATGAACAAAAAATTGGCGAATGGTACTGTTTGGATGCTTTGCATATATATTTCTTAGACTATATAGAAGCAATATATACAAAGATTTCTACCGTCTACCTGTTCGATTCCTTGTTCTACTTGTCAAAAGTTAGAAATAATTTCCGATAAATCATTAACAATGGGGCTCATTGTTCACTTAAACTTGAAGGACAAAAAATTGGCGAATGGTACTGTTTGGATGCTTTGCGTACATGTTTCTTAGACTATATGGAAGCAATAGATACAAAGATTTCAACCGTCTACCTGTTCCATTCAATGTTCTACTTGTCGAAAGTTACAAACAATTTCCGATAAAGGATTAACAATGGGGCTCATTGTTCACTTAAACTTGAAGAACAAAAAATTGGCGAATAGTACTGGTTGGATGCTTTGCATATGTGTTTCTTAGACTATATAGAAGCAAAATATACAATGATTTCAACCGTCTACCTGTTCCATTCATTGTTCTACTTGTCGAATGTTACAAATAATTTACGTTAAGGGATTAACAATGGGGATCGTAGTTTACTTAAACTTGAAGAACAAAAAATTGGCGAACTGTACTGTTTGGATGCTTTGCATATATGTTTCTTAGACTATATAGAAGCAATATATACAATGATTTCAACCGTCTACCTATTCCATTCATTGTTCTACTTGCCGAATTTTACAAATAATTTCCTTTAAAGGATTAACAATGGGGCTCGTAGTTCACTTAAACTTGAAGAGCAAAAAATTGTCGAATTGTACTGTTTGTATGCTTTGCATATATGTTTCTTAGACTATATAGAAGCAATATATACAATGATTTCAACCGTCTACCTGTTCCATTCATTGTTCTACTTGTCGAAAGTTACAAATAGTTTCCGTTAAGGGATTAACAATGGGGATCGTAGTTTACTTAAACTTGAAGAACAAAAAATTGGCGAATTGTACTGTTTGGATGCTTTGCATATATGTTTCATAGTCTATATAGAAGCAATATATACAAAGATTTCAACCGTCTACGTGTTCCAATCATTGTTCTACTTGTAGAAAGTTACAATTAATTTCCGTTAAAGGATTAACAATGGGGCTCGTAGTTCACTTAAACTTGAAGAACAAAAAATTGGCGAATTGTACTGTTTGGATGCTTTGCATATATGTTTCTTAGACTATATAGAAGCAATGTATACAAAGATTTCAACCGTCTACCTGTTCCATTCATTGTTCTACTTGTCGAAAGTTACAAATAATTTCCGATAAAGGATTAACAATGGGTCTCATTGTTCACTTAAACTTGAAGAACAAAAAATTGGCGAATTGTACTGTTTGGATGCTTTGCATATATGTTTCTTAGACTATATAGAAGCAATATATACAAAGATTTCAACCGTCTACATGTTCCATTCATTGTTCTACTTGTCGAAATTTACAAATAATTTCCTTTAAAGGATTAACTATGGGGCTCGTAGTTCACTTAAACTTGAAGAACAAAAAATTGGCGATTGTTACTATTTAGATGCTTTGCATATATGTTTCTTAGATTATATAGAAGCAATATATACAAAGATTTCAACCGTCTACCAGTTCCATTCATTGTTCTACTTGTCGAAAATTACAAATAATTACCGATAAAGGATTAACCATTGGGGCTCATTGTTCACTTAAACATGAAGAACAAAAAATTGGCGAATTGTACTGTTTGGATGCTTTGCATATATGTTTCTTAGACTATATAGAAGCAATATATACAAAGATTTCTACCGTCTACCTGTTCGATTCCTTGTTCTACTTGTCAAAAGTTAGAAATAATTTCCGATAAATCATTAACAATGGGGCTCATTGTTCACTTAAACTTGAAGGACAAAAAATTGGCGAATGGTACTGTTTGGATGCTTTGCGTACATGTTTCTTAGACTATATGGAAGCAATAGATACAAAGATTTCAACCGTCTACCTGTTCCATTCAATGTTCTACTTGTCGAAAGTTACAAACAATTTCCGATAAAGGATTAACAATGGGGCTCATTGTTCACTTAAACTTGAAGAACAAAAAATTGGCGAATAGTACTGGTTGGATGCTTTGCATATGTGTTTCTTAGACTATATAGAAGCAAAATATACAATGATTTCAACCGTCTACCTGTTCCATTCATTGTTCTACTTGTCGAATGTTACAAATAATTTCCGTTAAGGGATTAACAATGGGGATCGTAGTTTACTTAAACTTGAAGAACAAAAAATTGGCGAACTGTACTGTTTGGATGCTTTGCATATATGTTTCTTAGACTATATAGAAGCAATATATACAATGATTTCAACCGTCTACCTATTCCATTCATTGTTCTACTTGCCGAATTTTACAAATAATTTCCTTTAAAGGATTAACAATGGGGCTCGTAGTTCACTTAAACTTGAAGAGCAAAAAATTGTCGAATTGTACTGTTTGTATGCTTTGCATATATGTTTCTTAGACTATATAGAAGCAATATATACAATGATTTCAACCGTCTACCTGTTCCATTCATTGTTCTACTTGTCGAAAGTTACAAATAGTTTCCGTTAAGGGATTAACAATGGGGATCGTAGTTTACTTAAACTTGAAGAACAAAAAATTGGCGAATTGTACTGTTTGGATGCTTTGCATATATGTTTCATAGTCTATATAGAAGCAATATATACAAAGATTTCAACCGTCTACGTGTTCCAATCATTGTTCTACTTGTAGAAAGTTACAATTAATTTCCGTTAAAGGATTAACAATGGGGCTCGTAGTTCACTTAAACTTGAAGAACAAAAAATTGGCGAATTGTACTGTTTGGATGCTTTGCATATATGTTTCTTAGACTATATAGAAGCAATGTATACAAAGATTTCAACCGTCTACCTGTTCCATTCATTGTTCTACTTGTCGAAAGTTACAAATAATTTCCGTTAAGGGATTAACAATGGGGATCGGAGTTTACTTAAACTTGAAGAACAAGAAATTGGCGAATTGTACTGTTTGGATGCTTTGCATATATGTTTCTTAGACTATATAGAAGCAATATATACAATGATTTCAACCGTCTACCTGATCTATTCATTGTTCTACTTGTCGAAATTTACAAATAATTTCCTTTAAAGGATTAACAATGGGGCTCATTGTTCACTTAAACTTGAAGGACAAAAAATTGGCGATTGTTACTGTTTAGATGCTTTGCATATATGTTTCTTAGATTATATAGAAGCAATATATACAAAGATTTCAACCGTCTACCAGTTCCATTCATTGCTCTACTTGTCGAAAATTACAAATAATTTCCGATAAAGGATTAACCATTGGGGCTCATTGTTCACTTAAACTTGAAGAACAAAAAATTGGCGCATGGTACTGTTTGGATGCTTTGCATATATGTTTCTTAGACTATATGGAAGCAATATATACAAAGATTTCAACCGTCTACGTGTTCCAATCATTGTTCTACTTGTAGAAAGTTACAATTAATTTCCGTTAAAGGATTAACAATGGGGCTCGTAGTTCACATAAACTTGAAGAACAAAAAATTGGCGAATTGTACTGTTTGGATGCTTTGCATAGATGTTTCTTAGACTATTTAGAAGCAATATATAGAAAGATTTCACCCGTGTACCTGTACTATTCATTGTTCTACTTGTAGAAAGTTACAAATAATTTCCATTTCATGATTATCAATGGGGCTCGCTGTTCACTTAAACTTGAAGAACAAAAAATTGTCGAATTGTACTATTTGGATGCTTTGCATATATGTTTCTTAGACTATATAGAAGCAATATATACAAAGATTTCAACCGTCTACCTGTTCCATTCATTGTTCTACTTGTCGAAAGTTACAAATAATTTCCGATAACGGATTAACCATTGGGGCTCATTGTTCACTTAAACTTGCAGAACAAAAAATTGGCGAATTGTACTGTTTGGATGCTTTGCATATATGTTTCTTATACTATATAGAAGCAATATATACAAAGATTTCAACCGTCTACCTGTTCCATTCAATGTTCTACTTGTCGAAATTTACAAATAATTTCCTTTAAAGGATTAACAATGGGGCTCGTAGTTCACTTAAACTTGAAGAACAAAAAATTTGCGAATGGTACTGTTTGGATGCTTTGCATATATGTTTCTTATACTATATAGAAGCAATATATACAAAGATTTCAACCGTCTACCTGTTCCATTCACTGTTCTACTTGTCGAAAGTTACAAATAATTTAAGTTAAGGGATTAACAATGGGGATCGTAGTTCACTTAAACTTGAAGAACAAAAAATTGGCGAATTGTACCGTTTGGATGCTTTGCGTACATGTATCTTAGACTATATGGAAGCAATATATACAAAGATTTCAACCGTCTACGTGTTCCATTCATTGTTCTACTTGTCGAAAGTTACAAATAATTTCCGTTAAGGGATTAACAATGGGGATCGTAGTTTACTTAATCTTGAAGAACAAAAAATTGGCGCATTGTACTGTTTGGATGCTTTGCATAAATGTTTCTTAGACTATATAGAAGCAATATATACAATGATTTCAACAGTCTACCTGTTCCATTCATTGTTCTACTTGTCGAAAGTTACAAATAATTTCGTTTAAAGGATTAACAATGGAGCTCGCAGTTCACTTAAACTTGAAGAACAAAAAATTGGCGAATTGTACTGTTTGGATGCTTTGCGTACATGTTTCTTAGACTATATGGAAGCAATATATAAAAAGATTTCAACCGTCTACGTGTTCCAATCATTGTTCTACTTGTCGAAATTTACAAATAATTTCCGTTTCATGATTATCAATGTGCCTCGTTGTTCACTTAAACTTGAAGAACAAAAAATTGGCGAATTGTACTGTTTGGATGCTTTGCATATATGTTTCTTATACTATATAGAAGCAATATATACAATGATTTCAACAGTCTACCTGTTCCATTCATTGTTCTACTTGTCGAAATTTACAAATAATTTCCTTTAAAGGATTAACAATGGGGCTCGTAGTTCACTTAAACTTGAAGAACAAAAAATTGGCGAATTTTACTGTTTGGATGCTTTGCATATATGTTTATTAGACTATATAGAAGCAATATATAAAAAGATTTCAACCATCTACCTGTTCCATTCATTGTTCTACTTGTCGAAAGTTACAAATAATTTCCGTTAAGGGATTAACAATGGGGATCGTAGTTTACTTAAACTTGAAGAACAAGAAATTGGCGAATTGTACTGTTTGGATGCTTTGCATATATGTTTCTTAGACTATATAGAAGCAATATATACAAAGATTTCAACCGTCTACCTGTTCCATTCATTGTTCTACTTGTCGAAAGTTACAAATAATTTCCGTTTCATGATTATCAATGTGCCTCGTTGTTCACTTAAACTTGAAGAACAAAAAATTGGCGAATTGTACTGTTTGGATGCTTTGCATATATGTTTCTTATACTATATAGAAGCAATATATACAATGATTTCAACAGTCTACCTGTTCCATTCATTGTTCTACTTGTCGAAATTTACAAATAATTTCCTTTAAAGGATTAACAATGGGGCTCGTAGTTCACTTAAACTTGAAGAACAAAAAATTGGCGAATCGTACTGTTTGGATGCTTTGCATATATGTCTCTTATACTATATAGAAGCAATATATACAAAGATTTCAACCGTCTACCTGTTCCATTCATTGTTCTACTTGTAGAAAGTTACAATTAATTTCCGTTAAAGGATTAACAATGGGGCTCGTAGTTCACTTAAACTTGAAGATCAAATAATTGGCGAATTGTACTGTTTGGACGCTTTGCATATATGTCTCTTAGACTATATAGAAGCAATATATACAATGATTTCAACAGTCTACCTGTTCCATTCATTGTTCTACTTGTCGAAAGTTACAAATAATTTCGTTTAAAGGATTAACAATGGAGCTCGCAGTTCACTTAAACTTGAAGAACAAAAAATTGGCGAATTGTACTGTTTGGATGCTTTGCGTACATGTTTCTTAGACTATATGGAAGCAATATATAAAAAGATTTCAACCGTCTACGTGTTCCAATCATTGTTCTACTTGTCGAAATTTACAAATAATTTCCTTTAAAGGATTAACAATGGGGCTCGTTGTTCACTTAAACTTGAAGAACAAAAAAGTGGCGTATGGTACTGTTTGAATGCTTTGCATATATGTTTCTTAGACTATAAAGAAGCAATATATACATTGATTTCAACCGTCTACCTGTTCCATTCATTGTTCTACTTGTCGCAAGTTACAAATAATTTCCGTTAAAGTATTAACAATGGGGCTCGTAGTTCCCTTAAACTTGAAGAACAAAAAATTGGCGACTGGTACTGTTTGGATGCTTTGCATATATGTTTATTAGACTATATAGAAGCAATATATAAAAAGATTTCAACCATCTACCTGTTCCATTCATTGTTCTACTTGTCGAAAGTTACAAATAATTTCCGTTAAGGGATTAACAATGGGGATCGTAGTTTACTTAAACTTGAAGAACAAGAAATTGGCGAATTGTACTGTTTGGATGCTTTGCATATATGTTTCTTAGACTATATAGAAGCAATATATACAAAGATTTCAACCGTCTACCTGTTCCATTCATTGTTCTACTTGTCGAAAGTTACAAATAATTTCCGTTTCATGATTATCAATGTGCCTCGTTGTTCACTTAAACTTGAAGAACAAAAAATTGGCGAATTGTACTGTTTGGATGCTTTGCATATATGTTTCTTATACTATATAGAAGCAATATATACAATGATTTCAACAGTCTACCTGTTCCATTCATTGTTCTACTTGTCGAAATTTACAAATAATTTCCTTTAAAGGATTAACAATGGGGCTCGTAGTTCACTTAAACTTGAAGAACAAAAAATTGGCGAATTTTACTGTTTGGATGCTTTGCATATATGTTTATTAGACTATATAGAAGCAATATATAAAAAGATTTCAACCATCTACCTGTTCCATTCATTGTTCTACTTGTCGAAAGTTACAAATAATTTCCGTTAAGGGATTAACAATGGGGATCGTAGTTTACTTAAACTTGAAGAACAAGAAATTGGCGAATTGTACTGTTTGGATGCTTTGCATATATGTTTCTTAGACTATATAGAAGCAATATATACAAAGATTTCAACCGTCTACCTGTTCCATTCATTGTTCTACTTGTCGAAAGTTACAAATAATTTCCGTTTCATGATTATCAATGTGCCTCGTTGTTCACTTAAACTTGAAGAACAAAAAATTGGCGAATTGTACTGTTTGGATGCTTTGCATATATGTTTCTTATACTATATAGAAGCAATATATACAATGATTTCAACAGTCTACCTGTTCCATTCATTGTTCTACTTGTCGAAATGTACAAATAATTTCCTTTAAAGGATTAACAATGGGGCTCGTAGTTCACTTAAACTTGAAGAACAAAAAATTGGCGAATCGTACTGTTTGGATGCTTTGCATATATGTCTCTTATACTATATAGAAGCAATATATACAAAGATTTCAACCGTCTACCTGTTCCATTCATTGTTCTACTTGTAGAAAGTTACAATTAATTTCCGTTAAAGGATTAACAATGGGGCTCGTAGTTCACTTAAACTTGAAGATCAAATAATTGGCGAATTGTACTGTTTGGACGCTTTGCATATATGTCTCTTAGACTATATAGAAGCAATATATACAAAGATTTCAACCGTCTACCTGTTCCATTCATTGTTCTACTTGTCGAAAGTTACAAATAATTTCCGTTAAGGGATTAACAATGGGGATCGTAGTTTACTTAAACTTGAAGAACAAGAAATTGGCGAATTGTACTGTTTGGATGCTTTGCATATATGTTTCTTAGACTATATAGAAGCAATATATACAAAGATTTCAACCGTCTACCTGTTTCATTCATGGTTCTACTTGTCGAAATTTACAAATAATATCCTTTAAAGGATTAACAATGGGGCTCGTCGTTCATTTAAACTTGAAGAACAAAAAATTGGCGAATGGTACTGTTTGGATGATTGGCATATATGTTTCTTAGATTATATTGAAGCAATATATACAAATATTTCAACCGTCTACCTGTTCCATTCATTGTTCTACTTGTCGAAAGTTACAAATAATTTCCGTTAAGGGCTTAACAATGGGGCTCATTGTTCACTTAAACTTGAAGAACAAAAAATTGGCGAATGGTACTGTTTGGATGCTTTGCATATATGTTTCTTAGACTATATAGAAGCAATATATACATTGATTTCAACCGTCTACCTGTTCCACTCATTGTTCTACTTGTCGCAAGTTACAAATAATTTCCGTTAAACTGTTAACAATGGGGCTCGTAGTTCACTTAAACTTGAAGATGAAATAATTGGCGAATTGTACTGTTTGGATGCTTTGCATATATGTTTCTTAGATTATATAGAAGCAATATATACAAAGATTTCAACCGTCTACCTGTTCCATTCATTGTTCTACTTGTCCAAAGCTACAAATAATTTCCGATAACGGATTAACCATTGGGGCTCATTGTTCACTTAAACTTGAAGAACAAAAAATTGGAGAATTGTACTGTTTGGATGCTTTGCATAGATGTTTCTTAGACTATTTAGAAGCAATATATAGAAAGATTTCACCCGTCTACCTGTACTATTCATTGTTCTACTTGTAGAAAGTTACAAATAATTTCTATTCCATGATTATCAATGGGGCTCGCTGTTCACTTAAACTTGAAGATCAAAAAATTGGCGATTGTTACTGTTTAGATGCTTTGCATATATGTTTCTTAGATTATATAGAAGCAATATATACAAAGATTTCAACCGTCTACCAGTTCCATTCATTGTTCTACTTGTCGAAAATTACAAATAATTTCCGATAAAGGATTAACCATTGGGGCTCATTGTTCACTTAAACTTGAAGAACAAAAAATTGGCGCATGGTACTGTTTGGATGCTTTGCGTACATGTTTCTTAGACTATATGGAAGCAATATATACAAAGATTTCAACCGTCTACGTGTTCCAATCATTGTTCTACTTGTCGAAATTTACAAATAATATCCTTTAAAGGATTAACAATGGGGCTCGTCGTTCACTTAAACTTGAAGAACAAAAAATTGGCGAATGGTACTGTTTGGATGCTTTGCATATATGTTTCTTAGACTATATAGAAGCAATATATACGTTGATTTCAACCGGCTACCTGTTCCATTCATTGTTCTACATGTCGCAAGTTACAAATAATTTCCGTTAAAGTATTAACAATGGGGCTCGTAGTTCACTTAAACATGAAGATGAAATAATTGGCGAATGGTACTGTTTGGATGCTTTGCATATATGTTTCTTAGACTATATAGAAGCAATATATACATTGATTTCAACCGTCTACCTGTTCCATTCATTGTTCTACTTGTCGAAATTTACAAATAATTTCCTTTAAAGGATTAACAATGGGGCTCGTAGTTCACTTAAACTTGAAGAACAAAAAATTGGCGAATGGTACTGTTTGGATGCTTTGCGTATATGTTTCTTACACTATATAGACGCAATATATACAAAGATTTCAACCGTCTACCTGTTCCAGTCATTGTTCTACTTGTCGGAAGTTACAAATAATTACGGATAAAGGATTAACCATTGGGGCTCATTGTTCACTTAAACTTGATGACCAAAAAATTGGCGAATGGTACTGTTTGGATGCTTTGCGTACATGTTTCTTAGACTATATGGAAGCAATATATACAAAGATTTCAACCGTCTACGTGTTCCAATCATTGTTCTACTTGTCGAAATTTACACATAATTTCCGATAAAGGATTAACAATGGGGCTCGTAGTTCACTTAAACTTGAAGAACAAAAAATTGGCGAATGGTACTGTTTGGATGCTTTGCATATATGTTTCTTAGACTATCTAGAAGCAATATATACAAAGATTTCAACCGTCTACCTGTTTCATTCATGGTTCTACTTGTCGAAAATTACAAATAATTTCCGATAAAGGATTAACCATTGGGGCTCATTGTTCATTTAAACTTGAAGAACAAAAAATTGGCGCATGGTACTGTTTGGATGCTTTGCGTACATGTTTCTTAGACTATATGGAAGCAATATATACAAAGATTTCAACCGTCTACGTGTTCCAATCATTGTTCTACTTGTCGAAATTTACAAATAATATCCTTTAAAGGATTAACAATGGGGCTCGTCGTTCATTTAAACTTGAAGAACAAAAAATTGGCGAATGGTACTGTTTGGATGATTGGCATATATGTTTCTTAGATTATATTGAAGCAATATATACAAATATTTCAACCGTCTACCTGTTCCATTCATTGTTCTACTTGTCGAAAGTTACAAATAATTTCCGTTAAGGGCTTAACAATGGGGCTCATTGTTCACTTAAACTTGAAGAACAAAAAATTGGCGAATGGTACTGTTTGGATGCTTTGCATATATGTTTCTTAGACTATATAGAAGCAATATATACATTGATTTCAACCGTCTACCTGTTCCACTCATTGTTCTACTTGTCGCAAGTTACAAATAATTTCCGTTAAACTGTTAACAATGGGGCTCGTAGTTCACTTAAACTTGAAGATGAAATAATTGGCGAATTGTACTGTTTGGATGCTTTGCATATATGTTTCTTAGATTATATAGAAGCAATATATACAAAGATTTCAACCGTCTACCTGTTCCATTCATTGTTCTACTTGTCCAAAGCTACAAATAATTTCCGATAACGGATTAACCATTGGGGCTCATTGTTCACTTAAACTTGAAGAACAAAAAATTGGAGAATTGTACTGTTTGGATGCTTTGCATAGATGTTTCTTAGACTATTTAGAAGCAATATATACAATGATTTCAACCGTCTACCTGTTTCATTCATGGTTCTACTTGTCGAAAATTACAAATAATTTCCGATAACGGATTAACCATTGGGGCTCATTGTTCACTTAAACTTGAAGAACAAAAAATTGGAGAATTGTACTGTTTGGATGCTTTGCATAGATGTTTCTTAGACTACTTAGAAGCAATATATAGAAAGATTTCACCCGTCTACCTGTACTATTCATTGTTCTACTTGTAGAAAGTTACAAATAATTTCTATTCCATGATTATCAATGGGGCTCGCTGTTCACTTAAACTTGAAGATCAAAAAATTGGCGATTGTTACTGTTTAGATGCTTTGCATATATGTTTCTTAGATTATATAGAAGAAATATATACAAAGATTTCAACCGTCTACCTGTTCCATTCATTGTTCTGCTTGTCGAAGGTTACAAATAATTTCCGATAAAGGATTAACAATGGGGCTCATTGTTCACTTAAACTTGAAGAACAAAAAATTGGCGAATGGTACTGTTTGGATGCTTTGAATATATGTTTCTTAGACTATATGGAAGCAATGTATAATAAGACTTCAACCGTCTACCTGATCCATTCATTGTTCTACTTGTCGAAATTTACAAATAATTTCCTTTAAAGGATTAACAATGGGGCTCGTAGTTCACTTAAACTTGAAGAACAAAAAATTGGCGAATGGTACTGTTTGGATGCTTTGCATATATGTTTCTTAGACTATATAGAAGCAATATATACAAAGATTTCAACCGTCTACCAGTTCCATTCATTGTTCTACTTGTCGAAAGTTACAAATAATTTCCGATAACGGATTAACCATTGGGGCTCATTGTTCACTTAAACTTGAAGAACAAAAAATTGGCGAATTGTACTGTTTGGATGCTTTGCGTACATGTTTCTTAGACTATATGGAAGCAATATATACAAAGATTTCAACCGTCTACGTGTTCCAATCATTGTTCTACTTGTCGAAATTTACACATAATTTCCGATAAAGGATTAACAATGGGGCTCGTAGTTCACTTAAACTTGAAGAACAAAAAATTGGCGAATGGTACTGTTTGGATGCTTTGCATATATGTTTCTTAGACTATATAGAAGCAATATATACAAAGATTTCAACCGTCTACCTGTTGCATTCATTGTTCTACTTGTCGAAAATTACAAATAATTTCCGATAAAGGATTAACCATTGGGGCTCATTGTTCATTTAAACTTGAAGAACAAAAAATTGGCGCATGGTACTGTTTGGATGCTTTGCGTAAATGTTTCTTAGACTATATGGAAGCAATATATACAAAGATTTCAACCGTCTACCTGTTCCATTCAATGTTCTAGTTGTCGAAATTTACAAATAATTTCCTTTAAAGGATTAACAATGGGGCTCGTAGTTCACTTAAACTTGAAGAACAAAAAATTGGCGAATTGTACTGTTTGGATGCTTTGCATATATGTTTCTTAAACTATATATAAGCAATATATGCAAAGATTTCAACCGTCTACCTGTTCCATTCAATGTTCTACTTGTCGAAAGTTACAAATAATTTCCGATAACGGATTAACCATTGGGGCTCATTGTTCACTTAAACTTGAAGAACAAAAAATTGGCGAATTGTACTGTTTGGATGCTTTGCATATATGTTTCTTAGATTATATAGAAGCAATATATACAAAGATTTCAACCGTCTACCTATTCCAATCATTGTTCTACTTGTCGAAAATTACAAATAATTTCCGATAAAGGATTAACCATTGGGGCTCAATGTTCACTTAAACTTGAAGAACAAAAAATTGGCGAATGGTACTGTTTGGATGCTTTGCGTACATGTTTCTTAGACTATATGGAAGCAGTATATACAAAGATTTCAACCGTCTACGTGTTCGAATCATTGTTCAACTTGTAGAAAGTTACAATTAATTTCCGTTAAAGGATTAACAATGGGGCTCGTAGTTCACTTAAACTTGTAGATCAAATAATTGGCGAATTGTACTGTTTGGACGCTTTGCATATATGTTTCTTAGACTATTTAGAAGCAATATATAGAAATATTTCACCCGTCTACCTGTACTATTCATTGTTCTACTTGTAGAAAGTTACAAATAATTTCCATTTCATGATTATCAATGGGGCTCGCTGTTCACTTAAACTTGAAGATCAAAAAATTGGCGATTGTTACTGTTTAGATGCTTTGCATATATGTTTCTTAAACTATTTAGAAGCAATATATAGAAAGATTTCACCCGTCTACCTGTACTATTCATTGTTCTACTTGTAGATAGTTAGAAATAATTTCCATTTCATGATTATCATTGGGGCTCGCTGTTCACTTAAACTTGAAGATCAAAAAATTGGCGATTGTTACTGTTTAGATGCTTTGCATATATGTTTCTTAGATTATATAGAAGAAATATATACAAAGATTTCAACCGTCTACCTGTTCCATTCATTGTTCTGCTTGTCGAAGGTTACAAATAATTTCCGATAAAGGATTAACAATGGGGCTCATTGTTCACTTAAACTTGAAGAACAAAAAATTGGCGAATGGTACTGTTTGGATGCTTTGAATATATGTTTCTTAGACTATATGGAAGCAATGTATAATAAGACTTCAACCGTCTACCTGATCCATTCATTGTTCTACTTGTCGAAATTTACAAATAATTTCCTTTAAAAGATTAACAATGGGGCTCGTAGTTCACTTAAACTTGAAGAACAAAAAATTGGCGAATGGTACTGTTTGGATGCTTTGCATTTATGTTTCTTATACTATATAGAAGCAATATATACAAAGATTTCAACCGTCTACCTGTTCCATTCAATGTTCTACTTGTCGAAAGTTACAAATAATTTCCGATAACGGATTAACCATTGGGGCTCATTGTTCACTTAAACTTGAAGAACAAAAAATTGGCGAATTGTACTGTTTGGATGCTTTGCGTATATGTTTCTTATACTATATAGAAGCAATATATACAAATATTTCAACCGTCTAACTGTTCCATTCATTGTTCTACTTGTCGAAAATTACAAATAATTTCCGATAAAGGATTAACCATTGGGGCTCATTGTTCATTTAAACTTGAAGAACAAAAAATTGGCGCATGGTACTGTTTGGATGCTTTGCGTAAATGTTTCTTAGACTATATGGAAGCAATATATACAAAGATTTCAACCGTCTACCTGTTCCATTCAATGTTCTAGTTGTCGAAATTTACAAATAATTTCCTTTAAAGGATTAACAATGGGGCTCGTAGTTCACTTAAACTTGAAGAACAAAAAATTGGCGAATTGTACTGTTTGGATGCTTTGCATATATGTTTCTTAAACTATATATAAGCAATATATGCAAAGATTTCAACCGTCTACCTGTTCCATTCAATGTTCTACTTGTCGAAAGTTACAAATAATTTCCGATAACGGATTAACCATTGGGGCTCATTGTTCACTTAAACTTGAAGAACAAAAAATTGGCGAATTGTACTGTTTGGATGCTTTGCATATATGTTTCTTAGATTATATAGAAGCAATATATACAAAGATTTCAACCGTCTACCTATTCCAATCATTGTTCTACTTGTCGAAAATTACAAATAATTTCCGATAAAGGATTAACCATTGGGGCTCAATGTTCACTTAAACTTGAAGAACAAAAAATTGGCGAATGGTACTGTTTGGATGCTTTGCGTACATGTTTCTTAGACTATATGGAAGCAGTATATACAAAGATTTCAACCGTCTACGTGTTCGAATCATTGTTCAACTTGTAGAAAGTTACAATTAATTTCCGTTAAAGGATTAACGATGGGGCTCGTAGTTCACTTAAACTTGAAGAACAAAAAATTGGCGTATTGTACTGTTTGGATGCTTTGCATATATGTTTCTTAGGCTATATAGAAGCAATATATACAATGATTTCAACCGTCTACCTGTACTATTCATTGTTCTACTTGTAGAAAGTTACAAATAATTTCCATTTCATGATTATCAATGGGGCTCGCTGTTCACTTAAACTTGAAGATCAAAAAATTGGCGATTGTTACTGTTTAGATGCTTTGCATATATGTTTCTTAGACTATTTAGAAGCAATATATAGAAAGATTTCACCCGTCTACCTGTACTATTCATTGTTCTACTTGTAGATAGTTAGAAATAATTTCCATTTCATGATTATCATTGGGGCTCGCTGTTCACTTAAACTTGAAGATCAAAAAATTGGCGATTGTTACTGTTTAGATGCTTTGCATATATGTTTCTTAGATTATATAGAAGAAATATATACAAAGATTTCAACCGTCTACCTGTTCCATTCATTGTTCTGCTTGTCGAAGGTTACAAATAATTTCCGATAAAGGATTAACAATGGGGCTCATTGTTCACTTAAACTTGAAGAACAAAAAATTGGCGAATGGTACTGTTTGGATGCTTTGAATATATGTTTCTTAGACTATATGGAAGCAATGTATACAAAGACTTCAACCGTCTACCTGATCCATTCATTGTTCTACTTGTCGAAATTTACAAATAATTTCCTTTAAAAGATTAACAATGGGGCTCGTAGTTCACTTAAACTTGAAGAACAAAAAATTGGCGAATGGTACTGTTTGGATGCTTTGCATTTATGTTTCTTATACTATATAGAAGCAATATATACAAAGATTTCAACCGTCTACCTGTTCCATTCAATGTTCTACTTGTCGAAAGTTACAAATAATTTCCGATAAAGGATTAACAATGGGGCTCATTGTTCACTTAAACTTGAAGAACAAAAAATTGGCGAATGGTACTTTTTGGATGCTTTGAATATATGTTTCTTAGACTATATGGATGCAATGTATACAAAGACTTCAACCGTCTACCTGATCCATTCATTGTTCTACTTGTCGAAATTTACAAATAATTTCCTTTAAAGGATTAACAATGGGGCTCGTAGTTCACTTAAACTTGAAGAACAAAAAATTGGCGAATGGTACTGTTTGGATGCTTTGAATATATGTTTCTTAGACTATATGGAAGCAATGTATACAAAGACTTCAACCGTCTACCTGATCCATTCATTGTTCTACTTGTCGAAATTTACAAATAATTTCCTTTAAAAGATTAACAATGGGGCTCGTAGTTCACTTAAACTTGAAGAACAAAAAATTGGCGAATGGTACTGTTTGGATGCTTTGCATTTATGTTTCTTATACTATATAGAAGCAATATATACAAAGATTTCAACCGTCTACCTGTTCCATTCAATGTTCTACTTGTCGAAAGTTACAAATAATTTCCGATAAAGGATTAACAATGGGGCTCATTGTTCACTTAAACTTGAAGAACAAAAAATTGGCGAATGGTACTGTTTGGATGCTTTGAATATATGTTTCTTAGACTATATGGATGCAATGTATACAAAGACTTCAACCGTCTACCTGATCCATTCATTGTTCTACTTGTCGAAATTTACAAATAATTTCCTTTAAAGGATTAACAATGGGGCTCGTAGTTCACTTAAACTTGAAGAACAAAAAATTGGCGAATGGTACTGTTTGGATGCTTTGCATATATGTTTCTTAGACTATATAGAAGCAATATATACAAAGATTTCAACCGTCTACCAGTTCCATTCATTGTTCTACTTGTCGAAAGTTACAAATAATTTCCGATAACGGATTAACCATTGGGGCTCATTGTTCACCTAAACTTGAAGAACAAAAAATTGGCGAATTGTACTGTTTGGATGCTTTGCATATATGTTCCTTATACTATATAGAAGCAATATATACAAAGATTTCAACCGTCTACCTGTTCCGTTCAATGTTCTACTTGTCGAAATTTACAAATAATTTCCTTTAAAGGATTAACAAAGGGGCTCGTAGTTCACTTAAACTTGAAGAACAAAAAATTGGCGAATGGTACTGTTTGGATGCTTTGCATATATGTTTCTTAGACTATATAGAAGCAATATTTACATTGATTTCAACCGTCTACCTGTTCCACTCATTGTTCTACTTGTCGCAAGTTACAAATAATTTCTGTTAAAGTATTAACAATGGGGCTCGTAGTTCACTTAAACTTGCAGATGAAATAATTGGCGAATTGTACTGTTTGGATGCTTTGCATATATGTTTCTTAGACTATATAGAAGCGATATATACAAAGATTTCAACCGTCTACCAGTTCCATTCAATGTTCTACTTGTCGAAAGTTACAAATAATTTCCGATAACGGATTAACCATTGGGGCTCATTGTCCACTTAAACTTGAAGAACAAAAAATTGGCGAATTGTACTGTTTGGATGCTTTGCATATATGTTTCTTATACTATATAGAAGCAATATATACAAAGATTTCAACCGTCTACCTGTTCCGTTCAATGTTCTACTTGTCGAAATTTACAAATAATTTCCTTTAAAGGATTAACAATGGGGCTCGTAGTTCACTTAAACTTGAAGAACAAAAAATTGGCGAATTGTACTGTTTGGATGCTTTGCATATATGTTTCTTAGGCTATATAGAAGCAATATATACAATGATTTCAACCGTCTACCTGTACTATTCATTGTTCTACTTGTAGAAAGTTACAAATAATTTCCATTTCATGATTATCAATGGGGCTCGCTGTTCACTTAAACTTGAAGATCAAAAAATTGGCGATTGTTACTGTTTAGATGCTTTGCATATATGTTTCTTAGACTATTTAGAAGCAATATATAGAAAGATTTCACCCGTCTACCTGTACTATTCATTGTTCTACTTGTAGATAGTTAGAAATAATTTCCATTTCATGATTATCATTGGGGCTCGCTGTTCACTTAAACTTGAAGATCAAAAAATTGGCGATTGTTACTGTTTAGATGCTTTGCATATATGTTTCTTAGATTATATAGAAGAAATATATACAAAGATTTCAACCGTCTACCTGTTCCATTCATTGTTCTGCTTGTCGAAGGTTACAAATAATTTCCGATAAAGGATTAACAATGGGGCTCATTGTTCACTTAAACTTGAAGAACAAAAAATTGGCGAATGGTACTGTTTGGATGCTTTGAATATATGTTTCTTAGACTATATGGAAGCAATGTATACAAAGACTTCAACCGTCTACCTGATCCATTCATTGTTCTACTTGTCGAAATTTACAAATAATTTCCTTTAAAAGATTAACAATGGGGCTCGTAGTTCACTTAAACTTGAAGAACAAAAAATTGGCGAATGGTACTGTTTGGATGCTTTGCATTTATGTTTCTTATACTATATAGAAGCAATATATACAAAGATTTCAACCGTCTACCTGTTCCATTCAATGTTCTACTTGTCGAAAGTTACAAATAATTTCCGATAAAGGATTAACAATGGGGCTCATTGTTCACTTAAACTTGAAGAACAAAAAATTGGCGAATGGTACTGTTTGGATGCTTTGAATATATGTTTCTTAGACTATATGGATGCAATGTATACAAAGACTTCAACCGTCTACCTGATCCATTCATTGTTCTACTTGTCGAAATTTACAAATAATTTCCTTTAAAGGATTAACAATGGGGCTCGTAGTTCACTTAAACTTGAAGAACAAAAAATTGGCGAATGGTACTGTTTGGATGCTTTGAATATATGTTTCTTAGACTATATGGAAGCAATGTATACAAAGACTTCAACCGTCTACCTGATCCATTCATTGTTCTACTTGTCGAAATTTACAAATAATTTCCTTTAAAAGATTAACAATGGGGCTCGTAGTTCACTTAAACTTGAAGAACAAAAAATTGGCGAATGGTACTGTTTGGATGCTTTGCATTTATGTTTCTTATACTATATAGAAGCAATATATACAAAGATTTCAACCGTCTACCTGTTCCATTCAATGTTCTACTTGTCGAAAGTTACAAATAATTTCCGATAAAGGATTAACAATGGGGCTCATTGTTCACTTAAACTTGAAGAACAAAAAATTGGCGAATGGTACTGTTTGGATGCTTTGAATATATGTTTCTTAGACTATATGGATGCAATGTATACAAAGACTTCAACCGTCTACCTGATCCATTCATTGTTCTACTTGTCGAAATTTACAAATAATTTCCTTTAAAGGATTAACAATGGGGCTCGTAGTTCACTTAAACTTGAAGAACAAAAAATTGGCGAATGGTACTGTTTGGATGCTTTGCATATATGTTTCTTAGACTATATGGAAGCAATATATACAAAGATTTCAACCGTCTACCAGTTCCATTCATTGTTCTACTTGTCGAAAGTTACAAATAATTTCCGATAACGGATTAACCATTGGGGCTCATTGTTCACTTAAACTTGAAGAACAAAAAATTGGCGAATTGTACTGTTTGGATGCTTTGCATATATGTTCCTTATACTATATAGAAGCAATATATACAAAGATTTCAACCGTCTACCTGTTCCGTTCAATGTTCTACTTGTCGAAATTTACAAATAATTTCCTTTAAAGGATTAACAATGGGGCTCGTAGTTCACTTAAACTTGAAGAACAAAAAATTGGCGAATGGTACTGTTTGGATGCTTTGCATATATGTTTCTTAGACTATATAGAAGCAATATTTACATTGATTTCAACCGTCTACCTGTTCCACTCATTGTTCTACTTGTCGCAAGTTACAAATAATTTCCGTTAAAGTATTAACAATGGGGCTCGTAGTTCACTTAAACTTGCAGATGAAATAATTGGCGAATTGTACTGTTTGGATGCTTTGCATATATGTTTCTTAGACTATATAGAAGCAATATATACAAAGATTTCAACCGTCTACCAGTTCCATTCAATGTTCTACTTGTCGAAAGTTACAAATAATTTCCGATAACGGATTAACCATTGGGGCTCATTGTCCACTTAAACTTGAAGAACAAAAAATTGGCGAATTGTACTGTTTGGATGCTTTGCATATATGTTTCTTATACTATATAGAAGCAATATATACAAAGATTTCAACCGTCTACCTGTTCCGTTCAATGTTCTACTTGTCGAAATTTACAAATAATTTCCTTTAAAGGATTAACAATGGGGCTCGTAGTTCACTTAAACTTGAAGAACAAAAAATTGGCGAATGGTACTGTTTGGATACTTTGCATATATGTTTCTTAGATTATATAGAAGCAATATATACAAAGATTTCAACCGTCTACCTGTTCCATTCATTGTTCTACTTGTCGAAATTTACAAATAATTTCCTTTAAAGGATTAACAATGGGGCTCGTTGTTCACTTAAAGTTGAAGATCAAAAAATTGGCGATTGTTACTGTTTAGATGCTTTGCATATATGTTTCTTAGATTATATAGAAGCAATATATACAAAGATTTCAACCTTCTACCTATTCCATTCATTGTTCTGCTTGTCGAAGGTTACAAATAATTTCCGATAACGGATTAACCATTGGGGCTCATTGTTCACTTAAACTTGAAGAACAAAAAATTGGCGAATTGTACTGTTTGGATGATTTGCATATATGGTTCTTATACTATATAGAAGCAATATATACAAAGATTTCAACCGTCTACCTGTTCCATTCAATGTTCTACTTGTCGAAGGTTACAAATAATTTCCGATAACGGATTAACAATGGGACTCGTAGTTCACTTAAACTTGAAGAACGAAAAATTGGCGAATTGTACTGTTTGGATGCTTTGCATATATGTTTCGTAGGCTATATAGAAGCAATATATACAAAGATTTCACCCGTCTACATGATCCATTCATTGTTCTACTTGTCGAAATTTACAAATAATTTCCTTTAAAGGATTAACAATGGGGCTCGTAGTTCACTTAAACTTGAAGAACAAAAAATTGGCGCATTGTACTGTTTGGATGCTTTGCATAGATGTTTCTTAGACTATATAGAAGCAATATATACAAAGATTTCAACCGTCTACCTGTTCCATTCATTGTTCTACTTGTCGAAAATTACAAATAATTTCCGATAAAGGATTAACCATTGGGGTTCATTGTTCACTTAAACTTGAAGACCAAAAAATTGGCGAATGGTACTGTTTGGATGCTTTGCGTACATGTTTCTTAGACTATATGGAAGCAATATATACAAAGATTTCAACCGTCTACGTGTTCCAATCATTGTTCTACTTGTCGAAATTTACACATAATTTCCGATAAAGGATTAACAATGGGGCTCATTGTTCACTTAAACTTGAAGGACAATAAATTGGCGAATGGTACTGTTTGGATGCTTTGCGTACATGTTTCTTAGACTATATGGAAGCAATATATACAAGGATTTCAACCGTCTACCTGTTCCATTCATTGTTCTACTTGTCGAAAGTTACAAATAATTTCCGATAAAGGATTAAAAATGGGGCTCATTGTTCACTTAAACTTGAAGAACAAAAAATTGGCGAATGGTACTGTTTGGATGCTTTGCATATATGTTTCTTAGACTATATAGAAGCAATATATACATTGATTTCAACCGTCTACCTGTTCCACTCATTGTTCTACTTGTCGCAAGTTACAAATAATTTCCGTTAAACTGTTAACAATGGGGCTCGTAGTTCACTTAAACTTGAAGATGAAATAATTGGCGAATTGTACTGTTTGGATGCTTTGCATATATGTTTCTTAGATTATATAGAAGCAATATATACAAAGATTTCAACCGTCTACCTGTTCCATTCATTGTTCTACTTGTCGAAAGCTACAAATAATTTCCGATAACGGATTAACCATTGGGGCTCATTGTTCACTTAAACTTGAAGAACAAAAAATTGGAGAATTGTACTGTTTGGATGCTTTGCATAGATGTTTCTTAGACTATTTAGAAGCAATATATAGAAAGATTTCACCCGTCTACCTGTACTATTCATTGTTCTACTTGTAGAAAGTTACAAATAATTTCTATTCCATGATTATCAATGGGGCTCGCTGTTCACTTAAACTTGAAGATCAAAAAATTGGCGATTGTTACTGTTTAGATGCTTTGCATATATGTTTCTTAGATTATATAGAAGCAATATATACAAAGATTTCAACCGTCTACCAGTTCCATTCATTGCTCTACTTGTCGAAAATTACAAATAATTTCCGATAAAGGATTAACCATTGGGGCTCATTGTTCACTTAAACTTGAAGAACAAAAAATTGGCGCATGGTACTGTTTGGATGCTTTGCGTACATGTTTCTTAGACTATATGGAAGCAATATATACAAAGATTTCAACCGTCTACGTGTTCCAATCATTGTTCTACTTGTCGAAATTTACAAATAATATCCTTTAAAGGATTAACAATGGGGCTCGTCGTTCACTTAAACTTGAAGAACAAAAAATTGGCGAATGGTACTGTTTGGATGCTTTGCATATATGTTTCTTAGACTATATAGAAGCAATATATACGTTGATTTCAACCGGCTACCTGTTCCATTCATTGTTCTACTTGTCGCAAGTTACAAATAATTTCCGTTAAAGTATTAACAATGGGGCTCGTAGTTCACTTAAACATGAAGATGAAATAATTGGCGAATGGTACTGTTTGGATGCTTTGCATATATGTTTCTTAGACTATATAGAAGCAATATATACATTGATTTCAACCGTCTACCTGTTCCATTCATTGTTCTACTTGTCGAAATTTACAAATAATTTCCTTTAAAGGATTAACAATGGGGCTCGTACTTCACTTAAACTTGAAGAACAAAAAATTGGCGAATGGTACTGTTTGGATGCTTTGCGTATATGTTTCTTACACTATATAGACGCAATATATACAAAGATTTCAACCGTCTACCTGTTCCAGTCATTGTTCTACTTGTCGGAAGTTACAAATAATTACGGATAAAGGATTAACCATTGGGGCTCATTGTTCACTTAAACTTGAAGACCAAAAAAT
Organism: Cerceris ruficornis; assembly: GCA_963989415.1. Classification (NCBI taxonomy): domain Eukaryota; kingdom Metazoa; phylum Arthropoda; class Insecta; order Hymenoptera; family Crabronidae; genus Cerceris; species Cerceris ruficornis. The sequence continues at coordinate 1,499,059 of CAXDIW010000109.1, forward strand.
TGGCGAATGGTACTGTTTGGATGCTTTGCGTACATGTTTCTTAGACTATATGGAAGCAATATATACAAAGATTTCAACCGTCTACGTGTTCCAATCATTGTTCTACTTGTCGAAATTTACACATAATTTCCGATAAAGGATTAACAATGGGGCTCGTAGTTCACTTAAACTTGAAGAACAAAAAATTGGCGAATGGTACTGTTTGGATGCTTTGCATATATGTTTCTTAGACTATATAGAAGCAATATATACAAAGATTTCAACCGTCTACCTGTTTCATTCATGGTTCTACTTGTCGAAAATTACAAATAATTTCCGATAAAGGATTAACCATTGGGGCTCATTGTTCATTTGAACTTGAAGAACAAAAAATTGGCGCATGGTACTGTTTGGATGCTTTGCGTACATGTTTCTTAGACTATATGGAAGCAATATATACAAAGATTTCAACCGTCTACGTGTTCCAATCATTGTTCTACTTGTCGAAATTTACAAATAATATCCTTTAAAGGATTAACAATGGGGCTCGTCGTTCATTTAAACTTGAAGAACAAAAAATTGGCGAATGGTACTGTTTGGATGATTGGCATATATGTTTCTTAGATTATATTGAAGCAATATATACAAATATTTCAACCGTCTACCTGTTCCATTCATTGTTCTACTTGTCGAAAGTTACAAATAATTTCCGTTAAGGGCTTAACAATGGGGCTCATTGTTCACTTAAACTTGAAGAACAAAAAATTGGCGAATGGTACTGTTTGGATGCTTTGCATATATGTTTCTTAGACTATATAGAAGCAATATATACATTGATTTCAACCGTCTACCTGTTCCACTCATTGTTCTACTTGTCGCAAGTTACAAATAATTTCCGTTAAACTGTTAACAATGGGGCTCGTAGTTCACTTAAACTTGAAGAACAAAAAATTGGCGTATTGTACTGTTTGGATGCTTTGCATATATGTTTCTTAGGCTATATAGAAGCAATATATACAATGATTTCAACCGTCTACCTGATCCATTCATTGTTCTACTTGTCGAAATTTACAAATAATTTCCTTTAAAGGATTAACAATGGGGCTCGTAGTTCACTTAAACTTAAAGAACAAAAAATTGGCGAATTGTACTGTTTGGATGCTTTGCATATGTGTTTCTTAGACTATTTAGAAGAAATATATAGAAAGATTTCACCCGTCTACCTGTACTATTCATTGTTCTTCTTGTAGAAAGTTACAAATAATTTCCGTTTCATGATTATCAATGGGGCTCGTTCTTCACTTAAACTTGAAGAACAAAAAATTGGCGAATGGTACTGTTTGGATGCTTTGCATATATGTTTCTTAGATTATATAGAAGCAATATATACAAAGATTTCAAACGTCTACCTGTTCCATTCATTGTTCTACTTGTCGAAAGTTACAAATAATTTCCGATAAAGGATTAACCATTGGGGCTCATTGTTCACTTAAACTTGAAGAACACAAAATTGGCGAATGGTACTGTTTGGATGCTTTGCGTACATGTTTCTTAGACTATATGGAAGCAATATATACAAAGATATCAACCGTCTACGTGTTCCAATCATTGTTCTACTTGTCGAAATTTACAAATAATCTCCTTTAAAGGATTAACAATGGGTCTCGTAGTTCACTTAAACTTGAAGAACAAAAAATTGGCGAATTGTACTGTTTGGATGCTTTGCATATATGTTTCTTAGACTATTTAGAAGCAATATATAGAAATATTTCACCCGTCTACCTGTACTACTCATTGTTCTACTTGTAGAAAGTTACAAATAATTTCCATTTCATGATTATCAATGGGGCTCGCTGTTCACTTAAACTTGAAGATCAAAAAATTGGCGATTGTTACTGTTTAGATGCTTTGCATATATGTTTCTTAGACTATTTAGAAGCAATATATAGAAAGATTCCACCCGTCTACCTGTACTATTCATTGTTCTACTTGTAGATAGTTAGAAATAATTTCCATTTCATGATTATCATTGGGGCTCGCTGTTCACTTAAACTTGAAGATCAAAAAATTGGCGATTGTTACTGTTTAGATGCTTTGCATATATGTTTCTTAGATTATATAGAAGAAATATATACAAAGATTTCAACCGTCTACCTGTTCCATTCATTGTTCTGCTTGTCGAAGGTTACAAATAATTTCCGATAACGGATTAACCATTGGGGCTCATTGTTCACTTAAACTTGAAGAACAAAAAATTGGCGAATTGTACTGTTTGGATGCTTTGCATATATGTTTCTTATACTATATAGAAGCAATATATACAAAGATTTCAACCGTCTACCTGTTCCATTCAATGTTCTACTTGTCGAAGGTTACAAATAATTTCCGATAACGGATTAACAATGGGACTCGTAGTTCACTTAAACTTGAAGAACGAAAAATTGGCGAATTGTACTGTTTGGATGCTTTGCATATATGTTTCGTAGGCTATATAGAAGCAATATATACAAAGATTTCACCCGTCTACATGATCCATTCATTGTTCTACTTGTCGAAATTTACAAATAATTTCCTTTAAAGGATTAACAATGGGGCTCGTAGTTCACTTAAACTTGAAGAACAAAAAATTGGCGAATTGTACTGTTTGGATGCTTTGCATATATGTTTCTTAGATTATATAGAAGCAATATATACAAAGATTTCAACCGTCTACCTGTTCCATTCAATGTTCTACTTGTCGAAGGTTACAAATAATTTCCGATAAAGGATTAACCATTGGGGCTCATTGTTCACTTAAACTTGAAGACCAAAAAATTGGCGAATGGTACTGTTTGGATGCTTTGCATATATGTTTCTTAGTTTATATAGAAGCAATATATACAAAGATTTCAACCGTCTACCTGTTCCATTCATTGTTCTACTTGTCGAAAGCTACAAATAATTTCCGATAACGGATTAACCATTGGGGCTCATTGTTCACTTAAACTTGAAGAACAAAAAATTGGAGAATTGTACTGTTTGGATGCTTTGCATAGATGTTTCTTAGACTATTTAGAAGCAATATATAGAAAGATTTCACCCGTCTACCTGTACTATTCATTGTTCTACTTGTAGAAAGTTACAAATAATTTCTATTCCATGATTATCAATGGGGCTCGCTGTTCACTTAAACTTGAAGATCAAAAAATTGGCGATTGTTACTGTTTAGATGCTTTGCATATATGTTTCTTAGATTATATAGAAGCAATATATACAAAGATTTCAACCGTCTACCAGTTCCATTCATTGCTCTACTTGTCGAAAATTACAAATAATTTCCGATAAAGGATTAACCATTGGGGCTCATTGTTCACTTAAACTTGAAGAACAAAAAATTGGCGCATGGTACTGTTTGGATGCTTTGCGTACATGTTTCTTAGACTATATGGAAGCAATATATACAAAGATTTCAACCGTCTACGTGTTCCAATCATTGTTCTACTTGTCGAAATTTACAAATAATATCCTTTAAAGGATTAACAATGGGGCTCCTCGTTCACTTAAACTTGACGAACAAAAAATTGGCGAATGGTACTGTTTGGTTGCTTTGCATATATGTTTCTTAGACTATATAGAAGCAATATATACGTTGATTTCAACCGGCTACCTGTTCCATTCATTGTTCTACTTGTCGCAAGTTACAAATAATTTCCGTTAAAGTATTAACAATGGGGCTCGTAGTTCACTTAAAATTGAAGATCAAATAATTGGCGAATTGTACTGTTTGGACGCTTTGCATATATGTTTCTTAGACTATATAGAAGCAATATATATAAAGATTTCAACCGTCTACCTGTTCCATTCATTGTTCGACTTGTCGAAAATTACAAATAATTTCCAATAAAGGATTAACCATTGGGGCTCTTTGTTCACTTAAACTTGAACACCAAAAAATTGGCGAATGGTACTGTTTAGATGCTTAGCGTACATGTTTCTTAGACTATATGGAAGCAATATATACAAAGATTTCAACCGTCTACGTGTTCCAATCATTGTTCTACTTGTCGAAATTTACACATAATTTCCGATAAAGGATTAACAATGGGGCTCATTGTTCACTTAAACTTGAAGGACAAAAAATTGGCGAATGGTACTGTTTGGATGCTTTGCGTACATGTTTCTTAGACTATATGGAAGCAATATATACAAGGATTTCAACCGTCTACCTGTTCCATTCATTGGTCTACTTGTCGAAAGTTACAAATAATTTCCGATAAAGGATTAACAATGGGGCTCATTGTTCACTTAAACTTGAAGAACAAAAAATTGGCGAATGGTACTGTTTGGATGCTTTGCATAGATGTTTCTTATATTATATGGAAGCAATATATACAAAGATTTCAACCGTCTACGTGTTCCAATCATTGTTCTACTTGTCGAAATTTACACATAATTTCCGATAAAGGATTAACAATGGGGCTCATTGTTCACTTAAACTTGAAGGACAAAAAATTGGCGAATGGTACTGTTTGGATGCTTTGCGTACATGTTTCTTAGACTATTTAGAAGCAATATATAGAAAGATTTCAACCGTCTACCTGTTCCATTCATTGTTCTACTTGTCGAAAGCTACAAATAATTTCCGATAACGGATTAACCATTGGGGCTCATTGTTCACTTAAACTTGAAGAACAAAAAATTGGAGAATTGTACTGTTTGGATGCTTTGCATAGATGTTTCTTAGACTATTTAGAAGCAATATATAGAAAGATTTCACCCGTCTACCTGTACTATTCATTGTTCTACTTGTAGAAAGTTACAAATAATTTCTATTCCATGATTATCAATGGGGCTCGCTGTTCACTTAAACTTGAAGATCAAAAAATTGGCGATTGTTACTGTTTAGATGCTTTGCATATATGTTTCTTAGATTATATAGAAGCAATATATACAAAGATTTCAACCGTCTACCAGTTCCATTCATTGCTCTACTTGTCGAAAATTACAAATAATTTCCGATAAAGGATTAACCATTGGGGCTCATTGTTCACTTAAACTTGAAGAACAAAAAATTGGCGCATGGTACTGTTTGGATGCTTTGCGTACATGTTTCTTAGACTATATGGAAGCAATATATACAAAGATTGCAACCGTCTACGTGTTCCAATCATTGTTCTACTTGTCGAAATTTACAAATAATATCCTTTAAAGGATTAACAATGGGGCTCGTCGTTCACTTAAACTTGAAGAACAAAAAATTGGCGAATGGTACTGTTTGGATGCTTTGCATATATGTTTCTTAGACTATATAGAAGCAATATATACGTTGATTTCAACCGGCTACCTGTTCCATTCATTGTTCTACTTGTCGCAAGTTACAAATAATTTCCGTTAAAGTATTAACAATGGGGCTCGTAGTTCACTTAAACATGAAGATGAAATAATTGGCGAATGGTACTGTTTGGATGCTTTGCATATATGTTTCTTAGACTATATAGAAGCAATATATACATTGATTTCAACCGTCTACCTGTTCCATTCATTGTTCTACTTGTCGAAATTTACAAATAATTTCCTTTAAAGGATTAACAATGGGGCTCGTAGTTCACTTAAACTTGAAGAACAAAAAATTGGCGAATGGTACTGTTTGGATGCTTTGCGTATATGTTTCTTACACTATATAGACGCAATATATACAAAGATTTCAACCGTCTACCTGTTCCAGTCATTGTTCTACTTGTCGGAAGTTACAAATAATTACGGATAAAGGATTAACCATTGGGGCTCATTGTTCACTTAAACTTGAAGACCAAAAAATTGGCGAATGCTACTGTTTGGATGCTTTGCGTACATGTTTCTTAGACTATATGGAAGCAATATATACAAAGATTTCAACCGTCTACGTGTTCCAATCATTGTTCTACTTGTCGAAATTTACACATAATTTCCGATAAAGGATTAACAATGGGGCTCGTAGTTCACTTAAACTTGAAGAACAAAAAATTGGCGAATGGTACTGTTTGGATGCTTTGCATATATGTTTCTTAGACTATATAGAAGCAATATATACAAAGATTTCAACCGTCTACCTGTTTCATTCATGGTTCTACTTGTCGAAAATTACAAATAATTTCCGATAAAGGATTAACCATTGGGGCTCATTGTTCATTTGAACTTGAAGAACAAAAAATTGGCGCATGGTACTGTTTGGATGCTTTGCGTACATGTTTCTTAGACTATATGGAAGCAATATATACAAAGATTTCAACCGTCTACGTGTTCCAATCATTGTTCTACTTGTCGAAATTTACAAATAATATCCTTTAAAGGATTAACAATGGGGCTCGTCGTTCATTTAAACTTGAAGAACAAAAAATTGGCGAATGGTACTGTTTGGATGATTGGCATATATGTTTCTTAGATTATATTGAAGCAATATATATAAATATTTCAACCGTCTACCTGTTCCATTCATTGTTCTACTTGTCGAAAGTTACAAATAATTTCCGTTAAGGGCTTAACAATGGGGCTCATTGTTCACTTAAACTTGAAGAACAAAAAATTGGCGAATGGTACTGTTTGGATGCTTTGCATATATGTTTCTTAGACTATATAGAAGCAATATATACATTGATTTCAACCGTCTACCTGTTCCACTCATTGTTCTACTTGTCGCAAGTTACAAATAATTTCCGTTAAACTGTTAACAATGGGGCTCGTAGTTCACTTAAACTTGAAGATGAAATAATTGGCGAATTGTACTGTTTGGATGCTTTGCATATATGTTTCTTAGATTATATAGAAGCAATATATACAAAGATTTCAACCGTCTACCTGTTCCATTCATTGTTCTACTTGTCCAAAGCTACAAATAATTTCCGATAACGGATTAACCATTGGGGCTCATTGTTCACTTAAACTTGAAGAACAAAAAATTGGAGAATTGTACTGTTTGGATGCTTTGCATAGATGTTTCTTAGACTATTTAGAAGCAATATATAGAAAGATTTCACCCGTCTAACTGTACTATTCATTGTTCTACTTGTAGAAAGTTACAAATAATTTCTATTCCATGATTATCAATGGGGCTCGCTGTTCACTTAAACTTGAAGATCAAAAAATTGGCGATTGTTACTCTTTAGATGCTTTGCATATATGTTTCTTAGATTATATAGAAGCAATATATACAAAGATTTCAACCGTCTACCAGTTCCATTCATTGCTCTACTTGTCGAAAATTACAAATAATTTCCGATAAAGGATTAACCATTGGGGCTCATTGTTCACTTAAACTTGAAGAACAAAAAATTGGCGCATGGTACTGTTTGGATGCTTTGCGTACATGTTTCTTAGACTATATGGAAGCAATATATACAAAGATTTCAACCGTCTACGTGTTCCAATCATTGTTCTACTTGTCGAAATTTACAAATAATATCCTTTAAAGGATTAACAATGGGGCTCGTCGTTCACTTAAACTTGAAGAACAAAAAATTGGCGAATGGTACTGTTTGGATGCTTTGCATATATGTTTCTTAGACTATATAGAAGCAATATATACGTTGATTTCAACCGGCTACCTGTTCCATTCATTGTTCTACTTGTCGCAAGTTACAAATAATTTCCGTTAAAGTATTAACAATGGGGCTCGTAGTTCACTTAAACATGAAGATGAAATAATTGGCGAATGGTACTGTTTGGATGCTTTGCATATATGTTTCTTAGACTATATAGAAGCAATATATACATTGATTTCAACCGTCTACCTGTTCCATTCATTGTTCTACTTGTCGAAATTTACAAATAATTTCCTTTAAAGGATTAAGAATGGGGCTCGTAGTTCACTTAAACTTGAAGAACAAAAAATTGGCGAATGGTACTGTTTGGATGCTTTGCGTATATGTTTCTTAGACTATATAGACGCAATATATACAAAGATTTCAACCGTCTACCTGTTCCATTCATTGTTCTACTTGTCGGAAGTTACAAATAATTACGGATAAAGGATTAACCATTGGGGCTCATTGTTCACTTAAACTTGAAGACCAAAAAATTGGCGAATGGTACTGTTTGGATGCTTTGCGTACATGTTTCTTAGACTATATGGAAGCAATATATACAAAGATTTCAACCGTCTACGTGTTCCAATCATTGTTCTACTTGTCGAAATTTACACATAATTTCCGATAAAGGATAAACAATGGGGCTCGTAGTTCACTTAAACTTGAAGAACAAAAAATTGGCGAATGGTACTGTTTGGATGCTTTGCATATATGTTTCTTAGACTATATAGAAGCAATATATACAAAGATTTCAACCGTCTACCTGTTCCATTCATTGTTCTACTTGTCGAAAATTACAAATAATTTCCGATAAAGGATTAACCATTGGGGCTCATTGTTCATTTAAACTTGAAGAACAAAAAATTGGCGCATGGTACTGTTTGGATGCTTTGCGTACATGTTTCTTAGACTATATGGAAGCAATATATACAAAGATTTCAACCGTCTACGTGTTCCAATCATTGTTCTACTTGTCGAAATTTACAAATAATATCCTTTAAAGGATTAACAATGGGGCTCGTCGTTCACTTAAACTTGAAGAACAAAAAATTGGCGAATGGTACTGTTTGGATGCTTTGCATATATGTTTCTTAGACTATATAGAAGCAATATATACGTTGATTTCAACCGGCTACCTGTTCCATTCATTGTTCTACTTGTCGCAAGTTACAAATAATTTCCGTTAAAGTATTAACAATGGGGCTCGTAGTTCACTTAAACATGAAGATGAAATAATTGGCGAATGGTACTGTTTGGATGCTTTGCATATATGTTTCTTAGACTATATAGAAGCAATATATACATTGATTTCAACCGTCTACCTGTTCCATTCATTGTTCTACTTGTCGAAATTTACAAATAATTTCCTTTAAAGGATTAACAATGGGGCTCGTAGTTCACTTAAACTTGAAGAACAAAAAATTGGCGAATGGTACTGTTTGGATGCTTTGCGTATATGTTTCTTAGACTATATAGACGCAATATATACAAAGATTTCAACCGTCTACCTGTTCCATTCATTGTTCTACTTGTCGGAAGTTACAAATAATTACGGATAAAGGATTAACCATTGGGGCTCATTGTTCACTTAAACTTGAAGACCAAAAAATTGGCGAATGGTACTGTTTGGATGCTTTGCGTACATGTTTCTTAGACTATATGGAAGCAATATATACAAAGATTTCAACCGTCTACGTGTTCCAATCATTGTTCTACTTGTCGAAATTTACACATAATTTCCGATAAAGGATAAACAATGGGGCTCGTAGTTCACTTAAACTTGAAGAACAAAAAATTGGCGAATGGTACTGTTTGGATGCTTTGCATATATGTTTCTTAGACTATATAGAAGCAATATATACAAAGATTTCAACCGTCTACCTGTTCCATTCATTGTTCTACTTGTCGAAAATTACAAATAATTTCCGATAAAGGATTAACCATTGGGGCTCATTGTTCATTTAAACTTGAAGAACAAAAAATTGGCGCATGGTACTGTTTGGATGCTTTGCGTACATGTTTCTTAGACTATATGGAAGCAATATATACAAAGATTTCAACCGTCTACGTGTTCCAATCATTGTTCTACTTGTCGAAATTTACAAATAATATCCTTTAAAGGATTAACAATGGGGCTCGTCGTTCATTTAAACTTGAAGAACAAAAAATTGGCGAATGGTACTGTTTGGATGATTTGCATATATGTTTCTTAGATTATATTGAAGCAATATATACAAAGATTTCAACCGTCTACCTGTTCCATTCATTGTTCTACTTGTCGAAAGTTACAAATAATTTCCGTTAAGGGCTTAACAATGGGGATCGTAGTTTACTTAAACTTGAAGAACAAAAAATTGGCGTATGGTACTGTTTGGATGCTTTGCGTACATGTTTCTTAGACTATATGGAAGCAATATATACAAAGATTTCTACCGTCTACGTGTTCCAATCATTGTTCTACTCGTAGAAAGTTACAATTAATTTCCGTTAAAGGATTAACAATGGGGCTCGTAGTTCACTTAAACTTGCAGATGAAATAATTGGCGAATTGTACTGTTTGGATGCTTTGCATATATGTTTCTTAGACTATATAGAAGCAATATATACAAAGATTTCAACCGTCTACCAGTTCCATTCATTGTTCTACTTGTCGAAAGTTACAAATAATTTCCGATAACGGATTAACCATTGGGGCTCATTGTTCACTTAAACTTGAAGAACAAAAAATTGGCGAATTGTACTGTTTGGATGCTTTGCATATATGTTTCTTATACTATATAGAAGCAATATATACAAAGATTTCAACCGTCTACCTGTTCCGTTCAATGTTCTACTTGTCGAAATTTACAAATAATTTCCTTTAAAGGATTAACAATGGGGCTCGTAGTTCACTTAAACTTGAAGAACAAAAAATTGGCGAATGGTACTGTTTGGATGCTTTGCATATATGTTTCTTAGACTATATAGAAGCAATATTTACATTGATTTCAACCGTCTACCTGTTCCACTCATTGTTCTACTTGTCGCAAGTTACAAATAATTTCCGTTAAAGTATTAACAATGGGGCTCGTAGTTCACTTAAACTTGCAGATGAAATAATTGGCGAATTGTACTGTTTGGATGCTTTGCATATATGTTTCTTAGACTATATAGAAGCAACATATACAAAGATTTCAACCGTCTACCAGTTCCATTCATTGTTCTACTTGTCGAAAGTTACAAATAATTTCCGATAACGGGTTAACCATTGGGGCTCATTGTTCACTTAAACTTGAAAAACAAAAAATTTGCGAATTGTACTGTTTGGATGCTTTGCATATATGTTTCTTATACTATATAGAAGCAATATATACAAAGATTTCAACCGTTTACCTGTTCCGTTCAATGTTCTACTTGTCGAAATTTACAAATAATTTCCTTTAAAGGATTAACAATGGGGCTCGTAGTTCACTTAAACTTGAAGAACAAAAAATTGGCGAATGGTACTGTTTGGATACTTTGCATATATGTTTCTTAGATTATATAGAAGCAATATATACAAAGATTTCAACCGTCTACCTGTTCCATTCATTGTTCTACTTGTCGAAATTTACAAATAATTTCCTTTAAAGGATTAACAATGGGGCTCGTTGTTCACTTAAAGTTGAAGATCAAAAAATTGGCGATTGTTACTGTTTAGATGCTTTGCATATATGTTTCTTAGATTATATAGAAGCAATATATACAAAGATTTCAACCGTCTACCTATTCCATTCATTGTTCTACTTGTCGAAAATTACAAATAATTTCCGATAAAGGATTAACCATTGGGGCTCATTGTTCACTTAAACTTGAAGAACAAAAAATTGGCGAATGGTACTGTTTGGATGCTTTGCGTACATGTTTCTTAGACTATATGGAAGCAGTATATACAAAGATTTCAACCGTCTACGTGTTCGAATCATTGTTCAACTTGTAGAAAGTTACAATTAATTTCCGTTAAAGGATTAACAATGGGGCTCGTAGTTCACTTAAACTTGAAGAACAAAAAATTGGCGTATTGTACTGTTTGGATGCTTTGCATATATGTTTCTTAGGCTATATAGAAGCAATATATACAATGATTTCAACCGTCTACCTGATCCATTCATTGTTCTACTTGTCGAAATTTACAAATAATTTCCTTTAAAGGATTAACAATGGGGCTCGTAGTTCACTTAAACTTAAAGAACAAAAAATTGGCGAATTGTACTGTTTGGATGCTTTGCATATGTGTTTCTTAGACTATTTAGAAGAAATATATAGAAAGATTTCAACCGTCTACCTGTACTATTCATTGTTCTTCTTGTAGAAAGTTACAAATAATTTCCGTTTCATGATTATCAATGGGGCTCGTTCTTCACTTAAACTTGAAGAACAAAAAATTGGCGAATGGTACTGTTTGGATGCTTTGCATATATGTTTCTTAGATTATATAGAAGCAATATATACAAAGATTTCAAACGTCTACCTGTTCCATTCATTGTTCTACTTGTCGAAAGTTACAAATAATTTCCGATAAAGGATTAACCATTGGGGCTCATTGTTCACTTAAACTTGAAGACCAAAAAATTGGCGAATGGTACTGTTTGGATGCTTTGCGTACATGTTTCTTAGACTATATGGAAGCAATATATACAAGGATTTCAACCGTCTACCTGTTCCATTCATTGTTCTACTTGACGAAAGTTACAAATAATTTCCGATAAAGGATTAAAAATGGGGCTCATTGTTCACTTAAACTTGAAGAACAAAAAATTGGCGAATGGTACTGTTTGGATGCTTTGCATATATGTTTCTTAGACTATATAGAAGCAATATATACATTGATTTCAACCGTCTACCTGTTCCACTCATTGTTCTACTTGTCGCAAGTTACAAATAATTTCCGTTAAACTGTTATCAATGGAGCTCGCTGTTCACTTAAACTTGAAGATCAAAAAATTGGCGATTGTTACTGTTTAGATGCTTTGCATATATGTTTCTTAGATTATATAGAAGCAATATATACAAAGATTTCAACCGTCTACCTGTTCCATTCAGTGTTCTACTTGTCGAAAGTTACAAATAATTTCCAATAACGGATTAACCATTGGGGCTCATTGTTCACTTAAACTTGAAGAACAAAAAATTGGCGAATTGTACTGTTTGGATGCTTTGCATAGATGTTTCTTAGACTATTTAGAAGCAATATATAGAAAGATTTCACCCGTCTACCTGTACTATTCATTGTTCTACTTGTAGAATGTTACAAATAATTTCCTTTAAAGGATTAACAATGGGGCTCATTGTTCACTTAAACTTGAAGAACAAAAAATTGGCGAATTGTACTGTTTGGATGCTTTGCATAAATGTTTCTTAGACTATATAGAAACAATATATACAATGATTTCAACAGTCTACCAGTTCCATTCATTGTTCTACTTGTCGAAAGTTACAAATAATTTCCTTTAAAGGATTAACAATGGGGCTCATTGTTCACTTAAACTTGAAGAACAAAAAATTGGCGAATTGTACTGTTTGGATGCTTTGCATATATGTTTCTTATACTATATAGAAGCAATATATACAAAGATTTCAACATTCTACCTGTTCCATTCATTGTTCTACTTGTCGAAATTTACAAATAATTTCCATTAAAGGATTAACAATGGGGCTCGTAGTTCACTTAAACTTGAAGAACAAAAAATTGGCGAATGGTACTGTTTGGATGCTTTGCATATATGTTTCTTATACTATATAGAAGCAATATATACAATGATTCCAACAGTCTACCTGTTCCATTCATTGTTCTACTTGTCGAAAGTTACAAATAATTTCCTTTAAAGGATTAACAATGGAGCTCGCAGTTCACTTAAACTTGAAGAACAAAAAATTGGCGAATGGTACTGTTCGGATGCTTTGCATATATGTTTCTTATACTATATAGAAGCAATATATACAAAGATTTCAACCGTCTACCTGTTCCATTCAATGTTCTACTTGTCGAAAGTTACAAATAATTTCCGATAAAGGATTAACAATGGGGCTCATTGTTCACTTAAACTTGAAGAACAAAAAATTGGCGAATGGTACTGTTTGGATGATTTGCATATATGTTTCTTAGATTATATAGAAGCAATATATACAAAGATTTCAACCGTCTACGTGTTCCAATCATTGTTCTACTTGTCGAAATTTACACATAATTTCCTTTAAAGGATTAACAATGGGGCTCGTTGTTAACTTAAACTTGAAGAACAATAAATTGGCGAATTGTACTGTTTGGATGCTTTGCATATATGTTTCTTAGACTATATAGAAGCAATATATACAAAGATTTCAACCGTCTACCTGTTCCATTCATTGTTCTACTTGTCGAAAGTTACAAATAATTTCCGATAAAGGATTAACCATTGGGGCTCATTGTTCACTTAAACTTGAAGAACAAAAAATTGGAGAATGGTACTGTTTGGATGCTTTGCATATATGTTTCTTAGACTATATGGAAGCAATATATACAAGGATTTCAACCGTCTACGTGTTCCAATCATTGTTCTACTTGTAGAAAGTTATAATTAATTTCCGTTAAAGGATTAACAATGGGGCTCGTAGTTCACTTAAACTTGAAGAACAAAAAATTGGCGAATTGTACTGTTTGGATGCTTTGCATATATGTTTCGTAGACTATATAGAAGCAATATATACAATGATGTCAACCGTCTACATGATCCATTCATTGTTCTACTTGTCGAAAAATACAAATAATTTCCTTTAAAGGATTAACAATGGGGCTCGTAGTTCACTTAAACTTGAAGAACAAAAAATTGGCGAATTGTACTGTTTGGATGCTTTGCATAGATGTGTTCTTAGACTATTTAGAAGCAATATATAGAAAGATTTCACCCGTCTACCTGTACTATTCATTGTTCTACTTGTAGAAAGTTACAAATAATTTCTATTCCATGATTATCAATGGGGCTCGCTGTTCACTTAAACTTGAAGATCAAAAAATTGGCGATTGTTACTGTTTAGATGCTTTGCATATATGTTTCTTAGATTATATAGAAGCAATATATACAAAGATTTCAACCGTCTACCAGTTCCATTCATTGCTCTACTTGTCGAAAATTACAAATAATTTCCGATAAAGGATTAACCATTGGGGCTCATTGATCATTTAAACTTGAAGAACAAAAAATTGGCGCATGGTACTGTTTGGATGCTTTGCGTACATGTTTCTTAGACTATATGGAAGCAATATATACAAAGATTTCAACCGTCTACGTGTTCCAATCATTGTTCTACTTGTCGAAATTTACAAATAATATCCTTTAAAGGATTAACAATGGGGCTCGTCGTTCATTTAAACTTGAAGAACAAACATTGGCGAATGGTACTGTTTGGATGATTTGCATATATGTTTCTTAGATTATATGGAAGCAATATATACAAAGATTTCAACCGTCTACCTGTTCCATTCATTGTTCTACTTGTCGAAAGTTACAAATAATTTCCGTTAAGGGCTTAACAATGGGGATCGTAGTTTACTTAAACTTGAAGAACAAAAAATTGGCGTATGGTACTGTTTGGATGCTTTGCGTACATGTTTCTTAGACTATATGGAAGCAATATATACAAAGATTTCTACCGTCTACGTGTTCCAATCATTGTTCTACTCGTAGAAAGTTACAATTAATTTCCGTTAAAGGATTAACAATGGGGCTCGTAGTTCACTTAAACTTGAAGAACAAAAAATTGGCGAATGGTACTGTTTGGATGCTTTGCATATATGTTTCTTAGACTATATAGAAGCAATATATACATTGATTTCAACCGTCTACCTGTTCCATTCATTGTTCTACTTGCCGAAATTTACAAATAATTTCCTTTAAAGGATTAACAATGGGGCTCGTAGTTCACTTAAACTTGAAGAACAAAAAATTGGCGAATGGTACTGTTTGGATGCTTTGCATATATGTTTCTTATACTATATAGAAGCAATATATACAAAGATTTCAACCGTCTACCTGTTCCATTCACTGTTCTACTTGTCGAAAGTTACAAATAATTTCCTTTAAAGGATTAACAATGGAGCTCGCAGTTCACTTAAACTTGAAGAACAAAAAATTGGCGAATGGTACTGTTCGGATGCTTTGCATATATGTTTCTTATACTATATAGAAGCAATATATACAAAGATTTCAACCGTCTACCTGTTCCATTCAATGTTCTACTTGTCGAAAGTTACAAATAATTTCCGATAAAGGATTAACAATGGGGCTCATTGTTCACTTAAACTTGAAGAACAAAAAATTGGCGAATGGTACTGTTTGGATGATTTGCATATATGTTTCTTAGATTATATAGAAGCAATATATACAAAGATTTCAACCGTCTACGTGTTCCAATCATTGTTCTACTTGTCGAAATTTACACATAATTTCCTTTAAAGGATTAACAATGGGGCTCGTTGTTAACTTAAACTTGAAGAACAATAAATTGGCGAATTGTACTGTTTGGATGCTTTGCATATATGTTTCTTAGACTATATAGAAGCAATATATACAAAGATTTCAACCGTCTACCTGTTCCATTCATTGTTCTACTTGTCGAAAGTTACAAATAATTTCCGATAAAGGATTAACCATTGGGGCTCATTGTTCACTTAAACTTGAAGAACAAAAAATTGGAGAATGGTACTGTTTGGATGCTTTGCATATATGTTTCTTAGACTATATGGAAGCAATATATACAAGGATTTCAACCGTCGACGTGTTCCAATCATTGTTCTACTTGTAGAAAGTTATAATTAATTTCCGTTAAAGGATTAACAATGGGGCTCGTAGTTCACTTAAACTTGAAGAACAAAAAATTGGCGAATTGTACTGTTTGGATGCTTTGCATATATGTTTCGTAGACTATATAGAAGCAATATATACAATGATGTCAACCGTCTACATGATCCATTCATTGTTCTACTTGTCGAAAAATACAAATAATTTCCTTTAAAGGATTAACAATGGGGCTCGTAGTTCACTTAAACTTGAAGAACAAAAAATTGGCGAATTGTACTGTTTGGATGCTTTGCATAGATGTGTTCTTAGACTATTTAGAAGCAATATATAGAAAGATTTCACCCGTCTACCTGTACTATTCATTGTTCTACTTGTAGAAAGTTACAAATAATTTCTATTCCATGATTATCAATGGGGCTCGCTGTTCACTTAAACTTGAAGATCAAAAAATTGGCGATTGTTACTGTTTAGATGCTTTGCATATATGTTTCTTAGATTATATAGAAGCAATATATACAAAGATTTCAACCGTCTACCAGTTCCATTCATTGCTCTACTTGTCGAAAATTACAAATAATTTCCGATAAAGGATTAACCATTGCGGCTCATTGATCATTTAAACTTGAAGAACAAAAAATTGGCGCATGGTACTGTTTGGATGCTTTGCGTACATGTTTCTTAGACTATATGGAAGCAATATATACAAAGATTTCAACCGTCTACGTGTTCCAATCATTGTTCTACTTGTCGAAATTTACAAATAATATCCTTTAAAGGATTAACAATGGGGCTCGTCGTTCATTTAAACTTGAAGAACAAAAAATTGGCGAATGGTACTGTTTGGATGATTTGCATATATGTTTCTTAGATTATATGGAAGCAATATATACAAAGATTTCAACCGTCTACCTGTTCCATTCATTGTTCTACTTGTCGAAAGTTACAAATAATTTCCGTTAAGGGCTTAACAAT
This sequence comes from Cerceris ruficornis, assembly GCA_963989415.1. Classification (NCBI taxonomy): domain Eukaryota; kingdom Metazoa; phylum Arthropoda; class Insecta; order Hymenoptera; family Crabronidae; genus Cerceris; species Cerceris ruficornis. The sequence goes on from CAXDIW010000109.1 coordinate 1,516,346, forward strand.
GGGGATCGTAGTTTACTTAAACTTGAAGAACAAATAATTGGCGAATGGTACTGTTTGGATGCTTTGCATATATGTTTCTTAGACTATATAGAAGCAATATATACAAAGATTTCAACCGTCTACCTGTTCCATTCATTGTTCTACTTGTCGAAAGTTACAAATAATTTCCGATAACGGATTAACCATTGGGGCTCATTGTTCACTTAAACTTGAAGAACAAAAAATTGGCGAATTGTACTGTTTGGATGCTTTGCGTATATGTTTCTTATACTATATAGAAGCAATATATACAAATATTTCAACCGTCTAACTGTTCCATTCATTGTTCTACTTGTCGAAAATTACAAATAATTTCCGATAAAGGATTAACCATTGGTGCTCATTGTTCACTTAAACTTGAAGAACAAAAAATTGGCGAATTGTACTGTTTGGATGCTTTGCATATATGTTTCTTATACTATATAGAAGCAATATATAAAAAGATTTCAACCGTCTACCTGTTCCATTCAATGTTCTACTTGTCGAAATTTACAAATAATTTCCTTTAAAGGATTAACAATGGGGCTCGTAGTTAACTTAAACTTGAAGAACAAAAAATTGGCGAACGGTACTGTTTGGATGCTTTGCGTACATGTTTCTTACACTATATGGAAGCAATATATACAAAGATTTCAACCGTCTACGTGTTCCAATCATTGTTCTACTTGTCGAAATTTACAAATAATTTCCTTTAAAGGATTAACAATGGGGCTCGTTGTTCACTTAAACTTGAAGAACAATAAATTGGCGAATTGTACTGTTTGGATGCTTTGCATATATGTTTCTTAGACTATATAGAAGCAATATATACAAAGATTTCAACCGTCTACCTGTTCCATTCATTGTTCTACTTGTTTAAAGTTACAAATAATTTCCGATAAAGGATTAACAATGGGGCTCATTGTTCACTTAAACTTGAAGAACAAAAAATTGGCGAATGGTACTGTTTGTATGCTTTGCATATATGTTTCTTAGACTATATAGAAGCAATATATACATTGATTTCAACCGTCTACCTGTTCCACTCATTGTTCTACTTCTCGCAAGTTACAAAAAATTTCCGATAACGGATTAACCATTGGGGTTCATTGTTCACTTAAACTTGAAGATAAAAAAATTGGCGTATGTTACTGTTTAGATGCTTTGCATATAAGTTTCTTAGACTATATAGAAGCAATATATACAAAGATTTCAACCGTCTACCTGTTCCATTCATTGTTCTACTTGTCGAAAGTTACAAATAATTTCCGAAAACGGATTAACCATTGGGGCTCATTGTTCACTTAAACTTGAAGAACAAAAAATTGGCGAATTGTACTGTTTGGATGCTTTGCATATATGTTTCTTAGACTATATAGAAGCAATATATACAATGATTTCAACAGTCTACCTGTTCCATTCATTGTTCTACTTGTCGAAAGATACAAATAATTTCCTTTAATGGATTAACAATGGGGCTCGTAGTTCACTTAAACTTGAAGAACAAAAAATTGGCGAATGGTACTGTTTGGATGCTTTGCATATATGTTTCTTATACAATATAGAAGCAATAGATACAAAGATTTCAACCGTCTACCTGTTCCATTCAATGTTCTACTTGTTGAAAGTTACAAACAATTTCTGATAAAGGATTAACAATGGGGCTCATTGTTCACTTGAACTTGATGCACAAAAAATTGGCGAATGGTACTGTTTGGATGCTTTGCATATATGTTTCTTAGACTATATAGAAGCAATATATACAAAGATTTCTACCGTCTACCTGTTCGATTCCTTGTTCTACTTGTCGAAAGTTACAAATAATTACCGATAAAGGACTAACCATTGGGGCTCATTGTTCACTCAAACTTGAAGAACAAAAAATTGGCGAATTGTACTGTTTGGATGCTTTGCATATATGTTTTTTAGATTATATAGAAGCAATATATACAAAGATTTCAACTGTCTACCTGTTCGATTCATTGTTCCACTTGTCGAAAGTTACACATAATTTCCGATAAAGGATTAACAATGGGGCTCATTGTTCACTTAAACTTGAAGGACAAAAAATTGGCGAATGGTACTGTTTGGATGCTTTGCGTACATGTTTCTTAGACTATATGGAAGCAATATATACAAGGATTTCAACCGTCTACCTGTTCCATTCATTGTTCTACTTGTCGAAAGTGACAAATAATTTACGATAAAGGATTAACAATGGGGCTCATTGTTCACTTAAACTTGAAGAACAAAAAATTGGCGAATGGTACTGTTTGGATGCTTTGCATATATGTTTCTTAGACTATATAGAAGCAATATATACATTGATTTCAACCGTCTACCTGTTCCATTCATTGTTCTACTTGTCGAAAGTTACAAATAATTACCGATAAAGGACTAACCATTGGGGCTCATTGTTCACTCAAACTTGAAGAACAAAAAATTGGCGAATTGTACTGTTTGGATGCTTTGCATATATGTTTTTTAGATTATATAGAAGCAATATATACAAAGATTTCAACTGTCTACCTGTTCGATTCATTGTTCCACTTGTCGAAAGTTACACATAATTTCCGATAAAGGATTAACAATGGGGCTCATTGTTCACTTAAACTTGAAGGACAAAAAATTGGCGAATGGTACTGTTTGGATGCTTTGCGTACATGTTTCTTAGACTATATGGAAGCAATATATACAAGGATGTCAACCGTCTACCTGTTCCATTCATTGTTCTACTTGTCGAAAGTGACAAATAATTTACGATAAAGGATTAACAATGGGGCTCATTGTTCACTTAAACTTGAAGAACAAAAAATTGGCGAATGGTACTGTTTGGATGCTTTGCATATATGTTTCTTAGACTATATAGAAGCAATATATACAAAGATTTCAACCGTCTACCTTTTCCATTCATTGTTCTACTTGTCAAAAGTTACAAATAATTTCCGATAACGGATTAACCATTGGGGCTCATTGTTCACTTAAACTTGAAGAACAAAAAATTGGCGAATTGTACTGTTTGGATGCTTTGCATATATGTTTCTTATACTATATAGAAGCAATATATAAAAAGATTTCAACCGTCTACCTGTTCCATTCAATGTTCTACTTGTCGAAATTTACAAATAATTTCCTTTAAAGGATTAACAATGGGGCTCGTAGTTCACTTAAACTTGAAGAACAAAAAATTGGCGAACGGTACTGTTTGGATGCTTTGCGTACATGTTTCTTAGACTATATGGAAGCAATATATACAAAGATTTCAACCGCCTACGTGTTCAAATCATTTTTCTACTTGTCGAAATTTACAAATAATTTCCTTTAAAGGATTAACAATGGGGCTCGTAGTTCACTTAAACATGAAGATGAAATAATTGGCGAATGGTACTGTTTGGATGCTTTGCATATATGTTTCTTAGACTATATAGAAGCAATATATACAAAGATTTCAACCGTCTACCTGTTCCATTCATTGTTCTACTTGTCGAAAGTTACAAATAATTTCCGATAACGGATTAACCATTGGGGCTCATTGTTCACTTAAACTTGAAGAACAAAAAATTGGCGAATTGTACTGTTTGGATGCTTTGCGTATATGTTTCTTATACTATATAGAAGCAATATATACAAATATTTCAACCGTCTAACTGTTCCATTCATTGTTCTACTTGTCGAAAATTACAAATAATTTCCGATAAAGGATTAACCATTGGTGCTCATTGTTCACTTAAACTTGAAGAACAAAAAATTGGCGAATTGTACTGTTTGGATGCTTTGCATATATGTTTCTTATACTATATAGAAGCAATATATAAAAAGATTTCAACCGTCTACCTGTTCCATTCAATGTTCTACTTGTCGAAATTTACAAATAATTTCCTTTAAAGGATTAACAATGGGGCTCGTAGTTAACTTAAACTTGAAGAACAAAAAATTGGCGAACGGTACTGTTTGGATGCTTTGCGTACATGTTTCTTACACTATATGGAAGCAATATATACAAAGATTTCAACCGTCTACGTGTTCCAATCATTGTTCTACTTGTCGAAATTTACAAATAATTTCCTTTAAAGGATTAACAATGGGGCTCGTTGTTCACTTAAACTTGAAGAACAATAAATTGGCGAATTGTACTGTTTGGATGCTTTGCATATATGTTTCTTAGACTATATAGAAGCAATATATACAAAGATTTCAACCGTCTACCTGTTCCATTCATTGTTCTACTTGTTTAAAGTTACAAATAATTTCCGATAAAGGATTAACAATGGGGCTCATTGTTCACTTAAACTTGAAGAACAAAAAATTGGCGAATGGTACTGTTTGTATGCTTTGCATATATGTTTCTTAGACTATATAGAAGCAATATATACATTGATTTCAACCGTCTACCTGTTCCACTCATTGTTCTACTTCTCGCAAGTTACAAAAAATTTCCGATAACGGATTAACCATTGGGGTTCATTGTTCACTTAAACTTGAAGATAAAAAAATTGGCGTATGTTACTGTTTAGATGCTTTGCATATAAGTTTCTTAGACTATATAGAAGCAATATATACAAAGATTTCAACCGTCTACCTGTTCCATTCATTGTTCTACTTGTCGAAAGTTACAAATAATTTCCGAAAACGGATTAACCATTGGGGCTCATTGTTCACTTAAACTTGAAGAACAAAAAATTGGCGAATTGTACTGTTTGGATGCTTTGCATATATGTTTCTTAGACTATATAGAAGCAATATATACAATGATTTCAACAGTCTACCTGTTCCATTCATTGTTCTACTTGTCGAAAGATACAAATAATTTCCTTTAATGGATTAACAATGGGGCTCGTAGTTCACTTAAACTTGAAGAACAAAAAATTGGCGAATGGTACTGTTTGGATGCTTTGCATATATGTTTCTTATACAATATAGAAGCAATAGATACAAAGATTTCAACCGTCTACCTGTTCCATTCAATGTTCTACTTGTTGAAAGTTACAAACAATTTCTGATAAAGGATTAACAATGGGGCTCATTGTTCACTTAAACTTGATGAACAAAAAATTGGCGAATGGTACTGTTTGGATGCTTTGCATATATGTTTCTTATATTATATGGAAGCAATATATAAAATGATTTCAACCGTCTACCTGTTCCATTCATTGTTCTACTTGTCGAAAGTTACAAATAATTACCGATAAAGGACTAACCATTGGGGCTCATTGTTCACTTAAACTTGAAGAACAAAAAATTGGCGAATTGTACTGTTTGGATGCTTTGCATATATGTTTTTTAGATTATATAGAAGCAATATATACAAAGATTTTAACCGTCAACCTGTTCGATTCATTGTTCCACTTGTCGAAAGTTACAAATAATTTCCGATAAAGGATTAACAATGGGGCTCATTGTTCACTTAAACTAGGAGGACAAAAAATTGGCGAATTGTACTGTTTGGATGCTTTGCATATATGTTTCTTAGACTATATAGAAGCAATATATACAATGATTTCAACCGTCTAACTATTCCATTCATTGTTCTACTTGCCGAAATTTACAAATAATTTCCTTTAAAGGATTAACAATGGGGCGCGTAGTTCACTTAAACTTGAAGAACAAAAAATTGGCGAATGGAACTATTTGGATGCTTTGAATATATGTTTCTTATATTATATGGAAGCAATATATAAAATGATTTCAACCGTCTACCTGTTCCATTCATTGTTCTACTTGTCGAAAGTTACAAATAATTACCGATAAAGGACTAACCATTGGGGCTCATTGTTCACTTAAACTTGAAGAACAAAAGATTGGCGAATTTTACTGTTTGGATGCTTTGCATATATGTTTTTTAGATTATATAGAAGCAATATATACAAAGATTTCAACCGTCTACCTGTTCCACTCATTGTTCTACTTGTCGCAAGTTACAAATAATTTCCGATAACGGATTAACCATTGGGGCTAATTGTTCACTTAAACTTGAAGAACAAAAAATTGGCGAATTGCACTGTTTGGATGCTTTGCATATATGTTTCTTAGACTATATAGATGCAATATATACAAAGATTTCAACCGTCTACCTGTTCCATTCATTGATCTACTTGTCGAAAGTTAGAAATAATTTCCGATAAAGGATTAACAATGGGTCTCATTGTTCACTTAAACTTGAAGAACAAAAAATTGGCGAATGGTACTGTATGGATGCTTTGCATATATGTTTCATAGACTATATGGAAGCAGTATATACAAAGATTTCAACCGTCTACGTGTTCCAATCATTGTTCTACTTGTAGAAAGTTACAATTAATTTCCGTTAAAGGATTAACAATGGGGCTCGTAGTTCACATAAACTTGAAGAACAAAAAGTTGGCGAATTGTACTGTTTGGATGCTTTGCATAGATGTTTCTTAGACTATTTAGAAGCAATATATAGAAAGATTTCACCCGTCTACCTGTACTATTCATTGTTCTACTTGTAGAAAGTTACAAATAATTTCCATTTCATGATTATCAATGGGGCTCGCTGTTCACTTAAACTTGAAGATCAAAAAATTGGCGATTGTTACTGTTTAGATGCTTTGCATATATGTTTCTTAGATTATATAGAAGCAATATATACAAAGATTTCAACCGTCTACCTGTTCCATTCATTGTTCTGCTTGTCGAAAGCTACAAATAATTTCCGATAACGGATTAACCATTGGGGCTCATTGTTCACTTAAACTTGAAGAACAAAAAATTGGCGAATGGTACTGTTTGGATGCTTTGCATATATGTTTCATAGACTATATAGAAGCAATATATACATTGATTTCAACCGTCTACCTGTTCCATTCATTGTTCTACTTGTAGAAAGTTACAAATAATTTCTGTTTCATAATTATCAATGGGGCTCGTTGTTCACTTAAACTTGAAGAACAAAAAATTGGCGAATGGTACTGTTTGGATGCTTTGCATATATGTTTCTTAGACTATATAGAAGCAATATATACATTGATTTCAACCGTCTACCTGTTCCATTCATTGATCTACTTGTCGAAAGTTACAAATAATTTCCGATAAAGGATTAACAATGGGTCTCATTGTTCACTTAAACTTGAAGAACAAAAAATTGGCGAATGGTACTGTTTGGAGGCTTTGCATATATGTTTCTTAGACTATATGGAAGCAATATATACAAAGATTTCAACCGTCTACCTGTTCCATTCATTGTTCTACTTGTCGAAAGTGACAAATAATTTCCGTTAAAGTGTTAACAATGGGACTCGTAGTTCACTTAAACTTGAAGATGAAATAATTGGCGAATTGTACTGTTTGGATGCTTTGCATATATGTTTCTTAGATTATATAGAAGCAATATATACAAAGATTTCAACCGTCTACCTGTTCGATTCATTGTTCCACTTGCCGAAAGTTACAAATAATTTCCGATAAAGGATTAACAATGGGGCTCATTGTTCACTTAAACTTGAAGGACAAAAAATTGGCGAATGGTACTGTTTGGATGCTTTGCGTACATGTTTCTTAGACTATATGGAAGCAATATATACAAGGATTTCAACCGTCTACCTGTTCCATTCATTGTTCTACTTGTCGAAAGTGACAAATAATTTACGATAAAGGATTAACAATGGGGCTCATTGTTAACTTAAACTTGAAGAACAAAAAATTGGCGAATGGTACTGTTTGGATGCTTTGCATATATGTTTCTTAGACTATATAGAAGCAATATATACATTGATTTCAACCGTCTACCTGTTCCATTCATTGATCTACTTGTCGAAAGTTACAAATAATTTCCGATAAAGGATTAACAATGGGTCTCATTGTTCTCTTAAACTTGAAGAACAAAAAATTGGCGAATGGTACTGTTTGGAGGCTTTGCATATATGTTTCTTAGACTATTTAGAAGCAATATATAGAAAGATTTCACCCGTCTACCTGTACTATTCATTGTTCTACTTGTAGAAAGTTACAAATAATTTCCATTTCATGATTATCAATGGGGCTCGCTGTTCACTTAAACTTGAAGATCAAAAAATTGGCGATTGTAACTGTTTAGATGCTTTGCATATATGTTTCTTAGACTATATGGAAGCAATATATACAAAGATTTCAACCGTCTACGTGTTCCAATCATTGTTGTACTTGTAGAAAGTTACAATTAATTTCCGTTAAAGGATTAACATTGGGGCTCGTAGTTCACTTAAACTTGAAGAACAAAAAATTGGCGAATTGTACTGTTTGGATGCTTTGCATATATGTTTCTTAGACTATATAGAAGCAATATATACATTGATTTCAACCGTCTACCTGTTCAACTCATTGTTCTACTTGTCGCAAGTTACAAATAATTTCCGTTAAAGTGTTAACAATGGGGCTCGTAGTTCACTTAAACTTGAAGATGAAATAATTGGCGAATTGTACTGTTTGGATGCTTTGCATATATGTTTCTTAGACTATATAGAAGCTATATATACAAAGATTTCAACCGTCTACCTTTTCCATTCATTGTTCTTCTTGTCGAAAGTTACAAATAATTTCCGATAACGGATTAACCATTGGGGCTCATTGTTCACTTAAACTTGAAGAACAAAAAATTGGCGAATTGTACTGTTTGGATGCTTTGCGTATATGTTTCTTATACTATATAGAAGCAATATATACAAATATTTCAACCGTCTAACTGTTCCATTCATTGTTCTACTTGTCGAAAATTACAAATAATTTCCGATAAAGGATTAACCATTGGTGCTCATTGTTCACTTAAACGTGAAGAACAAAAAATTGGCGAATGGTACTGTTTGGATGCTTTGCATATATGTTTCTTAGACTATATACAAGCAATATATACAAAGATTTCAACCGTCTACCTTTTCCATTCATTGTTCTACTTGTCAAAAGTTACAAATAATTTCCGATAACGGATTAACCATTGGGGCTCATTGTTCACTTAAACTTGAAGAACAAAAAATTGGCGAATTGTACTGTTTGGATGCTTTGCATATATGTTTCTTATACTATATAGAAGCAATATATAAAAAGATTTCAACCGTCTACCTGTTCCATTCAATGTTCTACTTGTCGAAATTTACAAATAATTTCCTTTAAAGGATTAACAATGGGGCTCGTAGTTCACTTAAACTTGAAGAACAAAAAATTGGCGAACGGTACTGTTTGGATGCTTTGCGTACATGTTTCTTAGACTATATGGAAGCAATATATACAAAGATTTCAACCGCCTACGTGTTCAAATCATTTTTCTACTTGTCGAAATTTACAAATAATTTCCTTTAAAGGATTAACAATGGGGCTCGTAGTTCACTTAAACATGAAGATGAAATAATTGGCGAATGGTACTGTTTGGATGCTTTGCATATATGTTTCTTAGACTATATAGAAGCAATATATACAAAGATTTCAACCGTCTACCTGTTCCATTCATTGTTCTACTTGTCGAAAGTTACAAATAATTTCCGATAACGGATTAACCATTGGGGCTCATTGTTCACTTAAACTTGAAGAACAAAAAATTGGCGAATTGTACTGTTTGGATGCTTTGCGTATATGTTTCTTATACTATATAGAAGCAATATATACAAATATTTCAACCGTCTAACTGTTCCATTCATTGTTCTACTTGTCGAAAATTACAAATAATTTCCGATAAAGGATTAACCATTGGTGCTCATTGTTCACTTAAACTTGAAGAACAAACAATTGGCGAATTGTACTGTTTGGATGCTTTGCATATATGTTTCTTATACTATATAGAAGCAATATATAAAAAGATTTCAACCGTCTACCTGTTCCATTCAATGTTCTACTTGTCGAAATTTACAAATAATTTCCTTTAAAGGATTAACAATGGGGCTCGTAGTTCACTTAAACTTGAAGAACAAAAAATTGGCGAACGGTACTGTTTGGATGCTTTGCGTACATGTTTCTTAGACTATATGGAAGCAATATATACAAAGATTTCAACCGCCTACGTGTTCAAATCATTTTTCTACTTGTCGAAATTTACAAATAATTTCCTTTAAAGGATTAACAATGGGGCTCGTAGTTCACTTAAACATGAAGATGAAATAATTGGCGAATGGTACTGTTTGGATGCTTTGCATATATGTTTCTTAGACTATATAGAAGCAATATATACAAAGATTTCAACCGTCTACCTGTTCCATTCATTGTTCTACTTGTCGAAAGTTACAAATAATTTCCGATAAAGGATTAACAATGGGGCTCATTGTTCACTTAAACTTGAAGAACAAAAAATTGGCGAACGGTACTGTTTGGATGCTTTGCGTACATGTTTCTTAGACTATATGGAAGCAATATATACAAAGATTTCAAACGCCTACGTGTTCAAATCATTGCACTACTTGTCGAAATTTACAAATAATTTCCTTTAAAGGATTAACAATGGGGCTCGTTGTTCACTTAAACTTGAAGAACAATAAATTGGCGAATTGTACTGTTTGGATTCTTTGCATATATGTTTCTTATACTATATAGAAGCAATATATACAAATATTTCAACCGTCTAACTGTTCCATTCATTGTTCTACTTGTCGAAAATTACAAATAATTTCCGATAAAGGATTAACCATTGGTGCTCATTGTTCACTTAAACGTGAAGAACAAAAAATTGGCGAATGGTACTGTTTGGATGCTTTGCATATATGTTTCTTAGACTATATAGAAGCAATATATACAAAGATTTCAACCGTCTACCTTTTCCATTCATTGTTCTACTTGTCAAAAGTTACAAATAATTTCCGATAACGGATTAACCATTGGGGCTCATTGTTCACTTAAACTTGAAGAACAAAAAATTGGCGAATTGTACTGTTTGGATGCTTTGCATATATGTTTCTTATACTATATAGAAGCAATATATAAAAAGATTTCAACCGTCTACCTGTTCCATTCAATGTTCTACTTGTCGAAATTTACAAATAATTTCCTTTAAAGGATTAACAATGGGGCTCGTAGTTCACTTAAACTTGAAGAACAAAAAATTGGCGAACGGTACTGTTTGGATGCTTTGCGTACATGTTTCTTAGACTATATGGAAGCAATATATACAAAGATTTCAACCGCCTACGTGTTCAAATCATTTTTCTACTTGTCGAAATTTACAAATAATTTCCTTTAAAGGATTAACAATGGGGCTCGTAGTTCACTTAAACATGAAGATGAAATAATTGGCGAATGGTACTGTTTGGATGCTTTGCATATATGTTTCTTAGACTATATAGAAGCAATATATACAAAGATTTCAACCGTCTACCTGTTCCATTCATTGTTCTACTTGTCGAAAGTTACAAATAATTTCCGATAACGGATTAACCATTGGGGCTCATTGTTCACTTAAACTTGAAGAACAAAAAATTGGCGAATTGTACTGTTTGGATGCTTTGCGTATATGTTTCTTAGACTATATAGAAGCAATATATACAAATATTTCAACCGTCTAACTGTTCCATTCATTGTTCTACTTGTCGAAAATTACAAATAATTTCCGATAAAGGATTAACCATTGGTGCTCATTGTTCACTTAAACTTGAAGAACAAAAAATTGGCGAATTGTACTGTTTGGATGCTTTGCATATATGTTTCTTATACTATATAGAAGCAATATATAAAAAGATTTCAACCGTCTACCTGTTCCATTCAATGTTCTACTTGTCGAAATTTACAAATAATTTCCTTTAAAGGATTAACAATGGGGCTCGTAGTTCACTTAAACTTGAAGAACAAAAAATTGGCGAACGGTACTGTTTGGATGCTTTGCGTACATGTTTCTTAGACTATATGGAAGCAATATATACAAAGATTTCAACCGCCTACGTGTTCAAATCATTTTTCTACTTGTCGAAATTTACAAATAATTTCCTTTAAAGGATTAACAATGGGGCTCGTAGTTCACTTAAACATGAAGATGAAATAATTGGCGAATGGTACTGTTTGGATGCTTTGCATATATGTTTCTTAGACTATATAGAAGCAATATATACAAAGATTTCAACCGTCTACCTGTTCCATTCATTGTTCTACTTGTCGAAAGTTACAAATAATTTCCGATAACGGATTAACCATTGGGGCTCATTGTTCACTTAAACTTGAAGATAAAAAAATTGGCGAATTGTACTGTTTGGATGCTTTGCATATATGTTTCTTAGACTATATAGAAGCAATATATACAAAGATTTCAACCGTCTACCTGTTCCATTCATTGTTCTACTGGTCGAAAGTTACAAATAATTTCCGATAAAGGATTAACAATGGGGCTCATTGTTCACTTAAACTTGAAGAACAAAAAATTGGCGAACGGTACTGTTTGGATGCTTTGCGTACATGTTTCTTAGACTATATGGAAGCAATATATACAAAGATTTCAAACGCCTACGTGTTCAAATCATTGTTCTACTTGTCGAAATTTACAAATAATTTCCTTTAAAGGATTAACAATGGGGCTCGTTGTTCACTTAAACTTGAAGAACAATAAATTGGCGAATTGTACTGTTTGGATGCTTTGCATATATGTTTCTTAGACTATATAGAAGCAATATATACAAAGATTTCAACCGTCTACCTGTTCCATTCATTGTTCTACTTGTCGAAATATACAAATAATTTCCTTTAATGGATTAACAATGGGGCTCGTAGTTCACTTAAACTTGAAGAACAAAAAATTGGCGAATGGTACTGTTTGGATGCTTTGCATATATGTTTCTTATACAATATAGAAGCAATAGATACAAAGATTTCAACCGTCTACCTGTTCCATTCAATGTTCTACTTGTTGAAAGTTACAAACAATTTCTGATAAAGGATTAACAATGGGGCTCATTGTTCACTTAAACTTGATGAACAAAAAATTGGCGATTGTTACTGTTTAGATGCTTTGCATATATGTTTCTTAGATTATATAGAAGCAATATATACAAAGATTTCAACCGTCTACCAGTTCCATTCATTGCTCTACTTGTCGAAAATTACAAATAATTTCCGATAAAGGATTAACCATTGGGGCTCATTGTTCACTTAAACTTGAAGAACAAAAAATTGGCGCATGGTACTGTTTGGATGCTTTGCGTACATGTTTTTTAGACTATATGGAAGCAATATATACAAAGATTTCAACCGTCTACGTGTTCCATTCATTGTTCTACTTGTCGAAATTTACAAATAATTTCCTTTAAAGGATTAACAATGGGTCTCGTCGTTCACTTAAACTTGAAGAACAAAAAATTGGCGAATGGTACTGTTTGGATGCTTTGCGTACATGTTTCTTAAACTATATGGAAGCAATGTATACAATGATTTCAACCGTCTACCTGTTCCATTCATTGTTCTACTTGTCGAAAGTTACAAATAATTACCGATAAAGGACTAACCATTGAGGCTCATTGTTCACTTAAACTTGAAGAACAAAAAATTGGCGAATTTTACTGTTTGGATGCTTTGCATATATGTTTCTTAGATTATATAGAAGCAATATATACAAAGATTTCAACCGTCTACCTGTTCCACTCATTGTTCTACTTGTCGCAAGTTACAAATAATTTCCGCTAAAGTATTAACAATGGGGCTCGTATTTCACTTATACTTGAAGGACAAAAAATTGGCGATTGTTACTGTTTAGATGCTTTGCATATATGTTTCTTAGATTATATAGAAGCAATATATACAAAGATTTCAACCGTCTACCAGTTCCATTCATTGCTCTACTTGTCGAAAATTACAAATAATTTCCGATAAAGGATTAACCATTGGGGCTCATTGTTCACTTAAACTTGAAGAACAAAAAATTGGCGCATGGTACTGTTTGGATGCTTTGCGTACATGTTTTTTAGACTATATGGAAGCAATATATACAAAGATTTCAACCGTCTACGTGTTCCATTCATTGTTCTACTTGTCGAAATTTACAAATAATTTCCTTTAAAGGATTAACAATGGGTCTCGTCGTTCACTTAAACTTGAAGAACAAAAAATTGGCGAATGGTACTGTTTGGATGCTTTGCGTACATGTTTCTTAAACTATATGGAAGCAATGTATACAATGATTTCAACCGTCTACCTGTTCCATTCATTGTTCTACTTGTCGAAAGTTACAAATAATTACCGATAAAGGACTAACCATTGGGGCTCATTGTTCACTTAAACTTGAAGAACAAAAAATTGGCGAATTGTACTGTTTGGATGCTTTGCATATATGTTTCTTTGACTATATAGAAGCAATATATACAACGATTTCAACCGTCTACCTGTTCCATTCATTGATCTACTTGTCGAAAGTTACAAATAATTTCCGATAAAGGATTAACAATGGGTCTCATTGTTCACTTAAACTTGAAGAACAAAAAATTGGCGAATGGTACTGTTTGGATGCTTTGCATATATGTTTCTTAGACTATATGGAAGCAATATATACAAAGATTTCAACCGTCTACGTGTTCCAATCATTGTTCTACTTGTAGAAAGTTACAATTAATTTCCGTTAAAGGATTAACAATGGGGCTCGTAGTTCACATAAACTTGAAGAACAAAAAATTGGCGAATTGTACTGTTTGGATGCTTTGCATAGATGTTTTTTAGACTATTTAGAAGCAATATATAGAAAGATTTCACCCGTCTACCTGTACTATTCATTGTTCTACTTGTAGAAAGTTACAAATAATTTCCGTTAAGGGACTAACAATGGGGATCGTAGTTTACTTAAACTTGAAGAACAAAAAATTGGCGAATGGTACTGTTTGGATGCTTTGCGTACATGTTTCTTAAACTATATGGAAGCAATATATACAATGATTTCAACCGTCTACCTGTTCCATTCATTGTTCTACTTGTCGAAAGTTACAAATAATTACCGATAAAGGACTAACCATTGGGGCTCATTGTTCACTTAAACTTGAAGAACAAAAAATTGGCGAATTGTACTGTTTGGATGCTTTGCATATATGTTTTTTAGATTATATAGAAGCAATATATACAAAGATTTCAACCGTCTACCTGTTCGATTCATTGTTCCACTTGTCGAAAGTTACAAATAATTTCCGATAAAGGATTAACAATGGGGCTCATTGTTCACTTAAACTTGAAGGACAAAAAATTAGCAAATGGTACTGTTTGGATGCTTTGCGTACATGTTTCTTAGACTATATGGAAGCAATATATACAAGTATTTCAACAGTCTACCTGTTCCATTCATTGTTCTACTTGTCGAAAGTTACAAATAATTTACGATAAAGGATTAACAATGGGGCTCATTGTTCACTTAAACTTGAAGAACAAAAAATTGGCGAATGGTACTGTTTGGATGCTTTGCATATATGTTTCTTAGACTATATAGAAGCAATATATACATTGATTTGAACCGTCTACCTGTTCCATTCATTGATCTACTTGTCGAAAGTTACAAATAATTTCCGATAAAGGATTAACAATGGGTCTCATTGTTCACTTAAACTTGAAGAACAAAAAATTGGCGAATGGTACTGTTTGGATGCTTTGCATATATGTTTCTTAGACTATATGGAAGCAATATATACAAAGATTTCAACCGTCTACGTGTTGCAATCATTGTTCTACTTGTAGAAAGTTACAATTAATTTCCGTTAAAGGATTAACAATGGGGCTCGTAGTTCACATAAACTTGAAGAACAAAAAATTGGCGAATTGTACTGTTTGGATGCTTTGCATAGATGTTTCTTAGACTATTTAGAAGCAATATATAGAAAGATTTCACCCGTCTACCTGTACTATTCATTGTTCTACTTGTAGAAAGTTACAAATAATTTCCATTTCATGATTATCAATGGGGCTCGCTGTTCACATAAACTTGAAGATCAAAAAATTGGCGATTGTTACTGTTTAGATGCTTTGCATATATGTTTCTTAGATTATATAGAAGCAATATATACAAAGATTTCAACCGTCTACGTGTTCCAATCATTGTTCTACTTGTAGAAAGTTACAATTAATTTCCGTTAAAGGATTAACAATGGGGCTCGTAGTTCACTTAAACTTGTAGATCAAATAATTGGCGAATTGTACTGTTTGGACGCTTTGCATATATGTTTCTTAGACTATTTAGAAGCAATATATAGAAATATTTCACCCGTCTACCTGTACTATTCATTGTTCTACTTGTAGAAAGTTACAAATAATTTCCATTTCATGATTATCAATGGGGCTCGCTGTTCACTTAAACTTGAAGATCAAAAAATTGGCGATTGTTACTGTTTAGATGCTTTGCATATATGTTTCTTAAACTATTTAGAAGCAATATATAGAAAGATTTCACCCGTCTACCTGTACTATTCATTGTTCTACTTGTAGATAGTTAGAAATAATTTCCATTTCATGATTATCATTGGGGCTCGCTGTTCACTTAAACTTGAAGATCAAAAAATTGGCGATTGTTACTGTTTAGATGCTTTGCATATATGTTTCTTAGATTATATAGAAGAAATATATACAAAGATTTCAACCGTCTACCTGTTCCATTCATTGTTCTGCTTGTCGAAGGTTACAAATAATTTCCGATAAAGGATTAACAATGGGGCTCATTGTTCACTTAAACTTGAAGAACAAAAAATTGGCGAATGGTACTGTTTGGATGCTTTGAATATATGTTTCTTAGACTATATGGAAGCAATGTATAATAAGACTTCAACCGTCTACCTGATCCATTCATTGTTCTACTTGTCGAAATTTACAAATAATTTCCTTTAAAAGATTAACAATGGGGCTCGTAGTTCACTTAAACTTGAAGAACAAAAAATTGGCGAATGGTACTGTTTGGATGCTTTGCATTTATGTTTCTTATACTATATAGAAGCAATATATACAAAGATTTCAACCGTCTACCTGTTCCATTCAATGTTCTACTTGTCGAAAGTTACAAATAATTTCCGATAAAGGATTAACAATGGGGCTCATTGTTCACTTAAACTTGAAGAACAAAAAATTGGCGAATGGTACTGTTTGGATGCTTTGAATATATGTTTCTTAGACTATATGGATGCAATGTATACAAAGACTTCAACCGTCTACCTGATCCATTCATTGTTCTACTTGTCGAAATTTACAAATAATTTCCTTTAAAGGATTAACAATGGGGCTCGTAGTTCACTTAAACTTGAAGAACAAAAAATTGGCGAATGGTACTGTTTGGATGCTTTGCATATATGTTTCTTAGACTATATAGAAGCAATATTTACATTGATTTCAACCGTCTACCTGTTCCACTCATTGTTCTACTTGTCGCAAGTTACAAATAATTTCCGTTAAAGTATTAACAATGGGGCTCGTAGTTCACTTAAACTTGCAGATGAAATAATTGGCGAATTGTACTGTTTGGATGCTTTGCATATATGTTTCTTAGACTATATAGAAGCAATATATACAAAGATTTCAACCGTCTACCAGTTCCATTCAATGTTCTACTTGTCGAAAGTTACAAATAATTTCCGATAACGGATTAACCATTGGGGCTCATTGTCCACTTAAACTTGAAGAACAAAAAATTGGCGAATTGTACTGTTTGGATGCTTTGCATATATGTTTCTTATACTATATAGAAGCAATATATACAAAGATTTCAACCGTCTACCTGTTCCGTTCAATGTTCTACTTGTCGAAATTTACAAATAATTTCCTTTAAAGGATTAACAATGGGGCTCGTAGTTCACTTAAACTTGAAGAACAAAAAATTGGCGAATGGTACTGTTTGGATACTTTGCATATATGTTTCTTAGATTATATAGAAGCAATATATACAAAGATTTCAACCGTCTACCTGTTCCATTCATTGTTCTACTTGTCGAAATTTACAAATAATTTCCTTTAAAGGATTAACAATGGGGCTCGTTGTTCACTTAAAGTTGAAGATCAAAAAATTGGCGATTGTTACTGTTTAGATGCTTTGCATATATGTTTCTTAGATTATATAGAAGCAATATATACAAAGATTTCAACCGTCTACCTATTCCATTCATTGTTCTGCTTGTCGAAGGTTACAAATAATTTCCGATAACGGATTAACCATTGGGGCTCATTGTTCACTTAAACTTGAAGAACAAAAAATTGGCGAATTGTACTGTTTGGATGCTTTGCATATATGTTTCTTATACTATATAGAAGCAATATATACAAAGATTTCAACCGTCTACCTGTTCCATTCAATGTTCTACTTGTCGAAGGTTACAAATAATTTCCGATAACGGATTAACAATGGGACTCGTAGTTCACTTAAACTTGAAGAACGAAAAATTGGCGAATTGTACTGTTTGGATGCTTTGCATATATGTTTCGTAGGCTATATAGAAGCAATATATACAAAGATTTCACCCGTCTACATGATCCATTCATTGTTCTACTTGTCGAAATTTACAAATAATTTCCTTTAAAGGATTAACAATGGGGCTCGTAGTTCACTTAAACTTGAAGAACAAAAAATTGGCGCATTGTACTGTTTGGATGCTTTGCATAGATGTTTCTTAGACTATATAGAAGCAATATATACAAAGATTTCAACCGTCTACCTGTTCCATTCATTGTTCTACTTGTCGAAAATTACAAATAATTTCCGATAAAGGATTAACCATTGGGGTTCATTGTTCACTTAAACTTGAAGACCAAAAAATTGGCGAATGGTACTGTTTGGATGCTTTGCGTACATGTTTCATAGACTATATGGAAGCAATATATACAAAGATTTCAACCGTCTACGTGTTCCAATCATTGTTCTACTTGTCGAAATTTACACATAATTTCCGATAAAGGATTAACAGTGGGGCTCATTGTTCACTTAAACTTGAAGGACAATAAATTGGCGAATGGTACTGTTTGGATGCTTTGCGTACATGTTTCTTAGACTATATGGAAGCAATATATACAAGGATTTCAACCGTCTACCTGTTCCATTCATTGTTCTACTTGTCGAAAGTTACAAATAATTTCCGATAAAGGATTAAAAATGGGGCTCATTGTTCACTTAAACTTGAAGAACAAAAAATTGGCGAATGGTACTGTTTGGATGCTTTGCATATATGTTTCTTAGACTATATAGAAGCAATATATACATTGATTTCAACCGTCTACCTGTTCCACTCATTGTTCTACTTGTCGCAAGTTACAAATAATTTCCGTTAAACTGTTAACAATGGGGCTCGTAGTTCACTTAAACTTGAAGATGAAATAATTGGCGAATTGTACTGTTTGGATGCTTTGCATATATGTTTCTTAGATTATATAGA
The DNA here is from genome assembly GCA_963989415.1 of Cerceris ruficornis. Lineage (NCBI taxonomy): Eukaryota > Metazoa > Arthropoda > Insecta > Hymenoptera > Crabronidae > Cerceris > Cerceris ruficornis. The sequence goes on from CAXDIW010000109.1 coordinate 1,535,629, forward strand.
AGCAATATATACAAAGATTTCAACCGTCTACCTGTTCCATTCATTGTTCTACTTGTCGAAAGCTACAAATAATTTCCGATAACGGATTAACCATTGGGGCTCATTGTTCACTTAAACTTGAAGAACAAAAAATTGGAGAATTGTACTGTTTGGATGCTTTGCATAGATGTTTCTTAGACTATTTAGAAGCAATATATAGAAAGATTTCACCCGTCTACCTGTACTATTCATTGTTCTACTTGTAGAAAGTTACAAATAATTTCTATTCCATGATTATCAATGGGGCTCGCTGTTCACTTAAACTTGAAGATCAAAAAATTGGCGATTGTTACTGTTTAGATGCTTTGCATATATGTTTCTTAGATTATATAGAAGCAATATATACAAAGATTTCAACCGTCTACCAGTTCCATTCATTGCTCTACTTGTCGAAAATTACAAATAATTTCCGATAAAGGATTAACCATTGGGGCTCATTGTTCACTTAAACTTGAAGAACAAAAAATTGGCGCATGGTACTGTTTGGATGCTTTGCGTACATGTTTCTTAGACTATATGGAAGCAATATATACAAAGATTTCAACCGTCTACGTGTTCCAATCATTGTTCTACTTGTCGAAATTTACAAATAATATCCTTTAAAGGATTAACAATGGGGCTCGTCGTTCACTTAAACTTGAAGAACAAAAAATTGGCGAATGGTACTATTTGGATGCTTTGCATATATGTTTCTTAGACTATATAGAAGCAATATATACGTTGATTTCAACCGGCTACCTGTTCCATTCATTGTTCTACTTGTCGCAAGTTACAAATAATTTCCGTTAAAGTATTAACAATGGGGCTCGTAGTTCACTTAAACATGAAGATGAAATAATTGGCGAATGGTACTGTTTGGATGCTTTGCATATATGTTTCTTAGACTATATAGAAGCAATATATACATTGATTTTAACCGTCTACCTGTTCCATTCATTGTTCTACTTGTCGAAATTTACAAATAATTTCCTTTAAAGGATTAACAATGGGGCTCGTAGTTCACTTAAACTTGAAGAACAAAAAATTGGCGAATGGTACTGTTTGGATGCTTTGCGTATATGTTTCTTACACTATATAGACGCAATATATACAAAGATTTCAACCGTCTACCTGTTCCAGTCATTGTTCTACTTGTCGGAAGTTACAAATAATTACGGATAAAGGATTAACCATTGGGGCTCATTGTTCACTTAAACTTGAAGACCAAAAAATTGGCGAATTGTACTGTTTGGACGCTTTGCATATATGTTTCTTAGACTATATAGAAGCAATATATACAAAGATTTCAACCGTCTACCTGTTCCAATCATTGTTCTACTTGTCGAAATTTACAAATAATTTCCTTTAAAGGATTAACAATGGGGCTCGTAGTTCACTTAAACTTGAAGAACAAAAAATTGGCGTATTGTACTGTTTGGATGCTTTGCATATATGTTTCTTAGGCTATATAGAAGCAATATATACAATGATTTCAACCGTCTACCTGATCCATTCATTGTTCTACTTGTCGAAATTTACAAATAATTTCCTTTAAAGGATTAACAATGGGGCTCGTAGTTCACTTAAACTTAAAGAACAAAAAATTGGAGAATTGTACTGTTTGGATGCTTTGCATAGATGTTTCTTAGACTATTTAGAAGCAATATATACAATGATTTCAACCGTCTACCTGTTTCATTCATGGTTCTACTTGTCGAAAATTACAAATAATTTCCGATAACGGATTAACCATTGGGGTTCATTGTTCACTTAAACTTGAAGATAAAAAAATTGGCGTATGTTACTGTTTAGATGCTTTGCATATAAGTTTCTTAGACTATATAGAAGCAATATATACAAAGATTTCAACCGTCTACCAGTTCCATTCATTGTTCTACTTGTCGAAAGTTACAAATAATTTCCGAAAACGGATTAACCATTGGGGCTCATTGTTCACTTAAACTTGAAGAACAAAAAATTGGCGAATTGTACTGTTTGGATGCTTTGCATATATGTTTCTTAGACTATATAGAAGCAATATATACAATGATTTCAACAGTCTACCTGTTCCATTCATTGTTCTACTTGTCGAAAGATACAAATAATTTCCTTTAATGGATTAACAATGGGGCTCGTAGTTCACTTAAACTTGAAGAACAAAAAATTGGCGAATGGTACTGTTTGGATGCTTTGCATATATGTTTCTTATACAATATAGAAGCAATAGATACAAAGATTTCAACCGTCTACCTGTTCCATTCAATGTTCTACTTGTTGAAAGTTACAAACAATTTCTGATAAAGGATTAACAATGGGGCTCATTGTTCACTTAAACTTGATGAACAAAAAATTGGCGAATGGTACTGTTTGGATGCTTTGCATATATGTTTCTTAGACTATATAGAAGCAATATATACAAAGATTTCTACCGTCTACCTGTTCGATTCCTTGTTCTACTTGTCAAAAGTTAGAAATAATTTCCGATAAATCTTTAACAATGGGGCTCATTGTTCACTTAAACTTGAAGGACAAAAAATTGGCGAATGGTACTGTTTGGATGCTTTGCGTACATGTTTCTTAGACTATATGGAAGCAATAGATACAAAGATTTCAACCGTCTACCTGTTCCATTCAATGTTCTACTTGTCGAAAGTTACAAACAATTTCCGATAAAGGATTAACAATGGGGCTCATTGTTCACTTAAACTTGATGAACAAAAAATTGGCGAATGGTACTGTTTGGATGCTTTGCATATATGTTTCTTAGACTATATAGAAGCAACATATACAAAGATTTCACCCGTCTACCTGTACTATTCATTGTTCTACTTGTAGAAAGTTACAAATAATTTCTATTCCATGATTATCAATGGGGCTCGCTGTTCACTTAAACTTGAAGATCAAAAAATTGGCGATTGTTACTGTTTAGATGCTTTGCATATATGTTTCTTAGATTATATAGAAGCAATATATACAAAAATTTCAACCGTCTACCTGTTCCATTCATTGTTCTACTTGTCGAAAGTTACAAATAATTACCGATAAAGGACTAACCATTGGGGCTCATTGTTCACTTAAACTTGAAGAACAAAAAATTGGCGAATTGTACTGTTTGGATGCTTTGCATATATGTTTTTTAGATTATATAGAAGCAATATATACAAAGATTTTAACCGTCAACCTGTTCGATTCATTGTTCCACTTGTCGAAAGTTACAAATAATTTCCGATAAAGGATTAACAATGGGGCTCATTGTTCACTTAAACTAGGAGGACAAAAAATTGGCGAATTGTACTGTTTGGATGCTTTGCATATATGTTTCTTAGACTATATAGAAGCAATATATACAATGATTTCAACCGTCTAACTATTCCATTCATTGTTCTACTTGCCGAAATTTACAAATAATTTCCTTTAAAGGATTAACAATGGGGCGCGTAGTTCACTTAAACTTGAAGAACAAAAAATTGGCGAATGGAACTATTTGGATGCTTTGAATATATGTTTCTTATATTATATGGAAGCAATATATAAAATGATTTCAACCGTCTACCTGTTCCATTCATTGTTCTACTTGTCGAAAGTTACAAATAATTACCGATAAAGGACTAACCATTGGGGCTCATTGTTCACTTAAAGTTGAAGAACAAAAGATTGGCGAATTTTACTGTTTGGATGCTTTGCATATATGTTTTTTAGATTATATAGAAGCAATATATACAAAGATTTCAACCGTCTACCTGTTCCACTCATTGTTCTACTTGTCGCAAGTTACAAATAATTTCCGATAACGGATTAACCATTGGGGCTAATTGTTCACTTAAACTTGAAGAACAAAAAATTGGCGAATTGCACTGTTTGGATGCTTTGCATATATGTTTCTTAGACTATATAGATGCAATATATACAAAGATTTCAACCGTCTACCTGTTCCATTCATTGATCTACTTGTCGAAAGTTAGAAATAATTTCCGATAAAGGATTAACAATGGGTCTCATTGTTCACTTAAACTTGAAGAACAAAAAATTGGCGAATGGTACTGTTTGGATGCTTTGCATATATGTTTCATAGACTATATGGAAGCAGTATATACAAAGATTTCAACCGTCTACGTGTTCCAATCATTGTTCTACTTGTAGAAAGTTACAATTAATTTCCGTTAAAGGATTAACAATGGGGCTCGTAGTTCACATAAACTTGAAGAACAAAAAGTTGGCGAATTGTACTGTTTGGATGCTTTGCATAGATGTTTCTTAGACTATTTAGAAGCAATATATAGAAAGATTTCACCCGTCTACCTGTACTATTCATTGTTCTACTTGTAGAAAGTTACAAATAATTTCCATTTCATGATTATCAATGGGGCTCGCTGTTCACTTAAACTTGAAGATCAAAAAATTGGCGATTGTTACTGTTTAGATGCTTTGCATATATGTTTCTTAGATTATATAGAAGCAATATATACAAAGATTTCAACCGTCTACCTGTTCCATTCATTGTTCTGCTTGTCGAAAGCTACAAATAATTTCCGATAACGGATTAACCATTGGGGCTCATTGTTCACTTAAACTTGAAGAACAAAAAATTGGCGAATGGTACTGTTTGGATGCTTTGCATATATGTTTCATAGACTATATAGAAGCAATATATACATTGATTTCAACCGTCTACCTGTTCCATTCATTGTTCTACTTGTAGAAAGTTACAAATAATTTCTGTTTCATAATTATCAATGGGGCTCGTTGTTCACTTAAACTTGAAGAACAAAAAATTGGCGAATGGTACTGTTTGGATGCTTTGCATATATGTTTCTTAGACTATATAGAAGCAATATATACATTGATTTCAACCGTCTACCTGTTCCATTCATTGATCTACTTGTCGAAAGTTACAAATAATTTCCGATAAAGGATTAACAATGGGTCTCATTGTTCACTTAAACTTGAAGAACAAAAAATTGGCGAATGGTACTGTTTGGAGGCTTTGCATATATGTTTCTTAGACTATATGGAAGCAATATATACAAAGATTTCAACCGTCTACCTGTTCCATTCATTGTTCTACTTGTCGAAAGTGACAAATAATTTCCGTTAAAGTGTTAACAATGGGACTCGTAGTTCACTTAAACTTGAAGATGAAATAATTGGCGAATTGTACTGTTTGGATGCTTTGCATATATGTTTCTTAGATTATATAGAAGCAATATATACAAAGATTTCAACCGTCTACCTGTTCGATTCATTGTTCCACTTGCCGAAAGTTACAAATAATTTCCGATAAAGGATTAACAATGGGGCTCATTGTTCACTTAAACTTGAAGGACAAAAAATTGGCGAATGGTACTGTTTGGATGCTTTGCGTACATGTTTCTTAGACTATATGGAAGCAATATGTACAAGGATTTCAACCGTCTACCTGTTCCATTCATTGTTCTACTTGTCGAAAGTGACAAATAATTTACGATAAAGGATTAACAATGGGGCTCATTGTTAACTTAAACTTGAAGAACAAAAAATTGGCGAATGGTACTGTTTGGATGCTTTGCATATATGTTTCTTAGACTATATAGAAGCAATATATACATTGATTTCAACCGTCTACCTGTTCCATTCATTGATCTACTTGTCGAAAGTTACAAATAATTTCCGATAAAGGATTAACAATGGGTCTCATTGTTCTCTTAAACTTGAAGAACAAAAAATTGGCGAATGGTACTGTTTGGAGGCTTTGCATATATGTTTCTTAGACTATTTAGAAGCAATATATAGAAAGATTTCACCCGTCTACCTGTACTATTCATTGTTCTACTTGTAGAAAGTTACAAATAATTTCCATTTCATGATTATCAATGGGGCTCGCTGTTCACTTAAACTTGAAGATCAAAAAATTGGCGATTGTAACTGTTTAGATGCTTTGCATATATGTTTCTTAGACTATATAGAAGCAATATATACAAAGATTTCAACCGTCTACCTTTTCCATTCATTGTTCTACTTGTCAAAAGTTACAAATAATTTCCGATAACGGATTAACCATTGGGGCTCATTGTTCACTTAAACTTGAAGAACAAAAAATTGGCGAATTGTACTGTTTGGATGCTTTGCGTATATGTTTCTTATACTATATAGAAGCAATATATACAAATATTTCAACCGTCTAACTGTTCCATTCATTGTTCTACTTGTCGAAAATTACAAATAATTTCCGATAAAGGATTAACCATTGGTGCTCATTGTTCACTTAAACGTGAAGAACAAAAAATTGGCGAATGGTACTGTTTGGATGCTTTGCATATATGTTTCTTAGACTATATAGAAGCAATATATACAAAGATTTCAACCGTCTACCTTTTCCATTCATTGTTCTACTTGTCAAAAGTTACAAATAATTTCCGATAACGGATTAACCATTGGGGCTCATTGTTCACTTAAACTTGAAGAACAAAAAATTGGCGAATTGTACTGTTTGGATGCTTTGCATATATGTTTCTTATACTATATAGAAGCAATATATAAAAAGATTTCAACCGTCTACCTGTTCCATTCAATGTTCTACTTGTCGAAATTTACAAATAATTTCCTTTAAAGGATTAACAATGGGGCTCGTAGTTCACTTAAACTTGAAGAACAAAAAATTGGCGAACGGTACTGTTTGGATGCTTTGCGTACATGTTTCTTAGACTATATGGAAGCAATATATACAAAGATTTCAACCGCCTACGTGTTCAAATCATTTTTCTACTTGTCGAAATTTACAAATAATTTCCTTTAAAGGATTAACAATGGGGCTCGTAGTTCACTTAAACATGAAGATGAAATAATTGGCGAATGGTACTGTTTGGATGCTTTGCATATATGTTTCTTAGACTATATAGAAGCAATATATACAAAGATTTCATCCGTCTACCTGTTCCATTCATTGTTCTACTTGTCGAAAGTTACAAATAATTTCCGATAACGGATTAACCATTGGGGCTCATTGTTCACTTAAACTTGAAGAACAAAAAATTGGCGAATTGTACTGTTTGGATGCTTTGCGTATATGTTTCTTATACTATATAGAAGCAATATATACAAATATTTCAACCGTCTAACTGTTCCATTCATTGTTCTACTTGTCGAAAATTACAAATAATTTCCGATAAAGGATTAACCATTGGTGCTCATTGTTCACTTAAACTTGAAGAACAAAAAATTGGCGAATTGTACTGTTTGGATGCTTTGCATATATGTTTCTTATACTATATAGAAGCAATATATAAAAAGATTTCAACCGTCTACCTGTTCCATTCAATGTTCTACTTGTCGAAATTTACAAATAATTTCCTTTAAAGGATTAACAATGGGGCTCGTAGTTCACTTAAACTTGAAGAACAAAAAATTGGCGAACGGTACTGTTTGGATGCTTTGCGTACATGTTTCTTAGACTATATGGAAGCAATATATACAAAGATTTCAACCGCCTACGTGTTCAAATCATTTTTCTACTTGTCGAAATTTACAAATAATTTCCTTTAAAGGATTAACAATGGGGCTCGTAGTTCACTTAAACATGAAGATGAAATAATTGGCGAATGGTACTGTTTGGATGCTTTGCATATATGTTTCTTAGACTATATAGAAGCAATATATACAAAGATTTCAACCGTCTACCTGTTCCATTCATTGTTCTACTTGTCGAAAGTTACAAATAATTTCCGATAACGGATTAACCATTGGGGCTCATTGTTCACTTAAACTTGAAGATAAAAAAATTGGCGAATTGTACTGTTTGGATGCTTTGCATATATGTTTCTTAGACTATATAGAAGCAATATATACAAAGATTTCAACCGTCTACCTGTTCCATTCATTGTTCTACTGGTCGAAAGTTACAAATAATTTCCGATAAAGGATTAACAATGGGGCTCATTGTTCACTTAAACTTGAAGAACAAAAAATTGGCGAACGGTACTGTTTGGATGCTTTGCGTACATGTTTCTTAGACTATATGGAAGCAATATATACAAAGATTTCAAACGCCTACGTGTTCAAATCATTGTTCTACTTGTCGAAATTTACAAATAATTTCCTTTAAAGGATTAACAATGGGGCTCGTTGTTCACTTAAACTTGAAGAACAATAAATTGGCGAATTGTACTGTTTGGATGCTTTGCATATATGTTTCTTAGACTATATAGAAGCAATATATACAAAGATTTCAACCGTCTACCTGTTCCATTCATTGTTCTACTTGTCGAAAGATACAAATAATTTCCTTTAATGGATTAACAATGGGGCTCGTAGTTCACTTAAACTTGAAGAACAAAAAATTGGCGAATGGTACTGTTTGGATGCTTTGCATATATGTTTCTTATACAATATAGAAGCAATAGATACAAAGATTTCAACCGTCTACCTGTTCCATTCAATGTTCTACTTGTTGAAAGTTACAAACAATTTCTGATAAAGGATTAACAATGGGGCTCATTGTTCACTTAAACTTGATGAACAAAAAATTGGCGAATGGTACTGTTTGGATGCTTTGCATATATGTTTCTTAGACTATATAGAAGCAATATATACAAAGATTTCTACCGTCTACCTGTTCGATTCCTTGTTCTACTTGTCAAAAGTTAGAAATAATTTCCGATAAATCATTAACAATGGGGCTCATTGTTCACTTAAACTTGAAGGACAAAAAATTGGCGAATGGTACTGTTTGGATGCTTTGCGTACATGTTTCTTAGACTATATGGAAGCAATAGATACAAAGATTTCAACCGTCTACCTGTTCCATTCAATGTTCTACTTGTCGAAAGTTACAAACAATTTCCGATAAAGGATTAACAATGGGGCTCATTGTTCACTTAAACTTGAAGAACAAAAAATTGGCGAATAGTACTGGTTGGATGCTTTGCATATGTGTTTCTTAGACTATATAGAAGCAAAATATACAATGATTTCAACCGTCTACCTGTTCCATTCATTGTTCTACTTGTCGAATGTTACAAATAATTTCCGTTAAGGGATTAACAATGGGGATCGTAGTTTACTTAAACTTGAAGAACAAAAAATTGGCGAACTGTACTGTTTGGATGCTTTGCATATATGTTTCTTAGACTATATAGAAGCAATATATACAATGATTTCAACCGTCTACCTATTCCATTCATTGTTCTACTTGCCGAATTTTACAAATAATTTCCTTTAAAGGATTAACAATGGGGCTCGTAGTTCACTTAAACTTGAAGAGCAAAAAATTGTCGAATTGTACTGTTTGGATGCTTTGCATATATGTTTCTTAGACTATATAGAAGCAATATATACAATGATTTCAACCGTCTACCTGTTCCATTCATTGTTCTACTTGTCGAAAGTTACAAATAGTTTCCGTTAAGGGATTAACAATGGGGATCGTAGTTTACTTAAACTTGAAGAACAAAAAATTGGCGAATTGTACTGTTTGGATGCTTTGCATATATGTTTCATAGTCTATATAGAAGCAATATATACAAAGATTTCAACCGTCTACGTGTTCCAATCATTGTTCTACTTGTAGAAAGTTACAATTAATTTCCGTTAAAGGATTAACAATGGGGCTCGTAGTTCACTTAAACTTGAAGAACAAAAAATTGGCGAATTGTACTGTTTGGATGCTTTGCATATATGTTTCATAGTCTATATAGAAGCAATATATACAAAGATTTCAACCGTCTACGTGTTCCAATCATTGTTCTACTTGTAGAAAGTTACAATTAATTTCCGTTAAAGGATTAACAATGGGGCTCGTAGTTCACTTAATCTTGAAGAACAAAAAATTGGCGAATTGTACTGTTTGGATGCTTTGCATATATGTTTCTTAGACTATATAGAAGCAATGTATACAAAGATTTCAACCGTCTACCTATTCCATTCATTGTTCTACTTGTCGAAATTTACAAATAATTTCCTTTAAAGGATTAACTATGGGGCTCGTAGTTCACTTAAACTTGAAGAACAAAAAATTGGCGATTGTTACTATTTAGATGCTTTGCATATATGTTTCTTAGATTATATAGAAGCAATATATACAAAGATTTCAACCGTCTACCAGTTCCATTCATTGTTCTACTTGTCGAAAATTACAAATAATTACCGATAAAGGATTAACCATTGGGGCTCATTGTTCACTTAAACATGAAGAACAAAAAATTGGCGAATTGTACTGTTTGGATGCTTTGCATATATGTTTCTTAGACTATATAGAAGCAATATATACAAAGATTTCAACCGTCTACCTGTTCCATTCATTGTTCTACTTGTCGAAAGTTACAAATATTTTCCTTTAAAGGATTAACAATGGGGCTCATTGTTCACTTAAACTAGAAGAACAAAAAATTGGCGAATTGTACTGTTTGGATGCTTTGCATATATGTTTTTTAGACTATATAGAAGCAATATATACATTGATTTCAACCGGCTACCTTTGCCATTCATTGTTCTACTTGTCGAAATTTACAAATAATTACCGATAAAGGATTAACCATTGGGGCTCATTGTTCACTTAAACTTGAAGAACAAAAAATTGGCGAATTTTACTGTTTGGATGCTTTGCATATATGTTTCTTAGACTATATAGAAGCAATATATACAAAGATTTCAACCGTCTACCTGTTCCATTCATTGTTCTACTTGTCGAAAGTTACAAATAATTTCCGATAAAGGATTAACAATGGGGCTCGTTGTTCACTTAAACTTGAAGAACAAAAAATTGGCGAATACTACTGGTTGGATGCTTTGCATATGTGTTTCTTAGACTATATAGAAGCAAAATATACAATGATTTCAACCGTCTACCTGTTCCATTCATTGTTCTACTTGTCGAATGTTACAAATAATTTCCTTTAAAGGATTAACAATGGGGCTCGTAGTTCACTTAAACTTGAAGAGCAAAAAATTGTCGAATTGTACTGTTTGGATGCTTTGCATATATGTTTCTTAGACTATATAGAAGCAATATATACAATGATTTCAACCGTATACCTGTTCCATTCATTGTTCTACTTGTCGAAAGTTACAAATAGTATCCGTTAAGGGATTAACAATGGGGATCGTAGTTTACTTAAACTTGAAGAACAAAAAATTGGCGAATTGTACTGTTTGGATGCTTTGCATATATGTTTCTTAGTCTATATAGAAGCAATATATACAAAGATTTCAACCGTCTACGTGTTCCAATCATTGTTCTACTTGTAGAAAGTTACAATTAATTTCCGTTAAAGGATTAACAATGGGGCTCGTAGTTCACTTAAACTTGAAGAACAAAAAATTGGCGAATTGTACTGTTTGGATGCTTTGCATATATGTTTCTTAGACTATATAGAAGCAATGTATACAAAGATTTCAACCGTCTACCTGTTCCATTCAATGTTCTACTTGTTGAAAGTTACAAACAATTTCTGATAAAGGATTAACAATGGGGCTCATTGTTCACTTAAACTTGATGAACAAAAAATTGGCGAATGGTACTGTTTGGATGCTTTGCATATATGTTTCTTAGACTATATAGAAGCAATATATACAAAGATTTCTACCGTCTACCTGTTCGATTCCTTGTTCTACTTGTCAAAAGTTAGAAATAATTTCCGATAAATCTTTAACAATGGGGCTCATTGTTCACTTAAACTTGAAGGACAAAAAATTGGCGAATGGTACTGTTTGGATGCTTTGCGTACATGTTTCTTAGACTATATGGAAGCAATAGATACAAAGATTTCAACCGTCTACCTGTTCCATTCAATGTTCTACTTGTCGAAAGTTACAAACAATTTCCGATAAAGGATTAACAATGGGGCTCATTGTTCACTTAAACTTGATGAACAAAAAATTGGCGAATGGTACTGTTTGGATGCTTTGCATATATGTTTCTTAGACTATATAGAAGCAACATATACAAAGATTTCACCCGTCTACCTGTACTATTCATTGTTCTACTTGTAGAAAGTTACAAATAATTTCTATTCCATGATTATCAATGGGGCTCGCTGTTCACTTAAACTTGAAGATCAAAAAATTGGCGATTGTTACTGTTTAGATGCTTTGCATATATGTTTCTTAGATTATATAGAAGCAATATATACAAAAATTTCAACCGTCTACCTGTTCCATTCATTGTTCTACTTGTCGAAAGTTACAAATAATTACCGATAAAGGACTAACCATTGGGGCTCATTGTTCACTTAAACTTGAAGAACAAAAAATTGGCGAATTGTACTGTTTGGATGCTTTGCATATATGTTTTTTAGATTATATAGAAGCAACATATACAAAGATTTTAACCGTCAACCTGTTCGATTCATTGTTCCACTTGTCGAAAGTTACAAATAATTTCCGATAAAGGATTAACAATGGGGCTCATTGTTCACTTAAACTAGGAGGACAAAAAATTGGCGAATTGTACTGTTTGGATGCTTTGCATATATGTTTCTTAGACTATATAGAAGCAATATATACAATGATTTCAACCGTCTAACTATTCCATTCATTGTTCTACTTGCCGAAATTTACAAATAATTTCCTTTAAAGGATTAACAATGGGGCGCGTAGTTCACTTAAACTTGAAGAACAAAAAATTGGCGAATGGAACTATTTGGATGCTTTGAATATATGTTTCTTATATTATATGGAAGCAATATATAAAATGATTTCAACCGTCTACCTGTTCCATTCATTGTTCTACTTGTCGAAAGTTACAAATAATTACCGATAAAGGACTAACCATTGGGGCTCATTGTTCACTTAAACTTGAAGAACAAAAGATTGGCGAATTTTACTGTTTGGATGCTTTGCATATATGTTTTTTAGATTATATAGAAGCAATATATACAAAGATTTCAACCGTCTACCTGTTCCACTCATTGTTCTACTTGTCGCAAGTTACAAATAATTTCCGATAACGGATTAACCATTGGGGCTAATTGTTCACTTAAACTTGAAGAACAAAAAATTGGCGAATTGCACTGTTTGGATGCTTTGCATATATGTTTCTTAGACTATATAGATGCAATATATACAAAGATTTCAACCGTCTACCTGTTCCATTCATTGATCTACTTGTCGAAAGTTAGAAATAATTTCCGATAAAGGATTAACAATGGGTCTCATTGTTCACTTAAACTTGAAGAACAAAAAATTGGCGAATGGTACTATTTGGATGCTTTGCATATATGTTTCATAGACTATATGGAAGCAGTATATACAAAGATTTCAACCGTCTACGTGTTCCAATCATTGTTCTACTTGTAGAAAGTTACAATTAATTTCCGTTAAAGGATTAACAATGGGGCTCGTAGTTCACATAAACTTGAAGAACAAAAAGTTGGCGAATTGTACTGTTTGGATGCTTTGCATAGATGTTTCTTAGACTATTTAGAAGCAATATATAGAAAGATTTCACCCGTCTACCTGTACTATTCATTGTTCTACTTGTAGAAAGTTACAAATAATTTCCATTTCATGATTATCAATGGGGCTCGCTGTTCACTTAAACTTGAAGATCAAAAAATTGGCGATTGTTACTGTTTAGATGCTTTGCATATATGTTTCTTAGATTATATAGAAGCAATATATACAAAGATTTCAACCGTCTACCTGTTCCATTCATTGTTCTGCTTGTCGAAAGCTACAAATAATTTCCGATAACGGATTAACCATTGGGGCTCATTGTTCACTTAAACTTGAAGAACAAAAAATTGGCGAATGGTACTGTTTGGATGCTTTGCATATATGTTTCATAGACTATATAGAAGCAATATATACATTGATTTCAACCGTCTACCTGTTCCATTCATTGTTCTACTTGTAGAAAGTTACAAATAATTTCTGTTTCATAATTATCAATGGGGCTCGTTGTTCACTTAAACTTGAAGAACAAAAAATTGGCGAATGGTACTGTTTGGATGCTTTGCATATATGTTTCTTAGACTATATAGAAGCAATATATACATTGATTTCAACCGTCTACCTGTTCCATTCATTGATCTACTTGTCGAAAGTTACAAATAATTTCCGATAAAGGATTAACAATGGGTCTCATTGTTCACTTAAACTTGAAGAACAAAAAATTGGCGAATGGTACTGTTTGGAGGCTTTGCATATATGTTTCTTAGACTATATGGAAGCAATATATACAAAGATTTCAACCGTCTACCTGTTCCATTCATTGTTCTACTTGTCGAAAGTGACAAATAATTTCCGTTAAAGTGTTAACAATGGGACTCGTAGTTCACTTAAACTTGAAGATGAAATAATTGGCGAATTGTACTGTTTGGATGCTTTGCATATATGTTTCTTAGATTATATAGAAGCAATATATACAAAGATTTCAACCGTCTACCTGTTCGATTCATTGTTCCACTTGCCGAAAGTTACAAATAATTTCCGATAAAGGATTAACAATGGGGCTCATTGTTCACTTAAACTTGAAGGACAAAAAATTGGCGAATGGTACTATTTGGATGCTTTGCATATATGTTTCATAGACTATATGGAAGCAGTATATACAAAGATTTCAACCGTCTACGTGTTCCAATCATTGTTCTACTTGTAGAAAGTTACAATTAATTTCCGTTAAAGGATTAACAATGGGGCTCGTAGTTCACATAAACTTGAAGAACAAAAAGTTGGCGAATTGTACTGTTTGGATGCTTTGCATAGATGTTTCTTAGACTATTTAGAAGCAATATATAGAAAGATTTCACCCGTCTACCTGTACTATTCATTGTTCTACTTGTAGAAAGTTACAAATAATTTCCATTTCATGATTATCAATGGGGCTCGCTGTTCACTTAAACTTGAAGATCAAAAAATTGGCGATTGTTACTGTTTAGATGCTTTGCATATATGTTTCTTAGATTATATAGAAGCAATATATACAAAGATTTCAACCGTCTACCTGTTCCATTCATTGTTCTGCTTGTCGAAAGCTACAAATAATTTCCGATAACGGATTAACCATTGGGGCTCATTGTTCACTTAAACTTGAAGAACAAAAAATTGGCGAATGGTACTGTTTGGATGCTTTGCATATATGTTTCATAGACTATATAGAAGCAATATATACATTGATTTCAACCGTCTACCTGTTCCATTCATTGTTCTACTTGTAGAAAGTTACAAATAATTTCTGTTTCATAATTATCAATGGGGCTCGTTGTTCACTTAAACTTGAAGAACAAAAAATTGGCGAATGGTACTGTTTGGATGCTTTGCATATATGTTTCTTAGACTATATAGAAGCAATATATACATTGATTTCAACCGTCTACCTGTTCCATTCATTGATCTACTTGTCGAAAGTTACAAATAATTTCCGATAAAGGATTAACAATGGGTCTCATTGTTCACTTAAACTTGAAGAACAAAAAATTGGCGAATGGTACTGTTTGGAGGCTTTGCATATATGTTTCTTAGACTATATGGAAGCAATATATACAAAGATTTCAACCGTCTACCTGTTCCATTCATTGTTCTACTTGTCGAAAGTGACAAATAATTTCCGTTAAAGTGTTAACAATGGGACTCGTAGTTCACTTAAACTTGAAGATGAAATAATTGGCGAATTGTACTGTTTGGATGCTTTGCATATATGTTTCTTAGATTATATAGAAGCAATATATACAAAGATTTCAACCGTCTACCTGTTCGATTCATTGTTCCACTTGCCGAAAGTTACAAATAATTTCCGATAAAGGATTAACAATGGGGCTCATTGTTCACTTAAACTTGAAGGACAAAAAATTGGCGAATGGTACTGTTTGGATGCTTTGCGTACATGTTTCTTAGACTATATGGAAGCAATATATACAAGGATTTCAACCGTCTACCTGTTCCATTCATTGTTCTACTTGTCGAAAGTGACAAATAATTTACGATAAAGGATTAACAATGGGGCTCATTGTTAACTTAAACTTGAAGAACAAAAAATTGGCGAATGGTACTGTTTGGATGCTTTGCATATATGTTTCTTAGACTATATAGAAGCAATATATACATTGATTTCAACCGTCTACCTGTTCCATTCATTGATCTACTTGTCGAAAGTTACAAATAATTTCCGATAAAGGATTAACAATGGGTCTCATTGTTCTCTTAAACTTGAAGAACAAAAAATTGGCGAATGGTACTGTTTGGAGGCTTTGCATATATGTTTCTTAGACTATTTAGAAGCAATATATAGAAAGATTTCACCCGTCTACCTGTACTATTCATTGTTCTACTTGTAGAAAGTTACAAATAATTTCCATTTCATGATTATCAATGGGGCTCGCTGTTCACTTAAACTTGAAGATCAAAAAATTGGCGATTGTAACTGTTTAGATGCTTTGCATATATGTTTCTTAGACTATATAGAAGCAATATATACAAAGATTTCAACCGTCTACCTTTTCCATTCATTGTTCTACTTGTCAAAAGTTACAAATAATTTCCGATAACGGATTAACCATTGGGGCTCATTGTTCACTTAAACTTGAAGAACAAAAAATTGGCGAATTGTACTGTTTGGATGCTTTGCGTATATGTTTCTTATACTATATAGAAGCAATATATACAAATATTTCAACCGTCTAACTGTTCCATTCATTGTTCTACTTGTCGAAAATTACAAATAATTTCCGATAAAGGATTAACCATTGGTGCTCATTGTTCACTTAAACGTGAAGAACAAAAAATTGGCGAATGGTACTGTTTGGATGCTTTGCATATATGTTTCTTAGACTATATAGAAGCAATATATACAAAGATTTCAACCGTCTACCTTTTCCATTCATTGTTCTACTTGTCAAAAGTTACAAATAATTTCCGATAACGGATTAACCATTGGGGCTCATTGTTCACTTAAACTTGAAGAACAAAAAATTGGCGAATTGTACTGTTTGGATGCTTTGCATATATGTTTCTTATACTATATAGAAGCAATATATAAAAAGATTTCAACCGTCTACCTGTTCCATTCAATGTTCTACTTGTCGAAATTTACAAATAATTTCCTTTAAAGGATTAACAATGGGGCTCGTAGTTCACTTAAACTTGAAGAACAAAAAATTGGCGAACGGTACTGTTTGGATGCTTTGCGTACATGTTTCTTAGACTATATGGAAGCAATATATACAAAGATTTCAACCGCCTACGTGTTCAAATCATTTTTCTACTTGTCGAAATTTACAAATAATTTCCTTTAAAGGATTAACAATGGGGCTCGTAGTTCACTTAAACATGAAGATGAAATAATTGGCGAATGGTACTGTTTGGATGCTTTGCATATATGTTTCTTAGACTATATAGAAGCAATATATACAAAGATTTCAACCGTCTACCTGTTCCATTCATTGTTCTACTTGTCGAAAGTTACAAATAATTTCCGATAACGGATTAACCATTGGGGCTCATTGTTCACTTAAACTTGAAGAACAAAAAATTGGCGAATTGTACTGTTTGGATGCTTTGCGTATATGTTTCTTATACTATATAGAAGCAATATATACAAATATTTCAACCGTCTAACTGTTCCATTCATTGTTCTACTTGTCGAAAATTACAAATAATTTCCGATAAAGGATTAACCATTGGTGCTCATTGTTCACTTAAACTTGAAGAACAAAAAATTGGCGAATTGTACTGTTTGGATGCTTTGCATATATGTTTCTTATACTATATAGAAGCAATATATAAAAAGATTTCAACCGTCTACCTGTTCCATTCAATGTTCTACTTGTCGAAATTTACAAATAATTTCCTTTAAAGGATTAACAATGGGGCTCGTAGTTCACTTAAACTTGAAGAACAAAAAATTGGCGAACGGTACTGTTTGGATGCTTTGCGTACATGTTTCTTAGACTATATGGAAGCAATATATACAAAGATTTCAACCGCCTACGTGTTCAAATCATTTTTCTACTTGTCGAAATTTACAAATAATTTCCTTTAAAGGATTAACAATGGGGCTCGTAGTTCACTTAAACATGAAGATGAAATAATTGGCGAATGGTACTGTTTGGATGCTTTGCATATATGTTTCTTAGACTATATAGAAGCAATATATACAAAGATTTCAACCGTCTACCTGTTCCATTCATTGTTCTACTTGTCGAAAGTTACAAATAATTTCCGATAACGGATTAACCATTGGGGCTCATTGTTCACTTAAACTTGAAGATAAAAAAATTGGCGAATTGTACTGTTTGGATGCTTTGCATATATGTTTCTTAGACTATATAGAAGCAATATATACAAAGATTTCAACCGTCTACCTGTTCCATTCATTGTTCTACTGGTCGAAAGTTACAAATAATTTCCGATAAAGGATTAACAATGGGGCTCATTGTTCACTTAAACTTGAAGAACAAAAAATTGGCGAATTGTACTGTTTGGATGCTTTGCATATATGTTTCTTATACTATATAGAAGCAATATATAAAAAGATTTCAACCGTCTACCTGTTCCATTCAATGTTCTACTTGTTGAAAGTTACAAACAATTTCTGATAAAGGATTAACAATGGGGCTCATTGTTCACTTAAACTTGATGAACAAAAAATTGGCGAATGGTACTGTTTGGATGCTTTGCATATATGTTTCTTAGACTATATAGAAGCAATATATACAAAGATTTCTACCGTCTACCTGTTCGATTCCTTGTTCTACTTGTCAAAAGTTAGAAATAATTTCCGATAAATCATTAACAATGGGGCTCATTGTTCACTTAAACTTGAAGGACAAAAAATTGGCGAATGGTACTGTTTGGATGCTTTGCGTACATGTTTCTTAGACTATATGGAAGCAATAGATACAAAGATTTCAACCGTCTACCTGTTCCATTCAATGTTCTACTTGTCGAAAGTTACAAACAATTTCCGATAAAGGATTAACAATGGGGCTCATTGTTCACTTAAACTTGAAGAACAAAAAATTGGCGAATAGTACTGGTTGGATGCTTTGCATATGTGTTTCTTAGACTATATAGAAGCAAAATATACAATGATTTCAACCGTCTACCTGTTCCATTCATTGTTCTACTTGTCGAATGTTACAAATAATTTCCGTTAAGGGATTAACAATGGGGATCGTAGTTTACTTAAACTTGAAGAACAAAAAATTGGCGAACTGTACTGTTTGGATGCTTTGCATATATGTTTCTTAGACTATATAGAAGCAATATATACAATGATTTCAACCGTCTACCTATTCCATTCATTGTTCTACTTGCCGAATTTTACAAATAATTTCCTTTAAAGGATTAACAATGGGGCTCGTAGTTCACTTAAACTTGAAGAGCAAAAAATTGTCGAATTGTACTGTTTGGATGCTTTGCATATATGTTTCTTAGACTATATAGAAGCAATATATACAATGATTTCAACCGTCTACCTGTTCCATTCATTGTTCTACTTGTCGAAAGTTACAAATAGTTTCCGTTAAGGGATTAACAATGGGGATCGTAGTTTACTTAAACTTGAAGAACAAAAAATTGGCGAATTGTACTGTTTGGATGCTTTGCATATATGTTTCATAGTCTATATAGAAGCAATATATACAAAGATTTCAACCGTCTACGTGTTCCAATCATTGTTCTACTTGTAGAAAGTTACAATTAATTTCCGTTAAAGGATTAACAATGGGGCTCGTAGTTCACTTAAACTTGAAGAACAAAAAATTGGCGAATTGTACTGTTTGGATGCTTTGCATATATGTTTCATAGTCTATATAGAAGCAATATATACAAAGATTTCAACCGTCTACGTGTTCCAATCATTGTTCTACTTGTAGAAAGTTACAATTAATTTCCGTTAAAGGATTAACAATGGGGCTCGTAGTTCACTTAATCTTGAAGAACAAAAAATTGGCGAATTGTACTGTTTGGATGCTTTGCATATATGTTTCTTAGACTATATAGAAGCAATGTATACAAAGATTTCAACCGTCTACCTATTCCATTCATTGTTCTACTTGTCGAAATTTACA
This sequence comes from Cerceris ruficornis, assembly GCA_963989415.1. NCBI lineage: Eukaryota > Metazoa > Arthropoda > Insecta > Hymenoptera > Crabronidae > Cerceris > Cerceris ruficornis. The sequence continues at coordinate 1,555,626 of CAXDIW010000109.1, forward strand.
AATAATTTCCTTTAAAGGATTAACTATGGGGCTCGTAGTTCACTTAAACTTGAAGAACAAAAAATTGGCGATTGTTACTATTTAGATGCTTTGCATATATGTTTCTTAGATTATATAGAAGCAATATATACAAAGATTTCAACCGTCTACCAGTTCCATTCATTGTTCTACTTGTCGAAAATTACAAATAATTACCGATAAAGGATTAACCATTGGGGCTCATTGTTCACTTAAACATGAAGAACAAAAAATTGGCGAATTGTACTGTTTGGATGCTTTGCATATATGTTTCTTAGACTATATAGAAGCAATATATACAAAGATTTCAACCGTCTACCTGTTCCATTCATTGTTCTACTTGTCGAAAGTTACAAATATTTTCCTTTAAAGGATTAACAATGGGGCTCATTGTTCACTTAAACTAGAAGAACAAAAAATTGGCGAATTGTACTGTTTGGATGCTTTGCATATATGTTTTTTAGACTATATAGAAGCAATATATACATTGATTTCAACCGGCTACCTTTGCCATTCATTGTTCTACTTGTCGAAATTTACAAATAATTACCGATAAAGGATTAACCATTGGGGCTCATTGTTCACTTAAACTTGAAGAACAAAAAATTGGCGAATTTTACTGTTTGGATGCTTTGCATATATGTTTCTTAGACTATATAGAAGCAATATATACAAAGATTTCAACCGTGTACCTGTTCCATTCATTGTTCTACTTGTCGAAAGTTGCAAATAATTTCCTTTAAAGGATTAACAATGGGGCTCATTGTTCACTTAAACTTGAAGAACAAAAAATTTGCGAATTGTACTGGTTGGATGCTTTGCATATATGTTTCTTAGACTATATAGAAGCAATATATACAAAGATTTCAACCGTCTACCTGTTCCATTCATTGTTCTACTTGTCGAAAGTTACAAATAATTTCCGATAAAGGATTAACAATGGGGCTCGTTGTTCACTTAAACTTGAAGAACAAAAAATTGGCGAATACTACTGGTTGGATGCTTTGCATATGTGTTTCTTAGACTATATAGAAGCAAAATATACAATGATTTCAACCGTCTACCTGTTCCATTCATTGTTCTACTTGTCGAATGTTACAAATAATTTCCTTTAAAGGATTAACAATGGGGCTCGTAGTTCACTTAAACTTGAAGAGCAAAAAATTGTCGAATTGTACTGTTTGGATGCTTTGCATATATGTTTCTTAGACTATATAGAAGCAATATATACAATGATTTCAACCGTATACCTGTTCCATTCATTGTTCTACTTGTCGAAAGTTACAAATAGTATCCGTTAAGGGATTAACAATGGGGATCGTAGTTTACTTAAACTTGAAGAACAAAAAATTGGCGAATTGTACTGTTTGGATGCTTTGCATATATGTTTCTTAGTCTATATAGAAGCAATATATACAAAGATTTCAACCGTCTACGTGTTCCAATCATTGTTCTACTTGTAGAAAGTTACAATTAATTTCCGTTAAAGGATTAACAATGGGGCTCGTAGTTCACTTAAACTTGAAGAACAAAAAATTGGCGAATTGTACTGTTTGGATGCTTTGCATATATGTTTCTTAGACTATATAGAAGCAATGTATACAAAGATTTCAACCGTCTACCTGTTCCATTCATTGTTCTACTTGTCGCAAGTTACAAATAATTTCCGTTAAAGTATTAACAATGGGGCTCGTAGTTCAGTTAAACTTGAAGAACAAATAATTGGCGAATTGTACTGTTTGGATGATTTGCATATATGTTTCTTAGACTTTATAGAAGCAATATATACAAAGATTTCAACCGTCTACCTGTTCCATTCATTGTTCTACTTGTCGAAAGTTACAAATAATTTCCGTTAAGGTATTAACAATGGGAATCGTAGTTTACTTAAACTTGAAGAACAAGAAATAGGCGAATTGTACTGTTTGGATGCTTTGCATATATGTTTCTTAGACTATATAGAAGCAATATATACAATGATTTCAACCGTCTACCTATTCCATTCATTGTTCTACTTGCCGAAATTTACAAATAATTTCCTTTAAAGGATTAACAATGGGGCGCGTAGTTCACTTAAACTTGAAGAACATAAAATTGGCGAATGGTACTATTTGGATGCTTTGAATATATGTTTCTTATATTATATAGAAGCAATATATACAAATATTTCAACCGTCTACCTGTCCCATTCATTGTTCGACTTGTCGAAAGTTACAAATAATTTACGATAAAGGATTAACAATGGGGCTCATTGTTCACTTAAACTTGAAGAACAAAAAATTGGCGAATGGTACTGTTTGGATGCTTTGCATATATGTTTCTTAGACTATATAGAAGCAATATATACATTGATTTCAACCGTCTACCTGTTCCACTCATTGTTCTACTTGTCGCAAGTTATAAATAATTTCCGTTAAAGTGTTAACAATGGGGCTCGTAGTTCACCTAAACTTGAAGATGAAATAATTGGCGAATTGTACTGTTTGGATGCTTTGCATATATGTTTCTTAGATTAATAGAAGCAATATATACAAAGATTTCAACCGTCTACCTGTTCCATTCATTGTTCTACTTGTCGAAAGCTACAAATAATTTCCGATAAGGGATTAACAATGGGGATCGTAGTTTACTTAAAGTTGAAGAACAGAAAACGTCTACCTGTTCCATTCAATGTTCTACTTGTCGAAAGTTACAAACAATTTCCGATAAAGGATTAACAATGGGGCTCATTGTTCACTTAAACTTGATGAACAAAGAATTGGCGAATGGTACTGTTTGGATGCTTTCCATATATGTTTCTTAGACTATATAGAAGCAAGATATACAAAGATTTCTACCGTCTACCTGTTCGATTCCTTGTTCTACTTTTCGAAAGTTAGAAATAATTTCCGATAAAGGATTAACAATGGGGCTCATTGTTCACTTAAACTTGAAGGACAAAAAATTGGCGAATGGTACTGTTTGGATGCTTTGCGTACATGTTTCTTAGACTATATGGAAGCAATAGATACAAAGATTTCAACCGTCTACCTGTTCCATTCAATGTTCTACTTGTCGAAAGTTACAAACAATTTCCGATAAAGGATTAACAATGGGGCTCATTGTTCACTTAAACTTGATGAAGAAAAAATTGGCGAATGGTACTGTTTGGATGCTTTGCATATATGTTTCTTAGACTATATAGAAGCAATATATACAAAGATTTCAACCGTCTACCTGTTCGATTCATTGTTCTACTTGTCGAAAGTTACAAATAATTTCCGATAAAGGATTAACAATGGGGCTCATTGTTCACTTAAACTTGAAGGTCAAAAAATTGGCGAATGGTACTGTTTGGATGCTTTGCGTACATGTTTCTTAGACTATATGGAAGCAATATATACAAGGATTTCAACCGTCTACCTGTTCCATTCATTGTTCTACTTGCCGAAATTTACAAACAATTACCGATAAAGGATTAACAATGGGGCTCATTGTTCACTTAAACTTGAAGGACAAAAGATTGGCGAATGGTACTGTTTGGATGCTTTGCGTACATGTTTCTTAGACTATATGGAAGCAATATATACAATGATTTCAAGCGTCTACCTGTTCCATTCATTGTTCTACTTGTCGAAAGTTACAAATAATTTCCGATAAAGGATTAACAATGGGGCTCATTGTTCACTTAAACTTGAAGAACAAAAAATTGGCGAATGGTACTGTTTGGATGCTTTGCGTACATGTTTCTTAGACTATATGGAAGCAGTATATACAAAGATTTCAACCGTCTACGTGTTCGAATCATTGTTCAACTTGTAGAAAGTTACAATTAATTTCCGTTAAAGGATTAACAATGGGGCTCGTAGTTCACATAAACTTGAAGAACAAAAAATTGGCGAATTGTACTGTTTGGATGCTTTGCATAGATGTTTCTTAGACTATTTAGAAGCAATATATAGAAAGATTTCACCCGTGTACCTGTACTATTCATTGTTCTACTTGTAGAAAGTTACAAATAATTTCCATTTCATGATTATCAATGGGGCTCGCTGTTCACTTAAACTTGAAGGTCAAAAAATTGGCGAATTGTACTGTTTGGATGCTTTGCGTACATGTTTCTTAGACTATATGGAAGCAATATATAAAAAGATTTCAACCGTCTACGTGTTCCAATCATTGTTCTACTTGTCGAAATTTACAAATAATTTCCTTTAAACGATTAACAATGGGGCTCGTTGTTCACTTAAACTTGAAGAACAAAAAAGTGGCGTATGGTACTGTTTGAATGCTTTGCATATATGTTTCTTAGACTATAAAGAAGCAATATATACATTGATTTCAACCGTCTACCTGTTCCATTCATTGTTCTACTTGTCGCAAGTTACAAATAATTTCCGTTAAGGGATTAACAATGGGGATCGTAGTTTACTTAAACTTGAAGAACAAGAAATTGGCGAATTGTACTGTTTGGATGCTTTGCATATATGTTTCTTAGACTATATAGAAGCAATATATACAAAGATTTCAACCGTCTACCTGTTCCATTCATTGTTCTACTTGTCGAAAGTTACAAATAATTTCCGTTTCATGATTATCAATGTGCCTCGTTGTTCACTTAAACTTGAAGAACAAAAAATTGGCGAATTGTACTGTTTGGATGCTTTGCATATATGTTTCTTATACTATATAGAAGCAATATATACAATGATTTCAACAGTCTACCTGTTCCATTCATTGTTCTACTTGTCGAAATTTACAAATAATTTCCTTTAAAGGATTAACAATGGGGCTCGTAGTTCACTTAAACTTGAAGAACAAAAAATTGGCGAATGGTACTGTTTGGATGCTTTGCATATATGTCTCTTATACTATATAGAAGCAATATATACAAAGATTTCAACCGTCTACCTGTTCCATTCATTGTTCTACTTGTAGAAAGTTACAATTAATTTCCGTTAAAGGATTAACAATGGGGCTCGTATTTCACTTAAACTTGAAGATCAAATAATTGGCGAATTGTACTGTTTGGACGCTTTGCATATATGTCTCTTAGACTATATAGAAGCAATATATACAAAGATTTCAACCGTCTACCTGTTCCATTCATTGTTCTACTTGTCGAAAGTTACAAATAATTTCCGATAACGGATTAACAATGGGGCTCGTAGTTCACTTAAACTTGAAGATCAAATAATTGGCGAATTGTACTGTTTGGACGCTTTGCATATATGTTTCTTAGACTATATAGAAGCAATATATACAAAGATTTCAACCGTCTACCTGTTCCATTCATTGTTCTACTTGTCGAAAGTTACAAATAATTTCCGTTAAGGGATTAACAATGGGGATCGTAGTTTACTTAAACTTGAAGAACAAGAAATTGGCGAATTGTACTGTTTGGATGCTTTGCATATATGTTTCTTAGACTATATAGAAGCAATATATACAAAGATTTCAACCGTCTACCTGTTCCATTCATTGTTCTACTTGTCGAAAGTTACAAATAATTTCCGTTTCATGATTATCAATGTGCCTCGTTGTTCACTTAAACTTGAAGAACAAAAAATTGGCGAATTGTACTGTTTGGATGCTTTGCATATATGTTTCTTATACTATATAGAAGCAATATATACAATGATTTCAACAGTCTACCTGTTCCATTCATTGTTCTACTTGTCGAAATTTACAAATAATTTCCTTTAAAGGATTAACAATGGGGCTCGTAGTTCACTTAAACTTGAAGAACAAAAAATTGGCGAATGGTACTGTTTGGATGCTTTGCATATATGTCTCTTATACTATATAGAAGCAATATATACAAAGATTTCAACCGTCTACCTGTTCCATTCATTGTTCTACTTGTCGAAAGCTACAAATAATTTCCGATAAGGGATTAACAATGGGGATCGTAGTTTACTTAAAGTTGAAGAACAGAAAACGTCTACCTGTTCCATTCAATGTTCTACTTGTCGAAAGTTACAAACAATTTCCGATAAAGGATTAACAATGGGGCTCATTGTTCACTTAAACTTGATGAACAAAGAATTGGCGAATGGTACTGTTTGGATGCTTTCCATATATGTTTCTTAGACTATATAGAAGCAAGATATACAAAGATTTCTACCGTCTACCTGTTCGATTCCTTGTTCTACTTTTCGAAAGTTAGAAATAATTTCCGATAAAGGATTAACAATGGGGCTCATTGTTCACTTAAACTTGAAGGACAAAAAATTGGCGAATGGTACTGTTTGGATGCTTTGCGTACATGTTTCTTAGACTATATGGAAGCAATAGATACAAAGATTTCAACCGTCTACCTGTTCCATTCAATGTTCTACTTGTCGAAAGTTACAAACAATTTCCGATAAAGGATTAACAATGGGGCTCATTGTTCACTTAAACTTGATGAAGAAAAAATTGGCGAATGGTACTGTTTGGATGCTTTGCATATATGTTTCTTAGACTATATAGAAGCAATATATACAAAGATTTCAACCGTCTACCTGTTCGATTCATTGTTCTACTTGTCGAAAGTTACAAATAATTTCCGATAAAGGATTAACAATGGGGCTCATTGTTCACTTAAACTTGAAGGTCAAAAAATTGGCGAATGGTACTGTTTGGATGCTTTGCGTACATGTTTCTTAGACTATATGGAAGCAATATATACAAGGATTTCAACCGTCTACCTGTTCCATTCATTGTTCTACTTGCCGAAATTTACAAACAATTACCGATAAAGGATTAACAATGGGGCTCATTGTTCACTTAAACTTGAAGGACAAAAGATTGGCGAATGGTACTGTTTGGATGCTTTGCGTACATGTTTCTTAGACTATATGGAAGCAATATATACAATGATTTCAAGCGTCTACCTGTTCCATTCATTGTTCTACTTGTCGAAAGTTACAAATAATTTCCGATAAAGGATTAACAATGGGGCTCATTGTTCACTTAAACTTGAAGAACAAAAAATTGGCGAATGGTACTGTTTGGATGCTTTGCGTACATGTTTCTTAGACTATATGGAAGCAGTATATACAAAGATTTCAACCGTCTACGTGTTCGAATCATTGTTCAACTTGTAGAAAGTTACAATTAATTTCCGTTAAAGGATTAACAATGGGGCTCGTAGTTCACATAAACTTGAAGAACAAAAAATTGGCGAATTGTACTGTTTGGATGCTTTGCATAGATGTTTCTTAGACTATTTAGAAGCAATATATAGAAAGATTTCACCCGTGTACCTGTACTATTCATTGTTCTACTTGTAGAAAGTTACAAATAATTTCCATTTCATGATTATCAATGGGGCTCGCTGTTCACTTAAACTTGAAGGTCAAAAAATTGGCGAATTGTACTGTTTGGATGCTTTGCGTACATGTTTCTTAGACTATATGGAAGCAATATATAAAAAGATTTCAACCGTCTACGTGTTCCAATCATTGTTCTACTTGTCGAAATTTACAAATAATTTCCTTTAAAGGATTAACAATGGGGCTCGTTGTTCACTTAAACTTGAAGAACAAAAAAGTGGCGTATGGTACTGTTTGAATGCTTTGCATATATGTTTCTTAGACTATAAAGAAGCAATATATACATTGATTTCAACCGTCTACCTGTTCCATTCATTGTTCTACTTGTCGCAAGTTACAAATAATTTCCGTTAAAGTATTAACAATGGGGCTCGTAGTTCCCTTATACTTGAAGAACAAAAAATTGGCGACTGGTACTGTTTGGATGCTTTGCATATATGTTTATTAGACTATATAGAAGCAATATATAAAAAGATTTCAACCATCTACCTGTTCCATTCATTGTTCTACTTGTCGAAAGTTACAAATAATTTCCGTTAAGGGATTAACAATGGGGATCGTAGTTTACTTAAACTTGAAGAACAAGAAATTGGCGAATTGTACTGTTTGGATGCTTTGCATATATGTTTCTTAGACTATATAGAAGCAATATATACAAAGATTTCAACCGTCTACCTGTTCCATTCATTGTTCTACTTGTCGAAAGTTACAAATAATTTCCGTTTCATGATTATCAATGTGCCTCGTTGTTCACTTAAACTTGAAGAACAAAAAATTGGCGAATTGTACTGTTTGGATGCTTTGCATATATGTTTCTTATACTATATAGAAGCAATATATACAATGATTTCAACAGTCTACCTGTTCCATTCATTGTTCTACTTGTCGAAATTTACAAATAATTTCCTTTAAAGGATTAACAATGGGGCTCGTAGTTCACTTAAACTTGAAGAACAAAAAATTGGCGAATGGTACTGTTTGGATGCTTTGCATATATGTCTCTTATACTATATAGAAGCAATATATACAAAGATTTCAACCGTCTACCTGTTCCATTCATTGTTCTACTTGTAGAAAGTTACAATTAATTTCCGTTAAAGGATTAACAATGGGGCTCGTAGTTCACTTAAACTTGAAGATCAAATAATTGGCGAATTGTACTGTTTGGACGCTTTGCATATATGTCTCTTAGACTATATAGAAGCAATATATACAAAGATTTCAACCGTCTACCTGTTCCATTCATTGTTCTACTTGTCGAAAGTTACAAATAATTTCCGATAACGGATTAACAATGGGGCTCGTAGTTCACTTAAACTTGAAGATCAAATAATTGGCGAATTGTACTGTTTGGACGCTTTGCATATATGTTTCTTAGACTATATAGAAGCAATATATACAAAGATTTCAACCGTCTACCTGTTCCATTCATTGTTCTACTTGTCGAAAGTTACAAATAATTTCCGTTAAGGGATTAACAATGGGGATCGTAGTTTACTTAAACTTGAAGAACAAGAAATTGGCGAATTGTACTGTTTGGATGCTTTGCATATATGTTTCTTAGACTATATAGAAGCAATATATACAAAGATTTCAACCGTCTACCTGTTCCATTCATTGTTCTACTTGTCGAAAGTTACAAATAATTTCCGTTTCATGATTATCAATGTGCCTCGTTGTTCACTTAAACTTGAAGAACAAAAAATTGGCGAATTGTACTGTTTGGATGCTTTGCATATATGTTTCTTATACTATATAGAAGCAATATATACAATGATTTCAACAGTCTACCTGTTCCATTCATTGTTCTACTTGTCGAAATTTACAAATAATTTCCTTTAAAGGATTAACAATGGGGCTCGTAGTTCACTTAAACTTGAAGAACAAAAAATTGGCGAATGGTACTGTTTGGATGCTTTGCATATATGTCTCTTATACTATATAGAAGCAATATATACAAAGATTTCAACCGTCTACCTGTTCCATTCATTGTTCTACTTGTCGAAAGTTACAAATAATTTCCGATAACGGATTAACAATGGGGCTCGTAGTTCACTTAAACTTGAAGATCAAATAATTGGCGAATTGTACTGTTTGGACGCTTTGCATATATGTTTCTTAGACTATATAGAAGCAATATATACAAAGATTTCAACCGTCTACCTGTTCCATTCATTGTTCTACTTGTCGAAAGTTACAAATAATTTCAGTTAAGGGATTAACAATGGGGATCGTAGTTTACTTAAACTTGAAGAACAAGAAATTGGCGAATTGTACTGTTTGGATGCTTTGCATATATGTTTCTTAGACTATATAGAAGCAATATATACAAAGATTTCAACCGTCTACCTGTTCCATTCATTGTTCTACTTGTCGAAAGTTACAAATAATTTCCGTTTCATGATTATCAATGTGCCTCGTTGTTCACTTAAACTTGAAGAACAAAAAATTGGCGAATTGTACTGTTTGGATGCTTTGCATATATGTTTCTTATACTATATAGAAGCAATATATACAATGATTTCAACAGTCTACCTGTTCCATTCATTGTTCTACTTGTCGAAATTTACAAATAATTTCCTTTAAAGGATTAACAATGGGGCTCGTAGTTCACTTAAACTTGAAGAACAAAAAATTGGCGAATGGTACTGTTTGGATGCTTTGCATATATGTCTCTTATACTATATAGAAGCAATATATACAAAGATTTCAACCGTCTACCTGTTCCATTCATTGTTCTACTTGTAGAAAGTTACAATTAATTTCCGTTAAAGGATTAACAATGGGGCTCGTAGTTCACTTAAACTTGAAGATCAAATAATTGGCGAATTGTACTGTTTGGACGCTTTGCATATATGTTTCTTAGACTATATAGAAGCAATATATACAAAGATTTCAACCGTCTACCTGTTCCATTCATTGTTCTACTTGTCGAAAGTTACAAATAATTTCCGTTAAGGGATTAACAATGGGGATCGTAGTTTACTTAAACTTGAAGAACAAGAAATTGGCGAATTGTACTGTTTGGATGCTTTGCATATATGTTTCTTAGACTATATAGAAGCAATATATACAAAGATTTCAACCGTCTACCTGTTCCATTCATTGTTCTACTTGTCGAAAGTTACAAATAATTTCCTTTAAAGGATTAACAATGGGGCTCGTTGTTCGCTTAAACTTGAAGAACAATAAATTGGCGAATTGTACTGTTTGGATGCTTTGCATATATGTTTCGTAGGTTATATAGAAGCAATATATACAATGATTTCAACCGTCTACCTGATCCATTCATTGTTCTACTTGTCGAAATTTACAAATAATTTCCTTTAAAGGATTAACAATGGGGCTCGTAGTTCACTTAAACTTGTAGAACAAAAAATTGGCGAATTGTGCTGTTTGGATGCTTTGCATATGTGTTTCTTAGACAATTTAGGAGCAATATATAGAAAGATTTCACCTGTCTACCTGTACTATTCATTGTTCTACTTCTCGCAAGTTACAAATAATTTCCGATAAAGGATTAACAATGGGGCTCATTGTTCACTTAAACTTGAAGAACAAAAAATTGGCGAATGGTACTGTTTGGATGCTTTGCATATATGTTTCTTAGACTATATAGAAGCAATATATACATTGATTTGAACCGTCTACCTGTTCCATTCATTGATCTACTTGTCGAAAGTTACAAATAATTTCCGATAAAGGATTAACAATGGGTCTCATTGTTCACTTAAACTTGAAGAACAAAAAATTGGCGAATGGTACTGTTTGGATGCTTTGCATATATGTTTCTTAGACTATATGGAAGCAATATATACAAAGATTTCAACCGTCTACGTGTTGCAATCATTGTTCTACTTGTAGAAAGTTACAATTAATTTCCGTTAAAGGATTAACAATGGGGCTCGTAGTTCACATAAACTTGAAGAACAAAAAATTGGCGAATTGTACTGTTTGGATGCTTTGCATAGATGTTTCTTAGACTATTTAGAAGCAATATATAGAAAGATTTCACCCGTCTACCTGTACTATTCATTGTTCTACTTGTAGAAAGTTACAAATAATTTCCATTTCATGATTATCAATGGGGCTCGCTGTTCACATAAACTTGAAGATCAAAAAATTGGCGATTGTTACTGTTTAGATGCTTTGCATATATGTTTCTTAGATTATATAGAAGCAATATATACAAAGATTTCAACCGTCTACGTGTTCCAATCATTGTTCTACTTGTAGAAAGTTACAATTAATTTCCGTTAAAGGATTAACAATGGGGCTCGTAGTTCACTTAAACTTGTAGATCAAATAATTGGCGAATTGTACTGTTTGGACGCTTTGCATATATGTTTCTTAGACTATTTAGAAGCAATATATAGAAATATTTCACCCGTCTACCTGTACTATTCATTGTTCTACTTGTAGAAAGTTACAAATAATTTCCATTTCATGATTATCAATGGGGCTCGCTGTTCACTTAAACTTGAAGATCAAAAAATTGGCGATTGTTACTGTTTAGATGCTTTGCATATATGTTTCTTAAACTATTTAGAAGCAATATATAGAAAGATTTCACCCGTCTACCTGTACTATTCATTGTTCTACTTGTAGATAGTTAGAAATAATTTCCATTTCATGATTATCATTGGGGCTCGCTGTTCACTTAAACTTGAAGATCAAAAAATTGGCGATTGTTACTGTTTAGATGCTTTGCATATATGTTTCTTAGATTATATAGAAGAAATATATACAAAGATTTCAACCGTCTACCTGTTCCATTCATTGTTCTGCTTGTCGAAGGTTACAAATAATTTCCGATAAAGGATTAACAATGGGGCTCATTGTTCACTTAAACTTGAAGAACAAAAAATTGGCGAATGGTACTGTTTGGATGCTTTGAATATATGTTTCTTAGACTATATGGAAGCAATGTATAATAAGACTTCAACCGTCTACCTGATCCATTCATTGTTCTACTTGTCGAAATTTACAAATAATTTCCTTTAAAAGATTAACAATGGGGCTCGTAGTTCACTTAAACTTGAAGAACAAAAAATTGGCGAATGGTACTGTTTGGATGCTTTGCATTTATGTTTCTTATACTATATAGAAGCAATATATACAAAGATTTCAACCGTCTACCTGTTCCATTCAATGTTCTACTTGTCGAAAGTTACAAATAATTTCCGATAAAGGATTAACAATGGGGCTCATTGTTCACTTAAACTTGAAGAACAAAAAATTGGCGAATGGTACTGTTTGGATGCTTTGAATATATGTTTCTTAGACTATATGGATGCAATGTATACAAAGACTTCAACCGTCTACCTGATCCATTCATTGTTCTACTTGTCGAAATTTACAAATAATTTCCTTTAAAGGATTAACAATGGGGCTCGTAGTTCACTTAAACTTGAAGAACAAAAAATTGGCGAATGGTACTGTTTGGATGCTTTGCATATATGTTTCTTAGACTATATAGAAGCAATATATACAAAGATTTCAACCGTCTACCAGTTCCATTCATTGTTCTACTTGTCGAAAGTTACAAATAATTTCCGATAACGGATTAACCATTGGGGCTCATTGTTCACTTAAACTTGAAGAACAAAAAATTGGCGAATTGTACTGTTTGGATGCTTTGCGTACATGTTTCTTAGACTATATGGAAGCAATATATACAAAGATTTCAACCGTCTACGTGTTCCAATCATTGTTCTACTTGTCGAAATTTACACATAATTTCCGATAAAGGATTAACAATGGGGCTCGTAGTTCACTTAAACTTGAAGAACAAAAAATTGGCGAATTGTACTGTTTGGATGCTTTGCATATATGTTTCTTAAACTATATATAAGCAATATATGCAAAGATTTCAACCGTCTACCTGTTCCATTCAATGTTCTACTTGTCGAAAGTTACAAATAATTTCCGATAACGGATTAACCATTGGGGCTCATTGTTCACTTAAACTTGAAGAACAAAAAATTGGCGAATTGTACTGTTTGGATGCTTTGCATATATGTTTCTTAGATTATATAGAAGCAATATATACAAAGATTTCAACCGTCTACCTATTCCAATCATTGTTCTACTTGTCGAAAATTACAAATAATTTCCGATAAAGGATTAACCATTGGGGCTCATTGTTCACTTAAACTTGAAGAACAAAAAATTGGCGAATGGTACTGTTTGGATGCTTTGCGTACATGTTTCTTAGACTATATGGAAGCAGTATATACAAAGATTTCAACCGTCTACGTGTTCGAATCATTGTTCAACTTGTAGAAAGTTACAATTAATTTCCGTTAAAGGATTAACAATGGGGCTCGTAGTTCACTTAAACTTGAAGAACAAAAAATTGGCGTATTGTACTGTTTGGATGCTTTGCATATATGTTTCTTAGGCTATATAGAAGCAATATATACAATGATTTCAACCGTCTACCTGTACTATTCATTGTTCTACTTGTAGAAAGTTACAAATAATTTCCATTTCATGATTATCAATGGGGCTCGCTGTTCACTTAAACTTGAAGATCAAAAAATTGGCGATTGTTACTGTTTAGATGCTTTGCATATATGTTTCTTAGACTATTTAGAAGCAATATATAGAAAGATTTCACCCGTCTACCTGTACTATTCATTGTTCTACTTGTAGATAGTTAGAAATAATTTCCATTTCATGAGTATCATTGGGGCTCGCTGTTCACTTAAACTTGAAGATCAAAAAATTGGCGATTGTTACTGTTTAGATGCTTTGCATATATGTTTCTTAGATTATATAGAAGAAATATATACAAAGATTTCAACCGTCTACCTGTTCCATTCATTGTTCTGCTTGTCGAAGGTTACAAATAATTTCCGATAAAGGATTAACAATGGGGCTCATTGTTCACTTAAACTTGAAGAACAAAAAATTGGCGAATGGTACTGTTTGGATGCTTTGAATATATGTTTCTTAGACTATATGGAAGCAATGTATACAAAGACTTCAACCGTCTACCTGATCCATTCATTGTTCTACTTGTCGAAATTTACAAATAATTTCCTTTAAAAGATTAACAATGGGGCTCGTAGTTCACTTAAACTTGAAGAACAAAAAATTGGCGAATGGTACTGTTTGGATGCTTTGCATTTATGTTTCTTATACTATATAGAAGCAATATATACAAAGATTTCAACCGTCTACCTGTTCCATTCAATGTTCTACTTGTCGAAAGTTACAAATAATTTCCGATAAAGGATTAACAATGGGGCTCATTGTTCACTTAAACTTGAAGAACAAAAAATTGGCGAATGGTACTGTTTGGATGCTTTGAATATATGTTTCTTAGACTATATGGATGCAATGTATACAAAGACTTCAACCGTCTACCTGATCCATTCATTGTTCTACTTGTCGAAATTTACAAATAATTTCCTTTAAAGGATTAACAATGGGGCTCGTAGTTCACTTAAACTTGAAGAACAAAAAATTGGCGAATGGTACTGTTTGGATGCTTTGAATATATGTTTCTTAGACTATATGGAAGCAATGTATACAAAGACTTCAACCGTCTACCTGATCCATTCATTGTTCTACTTGTCGAAATTTACAAATAATTTCCTTTAAAAGATTAACAATGGGGCTCGTAGTTCACTTAAACTTGAAGAACAAAAAATTGGCGAATGGTACTGTTTGGATGCTTTGCATTTATGTTTCTTATACTATATAGAAGCAATATATACAAAGATTTCAACCGTCTACCTGTTCCATTCAATGTTCTACTTGTCGAAAGTTACAAATAATTTCCGATAAAGGATTAACAATGGGGCTCATTGTTCACTTAAACTTGAAGAACAAAAAATTGGCGAATGGTACTGTTTGGATGCTTTGAATATATGTTTCTTAGACTATATGGATGCAATGTATACAAAGACTTCAACCGTCTACCTGATCCATTCATTGTTCTACTTGTCGAAATTTACAAATAATTTCCTTTAAAGGATTAACAATGGGGCTCGTAGTTCACTTAAACTTGAAGAACAAAAAATTGGCGAATGGTACTGTTTGGATGCTTTGCATATATGTTTCTTAGATTATATAGAAGCAATATATACAAAGATTTCAACCGTCTACCTGTTCCATTCATTGTTCTACTTGTCGAAATTTACAAATAATTTCCTTTAAAGGATTAACAATGGGGCTCGTTGTTCACTTAAAGTTGAAGATCAAAAAATTGGCGATTGTTACTGTTTAGATGCTTTGCATATATGTTTCTTAGATTATATAGAAGCAATATATACAAAGATTTCAACCGTCTACCTATTCCATTCATTGTTCTGCTTGTCGAAGGTTACAAATAATTTCCGATAACGGATTAACCATTGGGGCTCATTGTTCACTTAAACTTGAAGAACAAAAAATTGGCGAATTGTACTGTTTGGATGCTTTGCATATATGTTTCTTATACTATATAGAAGCAATATATACAAAGATTTCAACCGTCTACCTGTTCCATTCAATGTTCTACTTGTCGAAGGTTACAAATAATTTCCGATAACGGATTAACAATGGGACTCGTAGTTCACTTAAACTTGAAGAACGAAAAATTGGCGAATTGTACTGTTTGGATGCTTTGCATATATGTTTCGTAGGCTATATAGAAGCAATATATACAAAGATTTCACCCGTCTACATGATCCATTCATTGTTCTACTTGTCGAAATTTACAAATAATTTCCTTTAAAGGATTAACAATGGGGCTCGTAGTTCACTTAAACTTGAAGAACAAAAAATTGGCGCATTGTACTGTTTGGATGCTTTGCATAGATGTTTCTTAGACTATATAGAAGCAATATATACAAAGATTTCAACCGTCTACCTGTTCCATTCATTGTTCTACTTGTCGAAAATTACAAATAATTTCCGATAAAGGATTAACCATTGGGGTTCATTGTTCACTTAAACTTGAAGACCAAAAAATTGGCGAATGGTACTGTTTGGATGCTTTGCGTACATGTTTCATAGACTATATGGAAGCAATATATACAAAGATTTCAACCGTCTACGTGTTCCAATCATTGTTCTACTTGTCGAAATTTACACATAATTTCCGATAAAGGATTAACAATGGGGCTCATTGTTCACTTAAACTTGAAGGACAATAAATTGGCGAATGGTACTGTTTGGATGCTTTGCGTACATGTTTCTTAGACTATATGGAAGCAATATATACAAGGATTTCAACCGTCTACCTGTTCCATTCATTGTTCTACTTGTCGAAAGTTACAAATAATTTCCGATAAAGGATTAAAAATGGGGCTCATTGTTCACTTAAACTTGAAGAACAAAAAATTGGCGAATGGTACTGTTTGGATGCTTTGCATATATGTTTCTTAGACTATATAGAAGCAATATATACATTGATTTCAACCGTCTACCTGTTCCACTCATTGTTCTACTTGTCGCAAGTTACAAATAATTTCCGTTAAACTGTTAACAATGGGGCTCGTAGTTCACTTAAACTTGAAGATGAAATAATTGGCGAATTGTACTGTTTGGATGCTTTGCATATATGTTTCTTAGATTATATAGAAGCAATATATACAAAGATTTCAACCGTCTACCTGTTCCATTCATTGTTCTACTTGTCGAAAGCTACAAATAATTTCCGATAACGGATTAACCATTGGGGCTCATTGTTCACTTAAACTTGAAGAACAAAAAATTGGAGAATTGTACTGTTTGGATGCTTTGCATAGATGTTTCTTAGACTATTTAGAAGCAATATATAGAAAGATTTCACCCGTCTACCTGTACTATTCATTGTTCTACTTGTAGAAAGTTACAAATAATTTCTATTCCATGATTATCAATGGGGCTCGCTGTTCACTTAAACTTGAAGATCAAAAAATTGGCGATTGTTACTGTTTAGATGCTTTGCATATATGTTTCTTAGATTATATAGAAGCAATATATACAAAGATTTCAACCGTCTACCAGTTCCATTCATTGCTCTACTTGTCGAAAATTACAAATAATTTCCGATAAAGGATTAACCATTGGGGCTCATTGTTCACTTAAACTTGAAGAACAAAAAATTGGCGCATGGTACTGTTTGGATGCTTTGCGTACATGTTTCTTAGACTATATGGAAGCAATATATACAAAGATTTCAACCGTCTACGTGTTCCAATCATTGTTCTACTTGTCGAAATTTACAAATAATATCCTTTAAAGGATTAACAATGGGGCTCGTCGTTCACTTAAACTTGAAGAACAAAAAATTGGCGAATGGTACTATTTGGATGCTTTGCATATATGTTTCTTAGACTATATAGAAGCAATATATACGTTGATTTCAACCGGCTACCTGTTCCATTCATTGTTCTACTTGTCGCAAGTTACAAATAATTTCCGTTAAAGTATTAACAATGGGGCTCGTAGTTCACTTAAACATGAAGATGAAATAATTGGCGAATGGTACTGTTTGGATGCTTTGCATATATGTTTCTTAGACTATATAGAAGCAATATATACATTGATTTCAACCGTCTACCTGTTCCATTCATTGTTCTACTTGTCGAAATTTACAAATAATTTCCTTTAAAGGATTAACAATGGGGCTCGTAGTTCACTTAAACTTGAAGAACAAAAAATTGGCGAATGGTACTGTTTGGATGCTTTGCGTATATGTTTCTTACACTATATAGACGCAATATATACAAAGATTTCAACCGTCTACCTGTTCCAGTCATTGTTCTACTTGTCGGAAGTTACAAATAATTACGGATAAAGGATTAACCATTGGGGCTCATTGTTCACTTAAACTTGAAGACCAAAAAATTGGCGAATGGTACTGTTTGGACGCTTTGCATATATGTTTCTTAGACTATATAGAAGCAATATATACAAAGATTTCAACCGTCTACCTGTTCCAATCATTGTTCTACTTGTCGAAATTTACAAATAATTTCCTTTAAAGGATTAACAATGGGGCTCGTAGTTCACTTAAACTTGAAGAACAAAAAATTGGCGTATTGTACTGTTTGGATGCTTTGCATATATGTTTCTTAGGCTATATAGAAGCAATATATACAATGATTTCAACCGTCTACCTGATCCATTCATTGTTCTACTTGTCGAAATTTACAAATAATTTCCTTTAAAGGATTAACAATGGGGCTCGTAGTTCACTTAAACTTAAAGAACAAAAAATTGGAGAATTGTACTGTTTGGATGCTTTGCATAGATGTTTCTTAGACTATTTAGAAGCAATATATACAATGATTTCAACCGTCTACCTGTTTCATTCATGGTTCTACTTGTCGAAAATTACAAATAATTTCCGATAACGGATTAACCATTGGGGCTCATTGTTCACTTAAACTTGAAGATCAAAAAATTGGCGATTGTTACTGTTTAGATGCTTTGCATATATGTTTCTTAGATTATATAGAAGCAATATATACAAAGATTTCAACCGTCTACCTGTTCCATTCATTGTTCTACTTGTCGAAAGTTACAAATAATTTCCGATAACGGATTAACCATTGGGGCTCATTGTTCACTTAAACTTGAAGAACAAAAAATTGGCGAATTGTACTGTTTGGATGCTTTGCATATATGTTTCGTAGACTACATAGAAGCAATATATACAAATATTTCAACCGTCTAACTGTTCCATTCATTGTTCTACTTGTCGAAAATTACAAATAATTTCCGATAAAGTATTAACCATTGGTGCTCATTGTTCACTTAAACTTGAAGAACAAAAAATTGGCGAATGGTACTGTTTGGATGCTTTGCATATATGTTTCTTAGACTATATAGAAGCAATATATACAATGATTTCAACCGTCTAACTGTTCCATTCATTGTTCTACTTGTCGAAAATTACAAATAATTTCCGATAAAGTATTAACCATTGGTGCTCATTGTTCACTTAAACTTGAAGAACAAAAAATTGGCGAATGGTACTGTTTGGATGCTTTGCATATATGTTTCTTAGACTATATAGAAGCAATATATACAATGATTTCAACCGTCTACCTTTTCCATTCATTGTTCTACTTGTCAAAAGTTATAAATAATTTCCGATAACGGATTAACCATTGGGGCTCATTGTTCACTTAAACTTGAAGAACAAAAAATTTGCGAATTGTACTGTTTGGATGCTTTGCATATATGTTTCTTATACTATATAGAAGCAATATATACAAAGATTTCAACCGTCTACCTGTTCCATTCACTGTTCTACTTGTCGAAAGTTACAAATAATTTAAGTTAAGGGATTAACAATGGGGATCGTAGTTCACTTAAACTTGAAGAACAAAAAATTGGCGAATTGTACTGTTTGGATGCTTTGCGTACATGTATCTTAGACTATATGGAAGCAATATATACAAAGATTTCAACCGTCTACGTGTTCCATTCATTGTTCTACTTGTCGAAAGTTACAAATAATTTCCGTTAAGGGATTAACAATGGGGATCGTAGTTTACTTAATCTTGAAGAACAAAAAATTGGCGCATTGTACTGTTTGGATGCTTTGCATAAATGTTTCTTAGACTATATAGAAGCAATATATACAATGATTTCAACAGTCTACCTGTTCCATTCATTGTTCTACTTGTCGAAAGTTACAAATAATTTCGTTTAAAGGATTAACAATGGAGCTCGCAGTTCACTTAAACTTGAAGAACAAAAAATTGGCGAATTGTACTGTTTGGATGCTTTGCGTACATGTTTCTTAGACTATATGGAAGCAATATATAAAAAGATTTCAACCGTCTACGTGTTCCAATCATTGTTCTACTTGTCGAAATTTACAAATAATTTCCTTTAAAGGATTAACAATGGGGCTCGTTGTTCACTTAAACTTGAAGAACAAAAAAGTGGCGTATGGTACTGTTTGAATGCTTTGCATATATGTTTCTTAGACTATAAAGAAGCAATATATACATTGATTTCAACCGTCTACCTGTTCCATTCATTGTTCTACTTGTCGCAAGTTACAAATAATTTCCGTTAAAGTATTAACAATGGGGCTCGTAGTTCCCTTAAACTTGAAGAACAAAAAATTGGCGACTGGTACTGTTTGGATGCTTTGCATATATGTTTATTAGACTATATAGAAGCAATATATAAAAAGATTTCAACCATCTACCTGTTCCATTCATTGTTCTACTTGTCGAAAGTTACAAATAATTTCCGTTAAGGGATTAACAATGGGGATCGTAGTTTACTTAAACTTGAAGAACAAGAAATTGGCGAATTGTACTGTTTGGATGCTTTGCATATATGTTTCTTAGACTATATAGAAGCAATATATACAAAGATTTCAACCGTCTACCTGTTCCATTCATTGTTCTACTTGTCGAAAGTTACAAATAATTTCCGTTTCATGATTATCAATGTGCCTCGTTGTTCACTTAAACTTGAAGAACAAAAAATTGGCGAATTGTACTGTTTGGATGCTTTGCATATATGTTTCTTATACTATATAGAAGCAATATATACAATGATTTCAACAGTCTACCTGTTCCATTCATTGTTCTACTTGTCGAAATTTACAAATAATTTCCTTTAAAGGATTAACAATGGGGCTCGTAGTTCACTTAAACTTGAAGAACAAAAAATTGGCGAATGGTACTGTTTGGATGCTTTGCATATATGTCTCTTATACTATATAGAAGTAATATATACAAAGATTTCAACCGTCTACCTGTTCCATTCATTGTTCTACTTGTAGAAAGTTACAATTAATTTCCGTTAAAGGATTAACAATGGGGCTCGTAGTTCACTTAAACTTGAAGATCAAATAATTGGCGAATTGTACCGTTTGGACGCTTTGCATATATGTCTCTTAGACTATATAGAAGCAATATATACAAAGATTTCAACCGTCTACCTGTTCCATTCATTGTTCTACTTGTCGAAAGTTACAAATAATTTCCGATAACGGATTAACAATGGGGCTCGTAGTTCACTTAAACTTGAAGATCAAATAATTGGCGAATTGTACTGTTTGGACGCTTTGCATATATGTTTCTTAGACTATATAGAAGCAATATATACAAAGATTTCAACCGTCTACCTGTTCCATTCATTGTTCTACTTGTCGAAAGTTACAAATAATTTCCGTTAAGGGATTAACAATGGGGATCGTAGTTTACTTAAACTTGAAGAACAAGAAATTGGCGAATTGTACTGTTTGGATGCTTTGCATATATGTTTCTTAGACTATATAGAAGCAATATATACAAAGATTTCAACCGTCTACCTGTTCCATTCATTGTTCTACTTGTCGAAAGTTACAAATAATTTCCGTTTCATGATTATCAATGTGCCTCGTTGTTCACTTAAACTTGAAGAACAAAAAATTGGCGAATTGTACTGTTTGGATGCTTTGCATATATGTTTCTTATACTATATAGAAGCAATATATACAATGATTTCAACAGTCTACCTGTTCCATTCATTGTTCTACTTGTCGAAATTTACAAATAATTTCCTTTAAAGGATTAACAATGGGGCTCGTAGTTCACTTAAACTTGAAGAACAAAAAATTGGCGAATGGTACTGTTTGGATGCTTTGCATATATGTCTCTTATACTATATAGAAGCAATATATACAAAGATTTCAACCGTCTACCTGTTCCATTCATTGTTCTACTTGTAGAAAGTTACAATTAATTTCCGTTAAAGGATTAACAATGGGGCTCGTAGTTCACTTAAACTTGAAGATCAAATAATTGGCGAATTGTACTGTTTGGACGCTTTGCATATATGTTTCTTAGACTATATAGAAGCAATATATACAAAGATTTCAACCGTCTACCTGTTCCATTCATTGTTCTACTTGTCGAAAGTTACAAATAATTTCCGTTAAGGGATTAACAATGGGGATCGTAGTTTACTTAAACTTGAAGAACAAGAAATTGGCGAATTGTACTGTTTGGATGCTTTGCATATATGTTTCTTAGACTATATAGAAGCAATATATACAAAGATTTCAACCGTCTACCTGTTCCATTCATTGTTCTACTTGTCGAAAGTTACAAATAATTTCCTTTAAAGGATTAACAATGGGGCTCGTTGTTCGTTTAAACTTGAAGAACAATAAATTGGCGAATTGTACTGTTTGGATGCTTTGCATATATGTTTCGTAGGTTATATAGAAGCAATATATACAATGATTTCAACCGTCTACCTGATCCATTCATTGTTCTACTTGTCGAAATTTACAAATAATTTCCTTTAAAGGATTAACAATGGGGCTCGTAGTTCACTTAAACTTGTAGAACAAAAAATTGGCGAATTGTGCTGTTTGGATGCTTTGCATATGTGTTTCTTAGACTATTTAGGAGCAATATATAGAAAGATTTCACCTGTCTACCTGTACTATTCATTGTTCTACTTCTCGCAAGTTACAAATAATTTCCGCTAAAGTATTAACAATGGGGCTCGTATTTCACTTATACTTGAAGGACAAAAAATTGGCGATTGTTACTGTTTAGATGCTTTGCATATATGTTTCTTAGATTATATAGAAGCAATATATACAAAGATTTCAACCGTCTACCAGTTCCATTCATTGCTCTACTTGTCGAAAATTACAAATAATTTCCGATAAAGGATTAACCATTGGGGCTCATTGTTCACTTAAACTTGAAGAACAAAAAATTGGCGCATGGTACTGTTTGGATGCTTTGCGTACATGTTTTTTAGACTATATGGAAGCAATATATACAAAGATTTCAACCGTCTACGTGTTCCATTCATTGTTCTACTTGTCGAAATTTACAAATAATTTCCTTTAAAGGATTAACAATGGGTCTCGTCGTTCACTTAAACTTGAAGAACAAAAAATTGGCGAATGGTACTGTTTGGATGCTTTGCGTACATGTTTCTTAAACTATATGGAAGCAATGTATACAATGATTTCAACCGTCTACCTGTTCCATTCATTGTTCTACTTGTCGAAAGTTACAAATAATTACCGATAAAGGACTAACCATTGGGGCTCATTGTTCACTTAAACTTGAAGAACAAAAAATTGGCGAATTTTACTGTTTGGATGCTTTGCATATATGTTTCTTAGATTATATAGAAGCAATATATACAAAGATTTCAACCGTCTACCTGTTCCACTCATTGTTCTACTTGTCGCAAGTTACAAATAATTTCCGATAACGGATTAACCATTGGGGCTCATTGTTCACTTAAACTTGAAGAACAAAAAATTGGCGAATTGTACTGTTTGGATGCTTTGCATATATGTTTCTTTGACTATATAGAAGCAATATATACAAAGATTTCAACCGTCTACCTGTTCCATTCATTGATCTACTTGTCGAAAGTTACAAATAATTTCCGATAAAGGATTAACAATGGGTCTCATTGTTCACTTAAACTTGAAGAACAAAAAATTGGCGAATGGTACTGTTTGGATGCTTTGCATATATGTTTCTTAGACTATATGGAAGCAATATATACAAAGATTTCAACCGTCTACGTGTTCCAATCATTGTTCTACTTGTAGAAAGTTACAATTAATTTCCGTTAAAGGATTAACAATGGGGCTCGTAGTTCACATAAACTTGAAGAACAAAAAATTGGCGAATTGTACTGTTTGGATGCTTTGCATAGATGTTTCTTAGACTATTTAGAAGCAATATATAGAAAGATTTCACCCGTTTACCTGTACTATTCATTGTTCTACTTGTAGAAAGTTACAAATAATTTCCGTTAAGGGACTAACAATGGGGATCGTAGTTTACTTAAACTTGAAGAACAAAAAATTGGCGAATGGTACTGTTTGGATGCTTTGCGTACATGTTTCTTAAACTATATGGAAGCAATATATACAATGATTTCAACCGTCTACCTGTTCCATTCATTGTTCTACTTGTCGAAAGTTACAAATAATTACCGATAAAGGACTAACCATTGGGGCTCATTGTTCACTTAAACTTGAAGAACAAAAAATTGGCGAATTGTACTGTTTGGATGCTTTGCATATATGTTTTTTAGATTATTTAGAAGCAATATATACAAAGATTTCAACCGTATACCTGTTCGATTCATTGTTCCACTTGTCGAAAGTTACAAATAATTTCCGATAAAGGATTAACAATGGGGCTCATTGTTCACTTAAACTTGAAGGACAAAAAATTAGCAAATGGTACTGTTTGGATGCTTTGCGTACATGTTTCTTAGACTATATGGAAGCAATATATACAAGTATTTCAACAGTCTACCTGTTCCATTCATTGTTCTACTTGTCGAAAGTTACAAATAATTTACGATAAAGGATTAACAATGGGGCTCATTGTTCACTTAAACTTGAAGAACAAAAAATTGGCGAATGGTACTGTTTGGATGCTTTGCATATATGTTTCTTAGACTATATAGAAGCAATATATACATTGATTTGAACCGTCTACCTGTTCCATTCATTGATCTACTTGTCGAAAGTTACAAATAATTTCCGATAAAGGATTAACAATGGGTCTCATTGTTCACTTAAACTTGAAGAACAAAAAATTGGCGAATGGTACTGTTTGGATGCTTTGCATATATGTTTCTTAGACTATATGGAAGCAATATATACAAAGATTTCAACCGTCTACGTGTTGCAATCATTGTTCTACTTGTAGAAAGTTACAATTAATTTCCGTTAAAGGATTAACAATGGGGCTCGTAGTTCACATAAACTTGAAGAACAAAAAATTGGCGAATTGTACTGTTTGGATGCTTTGCATAGATGTTTCTTAGACTATTTAGAAGCAATATATAGAAAGATTTCACCCGTCTACCTGTACTATTCATTGTTCTACTTGTAGAAAGTTACAAATAATTTCCATTTCATGATTATCAATGGGGCTCGCTGTTCACATAAACTTGAAGATCAAAAAATTGGCGATTGTTACTGTTTAGATGCTTTGCATATATGTTTCTTAGATTATATAGAAGCAATATATACAAAGATTTCAACCGTCTACGTGTTCCAATCATTGTTCTACTTGTAGAAAGTTACAATTAATTTCCGTTAAAGGATTAACAATGGGGCTCGTAGTTCACTTAAACTTGAAGAACAAAAAATTGGCGTATTGTACTGTTTGGATGCTTTGCATATATGTTTCTTAGGCTATATAGAAGCAATATATACAATGATTTCAACCGTCTACCTGTACTATTCATTGTTCTACTTGTAGAAAGTTACAAATAATTTCCATTTCATGATTATCAATGGGGCTCGCTGTTCACTTAAACTTGAAGATCAAAAAATTGGCGATTGTTACTGTTTAGATGCTTTGCATATATGTTTCTTAGACTATTTAGAAGCAATATATAGAAAGATTTCACCCGTCTACCTGTACTATTCATTGTTCTACTTGTAGATAGTTACAAATAATTTCCATTTCATGATTATCATTGGGGCTCGCTGTTCACTTAAACTTGAAGATCAAAAAATTGGCGATTGTTACTGTTTAGATGCTTTGCATATATGTTTCTTAGATTATATAGAAGAAATATATACAAAGATTTCAACCGTCTACCTGTTCCATTCATTGTTCTGCTTGTCGAAGGTTACAAATAATTTCCGATAAAGGATTAACAATGGGGCTCATTGTTCACTTAAACTTGAAGAACAAAAAATTGGCGAATGGTACTGTTTGGATGCTTTGAATATATGTTTCTTAGACTATATGGAAGCAATGTATACAAAGACTTCAACCGTCTACCTGATCCATTCATTGTTCTACTTGTCGAAATTTACAAATAATTTCCTTTAAAAGATTAACAATGGGGCTCGTAGTTCACTTAAACTTGAAGAACAAAAAATTGGCGAATGGTACTGTTTGGATGCTTTGCATTTATGTTTCTTATACTATATAGAAGCAATATATACAAAGATTTCAACCGTCTACCTGTTCCATTCAATGTTCTACTTGTCGAAAGTTACAAATAATTTCCGATAAAGGATTAACAATGGGGCTCATTGTTCACTTAAACTTGAAGAACAAAAAATTGGCGAATGGTACTGTTTGGATGCTTTGAATATATGTTTCTTAGACTATATGGATGCAATGTATACAAAGACTTCAACCGTCTACCTGATCCATTCATTGTTCTACTTGTCGAAATTTACAAATAATTTCCTTTAAAGGATTAACAATGGGGCTCGTAGTTCACTTAAACTTGAAGAACAAAAAATTGGCGAATGGTACTGTTTGGATGCTTTGCATATATGTTTCTTAGACTATATAGAAGCAATATATACAAAGATTTCAACCGTCTACCAGTTCCATTCATTGTTCTACTTGTCGAAAGTTACAAATAATTTCCGATAACGGATTAACCATTGGGGCTCATTGTTCACTTAAACTTGAAGAACAAAAAATTGGCGAATTGTACTGTTTGGATGCTTTGCATATATGTTCCTTATACTATATAGAAGCAATATATACAAAGATTTCAACCGTCTACCTGTTCCGTTCAATGTTCTACTTGTCGAAATTTACAAATAATTTCCTTTAAAGGATTAACAATGGGGCTCGTAGTTCACTTAAACTTGAAGAACAAAAAATTGGCGAATGGTACTGTTTGGATGCTTTGCATATATGTTTCTTAGACTATATCGAAGCAATATTTACATTGATTTCAACCGTCTACCTGTTCCACTCATTGTTCTACTTGTCGCAAGTTACAAATAATTTCCGTTAAAGTATTAACAATGGGGCTCGTAGTTCACTTAAACTTGCAGATGAAATAATTGGCGAATTGTACTGTTTGGATGCTTTGCATATATGTTTCTTAGACTATATAGAAGCAATATATACAAAGATTTCAACCGTCTACCAGTTCCATTCAATGTTCTACTTGTCGAAAGTTACAAATAATTTCCGATAACGGATTAACCATTGGGGCTCATTGTCCACTTAAACTTGAAGAACAAAAAATTGGCGAATTGTACTGTTTCGATGCTTTGCACATATGTTTCTTATACTATATAGAAGCAATATATACAAAGATTTCAACCGTCTACCTGTTCCGTTCAATGTTCTACTTGTCGAAATTTACAAATAATTTCCTTTAAAGGATTAACAATGGGGCTCGTAGTTCACTTAAACTTGAAGAACAAAAAATTGGCGAATGGTACTGTTTGGATACTTTGCATATATGTTTCTTAGATTATATAGAAGCAATATATACAAAGATTTCAACCGTCTACCTGTTCCATTCATTGTTCTACTTGTCGAAATTTACAAATAATTTCCTTTAAAGGATTAACAATGGGGCTCGTTGTTCACTTAAAGTTGAAGATCAAAAAATTGGCGATTGTTACTGTTTAGATGCTTTGCATATATGTTTCTTAGATTATATAGAAGCAATATATACAAAGATTTCAACCGTCTACCTATTCCATTCATTGTTCTGCTTGTCGAAGGTTACAAATAATTTCCGATAACGGATTAACCATTGGGGCTCATTGTTCACTTAAACTTGAAGAACAAAAAATTGGCGAATTGTACTGTTTGGATGCTTTGCATATATGTTTCTTATACTATATAGAAGCAATATATACAAAGATTTCAACCGTCTACCTGTTCCATTCAATGTTCTACTTGTCGAAGGTTACAAATAATTTCCGATAACGGATTAACAATGGGACTCGTAGTTCACTTAAACTTGAAGAACGAAAAATTGGCGAATTGTACTGTTTGGATGCTTTGCATATATGTTTCGTAGGCTATATAGAAGCAATATATACAAAGATTTCACCCGTCTACATGATCCATTCATTGTTCTACTTGTCGAAATTTACAAATAATTTCCTTTAAAGGATTAACAATGGGGCTCGTAGTTCACTTAAACTTGAAGAACAAAAAATTGGCGCATTGTACTGTTTGGATGCTTTGCATAGATGTTTCTTAGACTATATAGAAGCAATATATACAAAGATTTCAACCGTCTACCTGTTCCATTCATTGTTCTACTTGTCGAAAATTACAAATAATTTCCGATAAAGGATTAACCATTGGGGTTCATTGTTCACTTAAACTTGAAGACCAAAAAATTGGCGAATGGTACTGTTTGGATGCTTTGCGTACATGTTTCTTAGACTATATGGAAGCAATATATACAAAGATTTCAACCGTCTACGTGTTCCAATCATTGTTCTACTTGTCGAAATTTACACATAATTTCCGATAAAGGATTAACAATGGGGCTCATTGTTCACTTAAACTTGAAGGACAATAAATTGGCGAATGGTACTGTTTGGATGCTTTGCGTACATGTTTCTTAGACTATATGGAAGCAATATATACAAGGATTTCAACCGTCTACCTGTTCCATTCATTGTTCTACTTGTCGAAAGTTACAAATAATTTCCGATAAAGGATTAAAAATGGGGCTCATTGTTCACTTAAACTTGAATATGAAATAATTGGCGAATTGTACTGTTTGGATGCTTTGCATATATGTTTCTTAGATTATATAGAAGCAATATATACAAAGATTTCAACCGTCTACCTGTTCCATTCATTGTTCTACTTGTCGAAAGCTACAAATAATTTCCGATAACGGATTAACCATTGGGGCTCATTGTTCACTTAAACTTGAAGAACAAAAAATTGGAGAATTGTACTGTTTGGATGCTTTGCATAGATGTTTCTTAGACTATTTAGAAGCAATATATAGAAAGATTTCACCCGTCTACCTGTACTATTCATTGTTCTACTTGTAGAAAGTTACAAATTATTTCTATTCCATGATTATCAATGGGGCTCGCTGTTCACTTAAACTTGAAGATCAAAAAATTGGCGATTGTTACTGTTTAGATGCTTTGCATATATGTTTCTTAGATTATATAGAAGCAATATATACAAAGATTTCAACCGTCTACCAGTTCCATTCATTGCTCTACTTGTCGAAAATTACAAATAATTTCCGATAAAGGATTAACCATTGGGGTTCATTGTTCACTTAAACTTGAAGAACAAAAAATTGGCGAATGGTACTGTTTGGATGCTTTGAATATATGTTTCTTAGACTATATGGATGCAATGTATACAAAGACTTCAACCGTCTACCTGATCCATTCATTGTTCTACTTGTCGAAATTTACAAATAATTTCCTTTAAAGGATTAACAATGGGGCTCGTAGTTCACTTAAACTTGAAGAACAAAAAATTGGCGAATGGTACTGTTTGGATGCTTTGCATATATGTTTCTTAGACTATATAGAAGCAGTATATACAAAGATTTCAACCGTCTACCAGTTCCATTCATTGTTCTACTTGTCGAAAGTTACAAATAATTTCCGATAACGGATTAACCATTGGGGCTCATTGTTCACTTAAACTTGAAGAACAAAAAATTGGCGAATTGTACTGTTTGGATGCTTTGCGTACATGTTTCTTAGACTATATGGAAGCAATATATACAAAGATTTCAACCGTCTACGTGTTCCAATCATTGTTCTACTTGTCGAAATTTACACATAATTTCCGATAAAGGATTAACAATGGGGCTCGTAGTTCACTTAAACTTGAAGAACAAAAAATTGGCGAATGGTACTGTTTGGATGCTTTGCATATATGTTTCTTAGACTATATAGAAGCAATATATACAAAGATTTCAACCGTCTACCTGTTCCATTCATTGTTCTACTTGTCGAAAATTACAAATAATTTCCGATAAAGGATTAACCATTGGGGCTCATTGTTCATTTAAACTTGAAGAACAAAAAATTGGCGCATGGTACTGTTTGGATGCTTTGCGTAAATGTTTCTTAGACTATATGGAAGCAATATATACAAAGATTTCAACCGTCTACCTGTTCCATTCAATGTTCTAGTTGTCGAAATTTACAAATAATTTCCTTTAAAGGATTAACAATGGGGCTCGTAGTTCACTTAAACTTGAAGAACAAAAAATTGGCGAATTGTACTGTTTGGATGCTTTGCATATATGTTTCTTAAACTATATATAAGCAATATATGCAAAGATTTCAACCGTCTACCTGTTCCATTCAATGTTCTACTTGTCGAAAGTTACAAATAATTTCCGATAACGGATTAACCATTGGGGCTCATTGTTCACTTAAACTTGAAGAACAAAAAATTGGCGAATTGTACTGTTTGGATGCTTTGCATATATGTTTCTTAGATTATATAGAAGCAATATATACAAAGATTTCAACCGTCTACCTATTCCAATCATTGTTCTACTTGTCGAAAATTACAAATAATTTCCGATAAAGGATTAACCATTGGGGCTCAATGTTCACTTAAACTTGAAGAACAAAAAATTGGCGAATGGTACTGTTTGGATGCTTTGCGTACATGTTTCTTAGACTATATGGAAGCAGTATATACAAAGATTTCAACCGTCTACGTGTTCGAATCATTGTTCAACTTGTAGAAAGTTACAAATAATTTCCATTTCATGATTATCAATGGGGCTCGCTGTTCACTTAAACTTGAAGATCAAAAAATTGGCGATTGTTACTGTTTAGATGCTTTGCATATATGTTTCTTAGACTATTTAGAAGCAATATATAGAAAGATTTCACCCGTCTACCTGTACTATTCATTGTTCTACTTGTAGATAGTTACAAATAATTTCCATTTCATGATTATCATTGGGGCTCGCTGTTCACTTAAACTTGAAGATCAAAAAATTGGCGATTGTTACTGTTTAGATGCTTTGCATATATGTTTCTTAGATTATATAGAAGAAATATATACAAAGATTTCAACCGTCTACCTGTTCCATTCATTGTTCTGCTTGTCGAAGGTTACAAATAATTTCCGATAAAGGATTAACAATGGGGCTCATTGTTCACTTAAACTTGAAGAACAAAAAATTGGCGAATGGTACTGTTTGGATGCTTTGAATATATGTTTCTTAGACTATATGGAAGCAATGTATACAAAGACTTCAACCGTCTACCTGATCCATTCATTGTTCTACTTGTCGAAATTTACAAATAATTTCCTTTAAAAGATTAACAATGGGGCTCGTAGTTCACTTAAACTTGAAGAACAAAAAATTGGCGAATGGTACTGTTTGGATGCTTTGCATTTATGTTTCTTATACTATATAGAAGCAATATATACAAAGATTTCAACCGTCTACCTGTTCCATTCAATGTTCTACTTGTCGAAAGTTACAAATAATTTCCGATAAAGGATTAACAATGGGGCTCATTGTTCACTTAAACTTGAAGAACAAAAAATTGGCGAATGGTACTGTTTGGATGCTTTGAATATATGTTTCTTAGACTATATGGATGCAATGTATACAAAGACTTCAACCGTCTACCTGATCCATTCATTGTTCTACTTGTCGAAATTTACAAATAATTTCCTTTAAAGGATTAACAATGGGGCTCGTAGTTCACTTAAACTTGAAGAACAAAAAATTGGCGAATGGTACTGTTTGGATGCTTTGAATATATGTTTCTTAGACTATATGGAAGCAATGTATACAAAGACTTCAACCGTCTACCTGATCCATTCATTGTTCTACTTGTCGAAATTTACAAATAATTTCCTTTAAAAGATTAACAATGGGGCTCGTAGTTCACTTAAACTTGAAGAACAAAAAATTGGCGAATGGTACTGTTTGGATGCTTTGCATTTATGTTTCTTATACTATATAGAAGCAATATATACAAAGATTTCAACCGTCTACCTGTTCCATTCAATGTTCTACTTGTCGAAAGTTACAAATAATTTCCGATAAAGGATTAACAATGGGGCTCATTGTTCACTTAAACTTGAAGAACAAAAAATTGGCGAATGGTACTGTTTGGATGCTTTGAATATATGTTTCTTAGACTATATGGATGCAATGTATACAAAGACTTCAACCGTCTACCTGATCCATTCATTGTTCTACTTGTCGAAATTTACAAATAATTTCCTTTAAAGGATTAACAATGGGGCTCGTAGTTCACTTAAACTTGAAGAACAAAAAATTGGCGAATGGTACTGTTTGGATGCTTTGCATATATGTTTCTTAGACTATATAGAAGCAATATATACAAAGATTTCAACCGTCTACCAGTTCCATTCATTGTTCTACTTGTCGAAAGTTACAAATAATTTCCGATAACGGATTAACCATTGGGGCTCATTGTTCACTTAAACTTGAAGAACAAAAAATTGGCGAATTGTACTGTTTGGATGCTTTGCATATATGTTCCTTATACTATATAGAAGCAATATATACAAAGATTTCAACCGTCTACCTGTTCCATTCATTGTTCTACTTGTCGAAATTTACAAATAATTTCCTTTAAAGGATTAACAATGGGGCTCGTTGTTCACTTAAAGTTGAAGATCAAAAAATTGGCGATTGTTACTGTTTAGATGCTTTGCATATATGTTTCTTAGATTATATAGAAGCAATATATACAAAGATTTCAACCGTCTACCTATTCCATTCATTGTTCTGCTTGTCGAAGGTTACAAATAATTTCCGATAACGGATTAACCATTGGGGCTCATTGTTCACTTAAACTTGAAGAACAAAAAATTGGCGAATTGTACTGTTTGGATGCTTTGCATATATGTTTCTTAGACTATATAGAAGCAATATATACAAAGATTTCAACCGTCTACCAGTTCCATTCAATGTTCTACTTGTCGAAAGTTACAAATAATTTCCGATAACGGATTAACCATTGGGGCTCATTGTCCACTTAAACTTGAAGAACAAAAAATTGGCGAATTGTACTGTTTCGATGCTTTGCATATATGTTTCTTATACTATATAGAAGCAATATATACAAAGATTTCAACCGTCTACCTGTTCCGTTCAATGTTCTACTTGTCGAAATTTACAAATAATTTCCTTTAAAGGATTAACAATGGGGCTCGTAGTTCACTTAAACTTGAAGAACAAAAAATTGGCGAGTGGTACTGTTTGGATACTTTGCATATATGTTTCTTAGATTATATAGAAGCAATATATACAAAGATTTCAACCGTCTACCTGTTCCATTCATTGTTCTACTTGTCGAAATTTACAAATAATTTCCTTTAAAGGATTAACAATGGGGCTCGTTGTTCACTTAAAGTTGAAGATCAAAAAATTGGCGATTGTTACTGTTTAGATGCTTTGCATATATGTTTCTTAGATTATATAGAAGCAATATATACAAAGATTTCAACCGTCTACCTATTCCATTCATTGTTCTGCTTGTCGAAGGTTACAAATAATTTCCGATAACGGATTAACCATTGGGGCTCATTGTTCACTTAAACTTGAAGAACAAAAAATTGGCGAATTGTACTGTTTGGATGCTTTGCATATATGTTTCTTATACTATATAGAAGCAATATATACAAAGATTTCAACCGTCTACCTGTTCCATTCAATGTTCTACTTGTCGAAGGTTACAAATAATTTCCGATAACGGATTAACAATGGGACTCGTAGTTCACTTAAACTTGAAGACCAAAAAATTGGCGAATGGTACTGTTTGGATGCTTTGCGTACATGTTTCTTAGACTATATGGAAGCAATATATACAAAGATTTCAACCGTCTACGTGTTCCAATCATTGTTCTACTTGTCGAAATTTACACATAATTTCCGATAAAGGATTAACAATGGGGCTCGTAGTTCACTTAAACTTGAAGAACAAAAAATTGGCGAATGGTACTGTTTGGATGCTTTGCATATATGTTTCTTAGACTATATAGAAGCAATATATACAAAGATTTCAACCGTCTACCTGTTTCATTCATGGTTCTACTTGTCGAAAATTACAAATAATTTCCGATAAAGGATTAACCATTGGGGCTCATTGTTCATTTGAACTTGAAGAACAAAAAATTGGCGCATGGTACTGTTTGGATGCTTTGCGTACATGTTTCTTAGACTATATGGAAGCAATATATACAAAGATTTCAACCGTCTACGTGTTCCAATCATTGTTCTACTTGTCGAAATTTACAAATAATATCCTTTAAAGGATTAACAATGGGGCTCGTCGTTCATTTAAACTTGAAGAACAAAAAATTGGCGAATGGTACTGTTTGGATGATTGGCATATATGTTTCTTAGATTATATTGAAGCAATATATACAAATATTTCAACCGTCTACCTGTTCCATTCATTGTTCTACTTGTCGAAAGTTACAAATAATTTCCGTTAAGGGCTTAACAATGGGGCTCATTGTTCACTTAAACTTGAAGAACAAAAAATTGGCGAATGGTACTGTTTGGATGCTTTGCATATATGTTTCTTAGACTATATAGAAGCAATATATACATTGATTTCAACCGTCTACCTGTTCCACTCATTGTTCTACTTGTCGCAAGTTACAAATAATTTCCGATAACGGATTAACCATTGGGGCTCATTGTTCACTTAAACTTGAAGAACAAAAAATTGGCGAATTGTACTGTTTGGATGCTTTGCATATATGTTTCTTATACTATATAGAAGCAATATATACAAAGATTTCAACCGTCTACCTGTTCCATTCAATGTTCTACTTGTCGAAGGTTACAAATAATTTCCGATAACGGATTAACAATGGGACTCGTAGTTCACTTAAACTTGAAGACCAAAAAATTGGCGAATGGTACTGTTTGGATGCTTTGCGTACATGTTTCTTAGACTATATGGAAGCAATATATACAAAGATTTCAACCGTCTACGTGTTCCAATCATTGTTCTACTTGTCGAAATTTACACATAATTTCCGATAAAGGATTAACAATGGGGCTCGTAGTTCACTTAAACTTGAAGATGAAATAATTGGCGAATTGTACTGTTTGGATGCTTTGCATATATGTTTCTTAGATTATATAGAAGCAATATATACAAAGATTTCAACCGTCTACCTGTTCCATTCATTGTTCTACTTGTCCAAAGCTACAAATAATTTCCGATAACGGATTAACCATTGGGGCTCATTGTTCACTTAAACTTGAAGAACAAAAAATTGGAGAATTGTACTGTTTGGATGCTTTGCATAGATGTTTCTTAGACTATTTAGAAGCAATATATAGAAAGATTTCACCCGTCTAACTGTACTATTCATTGTTCTACTTGTAGAAAGTTACAAATATTTTCTATTCCATGATTATCAATGGGGCTCGCTGTTCACTTAAACTTGAAGAACAAAAAATTGGAGAATTGTACTGTTTGGATGCTTTGCATAGATGTTTCTTAGACTATTTAGAAGCAATATATAGAAAGATTTCACCCGTCTAACTGTACTATTCATTGTTCTACTTGTAGAAAGTTACAAATATTTTCTATTCCATGATTATCAATGGGGCTCGCTGTTCACTTAAACTTGAAGAACAAAAAATTGGCGCATGGTACTGTTTGGATGCTTTGCGTACATGTTTCTTAGACTATATGGAAGCAATATATACAAAGATTTCAACCGTCTACGTGTTCCAATCATTGTTCTACTTGTCGAAATTTACAAATAATATCCTTTAAAGGATTAACAATGGGGCTCGTCGTTCACTTAAACTTGAAGAACAAAAAATTGGCGAATGGTACTGTTTGGATGCTTTGCATATATGTTTCTTAGACTATATAGAAGCAATATATACGTTGATTTCAACCGGCTACCTGTTCCATTCATTGTTCTACTTGTCGCAAGTTACAAATAATTTCCGTTAAAGTATTAACAATGGGGCTCGTAGTTCACTTAAACATGAAGATGAAATAATTGGCGAATGGTACTGTTTGGATGCTTTGCATATATGTTTCTTAGACTATATAGAAGCAATATATACATTGATTTCAACCGTCTACCTGTTCCATTCATTGTTCTACTTGTCGAAATTTACAAATAATTTCCTTTAAAGGATTAACAATGGGGCTCGTAGTTCACTTAAACTTGAAGAACAAAAAATTGGCGAATGGTACTGTTTGGATGCTTTGCGTATATGTTTCTTAGACTATATAGACGCAATATATACAAAGATTTCAACCGTCTACCTGTTCCATTCATTGTTCTACTTGTCGGAAGTTACAAATAATTACGGATAAAGGATTAACCATTGGGGCTCATTGTTCACTTAAACTTGAAGACCAAAAAATTGGCGAATGGTACTGTTTGGATGCTTTGCGTACATGTTTCTTAGACTATATGGAAGCAATATATACAAAGATTTCAACCGTCTACGTGTTCCAATCATTGTTCTACTTGTCGAAATTTACACATAATTTCCGATAAAGGATAAACAATGGGGCTCGTAGTTCACTTAAACTTGAAGAACAAAAAATTGGCGAATGGTACTGTTTGGATGCTTTGCATATATGTTTCTTAGACTATATAGAAGCAATATATACAAAGATTTCAACCGTCTACCTGTTCCATTCATTGTTCTACTTGTCGAAAATTACAAATAATTTCCGATAAAGGATTAACCATTGGGGCTCATTGTTCATTTAAACTTGAAGAACAAAAAATTGGCGCATGGTACTGTTTGGATGCTTTGCGTACATGTTTCTTAGACTATATGGAAGCAATATATACAAAGATTTCAACCGTCTACGTGTTCCAATCATTGTTCTACTTGTCGAAATTTACAAATAATATCCTTTAAAGGATTAACAATGGGGCTCGTCGTTCATTTAAACTTGAAGAACAAAAAATTGGCGAATGGTACTGTTTGGATGATTTGCATATATGTTTCTTAGATTATATTGAAGCAATATATACAAAGATTTCAACCGTCTACCTGTTCCATTCATTGTTCTACTTGTCGAAAGTTACAAATAATTTCCGTTAAGGGCTTAACAATGGGGATCGTAGTTTACTTAAACTTGAAGAACAAAAAATTGGCGTATGGTACTGTTTGGATGCTTTGCGTACATGTTTCTTAGACTATATGGAAGCAATATATACAAAGATTTCTACCGTCTACGTGTTCCAATCATTGTTCTACTCGTAGAAAGTTACAATTAATTTCCGTTAAAGGATTAACAATGGGGCTCGTAGTTCACTTAAACTTGCAGATGAAATAATTGGCGAATTGTACTGTTTGGATGCTTTGCATATATGTTTCTTAGACTATATAGAAGCAATATATACAAAGATTTCAACCGTCTACCAGTTCCATTCATTGTTCTACTTGTCGAAAGTTACAAATAATTTCCGATAACGGATTAACCATTGGGGCTCATTGTTCACTTAAACTTGAAGAACAAAAAATTGGCGAATTGTACTGTTTGGATGCTTTGCATATATGTTTCTTATACTATATAGAAGCAATATATACAAAGATTTCAACCGTCTACCTGTTCCGTTCAATGTTCTACTTGTCGAAATTTACAAATAATTTCCTTTAAAGGATTAACAATGGGGCTCGTAGTTCACTTAAACTTGAAGAACAAAAAATTGGCGAATGGTACTGTTTGGATGCTTTGCATATATGTTTCTTAGACTATATAGAAGCAATATTTACATTGATTTCAACCGTCTACCTGTTCCACTCATTGTTCTACTTGTCGCAAGTTACAAATAATTTCCGTTAAAGTATTAACAATGGGGCTCGTAGTTCACTTAAACTTGCAGATGAAATAATTGGCGAATTGTACTGTTTGGATGCTTTGCATATATGTTTCTTAGACTATATAGAAGCAACATATACAAAGATTTCAACCGTCTACCAGTTCCATTCATTGTTCTACTTGTCGAAAGTTACAAATAATTTCCGATAACGGGTTAACCATTGGGGCTCATTGTTCACTTAAACTTGAAGAACAAAAAATTGGCGAATGGTACTGTTTGGATACTTTGCATATATGTTTCTTAGATTATATAGAAGCAATATATACAAAGATTTCAACCGTCTACCTGTTCCATTCATTGTTCTACTTGTCGAAATTTACAAATAATTTCCTTTAAAGGATTAACAATGGGGCTCGTTGTTCACTTAAAGTTGAAGATCAAAAAATTGGCGATTGTTACTGTTTAGATGCTTTGCATATATGTTTCTTAGATTATATAGAAGCAATATATACAAAGATTTCAACCGTCTACCTATTCCATTCATTGTTCTACTTGTCGAAAATTACAAATAATTTCCGATAAAGGATTAACCATTGGGGCTCATTGTTCACTTAAACTTGAAGAACAAAAAATTGGCGAATGGTACTGTTTGGATGCTTTGCGTACATGTTTCTTAGACTATATGGAAGCAGTATATACAAAGATTTCAACCGTCTACGTGTTCGAATCATTGTTCAACTTGTAGAAAGTTACAATTAATTTCCGTTAAAGGATTAACAATGGGGCTCGTAGTTCACTTAAACTTGAAGAACAAAAAATTGGCGTATTGTACTGTTTGGATGCTTTGCATATATGTTTCTTAGGCTATATAGAAGCAATATATACAATGATTTCAACCGTCTACCTGATCCATTCATTGTTCTACTTGTCGAAATTTACAAATAATTTCCTTTAAAGGATTAACAATGGGGCTCGTAGTTCACTTAAACTTAAAGAACAAAAAATTGGCGAATTGTACTGTTTGGATGCTTTGCATATGTGTTTCTTAGACTATTTAGAAGAAATATATAGAAAGATTTCACCCGTCTACCTGTACTATTCATTGTTCTTCTTGTAGAAAGTTACAAATAATTTCCGTTTCATGATTATCAATGGGGCTCGTTCTTCACTTAAACTTGAAGAACAAAAAATTGGCGAATGGTACTGTTTGGATGCTTTGCATATATGTTTCTTAGATTATATAGAAGCAATATATACAAAGATTTCAAACGTCTACCTGTTCCATTCATTGTTCTACTTGTCGAAAGTTACAAATAATTTCCGATAAAGGATTAACCATTGGGGCTCATTGTTCACTTAAACTTGAAGAACACAAAATTGGCGAATGGTACTGTTTGGATGCTTTGCGTACATGTTTCTTAGACTATATGGAAGCAATATATACAAAGATATCAACCGTCTACGTGTTCCAATCATTGTTCTACTTGTCGAAATTTACAAATAATCTCCCTTAAAGGATTAACAATGGGTCTCGTAGTTCACTTAAACTTGAAGAACAAAAAATTGGCGAATTGTACTGTTTGGATGCTTTGCATATATGTTTCTTAGACTATTTAGAAGCAATATATAGAAATATTTCACCCGTCTACCTGTACTATTCATTGTTCTACTTGTAGAAAGTTACAAATAATTTCCATTTCATGATTATCAATGGGGCTCGCTGTTCACTTAAACTTGAAGATCAAAAAATTGGCGATTGTTACTGTTTAGATGCTTTGCATATATGTTTCTTAGACTATTTAGAAGCAATATATAGAAAGATTTCACCCGTCTACCTGTACTATTCATTGTTCTACTTGTAGATAGTTAGAAATAATTTCCATTTCATGATTATCATTGGGGCTCGCTGTTCACTTAAACTTGAAGATCAAAAAATTGGCGATTGTTACTGT
Organism: Cerceris ruficornis; assembly: GCA_963989415.1. NCBI lineage: Eukaryota > Metazoa > Arthropoda > Insecta > Hymenoptera > Crabronidae > Cerceris > Cerceris ruficornis. Next base: position 1,595,394 of record CAXDIW010000109.1, read on the forward strand.
TTAGATGCTTTGCATATATGTTTCTTAGATTATATAGAAGAAATATATACAAAGATTTCAACCGTCTACCTGTTCCATTCATTGTTCTGCTTGTCGAAGGTTACAAATAATTTCCGATAACGGATTAACCATTGGGGCTCATTGTTCACTTAAACTTGAAGAACAAAAAATTGGCGAATTGTACTGTTTGGATGCTTTGCATATATGTTTCTTATACTATATAGAAGCAATATATACAAAGATTTCAACCGTCTACCTGTTCCATTCAATGTTCTACTTGTCGAAGGTTACAAATAATTTCCGATAACGGATTAACAATGGGACTCGTAGTTCACTTAAACTTGAAAAACAAAAAATTGGCGAATTGTACTGTTTGGATGCTTTGCATATATGTTTCTTATACTATATAGAAGCAATATATACAAAGATTTCAACCGTCTACCTGTTCCGTTCAATGTTCTACTTGTCGAAATTTACAAATAATTTCCTTTAAAGGATTAACAATGGGGCTCGTAGTTCACTTAAACTTGAAGAACAAAAAATTGGCGAATGGTACTGTTTGGATACTTTGCATATATGTTTCTTAGATTATATAGAAGCAATATATACAAAGATTTCAACCGTCTACCTGTTCCATTCATTGTTCTACTTGTCGAAATTTACAAATAATTTCCTTTAAAGGATTAACAATGGGGCTCGTTGTTCACTTAAAGTTGAAGATCAAAAAATTGGCGATTGTTACTGTTTAGATGCTTTGCATATATGTTTCTTAGATTATATAGAAGCAATATATACAAAGATTTCAACCGTCTACCTATTCCATTCATTGTTCTACTTGTCGAAAATTACAAATAATTTCCGATAAAGGATTAACCATTGGGGCTCATTGTTCACTTAAACTTGAAGAACAAAAAATTGGCGAATGGTACTGTTTGGATGCTTTGCGTACATGTTTCTTAGACTATATGGAAGCAGTATATACAAAGATTTCAACCGTCTACGTGTTCGAATCATTGTTCAACTTGTAGAAAGTTACAATTAATTTCCGTTAAAGGATTAACAATGGGGCTCGTAGTTCACTTAAACTTGAAGAACAAAAAATTGGCGTATTGTACTGTTTGGATGCTTTGCATATATGTTTCTTAGGCTATATAGAAGCAATATATACAATGATTTCAACCGTCTACCTGATCCATTCATTGTTCTACTTGTCGAAATTTACAAATAATTTCCTTTAAAGGATTAACAATGGGGCTCGTAGTTCACTTAAACTTAAAGAACAAAAAATTGGCGAATTGTACTGTTTGGATGCTTTGCATATGTGTTTCTTAGACTATTTAGAAGAAATATATAGAAAGATTTCACCCGTCTACCTGTACTATTCATTGTTCTTCTTGTAGAAAGTTACAAATAATTTCCGTTTCATGATTATCAATGGGGCTCGTTCTTCACTTAAACTTGAAGAACAAAAAATTGGCGAATGGTACTGTTTGGATGCTTTGCATATATGTTTCTTAGATTATATAGAAGCAATATATACAAAGATTTCAAACGTCTACCTGTTCCATTCATTGTTCTACTTGTCGAAAGTTACAAATAATTTCCGATAAAGGATTAACCATTGGGGCTCATTGTTCACTTAAACTTGAAGAACACAAAATTGGCGAATGGTACTGTTTGGATGCTTTGCGTACATGTTTCTTAGACTATATGGAAGCAATATATACAAAGATATCAACCGTCTACCTGTTCCATTCATTGTTCTACTTGTCGAAAGCTACAAATAATTTCCGATAACGGATTAACCATTGGGGCTCATTGTTCACTTAAACTTGAAGAACAAAAAATTGGAGAATTGTACTGTTTGGATGCTTTGCATAGATGTTTCTTAGACTATTTAGAAGCAATATATAGAAAGATTTCACCCGTCTACCTGTACTATTCATTGTTCTACTTGTAGAAAGTTACAAATAATTTCTATTCCATGATTATCAATGGGGCTCGCTGTTCACTTAAACTTGAAGATCAAAAAATTGGCGATTGTTACTGTTTAGATGCTTTGCATATATGTTTCTTAGATTATATAGAAGCAATATATACAAAGATTTCAACCGTCTACCAGTTCCATTCATTGCTCTACTTGTCGAAAATTACAAATAATTTCCGATAAAGGATTAACCATTGGGGCTCATTGTTCACTTAAACTTGAAGAACAAAAAATTGGCGCATGGTACTGTTTGGATGCTTTGCGTACATGTTTCTTAGACTATATGGAAGCAATATATACAAAGATTTCAACCGTCTACGTGTTCCAATCATTGTTCTACTTGTCGAAATTTACAAATAATATCCTTTAAAGGATTAACAATGGGGCTCGTCGTTCACTTAAACTTGAAGAACAAAAAATTGGCGAATGGTACTGTTTGGATGCTTTGCATATATGTTTCTTAGACTATATAGAAGCAATATATACGTTGATTTCAACCGGCTACCTGTTCCATTCATTGTTCTACTTGTCGCAAGTTACAAATAATTTCCGTTAAAGTATTAACAATGGGGCTCGTAGTTCACTTAAACATGAAGATGAAATAATTGGCGAATGGTACTGTTTGGATGCTTTGCATATATGTTTCTTAGACTATATAGAAGCAATATATACATTGATTTCAACCGTCTACCTGTTCCATTCATTGTTCTACTTGTCGAAATTTACAAATAATTTCCTTTAAAGGATTAACAATGGGGCTCGTAGTTCACTTAAACTTGAAGAACAAAAAATTGGCGAATGGTACTCTTTGGATGCTTTGCGTATATGTTTCTTAGACTATATAGACGCAATATATACAAAGATTTCAACCGTCTACCTGTTCCATTCATTGTTCTACTTGTCGGAAGTTACAAATAATTACGGATAAAGGATTAACCATTGGGGCTCATTGTTCACTTAAACTTGAAGACCAAAAAATTGGCGAATGGTACTGTTTGGATGCTTTGCGTACATGTTTCTTAGACTATATGGAAGCAATATATACAAAGATTTCAACCGTCTACGTGTTCCAATCATTGTTCTACTTGTCGAAATTTACACATAATTTCCGATAAAGGATAAACAATGGGGCTCGTAGTTCACTTAAACTTGAAGAACAAAAAATTGGCGAATGGTACTGTTTGGATGCTTTGCATATATGTTTCTTAGACTATATAGAAGCAATATATACAAAGATTTCAACCGTCTACCTGTTCCATTCATTGTTCTACTTGTCGAAAATTACAAATAATTTCCGATAAAGGATTAACCATTGGGGCTCATTGTTCATTTAAACTTGAAGAACAAAAAATTGGCGCATGGTACTGTTTGGATGCTTTGCGTACATGTTTCTTAGACTATATGGAAGCAATATATACAAAGATTTCAACCGTCTACGTGTTCCAATCATTGTTCTACTTGTCGAAATTTACAAATAATATCCTTTAAAGGATTAACAATGGGGCTCGTCGTTCATTTAAACTTGAAGAACAAAAAATTGGCGAATGGTACTGTTTGGATGATTTGCATATATGTTTCTTAGATTATATTGAAGCAATATATACAAAGATTTCAACCGTCTACCTGTTCCATTCATTGTTCTACTTGTCGAAAGTTACAAATAATTTCCGTTAAGGGCTTAACAATGGGGATCGTAGTTTACTTAAACTTGAAGAACAAAAAATTGGCGTATGGTACTGTTTGGATGCTTTGCGTACATGTTTCTTAGACTATATGGAAGCAATATATACAAAGATTTCTACCGTCTACGTGTTCCAATCATTGTTCTACTCGTAGAAAGTTACAATTAATTTCCGTTAAAGGATTAACAATGGGGCTCGTAGTTCACTTAAACTTGCAGATGAAATAATTGGCGAATTGTACTGTTTGGATGCTTTGCATATATGTTTCTTAGACTATATAGAAGCAATATATACAAAGATTTCAACCGTCTACCAGTTCCATTCATTGTTCTACTTGTCGAAAGTTACAAATAATTTCCGATAACGGATTAACCATTGGGGCTCATTGTTCACTTAAACTTGAAGAACAAAAAATTGGCGAATTGTACTGTTTGGATGCTTTGCATATATGTTTCTTATACTATATAGAAGCAATATATACAAAGATTTCAACCGTCTACCTGTTCCATTCCTTGTTCTACTTGTCGAAAGTTACAAATAATTTCCTTTAAAGGATTAGCAATGGGGCTCGTTGTTCACTTAAACTTGAAGAACAATGAATTGGCGACTGGTACTGTTTGGATGCTTTGCATATATGTTTCTTAGACTATATTGAAGCAATATATACAAGGATTTCAACCGTCTACCTGTTCCATTCATTGTTCTACTTGTCGAAAGTCACAAATAATTTCCGATAAAGGATTAACAATGGGGCTCATTGTTCACTTAAACTTGAAGAACAAAAAATTGGCGAATTGTACTGTTTGGATGCTTTGCGTACATGTTTCTTAGACTATATAGAAGCAATATATATAAAGATTTCAACCGTCTACCTGTTCCATTCATTGTTCTACTTGTCGAAAGATACAAATAATTTCCGAAAAAGGATTAACAATGGGGCTCGTAGTTCACTTAAACTTGAAGAACAAAAAATTGGCGAATGGTACTGTTTGGATGCTTTGCATATATGTTTCTTAGACTATATAGAAGCAACATATAGAAAGATTTCACCCGTCTACCTGTTCTATTCATTGTTCTACTTGTAGAAAGTTACAAATAATTTCCGTTTCATGATTATCAATGGGGCTTGTTGTTCACTTAAACTTGATGAACATAAAATTGGCGAAAGGTACTGTTTGGATGCTTTGAACATATGTTTCTTAGACTATATAGAAGCAATATATACAATGATTTCAACAGTCTACCTGTTCCATTCATTGTTCTACTTGTCGAAAGTTACAAATAATTCCCGATAAAGGATTAACCATTGGGGCTCATTGGTCACTTAAACTTGAAGAACAAAAAATTGGCGAATGGTACTGTTTGGATGCTTTGCATATATGTTTCTTAGACTATATAGAAGCAATATATCCAATGATTTCAACCGTCTACCTGTTCCATTCATTGTTCCATTTGTCGAAAGTTACAAATAATTTCCGATAAAGGATTAACAACGGGGCTCGTTGTTCACTTAAACTTGAAGAACAATAAATTGGCGAATTGTACTGTTTGGATGCTTTGCATATATGTTTCTTAGACTATATAGAAGCAATATATAGAAGGATTTCCTCCGTCTACCTGTTCCATTCATTGTTCTACTTGTAGAAAATTACAATAATAATTTCCGTTAAAGTATTAACAATGGGGCTCGTAGTTCATATAAACCTGAAGAACAAAAAATTGGCGAATGGTACTGTTTGGATTCCTTGCGTACATGTTTCTTAGACTATATGGAAGCAATATATACAAAGATTTCAACCGTCTACGTGTTCCAATCATTGTTTTACTTGTCGAAATTTACAAATAATTTCCTTTAAAGGATTAACAATGGGGCTCGTAGTTCACTTAAACTTGAAGAGCAAAAGATTGGCGAATTGTACTGTTTGGATGCTTTGCATATATGTTTCTTAGATTATATAGAAGCAATATATAGAAGGATTTCCTCCGTCTACCTGTTCCATTCATTGTTCTACTTGTAGAAAATTACAATTAATTTCCGTTAAAGTATTAACAATGGGGCTCGTAGTTCACATAAACCTGAAGAACAAAAAATTGGCGAATTGTACTGTTTGGATGCTTTGCATATATGTTTCTTAGACTATATAGAAGCGACATATACAAAGATTTCAACCGTCTACGTGTTCCAATCATTGTTCTACTTGTCGAAATTTACAAATAATTTCCTTTAAAGGATTAACAATGGGGCTCGTAGTTCACTTAAACTTGAAGATCAATAAATTGGCGAATTGTACTGTTTGGTTGCTTTGCATATATGTTTCTTAGACTATATAGATGCAATATATACAAAGATTTCAACCGTCTACGTGTTCCAATCATTGTTCTACTTGTAGAAAGTTACAAATAATTTCCATTTCATGATTATCAATGGGGCTCGTTGTTGACTTCAACTTGAAGAACAACAAATTGGCGAATGGTACTGTTTGGATGCTTTGCATATATGTTTCTTAGACTATATTGAAGCAATATATACAAAGATTTCAACCGTATACCTGATCCATTCATTGTTCTACTTGTCGAAATTTACAAATAATTTCCATTAAAGGATTAACAATGGGGCTCGTTGTTCACTTAAACTTTAAGAACAATAAATTGGCGAATGGTACTGTTTGGATGCTTTGCATATATGTTTCTTAGACTCTATAGAAGCAATCTATACAATGATTTCAACCGTCTACCTGTTCCATTCATTGTTCCATTTGTCGAAAGTTACAAATAATTCCCGATAAAGGATTAACAATGGGGCTCGTTGTTCACTTAAACTTGAAGAACAATAAATTGGCGAATTGTACTGTTTGGATGCTTTGCATATATGTTTCTTAGACTATATAGAAGCAATATATAGAAGGATTTCCTCCGTCTACCTGTTCCATTCATTGTTCTACTTGTAGAAAATTACAATTAATTTCCGTTAAAGTATTAACAATGGGGCTCGTAGTTCACATAAACCTGAAGAACAAAAAATTGGCGAATGGTACTGTTTGGATGCTTTGCATATATGTTTCTTAGACTATGTAGAAGCAATATATATAATGATTTCAACCGTCTACCTGTTCCATTCATTGTTCTACATGTCGAAAGTTACAAATAATTTCCGTTTCATGATTATCAATGGGGCTCGTTGTTCACTTAAACTTGAAGAACAAAAAATTGGCGAATGGTACTGTTTGGATGCTTTGCATATATGTTTCTTAGACTATATAGAAGCAATATATACAATGATTTCAACCGTCTACCTGTTCCATTCATTGTTCCATTTGTCGAAAGTTACAAATAATTTCCGATAAAGGATTAACAATGGGGCTCGTTGTTCACTTAAACTTGAAGAACAATAAATTGGCGAATTGTACTCTTTGGATGCTTTGCATATATGTTTCTTAGACTATATTGAAGCAATATATACAAAGATTTCAACCGTATACCTGATCCATTCATTGTTCTACTTGTCGAAATTTACAAATAATTTCCATTAAAGGATTAACAATGGGGCTCGTTGTTCACTTAAACTTGAAGAGCAAAAGATTGGCGAATTGTACTGTTTGGATGCTTTGCATATATGTTTCTTAGATTATATAGAAGCAATATATAGAAGGATTTCCTCCGTCTACCTGTTCCATTCATTGTTCTACTTGTAGAAAATTACAATTAATTTCCGTTAAAGTATTAACAATGGGGCTCGTAGTTCACATAAACCTGAAGAACAAAAAATTGGCGAATTGTACTGTTTGGATGCTTTGCATATATGTTTCTTAGACTATATAGAAGCAACATATACAAAGATTTCAACCGTCTACGTGTTCCAATCATTGTTCTACTTGTCGAAATTTACAAATAATTTCCATTAAAGGATTAACAATGGGGCTCGTTGTTCACTTAAACTTGAAGAACAAAAAATTGGCGAATGGTACTGTTTGGATGCTTTGCATATATGTTTCTTAGACTATATAGAAGCAATATATACAATGATTTCAACCGTCTACCTGTTCCATTCATTGTTCCATTTGTCGAAAGTTACAAATAATTTCCGATAAAGGATTAACAATGGGGCTCGTTGTTCACTTAAACTTGAAGAACAAAAAATTGGCGAATGGTACTGTTTGGATGCTTTGCATATATGTTTCTTAGACTATATAGAAGCAACATATAGAAAGATTTCACCCGTCTACCTGTTCTATTCATTGTTCTACTTGTAGAAAGTTACAAATAATTTCCGTTTCATGATTATCAATGGGGCTTGTTGTTCACTTAAACTTGATGAACAAAAAATTGGCGAAAGGTACTGTTTGGATGCTTTGAACATATGTTTCTTAGACTATATAGAAGCAATATATACAATGATTTCAACAGTCTACCTGTTCCATTCATTGTTCTACTTGTCGAAAGTTACAAATAATTCCCGATAAAGGATTAACCATTGGGGCTCATTGGTCACTTAAACTTAAAGAACAAAAAATTGGCGAATGGTACTGTTTGGATGCTTTGCATATATGTTTCTTAGACTATATAGAAGCAATATATCCAATGATTTCAACCGTCTACCTGTTCCATTCATTGTTCCATTTGTCGAAAGTTACAAATAATTCCCGATAAAGGATTAACAATGGGGCTCGTTGTTCACTTAAACTTGAAGAACAATAAATTGGCGAATTGTACTGTTTGGATGCTTTGCATATATGTTTCTTAGACTATATAGAAGTAATATATAGAAGGATTTCCTCCGTCTACCTGTTCCATTCATTGTTCTACTTGTAGAAAATTACAATTAATTTCCGTTAAAGTATTAACAATGGGGCTCGTAGTTCACATAAACTTGAAGAACAAAAAATTGGCGAATGGTACTGTTTGGATGCTTTGCATATATGTTTCTTAGACTATGTAGAAGCAATATATATAATGATTTCAACCGTCTACCTGTTCCATTCATTGTTCTACATGTCGAAAGTTACAAATAATTTCCGTTTCATGATTATCAATGGGGCTCGTTGTTCACTTAAACTTGAAGAACAAAAAATTGGCGAATGGTACTGTTTGGATGCTTTGCATATATGTTTCTTAGACTATATAGAAGCAATATATCCAATGATTTCAACCGTCTACCTGTTCCATTCATTGTTCCATTTGTCGAAAGTTACAAATAATTCCCGATAAAGGATTAACAATGGGGCTCGTTGTTCACTTAAACTTGAAGAACAATAAATTGGCGAATGGTAATGTTTGGATGCTTTGCGTACATGTTTCTTAGACTATATGGAAGCATTATATACAAAGATTTCAACCGTCTACGTGTTCCAATCACTGTTCTACTTGTCGAAATTTACAAATAATTTCCATTAAAGGATTAACAATGGGTCTCGTAGTTCACTTAAACTTGAAGAACAAAAAATTAGCGAATGGTACTGTTTGGATGCTTTGCGTACATGTTTCTTAGACTATATAGAAGCAATATATACAAAGATTTCAATCGTCTACCTGTTCCATTCATTGTTCTACTTGTCGAAAATTACAAATAATTTCCGATAAAGGATTAACAATGGGGCTCATTGTTCACTTAACCTTGAAGAACAAAAAATTGGCGAATGGTACTGTTTGGATGCTTTGCATATATGTTTCTTAGACTATATGGAAGCAATATATACAAATATTTCAGCCGTCTACGTGTGCCAATCATTGTTCTACTCGTCGAAATTTACAAATAATTTCCTTTAAAGGATTAACAATGGGGCTCGTAGTTCACTTAAACTTGAAGAACAAAAAATTGGCGAATTGTACTGTTTGGGTGCTTTGCACATATGTTACTTAGACTATATAGAAGCAATATATACAAATATTTCAACCGTCTACGTGTGCCAATCATTGTTCTACTCGTCGAAATTTACAAATAATTTCCTTTAAAGGATTAACAATGGGGCTCATTGTTCACTTAAACTTGAAGAACAAAAAATTGGCGAATTGTACTGTTTGGATGATATGCAGATATGTTTCTTAGACTATATAGAAGCAATATATAGAAGGATTTCCTCCGTCTACCTGTTCCATTCATTGTTCTACTTGTAGAAAATTACAATTAATTTCCGTTAAAGTATTAACAATGGGGCTTGTAGTTCACATAAACTTGAAGAACAAAAAATTGGCGAATTGTACTGTTTGGACGCTTTGCATATATGTTTCTTAGACTATATAGAAGCAATATATACAAAGATTTCAACCGTCTACCTGTTCCATTCATTGTTCTACTTGTCGAAAGTTACAAATAATTTCAGTTAAGGGATTAACAATGGGGATCGTAGTTTACTTAAACTTGAAGAACAAGAAATTGGCGAATTGTACTGTTTGGATGCTTTGCATATATGTTTCTTAGACTATATAGAAGCAATATATACAAAGATTTCAACCGTCTACCTGTTCCATTCATTGTTCTACTTGTCGAAATTTACAAATAATTTCCTTTAAAGGATTAACAATGGGGCTCGTAGTTCACTTAAACTTGAAGAACAAAAAATTGGCGAATGGTACTGTTTGGATGCTTTGAATATATGTTTCTTAGACTATATGGATGCAATGTATACAAAGACTTCAACCGTCTACCTGATCCATTCATTGTTCTACTTGTCGAAATTTACAAATAATTTCCTTTAAAGGATTAACAATGGGGCTCGTAGTTCACTTAAACTTGAAGAACAAAAAATTGGCGAATGGTACTGTTTGGATGCTTTGCATATATGTTTCTTAGACTATATAGAAGCAGTATATACAAAGATTTCAACCGTCTACCAGTTCCATTCATTGTTCTACTTGTCGAAAGTTACAAATAATTTCCGATAACGGATTAACCATTGGGGCTCATTGTTCACTTAAACTTGAAGAACAAAAAATTGGCGAATTGTACTGTTTGGATGCTTTGCGTACATGTTTCTTAGACTATATGGAAGCAATATATACAAAGATTTCAACCGTCTACGTGTTCCAATCATTGTTCTACTTGTCGAAATTTACACATAATTTCCGATAAAGGATTAACAATGGGGCTCGTAGTTCACTTAAACTTGAAGAACAAAAAATTGGCGAATGGTACTGTTTGGATGCTTTGCATATATGTTTCTTAGACTATATAGAAGCAATATATACAAAGATTTCAACCGTCTACCTGTTCCATTCATTGTTCTACTTGTCGAAAATTACAAATAATTTCCGATAAAGGATTAACCATTGGGGCTCATTGTTCATTTAAACTTGAAGAACAAAAAATTGGCGCATGGTACTGTTTGGATGCTTTGCGTAAATGTTTCTTAGACTATATGGAAGCAATATATACAAAGATTTCAACCGTCTACCTGTTCCATTCAATGTTCTAGTTGTCGAAATTTACAAATAATTTCCTTTAAAGGATTAACAATGGGGCTCGTAGTTCACTTAAACTTGAAGAACAAAAAATTGGCGAATTGTACTGTTTGGATGCTTTGCATATATGTTTCTTAAACTATATATAAGCAATATATGCAAAGATTTCAACCGTCTACCTGTTCCATTCAATGTTCTACTTGTCGAAAGTTACAAATAATTTCCGATAACGGATTAACCATTGGGGCTCATTGTTCACTTAAACTTGAAGAACAAAAAATTGGCGAATTGTACTGTTTGGATGCTTTGCATATATGTTTCTTAGATTATATAGAAGCAATATATACAAAGATTTCAACCGTCTACCTATTCCAATCATTGTTCTACTTGTCGAAAATTACAAATAATTTCCGATAAAGGATTAACCATTGGGGCTCAATGTTCACTTAAACTTGAAGAACAAAAAATTGGCGAATGGTACTGTTTGGATGCTTTGCGTACATGTTTCTTAGACTATATGGAAGCAGTATATACAAAGATTTCAACCGTCTACGTGTTCGAATCATTGTTCAACTTGTAGAAAGTTACAAATAATTTCCATTTCATGATTATCAATGGGGCTCGCTGTTCACTTAAACTTGAAGATCAAAAAATTGGCGATTGTTACTGTTTAGATGCTTTGCATATATGTTTCTTAGACTATTTAGAAGCAATATATAGAAAGATTTCACCCGTCTACCTGTACTATTCATTGTTCTACTTGTAGATAGTTACAAATAATTTCCATTTCATGATTATCATTGGGGCTCGCTGTTCACTTAAACTTGAAGATCAAAAAATTGGCGATTGTTACTGTTTAGATGCTTTGCATATATGTTTCTTAGATTATATAGAAGAAATATATACAAAGATTTCAACCGTCTACCTGTTCCATTCATTGTTCTGCTTGTCGAAGGTTACAAATAATTTCCGATAAAGGATTAACAATGGGGCTCATTGTTCACTTAAACTTGAAGAACAAAAAATTGGCGAATGGTACTGTTTGGATGCTTTGAATATATGTTTCTTAGACTATATGGAAGCAATGTATACAAAGAATTCAACCGTCTACCTGATCCATTCATTGTTCTACTTGTCGAAATTTACAAATAATTTCCTTTAAAAGATTAACAATGGGGCTCGTAGTTCACTTAAACTTGAAGAACAAAAAATTGGCGAATGGTACTGTTTGGATGCTTTGCATTTATGTTTCTTATACTATATAGAAGCAATATATACAAAGATTTCAACCGTCTACCTGTTCCATTCAATGTTCTACTTGTCGAAAGTTACAAATAATTTCCGATAAAGGATTAACAATGGGGCTCATTGTTCACTTAAACTTGAAGAACAAAAAATTGGCGAATGGTACTGTTTGGATGCTTTGAATATATGTTTCTTAGACTATATGGATGCAATGTATACAAAGACTTCAACCGTCTACCTGATCCATTCATTGTTCTACTTGTCGAAATTTACAAATAATTTCCTTTAAAGGATTAACAATGGGGCTCGTAGTTCACTTAAACTTGAAGAACAAAAAATTGGCGAATGGTACTGTTTGGATGCTTTGAATATATGTTTCTTAGACTATATGGAAGCAATGTATACAAAGACTTCAACCGTCTACCTGATCCATTCATTGTTCTACTTGTCGAAATTTACAAATAATTTCCTTTAAAAGATTAACAATGGGGCTCGTAGTTCACTTAAACTTGAAGAACAAAAAATTGGCGAATGGTACTGTTTGGATGCTTTGCATTTATGTTTCTTATACTATATAGAAGCAATATATACAAAGATTTCAACCGTCTACCTGTTCCATTCAATGTTCTACTTGTCGAAAGTTACAAATAATTTCCGATAAAGGATTAACAATGGGGCTCATTGTTCACTTAAACTTGAAGAACAAAAAATTGGCGAATGGTACTGTTTGGATGCTTTGAATATATGTTTCTTAGACTATATGGATGCAATGTATACAAAGACTTCAACCGTCTACCTGATCCATTCATTGTTCTACTTGTCGAAATTTACAAATAATTTCCTTTAAAGGATTAACAATGGGGCTCGTAGTTCACTTAAACTTGAAGAACAAAAAATTGGCGAATGGTACTGTTTGGATGCTTTGCATATATGTTTCTTAGACTATATAGAAGCAATATATACAAAGATTTCAACCGTCTACCAGTTCCATTCATTGTTCTACTTGTCGAAAGTTACAAATAATTTCCGATAACGGATTAACCATTGGGGCTCATTGTTCACTTAAACTTGAAGAACAAAAAATTGGCGAATTGTACTGTTTGGATGCTTTGCATATATGTTCCTTATACTATATAGAAGCAATATATACAAAGATTTCAACCGTCTACCTGTTCCATTCATTGTTCTACTTGTCGAAATTTACAAATAATTTCCTTTAAAGGATTAACAATGGGGCTCGTTGTTCACTTAAAGTTGAAGATCAAAAAATTGGCGATTGTTACTGTTTAGATGCTTTGCATATATGTTTCTTAGATTATATAGAAGCAATATATACAAAGATTTCAACCGTCTACCTATTCCATTCATTGTTCTGCTTGTCGAAGGTTACAAATAATTTCCGATAACGGATTAACCATTGGGGCTCATTGTTCACTTAAACTTGAAGAACAAAAAATTGGCGAATTGTACTGTTTGGATGCTTTGCATATATGTTTCTTAGACTATATAGAAGCAATATATACAAAGATTTCAACCGTCTACCAGTTCCATTCAATGTTCTACTTGTCGAAAGTTACAAATAATTTCCGATAACGGATTAACCATTGGGGCTCATTGTCCACTTAAACTTGAAGAACAAAAAATTGGCGAATTGTACTGTTTCGATGCTTTGCATATATGTTTCTTATACTATATAGAAGCAATATATACAAAGATTTCAACCGTCTACCTGTTCCGTTCAATGTTCTACTTGTCGAAATTTACAAATAATTTCCTTTAAAGGATTAACAATGGGGCTCGTAGTTCACTTAAACTTGAAGAACAAAAAATTGGCGAGTGGTACTGTTTGGATACTTTGCATATATGTTTCTTAGATTATATAGAAGCAATATATACAAAGATTTCAACCGTCTACCTGTTCCATTCATTGTTCTACTTGTCGAAATTTACAAATAATTTCCTTTAAAGGATTAACAATGGGGCTCGTTGTTCACTTAAAGTTGAAGATCAAAAAATTGGCGATTGTTACTGTTTAGATGCTTTGCATATATGTTTCTTAGATTATATAGAAGCAATATATACAAAGATTTCAACCGTCTACCTATTCCATTCATTGTTCTGCTTGTCGAAGGTTACAAATAATTTCCGATAACGGATTAACCATTGGGGCTCATTGTTCACTTAAACTTGAAGAACAAAAAATTGGCGAATTGTACTGTTTGGATGCTTTGCATATATGTTTCTTATACTATATAGAAGCAATATATACAAAGATTTCAACCGTCTACCTGTTCCATTCAATGTTCTACTTGTCGAAGGTTACAAATAATTTCCGATAACGGATTAACAATGGGACTCGTAGTTCACTTAAACTTGAAGACCAAAAAATTGGCGAATGGTACTGTTTGGATGCTTTGCGTACATGTTTCTTAGACTATATGGAAGCAATATATACAAAGATTTCAACCGTCTACGTGTTCCAATCATTGTTCTACTTGTCGAAATTTACACATAATTTCCGATAAAGGATTAACAATGGGGCTCGTAGTTCACTTAAACTTGAAGAACAAAAAATTGGCGAATGGTACTGTTTGGATGCTTTGCATATATGTTTCTTAGACTATATAGAAGCAATATATACAAAGATTTCAACCGTCTACCTGTTTCATTCATGGTTCTACTTGTCGAAAATTACAAATAATTTCCGATAAAGGATTAACCATTGGGGCTCATTGTTCATTTGAACTTGAAGAACAAAAAATTGGCGCATGGTACTGTTTGGATGCTTTGCGTACATGTTTCTTAGACTATATGGAAGCAATATATACAAAGATTTCAACCGTCTACGTGTTCCAATCATTGTTCTACTTGTCGAAATTTACAAATAATATCCTTTAAAGGATTAACAATGGGGCTCGTCGTTCATTTAAACTTGAAGAACAAAAAATTGGCGAATGGTACTGTTTGGATGATTGGCATATATGTTTCTTAGATTATATTGAAGCAATATATACAAATATTTCAACCGTCTACCTGTTCCATTCATTGTTCTACTTGTCGAAAGTTACAAATAATTTCCGTTAAGGGCTTAACAATGGGGCTCATTGTTCACTTAAACTTGAAGAACAAAAAATTGGCGAATGGTACTGTTTGGATGCTTTGCATATATGTTTCTTAGACTATATAGAAGCAATATATACATTGATTTCAACCGTCTACCTGTTCCACTCATTGTTCTACTTGTCGCAAGTTACAAATAATTTCCGTTAAACTGTTAACAATGGGGCTCGTAGTTCACTTAAACTTGAAGATGAAATAATTGGCGAATTGTACTGTTTGGATGCTTTGCATATATGTTTCTTAGATTATATAGAAGCAATATATACAAAGATTTCAACCGTCTACCTGTTCCATTCATTGTTCTACTTGTCCAAAGCTACAAATAATTTCCGATAACGGATTAACCATTGGGGCTCATTGTTCACTTAAACTTGAAGAACAAAAAATTGGAGAATTGTACTGTTTGGATGCTTTGCATAGATGTTTCTTAGACTATTTAGAAGCAATATATAGAAAGATTTCACCCGTCTAACTGTACTATTCATTGTTCTACTTGTAGAAAGTTACAAATATTTTCTATTCCATGATTATCAATGGGGCTCGCTGTTCACTTAAACTTGAAGAACAAAAAATTGGAGAATTGTACTGTTTGGATGCTTTGCATAGATGTTTCTTAGACTATTTAGAAGCAATATATAGAAAGATTTCACCCGTCTAACTGTACTATTCATTGTTCTACTTGTAGAAAGTTACAAATATTTTCTATTCCATGATTATCAATGGGGCTCGCTGTTCACTTAAACTTGAAGAACAAAAAATTGGCGCATGGTACTGTTTGGATGCTTTGCGTACATGTTTCTTAGACTATATGGAAGCAATATATACAAAGATTTCAACCGTCTACGTGTTCCAATCATTGTTCTACTTGTCGAAATTTACAAATAATATCCTTTAAAGGATTAACAATGGGGCTCGTCGTTCACTTAAACTTGAAGAACAAAAAATTGGCGAATGGTACTGTTTGGATGCTTTGCATATATGTTTCTTAGACTATATAGAAGCAATATATACGTTGATTTCAACCGGCTACCTGTTCCATTCATTGTTCTACTTGTCGCAAGTTACAAATAATTTCCGTTAAAGTATTAACAATGGGGCTCGTAGTTCACTTAAACATGAAGATGAAATAATTGGCGAATGGTACTGTTTGGATGCTTTGCATATATGTTTCTTAGACTATATAGAAGCAATATATACATTGATTTCAACCGTCTACCTGTTCCATTCATTGTTCTACTTGTCGAAATTTACAAATAATTTCCTTTAAAGGATTAACAATGGGGCTCGTAGTTCACTTAAACTTGAAGAACAAAAAATTGGCGAATGGTACTGTTTGGATGCTTTGCGTATATGTTTCTTAGACTATATAGACGCAATATATACAAAGATTTCAACCGTCTACCTGTTCCATTCATTGTTCTACTTGTCGGAAGTTACAAATAATTACGGATAAAGGATTAACCATTGGGGCTCATTGTTCACTTAAACTTGAAGACCAAAAAATTGGCGAATGGTACTGTTTGGATGCTTTGCGTACATGTTTCTTAGACTATATGGAAGCAATATATACAAAGATTTCAACCGTCTACGTGTTCCAATCATTGTTCTACTTGTCGAAATTTACACATAATTTCCGATAAAGGATAAACAATGGGGCTCGTAGTTCACTTAAACTTGAAGAACAAAAAATTGGCGAATGGTACTGTTTGGATGCTTTGCATATATGTTTCTTAGACTATATAGAAGCAATATATACAAAGATTTCAACCGTCTACCTGTTCCATTCATTGTTCTACTTGTCGAAAATTACAAATAATTTCCGATAAAGGATTAACCATTGGGGCTCATTGTTCATTTAAACTTGAAGAACAAAAAATTGGCGCATGGTACTGTTTGGATGCTTTGCGTACATGTTTCTTAGACTATATGGAAGCAATATATACAAAGATTTCAACCGTCTACGTGTTCCAATCATTGTTCTACTTGTCGAAATTTACAAATAATATCCTTTAAAGGATTAACAATGGGGCTCGTCGTTCATTTAAACTTGAAGAACAAAAAATTGGCGAATGGTACTGTTTGGATGATTTGCATATATGTTTCTTAGATTATATTGAAGCAATATATACAAAGATTTCAACCGTCTACCTGTTCCATTCATTGTTCTACTTGTCGAAAGTTACAAATAATTTCCGTTAAGGGCTTAACAATGGGGATCGTAGTTTACTTAAACTTGAAGAACAAAAAATTGGCGTATGGTACTGTTTGGATGCTTTGCGTACATGTTTCTTAGACTATATGGAAGCAATATATACAAAGATTTCAACCGTCTACGTGTTCCAATCATTGTTTTACTTGTCGAAATTTACAAATAATTTCCTTTAAAGGATTAACAATGGGGCTCGTAGTTCACTTAAACTTGAAGAGCAAAAGATTGGCGAATTGTACTGTTTGGATGCTTTGCATATATGTTTCTTAGATTATATAGAAGCAATATATAGAAGGATTTCCTCCGTCTACCTGTTCCATTCATTGTTCTACTTGTAGAAAATTACAATTAATTTCCGTTAAAGTATTAACAATGGGGCTCGTAGTTCACATAAACCTGAAGAACAAAAAATTGGCGAATTGTACTGTTTGGATGCTTTGCATATATGTTTCTTAGACTATATAGAAGCGACATATACAAAGATTTCAACCGTCTACGTGTTCCAATCATTGTTCTACTTGTCGAAATTTACAAATAATTTCCTTTAAAGGATTAACAATGGGGCTCGTAGTTCACTTAAACTTGAAGATCAATAAATTGGCGAATTGTACTGTTTGGTTGCTTTGCATATATGTTTCTTAGACTATATAGATGCAATATATACAAAGATTTCAACCGTCTACGTGTTCCAATCATTGTTCTACTTGTAGAAAGTTACAAATAATTTCCATTTCATGATTATCAATGGGGCTCGTTGTTGACTTCAACTTGAAGAACAACAAATTGGCGAATGGTACTGTTTGGATGCTTTGCATATATGTTTCTTAGACTATATTGAAGCAATATATACAAAGATTTCAACCGTATACCTGATCCATTCATTGTTCTACTTGTCGAAATTTACAAATAATTTCCATTAAAGGATTAACAATGGGGCTCGTTGTTCACTTAAACTTTAAGAACAATAAATTGGCGAATGGTACTGTTTGGATGCTTTGCATATATGTTTCTTAGACTCTATAGAAGCAATCTATACAATGATTTCAACCGTCTACCTGTTCCATTCATTGTTCCATTTGTCGAAAGTTACAAATAATTCCCGATAAAGGATTAACAATGGGGCTCGTTGTTCACTTAAACTTGAAGAACAATAAATTGGCGAATTGTACTGTTTGGATGCTTTGCATATATGTTTCTTAGACTATATAGAAGCAATATATAGAAGGATTTCCTCCGTCTACCTGTTCCATTCATTGTTCTACTTGTAGAAAATTACAATTAATTTCCGTTAAAGTATTAACAATGGGGCTCGTAGTTCACATAAACCTGAAGAACAAAAAATTGGCGAATGGTACTGTTTGGATGCTTTGCATATATGTTTCTTAGACTATGTAGAAGCAATATATATAATGATTTCAACCGTCTACCTGTTCCATTCATTGTTCTACAT
The DNA here is from genome assembly GCA_963989415.1 of Cerceris ruficornis. Classification (NCBI taxonomy): domain Eukaryota; kingdom Metazoa; phylum Arthropoda; class Insecta; order Hymenoptera; family Crabronidae; genus Cerceris; species Cerceris ruficornis. Next base: position 1,614,482 of record CAXDIW010000109.1, read on the forward strand.
GTCGAAAGTTACAAATAATTTCCGTTTCATGATTATCAATGGGGCTCGTTGTTCACTTAAACTTGAAGAACAAAAAATTGGCGAATGGTACTGTTTGGATGCTTTGCATATATGTTTCTTAGACTATATAGAAGCAATATATACAATGATTTCAACCGTCTACCTGTTCCATTCATTGTTCCATTTGTCGAAAGTTACAAATAATTTCCGATAAAGGATTAACAATGGGGCTCGTTGTTCACTTAAACTTGAAGAACAATAAATTGGCGAATTGTACTCTTTGGATGCTTTGCATATATGTTTCTTAGACTATATTGAAGCAATATATACAAAGATTTCAACCGTATACCTGATCCATTCATTGTTCTACTTGTCGAAATTTACAAATAATTTCCATTAAAGGATTAACAATGGGGCTCGTTGTTCACTTAAACTTGAAGAGCAAAAGATTGGCGAATTGTACTGTTTGGATGCTTTGCATATATGTTTCTTAGATTATATAGAAGCAATATATAGAAGGATTTCCTCCGTCTACCTGTTCCATTCATTGTTCTACTTGTAGAAAATTACAATTAATTTCCGTTAAAGTATTAACAATGGGGCTCGTAGTTCACATAAACCTGAAGAACAAAAAATTGGCGAATTGTACTGTTTGGATGCTTTGCATATATGTTTCTTAGACTATATAGAAGCAACATATACAAAGATTTCAACCGTCTACGTGTTCCAATCATTGTTCTACTTGTCGAAATTTACAAATAATTTCCATTAAAGGATTAACAATGGGGCTCGTTGTTCACTTAAACTTGAAGAACAAAAAATTGGCGAATGGTACTGTTTGGATGCTTTGCATATATGTTTCTTAGACTATATAGAAGCAATATATACAATGATTTCAACCGTCTACCTGTTCCATTCATTGTTCCATTTGTCGAAAGTTACAAATAATTTCCGATAAAGGATTAACAATGGGGCTCGTTGTTCACTTAAACTTGAAGAACAAAAAATTGGCGAATGGTACTGTTTGGATGCTTTGCATATATGTTTCTTAGACTATATAGAAGCAACATATAGAAAGATTTCACCCGTCTACCTGTTCTATTCATTGTTCTACTTGTAGAAAGTTACAAATAATTTCCGTTTCATGATTATCAATGGGGCTTGTTGTTCACTTAAACTTGATGAACAAAAAATTGGCGAAAGGTACTGTTTGGATGCTTTGAACATATGTTTCTTAGACTATATAGAAGCAATATATACAATGATTTCAACAGTCTACCTGTTCCATTCATTGTTCTACTTGTCGAAAGTTACAAATAATTCCCGATAAAGGATTAACCATTGGGGCTCATTGGTCACTTAAACTTAAAGAACAAAAAATTGGCGAATGGTACTGTTTGGATGCTTTGCATATATGTTTCTTAGACTATATAGAAGCAATATATCCAATGATTTCAACCGTCTACCTGTTCCATTCATTGTTCCATTTGTCGAAAGTTACAAATAATTCCCGATAAAGGATTAACAATGGGGCTCGTTGTTCACTTAAACTTGAAGAACAATAAATTGGCGAATTGTACTGTTTGGATGCTTTGCATATATGTTTCTTAGACTATATAGAAGTAATATATAGAAGGATTTCCTCCGTCTACCTGTTCCATTCATTGTTCTACTTGTAGAAAATTACAATTAATTTCCGTTAAAGTATTAACAATGGGGCTCGTAGTTCACATAAACCTGAAGAACAAAAAATTGGCGAATGGTACTGTTTGGATGCTTTGCATATATGTTTCTTAGACTATGTAGAAGCAATATATATAATGATTTCAACCGTCTACCTGTTCCATTCATTGTTCTACATGTCGAAAGTTACAAATAATTTCCGTTTCATGATTATCAATGGGGCTCGTTGTTCACTTAAACTTGAAGAACAAAAAATTGGCGAATGGTACTGTTTGGATGCTTTGCATATATGTTTCTTAGACTATATAGAAGCAATATATCCAATGATTTCAACCGTCTACCTGTTCCATTCATTGTTCCATTTGTCGAAAGTTACAAATAATTCCCGATAAAGGATTAACAATGGGGCTCGTTGTTCACTTAAACTTGAAGAACAATAAATTGGCGAATGGTAATGTTTGGATGCTTTGCGTACATGTTTCTTAGACTATATGGAAGCATTATATACAAAGATTTCAACCGTCTACGTGTTCCAATCACTGTTCTACTTGTCGAAATTTACAAATAATTTCCATTAAAGGATTAACAATGGGTCTCGTAGTTCACTTAAACTTGAAGAACAAAAAATTAGCGAATGGTACTGTTTGGATGCTTTGCGTACATGTTTCTTAGACTATATAGAAGCAATATATACAAAGATTTCAATCGTCTACCTGTTCCATTCATTGTTCTACTTGTCGAAAATTACAAATAATTTCCGATAAAGGATTAACAATGGGGCTCATTGTTCACTTAACCTTGAAGAACAAAAAATTGGCGAATGGTACTGTTTGGATGCTTTGCATATATGTTTCTTAGACTATATGGAAGCAATATATACAAATATTTCAGCCGTCTACGTGTGCCAATCATTGTTCTACTCGTCGAAATTTACAAATAATTTCCTTTAAAGGATTAACAATGGGGCTCGTAGTTCACTTAAACTTGAAGAACAAAAAATTGGCGAATTGTACTGTTTGGGTGCTTTGCACATATGTTACTTAGACTATATAGAAGCAATATATACAAATATTTCAACCGTCTACGTGTGCCAATCATTGTTCTACTCGTCGAAATTTACAAATAATTTCCTTTAAAGGATTAACAATGGGGCTCATTGTTCACTTAAACTTGAAGAACAAAAAATTGGCGAATTGTACTGTTTGGATGATATGCAGATATGTTTCTTAGACTATATAGAAGCAATATATAGAAGGATTTCCTCCGTCTACCTGTTCCATTCATAGTTCTACTTGTAGAAAATTACAATTAATTTCCGTTAAAGTATTAACAATGGGGCTTGTAGTTCACATAAACTTGAAGAACAAAAAATTGGCGAATTGTACTGTTTGGACGCTTTGCATATATGTTTCTTAGACTATATAGAAGCAATATATACAAAGATTTCAACCGTCTACCTGTTCCATTCATTGTTCTACTTGTCGAAAGTTACAAATAATTTCAGTTAAGGGATTAACAATGGGGATCGTAGTTTACTTAAACTTGAAGAACAAGAAATTGGCGAATTGTACTGTTTGGATGCTTTGCATATATGTTTCTTAGACTATATAGAAGCAATATATACAAAGATTTCAACCGTCTACCTGTTCCATTCATTGTTCTACTTGTCGAAATTTACAAATAATTTCCTTTAAAGGATTAACAATGGGGCTCGTAGTTCACTTAAACTTGAAGAACAAAAAATTGGCGAATGGTACTGTTTGGATGCTTTGCATATATGTCTCTTATACTATATAGAAGCAATATATACAAAGATTTCAACCGTCTACCTGTTCCATTCATTGTTCTACTTGTCGAAAGTTACAAATAATTTCCGATAACGGATTAACAATGGGGCTCGTAGTTCACTTAAACTTGAAGATCAAATAATTGGCGAATTGTACTGTTTGGACGCTTTGCATATATGTTTCTTAGACTATATAGAAGCAATATATACAAAGATTTCAACCGTCTACCTGTTCCATTCATTGTTCTACTTGTCGAAAGTTACAAATAATTTCAGTTAAGGGATTAACAATGGGGATCGTAGTTTACTTAAACTTGAAGAACAAGAAATTGGCGAATTGTACTGTTTGGATGCTTTGCATATATGTTTCTTAGACTATATAGAAGCAATATATACAAAGATTTCAACCGTCTACCTGTTCCATTCATTGTTCTACTTGTCGAAAGTTACAAATAATTTCCGTTTCATGATTATCAATGTGCCTCGTTGTTCACTTAAACTTGAAGAACAAAAAATTGGCGAATTGTACTGTTTGGATGCTTTGCATATATGTTTCTTATACTATATAGAAGCAATATATACAATGATTTCAACAGTCTACCTGTTCCATTCATTGTTCTACTTGTCGAAATTTACAAATAATTTCCTTTAAAGGATTAACAATGGGGCTCGTAGTTCACTTAAACTTGAAGAACAAAAAATTGGCGAATGGTACTGTTTGGATGCTTTGCATATATGTCTCTTATACTATATAGAAGCAATATATACAAAGATTTCAACCGTCTACCTGTTCCATTCATTGTTCTACTTGTAGAAAGTTACAATTAATTTCCGTTAAAGGATTAACAATGGGGCTCGTAGTTCACTTAAACTTGAAGATCAAATAATTGGCGAATTGTACTGTTTGGACGCTTTGCATATATGTTTCTTAGACTATATAGAAGCAATATATACAAAGATTTCAACCGTCTACCTGTTCCATTCATTGTTCTACTTGTCGAAAGTTACAAATAATTTCCGTTAAGGGATTAACAATGGGGATCGTAGTTTACTTAAACTTGAAGAACAAGAAATTGGCGAATTGTACTGTTTGGATGCTTTGCATATATGTTTCTTAGACTATATAGAAGCAATATATACAAAGATTTCAACCGTCTACCTGTTCCATTCATTGTTCTACTTGTCGAAAGTTACAAATAATTTCCTTTAAAGGATTAACAATGGGGCTCGTTGTTCGCTTAAACTTGAAGAACAATAAATTGGCGAATTGTACTGTTTGGATGCTTTGCATATATGTTTCGTAGGTTATATAGAAGCAATATATACAATGATTTCAACCGTCTACCTGATCCATTCATTGTTCTACTTGTCGAAATTTACAAATAATTTCCTTTAAAGGATTAACAATGGGGCTCGTAGTTCACTTAAACTTGTAGAACAAAAAATTGGCGAATTGTGCTGTTTGGATGCTTTGCATATATGTTTCTTAGACTATATAGAAGCAATATATACAAAGATTTCAACCGTCTACCTGTTCCATTCATTGTTCTACTTGTCGAAAGTTACAAATAATTTCCTTTAAAGGATTAACAATGGGGCTCGTTGTTCGCTTAAACTTGAAGAACAATAAATTGGCGAATTGTACTGTTTGGATGCTTTGCATATATGTTTCGTAGGTTATATAGAAGCAATATATACAATGATTTCAACCGTCTACCTGATCCATTCATTGTTCTACTTGTCGAAATTTACAAATAATTTCCTTTAAAGGATTAACAATGGGGCTCGTAGTTCACTTAAACTTGTAGAACAAAAAATTGGCGAATTGTGCTGTTTGGATGCTTTGCATATGTGTTTCTTAGACTATTTAGGAGCAATATATAGAAAGATTTCACCTGTCTACCTGTACTATTCATTGTTCTACTTCTCGCAAGTTACAAATAATTTCCGATAAAGGATTAACAATGGGGCTCATTGTTCACTTAAACTTGAAGAACAAAAAATTGGCGAATGGTACTGTTTGGATGCTTTGCATATATGTTTCTTAGACTATATAGAAGCAATATATACATTGATTTGAACCGTCTACCTGTTCCATTCATTGATCTACTTGTCGAAAGTTACAAATAATTTCCGATAAAGGATTAACAATGGGTCTCATTGTTCACTTAAACTTGAAGAACAAAAAATTGGCGAATGGTACTGTTTGGATGCTTTGCATATATGTTTCTTAGACTATATGGAAGCAATATATACAAAGATTTCAACCGTCTACGTGTTGCAATCATTGTTCTACTTGTAGAAAGTTACAATTAATTTCCGTTAAAGGATTAACAATGGGGCTCGTAGTTCACATAAACTTGAAGAACAAAAAATTGGCGAATTGTACTGTTTGGATGCTTTGCATAGATGTTTCTTAGACTATTTAGAAGCAATATATAGAAAGATTTCACCCGTCTACCTGTACTATTCATTGTTCTACTTGTAGAAAGTTACAAATAATTTCCATTTCATGATTATCAATGGGGCTCGCTGTTCACATAAACTTGAAGATCAAAAAATTGGCGATTGTTACAGTTTAGATGCTTTGCATATATGTTTCTTAGATTATATAGAAGCAATATATACAAAGATTTCAACCGTCTACGTGTTCCAATCATTGTTCTACTTGTAGAAAGTTACAATTAATTTCCGTTAAAGGATTAACAATGGGGCTCGTAGTTCACTTAAACTTGTAGATCAAATAATTGGCGAATTGTACTGTTTGGACGCTTTGCATATATGTTTCTTAGACTATTTAGAAGCAATATATAGAAATATTTCACCCGTCTACCTGTACTATTCATTGTTCTACTTGTAGAAAGTTACAAATAATTTCCATTTCATGATTATCAATGGGGCTCGCTGTTCACTTAAACTTGAAGATCAAAAAATTGGCGATTGTTACTGTTTAGATGCTTTGCATATATGTTTCTTAAACTATTTAGAAGCAATATATAGAAAGATTTCACCCGTCTACCAGTACTATTCATTGTTCTACTTGTAGATAGTTAGAAATAATTTCCATTTCATGATTATCATTGGGGCTCGCTGTTCACTTAAACTTGAAGATCAAAAAATTGGCGATTGTTACTGTTTAGATGCTTTGCATATATGTTTCTTAGATTATATAGAAGAAATATATACAAAGATTTCAACCGTCTACCTGTTCCATTCATTGTTCTGCTTGTCGAAGGTTACAAATAATTTCCGATAAAGGATTAACAATGGGGCTCATTGTTCACTTAAACTTGAAGAACAAAAAATTGGCGAATGGTACTGTTTGGATGCTTTGAATATATGTTTCTTAGACTATATGGAAGCAATGTATAATAAGACTTCAACCGTCTACCTGATCCATTCATTGTTCTACTTGTCGAAATTTACAAATAATTTCCTTTAAAAGATTAACAATGGGGCTCGTAGTTCACTTAAACTTGAAGAACAAAAAATTGGCGAATGGTACTGTTTGGATGCTTTGCATTTATGTTTCTTATACTATATAGAAGCAATATATACAAAGATTTCAACCGTCTACCTGTTCCATTCAATGTTCTACTTGTCGAAAGTTACAAATAATTTCCGATAAAGGATTAACAATGGGGCTCATTGTTCACTTAAACTTGAAGAACAAAAAATTGGCGAATGGTACTGTTTGGATGCTTTGAATATATGTTTCTTAGACTATATGGATGCAATGTATACAAAGACTTCAACCGTCTACCTGATCCATTCATTGTTCTACTTGTCGAAATTTACAAATAATTTCCTTTAAAGGATTAACAATGGGGCTCGTAGTTCATTTAAACTTGAAGAACAAAAAATTGGCGAATGGTACTGTTTGGATGCTTTGCATATATGTTTCTTAGACTATATAGAAGCAATATATACAAAGATTTCAACCGTCTACCAGTTCCATTCATTGTTCTACTTGTCGAAAGTTACAAATAATTTCCGATAACGGATTAACCATTGGGGCTCATTGTTCACTTAAACTTGAAGAACAAAAAATTGGCGAATTGTACTGTTTGGATGCTTTGCGTACATGTTTCTTAGACTATATGGAAGCAATATATACAAAGATTTCAACCGTCTACGTGTTCCAATCATTGTTCTACTTGTCGAAATTTACACATAATTTCCGATAAAGGATTAACAATGGGGCTCGTAGTTCACTTAAACTTGAAGAACAAAAAATTGGCGAATTGTACTGTTTGGATGCTTTGCATATATGTTTCTTAAACTATATATAAGCAATATATGCAAAGATTTCAACCGTCTACCTGTTCCATTCAATGTTCTACTTGTCGAAAGTTACAAATAATTTCCGATAACGGATTAACCATTGGGGCTCATTGTTCACTTAAACTTGAAGAACAAAAAATTGGCGAATTGTACTGTTTGGATGCTTTGCATATATGTTTCTTAGATTATATAGAAGCAATATATACAAAGATTTCAACCGTCTACCTATTCCAATCATTGTTCTACTTGTCGAAAATTACAAATAATTTCCGATAAAGGATTAACCATTGGGGCTCATTGTTCACTTAAACTTGAAGAACAAAAAATTGGCGAATGGTACTGTTTGGATGCTTTGCGTACATGTTTCTTAGACTATATGGAAGCAGTATATACAAAGATTTCAACCGTCTACGTGTTCGAATCATTGTTCAACTTGTAGAAAGTTACAATTAATTTCCGTTAAAGGATTAACAATGGGGCTCGTAGTTCACTTAAACTTGAAGAACAAAAAATTGGCGTATTGTACTGTTTGGATGCTTTGCATATATGTTTCTTAGGCTATATAGAAGCAATATATACAATGATTTCAACCGTCTACCTGTACTATTCATTGTTCTACTTGTAGAAAGTTACAAATAATTTCCATTTCATGATTATCAATGGGGCTCGCTGTTCACTTAAACTTGAAGATCAAAAAATTGGCGATTGTTACTGTTTAGATGCTTTGCATATATGTTTCTTAGACTATTTAGAAGCAATATATAGAAAGATTTCACCCGTCTACCTGTACTATTCATTGTTCTACTTGTAGATAGTTAGAAATAATTTCCATTTCATGAGTATCATTGGGGCTCGCTGTTCACTTAAACTTGAAGATCAAAAAATTGGCGATTGTTACTGTTTAGATGCTTTGCATATATGTTTCTTAGATTATATAGAAGAAATATATACAAAGATTTCAACCGTCTACCTGTTCCATTCATTGTTCTGCTTGTCGAAGGTTACAAATAATTTCCGATAAAGGATTAACAATGGGGCTCATTGTTCACTTAAACTTGAAGAACAAAAAATTGGCGAATGGTACTGTTTGGATGCTTTGAATATATGTTTCTTAGACTATATGGAAGCAATGTATACAAAGACTTCAACCGTCTACCTGATCCATTCATTGTTCTACTTGTCGAAATTTACAAATAATTTCCTTTAAAAGATTAACAATGGGGCTCGTAGTTCACTTAAACTTGAAGAACAAAAAATTGGCGAATGGTACTGTTTGGATGCTTTGCATTTATGTTTCTTATACTATATAGAAGCAATATATACAAAGATTTCAACCGTCTACCTGTTCCATTCAATGTTCTACTTGTCGAAAGTTACAAATAATTTCCGATAAAGGATTAACAATGGGGCTCATTGTTCACTTAAACTTGAAGAACAAAAAATTGGCGAATGGTACTGTTTGGATGCTTTGAATATATGTTTCTTAGACTATATGGATGCAATGTATACAAAGACTTCAACCGTCTACCTGATCCATTCATTGTTCTACTTGTCGAAATTTACAAATAATTTCCTTTAAAGGATTAACAATGGGGCTCGTAGTTCACTTAAACTTGAAGAACAAAAAATTGGCGAATGGTACTGTTTGGATGCTTTGAATATATGTTTCTTAGACTATATGGAAGCAATGTATACAAAGACTTCAACCGTCTACCTGATCCATTCATTGTTCTACTTGTCGAAATTTACAAATAATTTCCTTTAAAAGATTAACAATGGGGCTCGTAGTTCACTTAAACTTGAAGAACAAAAAATTGGCGAATGGTACTGTTTGGATGCTTTGCATTTATGTTTCTTATACTATATAGAAGCAATATATACAAAGATTTCAACCGTCTACCTGTTCCATTCAATGTTCTACTTGTCGAAAGTTACAAATAATTTCCGATAAAGGATTAACAATGGGGCTCATTGTTCACTTAAACTTGAAGAACAAAAAATTGGCGAATGGTACTGTTTGGATGCTTTGAATATATGTTTCTTAGACTATATGGATGCAATGTATACAAAGACTTCAACCGTCTACCTGATCCATTCATTGTTCTACTTGTCGAAATTTACAAATAATTTCCTTTAAAGGATTAACAATGGGGCTCGTAGTTCACTTAAACTTGAAGAACAAAAAATTGGCGAATGGTACTGTTTGGATGCTTTGCATATATGTTTCTTAGACTATATAGAAGCAATATTTACATTGATTTCAACCGTCTACCTGTTCCACTCATTGTTCTACTTGTCGCAAGTTACAAATAATTTCCGTTAAAGTATTAACAATGGGGCTCGTAGTTCACTTAAACTTGCAGATGAAATAATTGGCGAATTGTACTGTTTGGATGCTTTGCATATATGTTTCTTAGACTATATAGAAGCAATATATACAAAGATTTCAACCGTCTACCAGTTCCATTCAATGTTCTACTTGTCGAAAGTTACAAATAATTTCCGATAACGGATTAACCATTGGGGCTCATTGTCCACTTAAACTTGAAGAACAAAAAATTGGCGAATTGTACTGTTTGGATGCTTTGCATATATGTTTCTTATACTATATAGAAGCAATATATACAAAGATTTCAACCGTCTACCTGTTCCGTTCAATGTTCTACTTGTCGAAATTTACAAATAATTTCCTTTAAAGGATTAACAATGGGGCTCGTAGTTCACTTAAACTTGAAGAACAAAAAATTGGCGAATGGTACTGTTTGGATACTTTGCATATATGTTTCTTAGATTATATAGAAGCAATATATACAAAGATTTCAACCGTCTACCTGTTCCATTCATTGTTCTACTTGTCGAAATTTACAAATAATTTCCTTTAAAGGATTAACAATGGGGCTCGTTGTTCACTTAAAGTTGAAGATCAAAAAATTGGCGATTGTTACTGTTTAGATGCTTTGCATATATGTTTCTTAGATTATATAGAAGCAATATATACAAAGATTTCAACCGTCTACCTATTCCATTCATTGTTCTGCTTGTCGAAGGTTACAAATAATTTCCGATAACGGATTAACCATTGGGGCTCATTGTTCACTTAAACTTGAAGAACAAAAAATTGGCGAATTGTACTGTTTGGATGCTTTGCATATATGTTTCTTATACTATATAGAAGCAATATATACAAAGATTTCAACCATCTACCTGTTCCATTCAATGTTCTACTTGTCGAAGGTTACAAATAATTTCCGATAACGGATTAACAATGGGACTCGTAGTTCACTTAAACTTGAAGAACGAAAAATTGGCGAATTGTACTGTTTGGATGCTTTGCATATATGTTTCGTAGGCTATATAGAAGCAATATATACAAAGATTTCACCCGTCTACATGATCCATTCATTGTTCTACTTGTCGAAATTTACAAATAATTTCCTTTAAAGGATTAACAATGGGGCTCGTAGTTCACTTAAACTTGAAGAACAAAAAATTGGCGCATTGTACTGTTTGGATGCTTTGCATAGATGTTTCTTAGACTATATAGAAGCAATATATACAAAGATTTCAACCGTCTACCTGTTCCATTCATTGTTCTACTTGTCGAAAATTACAAATAATTTCCGATAAAGGATTAACCATTGGGGTTCATTGTTCACTTAAACTTGAAGACCAAAAAATTGGCGAATGGTACTGTTTGGATGCTTTGCGTACATGTTTCATAGACTATATGGAAGCAATATATACAAAGATTTCAACCGTCTACGTGTTCCAATCATTGTTCTACTTGTCGAAATTTACACATAATTTCCGATAAAGGATTAACAATGGGGCTCATTGTTCACTTAAACTTGAAGGACAATAAATTGGCGAATGGTACTGTTTGGATGCTTTGCGTACATGTTTCTTAGACTATATGGAAGCAATATATACAAGGATTTCAACCGTCTACCTGTTCCATTCATTGTTCTACTTGTCGAAAGTTACAAATAATTTCCGATAAAGGATTAAAAATGGGGCTCATTGTTCACTTAAACTTGAAGAACAAAAAATTGGCGAATGGTACTGTTTGGATGCTTTGCATATATGTTTCTTAGACTATATAGAAGCAATATATACATTGATTTCAACCGTCTACCTGTTCCACTCATTGTTCTACTTGTCGCAAGTTACAAATAATTTCCGTTAAACTGTTAACAATGGGGCTCGTAGTTCACTTAAACTTGAAGATGAAATAATTGGCGAATTGTACTGTTTGGATGCTTTGCATATATGTTTCTTAGATTATATAGAAGCAATATATACAAAGATTTCAACCGTCTACCTGTTCCATTCATTGTTCTACTTGTCGAAAGCTACAAATAATTTCCGATAACGGATTAACCATTGGGGCTCATTGTTCACTTAAACTTGAAGAACAAAAAATTGGAGAATTGTACTGTTTGGATGCTTTGCATAGATGTTTCTTAGACTATTTAGAAGCAATATATAGAAAGATTTCACCCGTCTACCTGTACTATTCATTGTTCTACTTGTAGAAAGTTACAAATAATTTCTATTCCATGATTATCAATGGGGCTCGCTGTTCACTTAAACTTGAAGATCAAAAAATTGGCGATTGTTACTGTTTAGATGCTTTGCATATATGTTTCTTAGATTATATAGAAGCAATATATACAAAGATTTCAACCGTCTACCAGTTCCATTCATTGCTCTACTTGTCGAAAATTACAAATAATTTCCGATAAAGGATTAACCATTGGGGCTCATTGTTCACTTAAACTTGAAGAACAAAAAATTGGCGCATGGTACTGTTTGGATGCTTTGCGTACATGTTTCTTAGACTATATGGAAGCAATATATACAAAGATTTCAACCGTCTACGTGTTCCAATCATTGTTCTACTTGTCGAAATTTACAAATAATATCCTTTAAAGGATTAACAATGGGGCTCGTCGTTCACTTAAACTTGAAGAACAAAAAATTGGCGAATGGTACTATTTGGATGCTTTGCATATATGTTTCTTAGACTATATAGAAGCAATATATACGTTGATTTCAACCGGCTACCTGTTCCATTCATTGTTCTACTTGTCGCAAGTTACAAATAATTTCCGTTAAAGTATTAACAATGGGGCTCGTAGTTCACTTAAACATGAAGATGAAATAATTGGCGAATGGTACTGTTTGGATGCTTTGCATATATGTTTCTTAGACTATATAGAAGCAATATATACATTGATTTCAACCGTCTACCTGTTCCATTCATTGTTCTACTTGTCGAAATTTACAAATAATTTCCTTTAAAGGATTAACAATGGGGCTCGTAGTTCACTTAAACTTGAAGAACAAAAAATTGGCGAATGGTACTGTTTGGATGCTTTGCGTATATGTTTCTTACACTATATAGACGCAATATATACAAAGATTTCAACCGTCTACCTGTTCCAGTCATTGTTCTACTTGTCGGAAGTTACAAATAATTACGGATAAAGGATTAACCATTGGGGCTCATTGTTCACTTAAACTTGAAGACCAAAAAATTGGCGAATTGTACTGTTTGGACGCTTTGCATATATGTTTCTTAGACTATATAGAAGCAATATATACAAAGATTTCAACCGTCTACCTGTTCCAATCATTGTTCTACTTGTCGAAATTTACAAATAATTTCCTTTAAAGGATTAACAATGGGGCTCGTAGTTCACTTAAACTTGAAGAACAAAAAATTGGCGTATTGTACTGTTTGGATGCTTTGCATATATGTTTCTTAGGCTATATAGAAGCAATATATACAATGATTTCAACCGTCTACCTGATCCATTCATTGTTCTACTTGTCGAAATTTACAAATAATTTCCTTTAAAGGATTAACAATGGGGCTCGTAGTTCACTTAAACTTAAAGAACAAAAAATTGGAGAATTGTACTGTTTGGATGCTTTGCATAGATGTTTCTTAGACTATTTAGAAGCAATATATACAATGATTTCAACCGTCTACCTGTTTCATTCATGGTTCTACTTGTCGAAAATTACAAATAATTTCCGATAACGGATTAACCATTGGGGCTCATTGTTCACTTAAACTTGAAGATCAAAAAATTGGCGATTGTTACTGTTTAGATGCTTTGCATATATGTTTCTTAGATTATATAGAAGCAATATATACAAAGATTTCAACCGTCTACCTGTTCCATTCATTGTTCTACTTGTCGAAAGTTACAAATAATTTCCGATAACGGATTAACCATTGGGGCTCATTGTTCACTTAAACTTGAAGAACAAAAAATTGGCGAATTGTACTGTTTGGATGCTTTGCATATATGTTTCGTAGACTACATAGAAGCAATATATACAAATATTTCAACCGTCTAACTGTTCCATTCATTGTTCTACTTGTCGAAAATTACAAATAATTTCCGATAAAGTATTAACCATTGGTGCTCATTGTTCACTTAAACTTGAAGAACAAAAAATTGGCGAATGGTACTGTTTGGATGCTTTGCATATATGTTTCTTAGACTATATAGAAGCAATATATACAATGATTTCAACCGTCTAACTGTTCCATTCATTGTTCTACTTGTCGAAAATTACAAATAATTTCCGATAAAGTATTAACCATTGGTGCTCATTGTTCACTTAAACTTGAAGAACAAAAAATTGGCGAATGGTACTGTTTGGATGCTTTGCATATATGTTTCTTAGACTATATAGAAGCAATATATACAATGATTTCAACCGTCTACCTTTTCCATTCATTGTTCTACTTGTCAAAAGTTATAAATAATTTCCGATAACGGATTAACCATTGGGGCTCATTGTTCACTTAAACTTGAAGAACAAAAAATTTGCGAATTGTACTGTTTGGATGCTTTGCATATATGTTTCTTATACTATATAGAAGCAATATATACAAAGATTTCAACCGTCTACCTGTTCCATTCACTGTTCTACTTGTCGAAAGTTACAAATAATTTAAGTTAAGGGATTAACAATGGGGATCGTAGTTCACTTAAACTTGAAGAACAAAAAATTGGCGAATTGTACTGTTTGGATGCTTTGCGTACATGTATCTTAGACTATATGGAAGCAATATATACAAAGATTTCAACCGTCTACGTGTTCCATTCATTGTTCTACTTGTCGAAAGTTACAAATAATTTCCGTTAAGGGATTAACAATGGGGATCGTAGTTTACTTAATCTTGAAGAACAAAAAATTGGCGCATTGTACTGTTTGGATGCTTTGCATAAATGTTTCTTAGACTATATAGAAGCAATATATACAATGATTTCAACAGTCTACCTGTTCCATTCATTGTTCTACTTGTCGAAAGTTACAAATAATTTCGTTTAAAGGATTAACAATGGAGCTCGCAGTTCACTTAAACTTGAAGAACAAAAAATTGGCGAATTGTACTGTTTGGATGCTTTGCGTACATGTTTCTTAGACTATATGGAAGCAATATATAAAAAGATTTCAACCGTCTACGTGTTCCAATCATTGTTCTACTTGTCGAAATTTACAAATAATTTCCTTTAAAGGATTAACAATGGGGCTCGTTGTTCACTTAAACTTGAAGAACAAAAAAGTGGCGTATGGTACTGTTTGAATGCTTTGCATATATGTTTCTTAGACTATAAAGAAGCAATATATACATTGATTTCAACCGTCTACCTGTTCCATTCATTGTTCTACTTGTCGCAAGTTACAAATAATTTCCGTTAAAGTATTAACAATGGGGCTCGTAGTTCCCTTAAACTTGAAGAACAAAAAATTGGCGACTGGTACTGTTTGGATGCTTTGCATATATGTTTATTAGACTATATAGAAGCAATATATAAAAAGATTTCAACCATCTACCTGTTCCATTCATTGTTCTACTTGTCGAAAGTTACAAATAATTTCCGTTAAGGGATTAACAATGGGGATCGTAGTTTACTTAAACTTGAAGAACAAGAAATTGGCGAATTGTACTGTTTGGATGCTTTGCATATATGTTTCTTAGACTATATAGAAGCAATATATACAAAGATTTCAACCGTCTACCTGTTCCATTCATTGTTCTACTTGTCGAAAGTTACAAATAATTTCCGTTTCATGATTATCAATGTGCCTCGTTGTTCACTTAAACTTGAAGAACAAAAAATTGGCGAATTGTACTGTTTGGATGCTTTGCATATATGTTTCTTATACTATATAGAAGCAATATATACAATGATTTCAACAGTCTACCTGTTCCATTCATTGTTCTACTTGTCGAAATTTACAAATAATTTCCTTTAAAGGATTAACAATGGGGCTCGTAGTTCACTTAAACTTGAAGAACAAAAAATTGGCGAATGGTACTGTTTGGATGCTTTGCATATATGTCTCTTATACTATATAGAAGTAATATATACAAAGATTTCAACCGTCTACCTGTTCCATTCATTGTTCTACTTGTAGAAAGTTACAATTAATTTCCGTTAAAGGATTAACAATGGGGCTCGTAGTTCACTTAAACTTGAAGATCAAATAATTGGCGAATTGTACCGTTTGGACGCTTTGCATATATGTCTCTTAGACTATATAGAAGCAATATATACAAAGATTTCAACCGTCTACCTGTTCCATTCATTGTTCTACTTGTCGAAAGTTACAAATAATTTCCGATAACGGATTAACAATGGGGCTCGTAGTTCACTTAAACTTGAAGATCAAATAATTGGCGAATTGTACTGTTTGGACGCTTTGCATATATGTTTCTTAGACTATATAGAAGCAATATATACAAAGATTTCAACCGTCTACCTGTTCCATTCATTGTTCTACTTGTCGAAAGTTACAAATAATTTCCGTTAAGGGATTAACAATGGGGATCGTAGTTTACTTAAACTTGAAGAACAAGAAATTGGCGAATTGTACTGTTTGGATGCTTTGCATATATGTTTCTTAGACTATATAGAAGCAATATATACAAAGATTTCAACCGTCTACCTGTTCCATTCATTGTTCTACTTGTCGAAAGTTACAAATAATTTCCGTTTCATGATTATCAATGTGCCTCGTTGTTCACTTAAACTTGAAGAACAAAAAATTGGCGAATTGTACTGTTTGGATGCTTTGCATATATGTTTCTTATACTATATAGAAGCAATATATACAATGATTTCAACAGTCTACCTGTTCCATTCATTGTTCTACTTGTCGAAATTTACAAATAATTTCCTTTAAAGGATTAACAATGGGGCTCGTAGTTCACTTAAACTTGAAGAACAAAAAATTGGCGAATGGTACTGTTTGGATGCTTTGCATATATGTCTCTTATACTATATAGAAGCAATATATACAAAGATTTCAACCGTCTACCTGTTCCATTCATTGTTCTACTTGTAGAAAGTTACAATTAATTTCCGTTAAAGGATTAACAATGGGGCTCGTAGTTCACTTAAACTTGAAGATCAAATAATTGGCGAATTGTACTGTTTGGACGCTTTGCATATATGTTTCTTAGACTATATAGAAGCAATATATACAAAGATTTCAACCGTCTACCTGTTCCATTCATTGTTCTACTTGTCGAAAGTTACAAATAATTTCCGTTAAGGGATTAACAATGGGGATCGTAGTTTACTTAAACTTGAAGAACAAGAAATTGGCGAATTGTACTGTTTGGATGCTTTGCATATATGTTTCTTAGACTATATAGAAGCAATATATACAAAGATTTCAACCGTCTACCTGTTCCATTCATTGTTCTACTTGTCGAAAGTTACAAATAATTTCCTTTAAAGGATTAACAATGGGGCTCGTTGTTCGCTTAAACTTGAAGAACAATAAATTGGCGAATTGTACTGTTTGGATGCTTTGCATATGTGTTTCTTAGACTATTTAGGAGCAATATATAGAAAGATTTCACCTGTCTACCTGTACTATTCATTGTTCTACTTCTCGCAAGTTACAAATAATTTCCGCTAAAGTATTAACAATGGGGCTCGTATTTCACTTATACTTGAAGGACAAAAAATTGGCGATTGTTACTGTTTAGATGCTTTGCATATATGTTTCTTAGATTATATAGAAGCAATATATACAAAGATTTCAACCGTCTACCAGTTCCATTCATTGCTCTACTTGTCGAAAATTACAAATAATTTCCGATAAAGGATTAACCATTGGGGCTCATTGTTCACTTAAACTTGAAGAACAAAAAATTGGCGCATGGTACTGTTTGGATGCTTTGCGTACATGTTTTTTAGACTATATGGAAGCAATATATACAAAGATTTCAACCGTCTACGTGTTCCATTCATTGTTCTACTTGTCGAAATTTACAAATAATTTCCTTTAAAGGATTAACAATGGGTCTCGTCGTTCACTTAAACTTGAAGAACAAAAAATTGGCGAATGGTACTGTTTGGATGCTTTGCGTACATGTTTCTTAAACTATATGGAAGCAATGTATACAATGATTTCAACCGTCTACCTGTTCCATTCATTGTTCTACTTGTCGAAAGTTACAAATAATTACCGATAAAGGACTAACCATTGGGGCTCATTGTTCACTTAAACTTGAAGAACAAAAAATTGGCGAATTTTACTGTTTGGATGCTTTGCATATATGTTTCTTAGATTATATAGAAGCAATATATACAAAGATTTCAACCGTCTACCTGTTCCACTCATTGTTCTACTTGTCGCAAGTTACAAATAATTTCCGATAACGGATTAACCATTGGGGCTCATTGTTCACTTAAACTTGAAGAACAAAAAATTGGCGAATTGTACTGTTTGGATGCTTTGCATATATGTTTCTTTGACTATATAGAAGCAATATATACAAAGATTTCAACCGTCTACCTGTTCCATTCATTGATCTACTTGTCGAAAGTTACAAATAATTTCCGATAAAGGATTAACAATGGGTCTCATTGTTCACTTAAACTTGAAGAACAAAAAATTGGCGAATGGTACTGTTTGGATGCTTTGCATATATGTTTCTTAGACTATATGGAAGCAATATATACAAAGATTTCAACCGTCTACGTGTTCCAATCATTGTTCTACTTGTAGAAAGTTACAATTAATTTCCGTTAAAGGATTAACAATGGGGCTCGTAGTTCACATAAACTTGAAGAACAAAAAATTGGCGAATTGTACTGTTTGGATGCTTTGCATAGATGTTTCTTAGACTATTTAGAAGCAATATATAGAAAGATTTCACCCGTTTACCTGTACTATTCATTGTTCTACTTGTAGAAAGTTACAAATAATTTCCGTTAAGGGACTAACAATGGGGATCGTAGTTTACTTAAACTTGAAGAACAAAAAATTGGCGAATGGTTCTGTTTGGATGCTTTGCGTACATGTTTCTTAAACTATATGGAAGCAATATATACAATGATTTCAACCGTCTACCTGTTCCATTCATTGTTCTACTTGTCGAAAGTTACAAATAATTACCGATAAAGGACTAACCATTGGGGCTCATTGTTCACTTAAACTTGAAGAACAAAAAATTGGCGAATTGTACTGTTTGGATGCTTTGCATATATGTTTTTTAGATTATATAGAAGCAATATATACAAAGATTTCAACCGTATACCTGTTCGATTCATTGTTCCACTTGTCGAAAGTTACAAATAATTTCCGATAAAGGATTAACAATGGGGCTCATTGTTCACTTAAACTTGAAGGACAAAAAATTAGCAAATGGTACTGTTTGGATGCTTTGCGTACATGTTTCTTAGACTATATGGAAGCAATATATACAAGTATTTCAACAGTCTACCTGTTCCATTCATTGTTCTACTTGTCGAAAGTTACAAATAATTTACGATAAAGGATTAACAATGGGGCTCATTGTTCACTTAAACTTGAAGAACAAAAAATTGGCGAATGGTACTGTTTGGATGCTTTGCATATATGTTTCTTAGACTATATAGAAGCAATATATACATTGATTTGAACCGTCTACCTGTTCCATTCATTGATCTACTTGTCGAAAGTTACAAATAATTTCCGATAAAGGATTAACAATGGGTCTCATTGTTCACTTAAACTTGAAGAACAAAAAATTGGCGAATGGTACTGTTTGGATGCTTTGCATATATGTTTCTTAGACTATATGGAAGCAATATATACAAAGATTTCAACCGTCTACGTGTTGCAATCATTGTTCTACTTGTAGAAAGTTACAATTAATTTCCGTTAAAGGATTAACAATGGGGCTCGTAGTTCACATAAACTTGAAGAACAAAAAATTGGCGAATTGTACTGTTTGGATGCTTTGCATAGATGTTTCTTAGACTATTTAGAAGCAATATATAGAAAGATTTCACCCGTCTACCTGTACTATTCATTGTTCTACTTGTAGAAAGTTACAAATAATTTCCATTTCATGATTATCAATGGGGCTCGCTGTTCACATAAACTTGAAGATCAAAAAATTGGCGATTGTTACTGTTTAGATGCTTTGCATATATGTTTCTTAGATTATATAGAAGCAATATATACAAAGATTTCAACCGTCTACGTGTTCCAATCATTGTTCTACTTGTAGAAAGTTACAATTAATTTCCGTTAAAGGATTAACAATGGGGCTCGTAGTTCACTTAAACTTGTAGATCAAATAATTGGCGAATTGTACTGTTTGGACGCTTTGCATATATGTTTCTTAGATTATATAGAAGCAATATATAGAAGGATTTCCTCCGTCTACCTGTTCCATTCATTGTTCTACTTGTAGAAAATTACAATTAATTTCCGTTAAAGTATTAACAATGGGGCTCGTAGTTCACATAAACCTGAAGAACAAAAAATTGGCGAATTGTACTGTTTGGATGCTTTGCATATATGTTTCTTAGACTATATAGAAGCAACATATACAAAGATTTCAACCGTCTACGTGTTCCAATCATTGTTCTACTTGTCGAAATTTACATATAATTTCCATTAAAGGATTAACAATGGGGCTCGTTGTTCACTTAAACTTGAAGAACAAAAAATTGGCGAATGGTACTGTTTGGATGCTTTGCATATATGTTTCTTAGACTATATAGAAGCAATATATACAATGATTTCAACCGTCTACCTGTTCCATTCATTGTTCCATTTGTCGAAAGTTACAAATAATTTCCGATAAAGGATTAACAATGGGGCTCGTTGTTCACTTAAACTTGAAGAACAAAAAATTGGCGAATGGTACTGTTTGGATGCTTTGCATATATGTTTCTTAGACTATATAGAAGCAACATATAGAAAGATTTCACCCGTCTACCTGTTCTATTCATTGTTCTACTTGTAGAAAGTTACAAATAATTTCCGTTTCATGATTATCAATGGGGCTTGTTGTTCACTTAAACTTGATGAACAAAAAATTGGCGAAAGGTACTGTTTGGATGCTTTGAACATATGTTTCTTAGACTATATAGAAGCAATATATACAATGATTTCAACAGTCTACCTGTTCCATTCATTGTTCTACTTGTCGAAAGTTACAAATAATTCCCGATAAAGGATTAACCATTGGGGCTCATTGGTCACTTAAACTTAAAGAACAAAAAATTGGCGAATGGTACTGTTTGGATGCTTTGCATATATGTTTCTTAGACTATATAGAAGCAATATATCCAATGATTTCAACCGTCTACCTGTTCCATTCATTGTTCCATTTGTCGAAAGTTACAAATAATTCCCGATAAAGGATTAACAATGGGGCTCGTTGTTCACTTAAACTTGAAGAACAATAAATTGGCGAATTGTACTGTTTGGATGCTTTGCATATATGTTTCTTAGACTATATAGAAGTAATATATAGAAGGATTTCCTCCGTCTACCTGTTCCATTCATTGTTCTACTTGTAGAAAATTACAATTAATTTCCGTTAAAGTATTAACAATGGGGCTCGTAGTTCACATAAACCTGAAGAACAAAAAATTGGCGAATGGTACTGTTTGGATGCTTTGCATATATGTTTCTTAGACTATGTAGAAGCAATATATATAATGATTTCAACCGTCTACCTGTTCCATTCATTGTTCTACATGTCGAAAGTTACAAATAATTTCCGTTTCATGATTATCAATGGGGCTCGTTGTTCACTTAAACTTGAAGAACAAAAAATTGGCGAATGGTACTGTTTGGATGCTTTGCATATATGTTTCTTAGACTATATAGAAGCAATATATACAATGATTTCAACCGTCTACCTGTTCCATTCATTGTTCCATTTGTCGAAAGTTACAAATAATTTCCGATAAAGGATTAACAATGGGGCTCGTTGTTCACTTAAACTTGAAGAACAAAAAATTGGCGAATGGTAATGTTTGGATGCTTTGCGTACATGTTTCTTAGACTATATGGAAGCATTATATACAAAGATTTCAACCGTCTACGTGTTCCAATCACTGTTCTACTTGTCGAAATTTACAAATAATTTCCATTAAAGGATTAACAATGGGTCTCGTAGTTCACTTAAACTTGAAGAACAAAAAATTAGCGAATGGTACTGTTTGGATGCTTTGCGTACATGTTTCTTAGACTATATAGAAGCAATATATACAAAGATTTCAATCGTCTACCTGTTCCATTCATTGTTCTACTTGTCGAAAATTACAAATAATTTCCGATAAAGGATTAACAATGGGGCTCATTGTTCACTTAACCTTGAAGAACAAAAAATTGGCGAATGGTACTGTTTGGATGCTTTGCATATATGTTTCTTAGACTATATGGAAGCAATATATACAAATATTTCAGCCGTCTACGTGTGCCAATCATTGTTCTACTCGTCGAAATTTACAAATAATTTCCTTTAAAGGATTAACAATGGGGCTCGTAGTTCACTTAAACTTGAAGAACAAAAAATTGGCGAATTGTACTGTTTGGGTGCTTTGCACATATGTTACTTAGACTATATAGAAGCAATATATACAAATATTTCAACCGTCTACGTGTGCCAATCATTGTTCTACTCGTCGAAATTTACAAATAATTTCCTTTAAAGGATTAACAATGGGGCTCATTGTTCACTTAAACTTGAAGAACAAAAAATTGGCGAATTGTACTGTTTGGATGATATGCAGATATGTTTCTTAGACTATATAGAAGCAATATATAGAAGGATTTCCTCCGTCTACCTGTTCCATTCATTGTTCTACTTGTAGAAAATTACAATTAATTTCCGTTAAAGTATTAACAATGGGGCTTGTAGTTCACATAAACTTGAAGAACAAAAAATTGGCGAATTGTACTGTTTGGACGCTTTGCATATATGTTTCTTAGACTATATAGAAGCAATATATACAAAGATTTCAACCGTCTACCTGTTCCATTCATTGTTCTACTTGTCGAAAGTTACAAATAATTTCCGATAACGGATTAACCATTGGGGCTCATTGTCCACTTAAACTTGAAGAACAAAAAATTGGCGAATTGTACTGTTTGGATGCTTTGCATATATGTTTCTTATACTATATAGAAGCAATATATACAAAGATTTCAACCGTCTACCTGTTCCGTTCAATGTTCTACTTGTCGAAATTTACAAATAATTTCCTTTAAAGGATTAACAATGGGGCTCGTAGTTCACTTAAACTTGAAGAACAAAAAATTGGCGAATGGTACTGTTTGGATACTTTGCATATATGTTTCTTAGATTATATAGAAGCAATATATACAAAGATTTCAACCGTCTACCTGTTCCATTCATTGTTCTACTTGTCGAAATTTACAAATAATTTCCTTTAAAGGATTAACAATGGGGCTCGTTGTTCACTTAAAGTTGAAGATCAAAAAATTGGCGATTGTTACTGTTTAGATGCTTTGCATATATGTTTCTTAGATTATATAGAAGCAATATATACAAAGATTTCAACCGTCTACCTATTCCATTCATTGTTCTGCTTGTCGAAGGTTACAAATAATTTCCGATAACGGATTAACCATTGGGGCTCATTGTTCACTTAAACTTGAAGAACAAAAAATTGGCGAATTGTACTGTTTGGATGCTTTGCATATATGTTTCTTATACTATATAGAAGCAATATATACAAAGATTTCAACCATCTACCTGTTCCATTCAATGTTCTACTTGTCGAAGGTTACAAATAATTTCCGATAACGGATTAACAATGGGACTCGTAGTTCACTTAAACTTGAAGAACGAAAAATTGGCGAATTGTACTGTTTGGATGCTTTGCATATATGTTTCGTAGGCTATATAGAAGCAATATATACAAAGATTTCACCCGTCTACATGATCCATTCATTGTTCTACTTGTCGAAATTTACAAATAATTTCCTTTAAAGGATTAACAATGGGGCTCGTAGTTCACTTAAACTTGAAGAACAAAAAATTGGCGCATTGTACTGTTTGGATGCTTTGCATAGATGTTTCTTAGACTATATAGAAGCAATATATACAAAGATTTCAACCGTCTACCTGTTCCATTCATTGTTCTACTTGTCGAAAATTACAAATAATTTCCGATAAAGGATTAACCATTGGGGTTCATTGTTCACTTAAACTTGAAGACCAAAAAATTGGCGAATGGTACTGTTTGGATGCTTTGCGTACATGTTTCATAGACTATATGGAAGCAATATATACAAAGATTTCAACCGTCTACGTGTTCCAATCATTGTTCTACTTGTCGAAATTTACACATAATTTCCGATAAAGGATTAACAATGGGGCTCATTGTTCACTTAAACTTGAAGGACAATAAATTGGCGAATGGTACTGTTTGGATGCTTTGCGTACATGTTTCTTAGACTATATGGAAGCAATATATACAAGGATTTCAACCGTCTACCTGTTCCATTCATTGTTCTACTTGTCGAAAGTTACAAATAATTTCCGATAAAGGATTAAAAATGGGGCTCATTGTTCACTTAAACTTGAAGAACAAAAAATTGGCGAATGGTACTGTTTGGATGCTTTGCATATATGTTTCTTAGACTATATAGAAGCAATATATACATTGATTTCAACCGTCTACCTGTTCCACTCATTGTTCTACTTGTCGCAAGTTACAAATAATTTCCGTTAAACTGTTAACAATGGGGCTCGTAGTTCACTTAAACTTGAAGATGAAATAATTGGCGAATTGTACTGTTTGGATGCTTTGCATATATGTTTCTTAGATTATATAGAAGCAATATATACAAAGATTTCAACCGTCTACCTGTTCCATTCATTGTTCTACTTGTCGAAAGCTACAAATAATTTCCGATAACGGATTAACCATTGGGGCTCATTGTTCACTTAAACTTGAAGAACAAAAAATTGGAGAATTGTACTGTTTGGATGCTTTGCATAGATGTTTCTTAGACTATTTAGAAGCAATATATAGAAAGATTTCACCCGTCTACCTGTACTATTCATTGTTCTACTTGTAGAAAGTTACAAATAATTTCTATTCCATGATTATCAATGGGGCTCGCTGTTCACTTAAACTTGAAGATCAAAAAATTGGCGATTGTTACTGTTTAGATGCTTTGCATATATGTTTCTTAGATTATATAGAAGCAATATATACAAAGATTTCAACCGTCTACCAGTTCCATTCATTGCTCTACTTGTCGAAAATTACAAATAATTTCCGATAAAGGATTAACCATTGGGGCTCATTGTTCACTTAAACTTGAAGAACAAAAAATTGGCGCATGGTACTGTTTGGATGCTTTGCGTACATGTTTCTTAGACTATATGGAAGCAATATATACAAAGATTTCAACCGTCTACGTGTTCCAATCATTGTTCTACTTGTCGAAATTTACAAATAATATCCTTTAAAGGATTAACAATGGGGCTCGTCGTTCACTTAAACTTGAAGAACAAAAAATTGGCGAATGGTACTATTTGGATGCTTTGCATATATGTTTCTTAGACTATATAGAAGCAATATATACGTTGATTTCAACCGGCTACCTGTTCCATTCATTGTTCTACTTGTCGCAAGTTACAAATAATTTCCGTTAAAGTATTAACAATGGGGCTCGTAGTTCACTTAAACATGAAGATGAAATAATTGGCGAATGGTACTGTTTGGATGCTTTGCATATATGTTTCTTAGACTATATAGAAGCAATATATACATTGATTTCAACCGTCTACCTGTTCCATTCATTGTTCTACTTGTCGAAATTTACAAATAATTTCCTTTAAAGGATTAACAATGGGGCTCGTAGTTCACTTAAACTTGAAGAACAAAAAATTGGCGAATGGTACTGTTTGGATGCTTTGCGTATATGTTTCTTACACTATATAGACGCAATATATACAAAGATTTCAACCGTCTACCTGTTCCAGTCATTGTTCTACTTGTCGGAAGTTACAAATAATTACGGATAAAGGATTAACCATTGGGGCTCATTGTTCACTTAAACTTGAAGACCAAAAAATTGGCGAATTGTACTGTTTGGACGCTTTGCATATATGTTTCTTAGACTATATAGAAGCAATATATACAAAGATTTCAACCGTCTACCTGTTCCAATCATTGTTCTACTTGTCGAAATTTACAAATAATTTCCTTTAAAGGATTAACAATGGGGCTCGTAGTTCACTTAAACTTGAAGAACAAAAAATTGGCGTATTGTACTGTTTGGATGCTTTGCATATATGTTTCTTAGGCTATATAGAAGCAATATATACAATGATTTCAACCGTCTACCTGATCCATTCATTGTTCTACTTGTCGAAATTTACAAATAATTTCCTTTAAAGGATTAACAATGGGGCTCGTAGTTCACTTAAACTTAAAGAACAAAAAATTGGAGAATTGTACTGTTTGGATGCTTTGCATAGATGTTTCTTAGACTATTTAGAAGCAATATATACAATGATTTCAACCGTCTACCTGTTTCATTCATGGTTCTACTTGTCGAAAATTACAAATAATTTCCGATAACGGATTAACCATTGGGGCTCATTGTTCACTTAAACTTGAAGATCAAAAAATTGGCGATTGTTACTGTTTAGATGCTTTGCATATATGTTTCTTAGATTATATAGAAGCAATATATACAAAGATTTCAACCGTCTACCTGTTCCATTCATTGTTCTACTTGTCGAAAGTTACAAATAATTTCCGATAACGGATTAACCATTGGGGCTCATTGTTCACTTAAACTTGAAGAACAAAAAATTGGCGAATTGTACTGTTTGGATGCTTTGCATATATGTTTCGTAGACTACATAGAAGCAATATATACAAATATTTCAACCGTCTAACTGTTCCATTCATTGTTCTACTTGTCGAAAATTACAAATAATTTCCGATAAAGTATTAACCATTGGTGCTCATTGTTCACTTAAACTTGAAGAACAAAAAATTGGCGAATGGTACTGTTTGGATGCTTTGCATATATGTTTCTTAGACTATATAGAAGCAATATATACAATGATTTCAACCGTCTAACTGTTCCATTCATTGTTCTACTTGTCGAAAATTACAAATAATTTCCGATAAAGTATTAACCATTGGTGCTCATTGTTCACTTAAACTTGAAGAACAAAAAATTGGCGAATGGTACTGTTTGGATGCTTTGCATATATGTTTCTTAGACTATATAGAAGCAATATATACAATGATTTCAACCGTCTACCTTTTCCATTCATTGTTCTACTTGTCAAAAGTTATAAATAATTTCCGATAACGGATTAACCATTGGGGCTCATTGTTCACTTAAACTTGAAGAACAAAAAATTTGCGAATTGTACTGTTTGGATGCTTTGCATATATGTTTCTTATACTATATAGAAGCAATATATACAAAGATTTCAACCGTCTACCTGTTCCATTCACTGTTCTACTTGTCGAAAGTTACAAATAATTTAAGTTAAGGGATTAACAATGGGGATCGTAGTTCACTTAAACTTGAAGAACAAAAAATTGGCGAATTGTACTGTTTGGATGCTTTGCGTACATGTATCTTAGACTATATGGAAGCAATATATACAAAGATTTCAACCGTCTACGTGTTCCATTCATTGTTCTACTTGTCGAAAGTTACAAATAATTTCCGTTAAGGGATTAACAATGGGGATCGTAGTTTACTTAATCTTGAAGAACAAAAAATTGGCGCATTGTACTGTTTGGATGCTTTGCATAAATGTTTCTTAGACTATATAGAAGCAATATATACAATGATTTCAACAGTCTACCTGTTCCATTCATTGTTCTACTTGTCGAAAGTTACAAATAATTTCGTTTAAAGGATTAACAATGGAGCTCGCAGTTCACTTAAACTTGAAGAACAAAAAATTGGCGAATTGTACTGTTTGGATGCTTTGCGTACATGTTTCTTAGACTATATGGAAGCAATATATAAAAAGATTTCAACCGTCTACGTGTTCCAATCATTGTTCTACTTGTCGAAATTTACAAATAATTTCCTTTAAAGGATTAACAATGGGGCTCGTTGTTCACTTAAACTTGAAGAACAAAAAAGTGGCGTATGGTACTGTTTGAATGCTTTGCATATATGTTTCTTAGACTATAAAGAAGCAATATATACATTGATTTCAACCGTCTACCTGTTCCATTCATTGTTCTACTTGTCGCAAGTTACAAATAATTTCCGTTAAAGTATTAACAATGGGGCTCGTAGTTCCCTTAAACTTGAAGAACAAAAAATTGGCGACTGGTACTGTTTGGATGCTTTGCATATATGTTTATTAGACTATATAGAAGCAATATATAAAAAGATTTCAACCATCTACCTGTTCCATTCATTGTTCTACTTGTCGAAAGTTACAAATAATTTCCGTTAAGGGATTAACAATGGGGATCGTAGTTTACTTAAACTTGAAGAACAAGAAATTGGCGAATTGTACTGTTTGGATGCTTTGCATATATGTTTCTTAGACTATATAGAAGCAATATATACAAAGATTTCAACCGTCTACCTGTTCCATTCATTGTTCTACTTGTCGAAAGTTACAAATAATTTCCGTTTCATGATTATCAATGTGCCTCGTTGTTCACTTAAACTTGAAGAACAAAAAATTGGCGAATTGTACTGTTTGGATGCTTTGCATATATGTTTCTTATACTATATAGAAGCAATATATACAATGATTTCAACAGTCTACCTGTTCCATTCATTGTTCTACTTGTCGAAATTTACAAATAATTTCCTTTAAAGGATTAACAATGGGGCTCGTAGTTCACTTAAACTTGAAGAACAAAAAATTGGCGAATGGTACTGTTTGGATGCTTTGCATATATGTCTCTTATACTATATAGAAGTAATATATACAAAGATTTCAACCGTCTACCTGTTCCATTCATTGTTCTACTTGTAGAAAGTTACAATTAATTTCCGTTAAAGGATTAACAATGGGGCTCGTAGTTCACTTAAACTTGAAGATCAAATAATTGGCGAATTGTACCGTTTGGACGCTTTGCATATATGTCTCTTAGACTATATAGAAGCAATATATACAAAGATTTCAACCGTCTACCTGTTCCATTCATTGTTCTACTTGTCGAAAGTTACAAATAATTTCCGATAACGGATTAACAATGGGGCTCGTAGTTCACTTAAACTTGAAGATCAAATAATTGGCGAATTGTACTGTTTGGACGCTTTGCATATATGTTTCTTAGACTATATAGAAGCAATATATACAAAGATTTCAACCGTCTACCTGTTCCATTCATTGTTCTACTTGTCGAAAGTTACAAATAATTTCCGTTAAGGGATTAACAATGGGGATCGTAGTTTACTTAAACTTGAAGAACAAGAAATTGGCGAATTGTACTGTTTGGATGCTTTGCATATATGTTTCTTAGACTATATAGAAGCAATATATACAAAGATTTCAACCGTCTACCTGTTCCATTCATTGTTCTACTTGTCGAAAGTTACAAATAATTTCCGTTTCATGATTATCAATGTGCCTCGTTGTTCACTTAAACTTGAAGAACAAAAAATTGGCGAATTGTACTGTTTGGATGCTTTGCATATATGTTTCTTATACTATATAGAAGCAATATATACAATGATTTCAACAGTCTACCTGTTCCATTCATTGTTCTACTTGTCGAAATTTACAAATAATTTCCTTTAAAGGATTAACAATGGGGCTCGTAGTTCACTTAAACTTGAAGAACAAAAAATTGGCGAATGGTACTGTTTGGATGCTTTGCATATATGTCTCTTATACTATATAGAAGCAATATATACAAAGATTTCAACCGTCTACCTGTTCCATTCATTGTTCTACTTGTAGAAAGTTACAATTAATTTCCGTTAAAGGATTAACAATGGGGCTCGTAGTTCACTTAAACTTGAAGATCAAATAATTGGCGAATTGTACTGTTTGGACGCTTTGCATATATGTTTCTTAGACTATATAGAAGCAATATATACAAAGATTTCAACCGTCTACCTGTTCCATTCATTGTTCTACTTGTCGAAAGTTACAAATAATTTCCGTTAAGGGATTAACAATGGGGATCGTAGTTTACTTAAACTTGAAGAACAAGAAATTGGCGAATTGTACTGTTTGGATGCTTTGCATATATGTTTCTTAGACTATATAGAAGCAATATATACAAAGATTTCAACCGTCTACCTGTTCCATTCATTGTTCTACTTGTCGAAAGTTACAAATAATTTCCTTTAAAGGATTAACAATGGGGCTCGTTGTTCGCTTAAACTTGAAGAACAATAAATTGGCGAATTGTACTGTTTGGATGCTTTGCATATGTGTTTCTTAGACTATTTAGGAGCAATATATAGAAAGATTTCACCTGTCTACCTGTACTATTCATTGTTCTACTTCTCGCAAGTTACAAATAATTTCCGCTAAAGTATTAACAATGGGGCTCGTATTTCACTTATACTTGAAGGACAAAAAATTGGCGATTGTTACTGTTTAGATGCTTTGCATATATGTTTCTTAGATTATATAGAAGCAATATATACAAAGATTTCAACCGTCTACCAGTTCCATTCATTGCTCTACTTGTCGAAAATTACAAATAATTTCCGATAAAGGATTAACCATTGGGGCTCATTGTTCACTTAAACTTGAAGAACAAAAAATTGGCGCATGGTACTGTTTGGATGCTTTGCGTACATGTTTTTTAGACTATATGGAAGCAATATATACAAAGATTTCAACCGTCTACGTGTTCCATTCATTGTTCTACTTGTCGAAATTTACAAATAATTTCCTTTAAAGGATTAACAATGGGTCTCGTCGTTCACTTAAACTTGAAGAACAAAAAATTGGCGAATGGTACTGTTTGGATGCTTTGCGTACATGTTTCTTAAACTATATGGAAGCAATGTATACAATGATTTCAACCGTCTACCTGTTCCATTCATTGTTCTACTTGTCGAAAGTTACAAATAATTACCGATAAAGGACTAACCATTGGGGCTCATTGTTCACTTAAACTTGAAGAACAAAAAATTGGCGAATTTTACTGTTTGGATGCTTTGCATATATGTTTCTTAGATTATATAGAAGCAATATATACAAAGATTTCAACCGTCTACCTGTTCCACTCATTGTTCTACTTGTCGCAAGTTACAAATAATTTCCGATAACGGATTAACCATTGGGGCTCATTGTTCACTTAAACTTGAAGAACAAAAAATTGGCGAATTGTACTGTTTGGATGCTTTGCATATATGTTTCTTTGACTATATAGAAGCAATATATACAAAGATTTCAACCGTCTACCTGTTCCATTCATTGATCTACTTGTCGAAAGTTACAAATAATTTCCGATAAAGGATTAACAATGGGTCTCATTGTTCACTTAAACTTGAAGAACAAAAAATTGGCGAATGGTACTGTTTGGATGCTTTGCATATATGTTTCTTAGACTATATGGAAGCAATATATACAAAGATTTCAACCGTCTACGTGTTCCAATCATTGTTCTACTTGTAGAAAGTTACAATTAATTTCCGT
Source organism: Cerceris ruficornis (assembly GCA_963989415.1). Lineage (NCBI taxonomy): Eukaryota > Metazoa > Arthropoda > Insecta > Hymenoptera > Crabronidae > Cerceris > Cerceris ruficornis. The sequence goes on from CAXDIW010000109.1 coordinate 1,646,161, forward strand.
TAAAGGATTAACAATGGGGCTCGTAGTTCACATAAACTTGAAGAACAAAAAATTGGCGAATTGTACTGTTTGGATGCTTTGCATAGATGTTTCTTAGACTATTTAGAAGCAATATATAGAAAGATTTCACCCGTTTACCTGTACTATTCATTGTTCTACTTGTAGAAAGTTACAAATAATTTCCGTTAAGGGACTAACAATGGGGATCGTAGTTTACTTAAACTTGAAGAACAAAAAATTGGCGAATGGTTCTGTTTGGATGCTTTGCGTACATGTTTCTTAAACTATATGGAAGCAATATATACAATGATTTCAACCGTCTACCTGTTCCATTCATTGTTCTACTTGTCGAAAGTTACAAATAATTACCGATAAAGGACTAACCATTGGGGCTCATTGTTCACTTAAACTTGAAGAACAAAAAATTGGCGAATTGTACTGTTTGGATGCTTTGCATATATGTTTTTTAGATTATATAGAAGCAATATATACAAAGATTTCAACCGTATACCTGTTCGATTCATTGTTCCACTTGTCGAAAGTTACAAATAATTTCCGATAAAGGATTAACAATGGGGCTCATTGTTCACTTAAACTTGAAGGACAAAAAATTAGCAAATGGTACTGTTTGGATGCTTTGCGTACATGTTTCTTAGACTATATGGAAGCAATATATACAAGTATTTCAACAGTCTACCTGTTCCATTCATTGTTCTACTTGTCGAAAGTTACAAATAATTTACGATAAAGGATTAACAATGGGGCTCATTGTTCACTTAAACTTGAAGAACAAAAAATTGGCGAATGGTACTGTTTGGATGCTTTGCATATATGTTTCTTAGACTATATAGAAGCAATATATACATTGATTTGAACCGTCTACCTGTTCCATTCATTGATCTACTTGTCGAAAGTTACAAATAATTTCCGATAAAGGATTAACAATGGGTCTCATTGTTCACTTAAACTTGAAGAACAAAAAATTGGCGAATGGTACTGTTTGGATGCTTTGCATATATGTTTCTTAGACTATATGGAAGCAATATATACAAAGATTTCAACCGTCTACGTGTTGCAATCATTGTTCTACTTGTAGAAAGTTACAATTAATTTCCGTTAAAGGATTAACAATGGGGCTCGTAGTTCACATAAACTTGAAGAACAAAAAATTGGCGAATTGTACTGTTTGGATGCTTTGCATAGATGTTTCTTAGACTATTTAGAAGCAATATATAGAAAGATTTCACCCGTCTACCTGTACTATTCATTGTTCTACTTGTAGAAAGTTACAAATAATTTCCATTTCATGATTATCAATGGGGCTCGCTGTTCACATAAACTTGAAGATCAAAAAATTGGCGATTGTTACTGTTTAGATGCTTTGCATATATGTTTCTTAGATTATATAGAAGCAATATATACAAAGATTTCAACCGTCTACGTGTTCCAATCATTGTTCTACTTGTAGAAAGTTACAATTAATTTCCGTTAAAGGATTAACAATGGGGCTCGTAGTTCACTTAAACTTGTAGATCAAATAATTGGCGAATTGTACTGTTTGGACGCTTTGCATATATGTTTCTTAGATTATATAGAAGCAATATATAGAAGGATTTCCTCCGTCTACCTGTTCCATTCATTGTTCTACTTGTAGAAAATTACAATTAATTTCCGTTAAAGTATTAACAATGGGGCTCGTAGTTCACATAAACCTGAAGAACAAAAAATTGGCGAATTGTACTGTTTGGATGCTTTGCATATATGTTTCTTAGACTATATAGAAGCAACATATACAAAGATTTCAACCGTCTACGTGTTCCAATCATTGTTCTACTTGTCGAAATTTACATATAATTTCCATTAAAGGATTAACAATGGGGCTCGTTGTTCACTTAAACTTGAAGAACAAAAAATTGGCGAATGGTACTGTTTGGATGCTTTGCATATATGTTTCTTAGACTATATAGAAGCAATATATACAATGATTTCAACCGTCTACCTGTTCCATTCATTGTTCCATTTGTCGAAAGTTACAAATAATTTCCGATAAAGGATTAACAATGGGGCTCGTTGTTCACTTAAACTTGAAGAACAAAAAATTGGCGAATGGTACTGTTTGGATGCTTTGCATATATGTTTCTTAGACTATATAGAAGCAACATATAGAAAGATTTCACCCGTCTACCTGTTCTATTCATTGTTCTACTTGTAGAAAGTTACAAATAATTTCCGTTTCATGATTATCAATGGGGCTTGTTGTTCACTTAAACTTGATGAACAAAAAATTGGCGAAAGGTACTGTTTGGATGCTTTGAACATATGTTTCTTAGACTATATAGAAGCAATATATACAATGATTTCAACAGTCTACCTGTTCCATTCATTGTTCTACTTGTCGAAAGTTACAAATAATTCCCGATAAAGGATTAACCATTGGGGCTCATTGGTCACTTAAACTTAAAGAACAAAAAATTGGCGAATGGTACTGTTTGGATGCTTTGCATATATGTTTCTTAGACTATATAGAAGCAATATATCCAATGATTTCAACCGTCTACCTGTTCCATTCATTGTTCCATTTGTCGAAAGTTACAAATAATTCCCGATAAAGGATTAACAATGGGGCTCGTTGTTCACTTAAACTTGAAGAACAATAAATTGGCGAATTGTACTGTTTGGATGCTTTGCATATATGTTTCTTAGACTATATAGAAGTAATATATAGAAGGATTTCCTCCGTCTACCTGTTCCATTCATTGTTCTACTTGTAGAAAATTACAATTAATTTCCGTTAAAGTATTAACAATGGGGCTCGTAGTTCACATAAACCTGAAGAACAAAAAATTGGCGAATGGTACTGTTTGGATGCTTTGCATATATGTTTCTTAGACTATGTAGAAGCAATATATATAATGATTTCAACCGTCTACCTGTTCCATTCATTGTTCTACATGTCGAAAGTTACAAATAATTTCCGTTTCATGATTATCAATGGGGCTCGTTGTTCACTTAAACTTGAAGAACAAAAAATTGGCGAATGGTACTGTTTGGATGCTTTGCATATATGTTTCTTAGACTATATAGAAGCAATATATACAATGATTTCAACCGTCTACCTGTTCCATTCATTGTTCCATTTGTCGAAAGTTACAAATAATTTCCGATAAAGGATTAACAATGGGGCTCGTTGTTCACTTAAACTTGAAGAACAAAAAATTGGCGAATGGTAATGTTTGGATGCTTTGCGTACATGTTTCTTAGACTATATGGAAGCATTATATACAAAGATTTCAACCGTCTACGTGTTCCAATCACTGTTCTACTTGTCGAAATTTACAAATAATTTCCATTAAAGGATTAACAATGGGTCTCGTAGTTCACTTAAACTTGAAGAACAAAAAATTAGCGAATGGTACTGTTTGGATGCTTTGCGTACATGTTTCTTAGACTATATAGAAGCAATATATACAAAGATTTCAATCGTCTACCTGTTCCATTCATTGTTCTACTTGTCGAAAATTACAAATAATTTCCGATAAAGGATTAACAATGGGGCTCATTGTTCACTTAACCTTGAAGAACAAAAAATTGGCGAATGGTACTGTTTGGATGCTTTGCATATATGTTTCTTAGACTATATGGAAGCAATATATACAAATATTTCAGCCGTCTACGTGTGCCAATCATTGTTCTACTCGTCGAAATTTACAAATAATTTCCTTTAAAGGATTAACAATGGGGCTCGTAGTTCACTTAAACTTGAAGAACAAAAAATTGGCGAATTGTACTGTTTGGGTGCTTTGCACATATGTTACTTAGACTATATAGAAGCAATATATACAAATATTTCAACCGTCTACGTGTGCCAATCATTGTTCTACTCGTCGAAATTTACAAATAATTTCCTTTAAAGGATTAACAATGGGGCTCATTGTTCACTTAAACTTGAAGAACAAAAAATTGGCGAATTGTACTGTTTGGATGATATGCAGATATGTTTCTTAGACTATATAGAAGCAATATATAGAAGGATTTCCTCCGTCTACCTGTTCCATTCATTGTTCTACTTGTAGAAAATTACAATTAATTTCCGTTAAAGTATTAACAATGGGGCTTGTAGTTCACATAAACTTGAAGAACAAAAAATTGGCGAATTGTACTGTTTGGACGCTTTGCATATATGTTTCTTAGACTATATAGAAGCAATATATACAAAGATTTCAACCGTCTACCTGTTCCATTCATTGTTCTACTTGTCGAAAGTTACAAATAATTTCAGTTAAGGGATTAACAATGGGGATCGTAGTTTACTTAAACTTGAAGAACAAGAAATTGGCGAATTGTACTGTTTGGATGCTTTGCATATATGTTTCTTAGACTATATAGAAGCAATATATACAAAGATTTCAACCGTCTACCTGTTCCATTCATTGTTCTACTTGTCGAAATTTACAAATAATTTCCTTTAAAGGATTAACAATGGGGCTCGTAGTTCACTTAAACTTGAAGAACAAAAAATTGGCGAATGGTACTGTTTGGATGCTTTGCATATATGTCTCTTATACTATATAGAAGCAATATATACAAAGATTTCAACCGTCTACCTGTTCCATTCATTGTTCTACTTGTCGAAAGTTACAAATAATTTCCGATAACGGATTAACAATGGGGCTCGTAGTTCACTTAAACTTGAAGATCAAATAATTGGCGAATTGTACTGTTTGGACGCTTTGCATATATGTTTCTTAGACTATATAGAAGCAATATATACAAAGATTTCAACCGTCTACCTGTTCCATTCATTGTTCTACTTGTCGAAAGTTACAAATAATTTCAGTTAAGGGATTAACAATGGGGATCGTAGTTTACTTAAACTTGAAGAACAAGAAATTGGCGAATTGTACTGTTTGGATGCTTTGCATATATGTTTCTTAGACTATATAGAAGCAATATATACAAAGATTTCAACCGTCTACCTGTTCCATTCATTGTTCTACTTGTCGAAAGTTACAAATAATTTCCGTTTCATGATTATCAATGTGCCTCGTTGTTCACTTAAACTTGAAGAACAAAAAATTGGCGAATTGTACTGTTTGGATGCTTTGCATATATGTTTCTTATACTATATAGAAGCAATATATACAATGATTTCAACAGTCTACCTGTTCCATTCATTGTTCTACTTGTCGAAATTTACAAATAATTTCCTTTAAAGGATTAACAATGGGGCTCGTAGTTCACTTAAACTTGAAGAACAAAAAATTGGCGAATGGTACTGTTTGGATGCTTTGCATATATGTCTCTTATACTATATAGAAGCAATATATACAAAGATTTCAACCGTCTACCTGTTCCATTCATTGTTCTACTTGTAGAAAGTTACAATTAATTTCCGTTAAAGGATTAACAATGGGGCTCGTAGTTCACTTAAACTTGAAGATCAAATAATTGGCGAATTGTACTGTTTGGACGCTTTGCATATATGTTTCTTAGACTATATAGAAGCAATATATACAAAGATTTCAACCGTCTACCTGTTCCATTCATTGTTCTACTTGTCGAAAGTTACAAATAATTTCCGTTAAGGGATTAACAATGGGGATCGTAGTTTACTTAAACTTGAAGAACAAGAAATTGGCGAATTGTACTGTTTGGATGCTTTGCATATATGTTTCTTAGACTATATAGAAGCAATATATACAAAGATTTCAACCGTCTACCTGTTCCATTCATTGTTCTACTTGTCGAAAGTTACAAATAATTTCCTTTAAAGGATTAACAATGGGGCTCGTTGTTCGCTTAAACTTGAAGAACAATAAATTGGCGAATTGTACTGTTTGGATGCTTTGCATATATGTTTCGTAGGTTATATAGAAGCAATATATACAATGATTTCAACCGTCTACCTGATCCATTCATTGTTCTACTTGTCGAAATTTACAAATAATTTCCTTTAAAGGATTAACAATGGGGCTCGTAGTTCACTTAAACTTGTAGAACAAAAAATTGGCGAATTGTGCTGTTTGGATGCTTTGCATATGTGTTTCTTAGACTATTTAGGAGCAATATATAGAAAGATTTCACCTGTCTACCTGTACTATTCATTGTTCTACTTCTCGCAAGTTACAAATAATTTCCGATAAAGGATTAACAATGGGGCTCATTGTTCACTTAAACTTGAAGAACAAAAAATTGGCGAATGGTACTGTTTGGATGCTTTGCATATATGTTTCTTAGACTATATAGAAGCAATATATACATTGATTTGAACCGTCTACCTGTTCCATTCATTGATCTACTTGTCGAAAGTTACAAATAATTTCCGATAAAGGATTAACAATGGGTCTCATTGTTCACTTAAACTTGAAGAACAAAAAATTGGCGAATGGTACTGTTTGGATGCTTTGCATATATGTTTCTTAGACTATATGGAAGCAATATATACAAAGATTTCAACCGTCTACGTGTTGCAATCATTGTTCTACTTGTAGAAAGTTACAATTAATTTCCGTTAAAGGATTAACAATGGGGCTCGTAGTTCACATAAACTTGAAGAACAAAAAATTGGCGAATTGTACTGTTTGGATGCTTTGCATAGATGTTTCTTAGACTATTTAGAAGCAATATATAGAAAGATTTCACCCGTCTACCTGTACTATTCATTGTTCTACTTGTAGAAAGTTACAAATAATTTCCATTTCATGATTATCAATGGGGCTCGCTGTTCACATAAACTTGAAGATCAAAAAATTGGCGATTGTTACTGTTTAGATGCTTTGCATATATGTTTCTTAGATTATATAGAAGCAATATATACAAAGATTTCAACCGTCTACGTGTTCCAATCATTGTTCTACTTGTAGAAAGTTACAATTAATTTCCGTTAAAGGATTAACAATGGGGCTCGTAGTTCACTTAAACTTGTAGATCAAATAATTGGCGAATTGTACTGTTTGGACGCTTTGCATATATGTTTCTTAGACTATTTAGAAGCAATATATAGAAATATTTCACCCGTCTACCTGTACTATTCATTGTTCTACTTGTAGAAAGTTACAAATAATTTCCATTTCATGATTATCAATGGGGCTCGCTGTTCACTTAAACTTGAAGATCAAAAAATTGGCGATTGTTACTGTTTAGATGCTTTGCATATATGTTTCTTAAACTATTTAGAAGCAATATATAGAAAGATTTCACCCGTCTACCTGTACTATTCATTGTTCTACTTGTAGATAGTTAGAAATAATTTCCATTTCATGATTATCATTGGGGCTCGCTGTTCACTTAAACTTGAAGATCAAAAAATTGGCGATTGTTACTGTTTAGATGCTTTGCATATATGTTTCTTAGATTATATAGAAGAAATATATACAAAGATTTCAACCGTCTACCTGTTCCATTCATTGTTCTGCTTGTCGAAGGTTACAAATAATTTCCGATAAAGGATTAACAATGGGGCTCATTGTTCACTTAAACTTGAAGAACAAAAAATTGGCGAATGGTACTGTTTGGATGCTTTGAATATATGTTTCTTAGACTATATGGAAGCAATGTATAATAAGACTTCAACCGTCTACCTGATCCATTCATTGTTCTACTTGTCGAAATTTACAAATAATTTCCTTTAAAAGATTAACAATGGGGCTCGTAGTTCACTTAAACTTGAAGAACAAAAAATTGGCGAATGGTACTGTTTGGATGCTTTGCATTTATGTTTCTTATACTATATAGAAGCAATATATACAAAGATTTCAACCGTCTACCTGTTCCATTCAATGTTCTACTTGTCGAAAGTTACAAATAATTTCCGATAAAGGATTAACAATGGGGCTCATTGTTCACTTAAACTTGAAGAACAAAAAATTGGCGAATGGTACTGTTTGGATGCTTTGAATATATGTTTCTTAGACTATATGGATGCAATGTATACAAAGACTTCAACCGTCTACCTGATCCATTCATTGTTCTACTTGTCGAAATTTACAAATAATTTCCTTTAAAGGATTAACAATGGGGCTCGTAGTTCACTTAAACTTGAAGAACAAAAAATTGGCGAATGGTACTGTTTGGATGCTTTGCATATATGTTTCTTAGACTATATAGAAGCAATATATACAAAGATTTCAACCGTCTACCAGTTCCATTCATTGTTCTACTTGTCGAAAGTTACAAATAATTTCCGATAACGGATTAACCATTGGGGCTCATTGTTCACTTAAACTTGAAGAACAAAAAATTGGCGAATTGTACTGTTTGGATGCTTTGCGTACATGTTTCTTAGACTATATGGAAGCAATATATACAAAGATTTCAACCGTCTACGTGTTCCAATCATTGTTCTACTTGTCGAAATTTACACATAATTTCCGATAAAGGATTAACAATGGGGCTCGTAGTTCACTTAAACTTGAAGAACAAAAAATTGGCGAATTGTACTGTTTGGATGCTTTGCATATATGTTTCTTAAACTATATATAAGCAATATATGCAAAGATTTCAACCGTCTACCTGTTCCATTCAATGTTCTACTTGTCGAAAGTTACAAATAATTTCCGATAACGGATTAACCATTGGGGCTCATTGTTCACTTAAACTTGAAGAACAAAAAATTGGCGAATTGTACTGTTTGGATGCTTTGCATATATGTTTCTTAGATTATATAGAAGCAATATATACAAAGATTTCAACCGTCTACCTATTCCAATCATTGTTCTACTTGTCGAAAATTACAAATAATTTCCGATAAAGGATTAACCATTGGGGCTCATTGTTCACTTAAACTTGAAGAACAAAAAATTGGCGAATGGTACTGTTTGGATGCTTTGCGTACATGTTTCTTAGACTATATGGAAGCAGTATATACAAAGATTTCAACCGTCTACGTGTTCGAATCATTGTTCAACTTGTAGAAAGTTACAATTAATTTCCGTTAAAGGATTAACAATGGGGCTCGTAGTTCACTTAAACTTGAAGAACAAAAAATTGGCGTATTGTACTGTTTGGATGCTTTGCATATATGTTTCTTAGGCTATATAGAAGCAATATATACAATGATTTCAACCGTCTACCTGTACTATTCATTGTTCTACTTGTAGAAAGTTACAAATAATTTCCATTTCATGATTATCAATGGGGCTCGCTGTTCACTTAAACTTGAAGATCAAAAAATTGGCGATTGTTACTGTTTAGATGCTTTGCATATATGTTTCTTAGACTATTTAGAAGCAATATATAGAAAGATTTCACCCGTCTACCTGTACTATTCATTGTTCTACTTGTAGATAGTTAGAAATAATTTCCATTTCATGAGTATCATTGGGGCTCGCTGTTCACTTAAACTTGAAGATCAAAAAATTGGCGATTGTTACTGTTTAGATGCTTTGCATATATGTTTCTTAGATTATATAGAAGAAATATATACAAAGATTTCAACCGTCTACCTGTTCCATTCATTGTTCTGCTTGTCGAAGGTTACAAATAATTTCCGATAAAGGATTAACAATGGGGCTCATTGTTCACTTAAACTTGAAGAACAAAAAATTGGCGAATGGTACTGTTTGGATGCTTTGAATATATGTTTCTTAGACTATATGGAAGCAATGTATACAAAGACTTCAACCGTCTACCTGATCCATTCATTGTTCTACTTGTCGAAATTTACAAATAATTTCCTTTAAAAGATTAACAATGGGGCTCGTAGTTCACTTAAACTTGAAGAACAAAAAATTGGCGAATGGTACTGTTTGGATGCTTTGCATTTATGTTTCTTATACTATATAGAAGCAATATATACAAAGATTTCAACCGTCTACCTGTTCCATTCAATGTTCTACTTGTCGAAAGTTACAAATAATTTCCGATAAAGGATTAACAATGGGGCTCATTGTTCACTTAAACTTGAAGAACAAAAAATTGGCGAATGGTACTGTTTGGATGCTTTGAATATATGTTTCTTAGACTATATGGATGCAATGTATACAAAGACTTCAACCGTCTACCTGATCCATTCATTGTTCTACTTGTCGAAATTTACAAATAATTTCCTTTAAAGGATTAACAATGGGGCTCGTAGTTCACTTAAACTTGAAGAACAAAAAATTGGCGAATGGTACTGTTTGGATGCTTTGAATATATGTTTCTTAGACTATATGGAAGCAATGTATACAAAGACTTCAACCGTCTACCTGATCCATTCATTGTTCTACTTGTCGAAATTTACAAATAATTTCCTTTAAAAGATTAACAATGGGGCTCGTAGTTCACTTAAACTTGAAGAACAAAAAATTGGCGAATGGTACTGTTTGGATGCTTTGCATTTATGTTTCTTATACTATATAGAAGCAATATATACAAAGATTTCAACCGTCTACCTGTTCCATTCAATGTTCTACTTGTCGAAAGTTACAAATAATTTCCGATAAAGGATTAACAATGGGGCTCATTGTTCACTTAAACTTGAAGAACAAAAAATTGGCGAATGGTACTGTTTGGATGCTTTGAATATATGTTTCTTAGACTATATGGATGCAATGTATACAAAGACTTCAACCGTCTACCTGATCCATTCATTGTTCTACTTGTCGAAATTTACAAATAATTTCCTTTAAAGGATTAACAATGGGGCTCGTAGTTCACTTAAACTTGAAGAACAAAAAATTGGCGAATGGTACTGTTTGGATGCTTTGCATATATGTTTCTTAGACTATATAGAAGCAATATTTACATTGATTTCAACCGTCTACCTGTTCCACTCATTGTTCTACTTGTCGCAAGTTACAAATAATTTCCGTTAAAGTATTAACAATGGGGCTCGTAGTTCACTTAAACTTGCAGATGAAATAATTGACGAATTGTACTGTTTGGATGCTTTGCATATATGTTTCTTAGACTATATAGAAGCAATATATACAAAGATTTCAACCGTCTACCAGTTCCATTCAATGTTCTACTTGTCGAAAGTTACAAATAATTTCCGATAACGGATTAACCATTGGGGCTCATTGTCCACTTAAACTTGAAGAACAAAAAATTGGCGAATTGTACTGTTTGGATGCTTTGCATATATGTTTCTTATACTATATAGAAGCAATATATACAAAGATTTCAACCGTCTACCTGTTCCGTTCAATGTTCTACTTGTCGAAATTTACAAATAATTTCCTTTAAAGGATTAACAATGGGGCTCGTAGTTCACTTAAACTTGAAGAACAAAAAATTGGCGAATGGTACTGTTTGGATACTTTGCATGTATGTTTCTTAGATTATATAGAAGCAATATATACAAAGATTTCAACCGTCTACCTGTTCCATTCATTGTTCTACTTGTCGAAATTTACAAATAATTTCCTTTAAAGGATTAACAATGGGGCTCGTTGTTCACTTAAAGTTGAAGATCAAAAAATTGGCGATTGTTACTGTTTAGATGCTTTGCATATATGTTTCTTAGATTATATAGAAGCAATATATACAAAGATTTCAACCGTCTACCTATTCCATTCATTGTTCTGCTTCTCGAAGGTTACAAATAATTTCCGATAACGGATTAACCATTGGGGCTCATTGTTCACTTAAACTTGAAGAACAAAAAATTGGCGAATTGTACTGTTTGGATGCTTTGCATATATGTTTCTTATACTATATAGAAGCAATATATACAAAGATTTCAACCGTCTACCTGTTCCATTCAATGTTCTACTTGTCGAAGGTTACAAATAATTTCCGATAACGGATTAACAATGGGACTCGTAGTTCACTTAAACTTGAAGAACGAAAAATTGGCGAATTGTACTGTTTGGATGCTTTGCATATATGTTTCGTAGGCTATATAGAAGCAATATATACAAAGATTTCACCCGTCTACATGATCCATTCATTGTTCTACTTGTCGAAATTTACAAATAATTTCCTTTAAAGGATTAACAATGGGGCTCGTAGTTCACTTAAACTTGAAGAACAAAAAATTGGCGCATTGTACTGTTTGGATGCTTTGCATAGATGTTTCTTAGACTATATAGAAGCAATATATACAAAGATTTCAACCGTCTACCTGTTCCATTCATTGTTCTACTTGTCGAAAATTACAAATAATTTCCGATAAAGGATTAACCATTGGGGTTCATTGTTCACTTAAACTTGAAGACCAAAAAATTGGCGAATGGTACTGTTTGGATGCTTTGCGTACATGTTTCATAGACTATATGGAAGCAATATATACAAAGATTTCAACCGTCTACGTGTTCCAATCATTGTTCTACTTGTCGAAATTTACACATAATTTCCGATAAAGGATTAACAATGGGGCTCATTGTTCACTTAAAATTGAAGGACAATAAATTGGCGAATGGTACTGTTTGGATGCTTTGCGTACATGTTTCTTAGACTATATGGAAGCAATATATACAAGGATTTCAACCGTCTACCTGTTCCATTCATTGTTCTACTTGTCGAAAGTTACAAATAATTTCCGATAAAGGATTAAAAATGGGGCTCATTGTTCACTTAAACTTGAAGAACAAAAAATTGGCGAATGGTACTGTTTGGATGCTTTGCATATATGTTTCTTAGACTATATAGAAGCAATATATACATTGATTTCAACCGTCTACCTGTTCCACTCATTGTTCTACTTGTCGCAAGTTACAAATAATTTCCGTTAAACTGTTAACAATGGGGCTCGTAGTTCACTTAAACTTGAAGATGAAATAATTGGCGAATTGTACTGTTTGGATGCTTTGCATATATGTTTCTTAGATTATATAGAAGCAATATATACAAAGATTTCAACCGTCTACCTGTTCCATTCATTGTTCTACTTGTCGAAAGCTACAAATAATTTCCGATAACGGATTAACCATTGGGGCTCATTGTTCACTTAAACTTGAAGAACAAAAAATTGGAGAATTGTACTGTTTGGATGCTTTGCATAGATGTTTCTTAGACTATTTAGAAGCAATATATAGAAAGATTTCACCCGTCTACCTGTACTATTCATTGTTCTACTTGTAGAAAGTTACAAATAATTTCTATTCCATGATTATCAATGGGGCTCGCTGTTCACTTAAACTTGAAGATCAAAAAATTGGCGATTGTTACTGTTTAGATGCTTTGCATATATGTTTCTTAGATTATATAGAAGCAATATATACAAAGATTTCAACCGTCTACCAGTTCCATTCATTGCTCTACTTGTCGAAAATTACAAATAATTTCCGATAAAGGATTAACCATTGGGGCTCATTGTTCACTTAAACTTGAAGAACAAAAAATTGGCGCATGGTACTGTTTGGATGCTTTGCGTACATGTTTCTTAGACTATATGGAAGCAATATATACAAAGATTTCAACCGTCTACGTGTTCCAATCATTGTTCTACTTGTCGAAATTTACAAATAATATCCTTTAAAGGATTAACAATGGGGCTCGTCGTTCACTTAAACTTGAAGAACAAAAAATTGGCGAATGGTACTATTTGGATGCTTTGCATATATGTTTCTTAGACTATATAGAAGCAATATATACGTTGATTTCAACCGGCTACCTGTTCCATTCATTGTTCTACTTGTCGCAAGTTACAAATAATTTCCGTTAAAGTATTAACAATGGGGCTCGTAGTTCACTTAAACATGAAGATGAAATAATTGGCGAATGGTACTGTTTGGATGCTTTGCATATATGTTTCTTAGACTATATAGAAGCAATATATACATTGATTTCAACCGTCTACCTGTTCCATTCATTGTTCTACTTGTCGAAATTTACAAATAATTTCCTTTAAAGGATTAACAATGGGGCTCGTAGTTCACTTAAACTTGAAGAACAAAAAATTGGCGAATGGTACTGTTTGGATGCTTTGCGTATATGTTTCTTACACTATATAGACGCAATATATACAAAGATTTCAACCGTCTACCTGTTCCAGTCATTGTTCTACTTGTCGGAAGTTACAAATAATTACGGATAAAGGATTAACCATTGGGGCTCATTGTTCACTTAAACTTGAAGATCAAAAAATTGGCGAATTGTACTGTTTGGACGCTTTGCATATATGTTTCTTAGACTATATAGAAGCAATATATACAAAGATTTCAACCGTCTACCTGTTCCAATCATTGTTCTACTTGTCGAAATTTACAAATAATTTCCTTTAAAGGATTAACAATGGGGCTCGTAGTTCACTTAAACTTGAAGAACAAAAAATTGGCGTATTGTACTGTTTGGATGCTTTGCATATATGTTTCTTAGGCTATATAGAAGCAATATATACAATGATTTCAACCGTCTACCTGATCCATTCATTGTTCTACTTGTCGAAATTTACAAATAATTTCCTTTAAAGGATTAACAATGGGGCTCGTAGTTCACTTAAACTTAAAGAACAAAAAATTGGAGAATTGTACTGTTTGGATGCTTTGCATAGATGTTTCTTAGACTATTTAGAAGCAATATATACAATGATTTCAACCGTCTACCTGTTTCATTCATGGTTCTACTTGTCGAAAATTACAAATAATTTCCGATAACGGATTAACCATTGGTGCTCATTGTTCACTTAAACTTGAAGATCAAAAAATTGGCGATTGTTACTGTTTAGATGCTTTGCATATATGTTTCTTAGATTATATAGAAGCAATATATACAAAGATTTCAACCGTCTACCTGTTCCATTCATTGTTCTACTTGTCGAAAGTTACAAATAATTTCCGATAACGGATTAACCATTGGGGCTCATTGTTCACTTAAACTTGAAGAACAAAAAATTGGCGAATTGTACTGTTTGGATGCTTTGCATATATGTTTCGTAGACTACATAGAAGCAATATATACAAATATTTCAACCGTCTAACTGTTCCATTCATTGTTCTACTTGTCGAAAATTACAAATAATTTCCGATAAAGTATTAACCATTGGTGCTCATTGTTCACTTAAACTTGAAGAACAAAAAATTGGCGAATGGTACTGTTTGGATGCTTTGCATATATGTTTCTTAGACTATATAGAAGCAATATATACAATGATTTCAACCGTCTAACTGTTCCATTCATTGTTCTACTTGTCGAAAATTACAAATAATTTCCGATAAAGTATTAACCATTGGTGCTCATTGTTCACTTAAACTTGAAGAACAAAAAATTGGCGAATGGTACTGTTTGGATGCTTTGCATATATGTTTCTTAGACTATATAGAAGCAATATATACAATGATTTCAACCGTCTACCTTTTCCATTCATTGTTCTACTTGTCAAAAGTTATAAATAATTTCCGATAACGGATTAACCATTGGGGCTCATTGTTCACTTAAACTTGAAGAACAAAAAATTTGCGAATTGTACTGTTTGGATGCTTTGCATATATGTTTCTTATACTATATAGAAGCAATATATACAAAGATTTCAACCGTCTACCTGTTCCATTCACTGTTCTACTTGTCGAAAGTTACAAATAATTTAAGTTAAGGGATTAACAATGGGGATCGTAGTTCACTTAAACTTGAAGAACAAAAAATTGGCGAATTGTACTGTTTGGATGCTTTGCGTACATGTATCTTAGACTATATGGAAGCAATATATACAAAGATTTCAACCGTCTACGTGTTCCATTCATTGTTCTACTTGTCGAAAGTTACAAATAATTTCCGTTAAGGGATTAACAATGGGGATCGTAGTTTACTTAATCTTGAAGAACAAAAAATTGGCGCATTGTACTGTTTGGATGCTTTGCATAAATGTTTCTTAGACTATATAGAAGCAATATATACAATGATTTCAACAGTCTACCTGTTCCATTCATTGTTCTACTTGTCGAAAGTTACAAATAATTTCGTTTAAAGGATTAACAATGGAGCTCGCAGTTCACTTAAACTTGAAGAACAAAAAATTGGCGAATTGTACTGTTTGGATGCTTTGCGTACATGTTTCTTAGACTATATGGAAGCAATATATAAAAAGATTTCAACCGTCTACGTGTTCCAATCATTGTTCTACTTGTCGAAATTTACAAATAATTTCCTTTAAAGGATTAACAATGGGGCTCGTTGTTCACTTAAACTTGAAGAACAAAAAAGTGGCGTATGGTACTGTTTGAATGCTTTGCATATATGTTTCTTAGACTATAAAGAAGCAATATATACATTGATTTCAACCGTCTACCTGTTCCATTCATTGTTCTACTTGTCGCAAGTTACAAATAATTTCCGTTAAAGTATTAACAATGGGGCTCGTAGTTCCCTTAAACTTGAAGAACAAAAAATTGGCGACTGGTACTGTTTGGATGCTTTGCATATATGTTTATTAGACTATATAGAAGCAATATATAAAAAGATTTCAACCATCTACCTGTTCCATTCATTGTTCTACTTGTCGAAAGTTACAAATAATTTCCGTTAAGGGATTAACAATGGGGATCGTAGTTTACTAAAACTTGAAGAACAAGAAATTGGCGAATTGTACTGTTTGGATGCTTTGCATATATGTTTCTTAGACTATATAGAAGCAATATATACAAAGATTTCAACCGTCTACCTGTTCCATTCATTGTTCTACTTGTCGAAAGTTACAAATAATTTCCGTTTCATGATTATCAATGTGCCTCGTTGTTCACTTAAACTTGAAGAACAAAAAATTGGCGAATTGTACTGTTTGGATGCTTTGCATATATGTTTCTTATACTATATAGAAGCAATATATACAATGATTTCAACAGTCTACCTGTTCCATTCATTGTTCTACTTGTCGAAATTTACAAATAATTTCCTTTAAAGGATTAACAATGGGGCTCGTAGTTCACTTAAACTTGAAGAACAAAAAATTGGCGAATGGTACTGTTTGGATGCTCTGCATATATGTCTCTTATACTATATAGAAGTAATATATACAAAGATTTCAACCGTCTACCTGTTCCATTCATTGTTCTACTTGTAGAAAGTTACAATTAATTTCCGTTAAAGGATTAACAATGGGGCTCGTAGTTCACTTAAACTTGAAGATCAAATAATTGGCGAATTGTACCGTTTGGACGCTTTGCATATATGTCTCTTAGACTATATAGAAGCAATATATACAAAGATTTCAACCGTCTACCTGTTCCATTCATTGTTCTACTTGTCGAAAGTTACAAATAATTTCCGATAACGGATTAACAATGGGGCTCGTAGTTCACTTAAACTTGAAGATCAAATAATTGGCGAATTGTACTGTTTGGACGCTTTGCATATATGTTTCTTAGACTATATAGAAGCAATATATACAAAGATTTCAACCGTCTACCTGTTCCATTCATTGTTCTACTTGTTGAAAGTTACAAATAATTTCCGTTAAGGGATTAACAATGGGGATCGTAGTTTACTTAAACTTGAAGAACAAGAAATTGGCGAATTGTACTGTTTGGATGCTTTGCATATATGTTTCTTAGACTATATAGAAGCAATATATACAAAGATTTCAACCGTCTACCTGTTCCATTCATTGTTCTACTTGTCGAAAGTTACAAATAATTTCCGTTTCATGATTATCAATGTGCCTCGTTGTTCACTTAAACTTGAAGAACAAAAAATTGGCGAATTGTACTGTTTGGATGCTTTGCATATATGTTTCTTATACTATATAGAAGCAATATATACAATGATTTCAACAGTCTACCTGTTCCATTCATTGTTCTACTTGTCGAAATTTACAAATAATTTCCTTTAAAGGATTAACAATGGGGCTCGTAGTTCACTTAAACTTGAAGAACAAAAAATTGGCGAATGGTACTGTTTGGATGCTTTGCATATATGTCTCTTATACTATATAGAAGCAATATATACAAAGATTTCAACCGTCTACCTGTTCCATTCATTGTTCTACTTGTAGAAAGTTACAATTAATTTCCGTTAAAGGATTAACAATGGGGCTCGTAGTTCACTTAAACTTGAAGATCAAATAATTGGCGAATTGTACTGTTTGGACGCTTTGCATATATGTTTCTTAGACTATATAGAAGCAATATATACAAAGATTTCAACCGTCTACCTGTTCCATTCATTGTTCTACTTGTCGAAAGTTACAAATAATTTCCGTTAAGGGATTAACAATGGGGATCGTAGTTTACTTAAACTTGAAGAACAAGAAATTGGCGAATTGTACTGTTTGGATGCTTTGCATATATGTTTCTTAGACTATATAGAAGCAATATATACAAAGATTTCAACCGTCTACCTGTTCCATTCATTGTTCTACTTGTCGAAAGTTACAAATAATTTCCTTTAAAGGATTAACAATGGGGCTCGTTGTTCGCTTAAACTTGAAGAACAATAAATTGGCGAATTGTACTGTTTGGATGCTTTGCATATATGTTTCGTAGGTTATATAGAAGCAATATATACAATGATTTCAACCGTCTACCTGATCCATTCATTGTTCTACTTGTCGAAATTTACAAATAATTTCCTTTAAAGGATTAACAATGGGGCTCGTAGTTCACTTAAACTTGTAGAACAAAAAATTGGCGAATTGTGCTGTTTGGATGCTTTGCATATGTGTTTCTTAGACTATTTAGGAGCAATATATAGAAAGATTTCACCTGTCTACCTGTACTATTCATTGTTCTACTTCTCGCAAGTTACAAATAATTTCCGCTAAAGTATTAACAATGGGGCTCGTATTTCACTTATACTTGAAGGACAAAAAATTGGCGATTGTTACTGTTTAGATGCTTTGCATATATGTTTCTTAGATTATATAGAAGCAATATATACAAAGATTTCAACCGTCTACCAGTTCCATTCATTGCTCTACTTGTCGAAAATTACAAATAATTTCCGATAAAGGATTAACCATTGGGGCTCATTGTTCACTTAAACTTGAAGAACAAAAAATTGGCGCATGGTACTGTTTGGATGCTTTGCGTACATGTTTTTTAGACTATATGGAAGCAATATATACAAAGATTTCAACCGTCTACGTGTTCCATTCATTGTTCTACTTGTCGAAATTTACAAATAATTTCCTTTAAAGGATTAACAATGGGTCTCGTCGTTCACTTAAACTTGAAGAACAAAAAATTGGCGAATGGTACTGTTTGGATGCTTTGCGTACATGTTTCTTAAACTATATGGAAGCAATGTATACAATGATTTCAACCGTCTACCTGTTCCATTCATTGTTCTACTTGTCGAAAGTTACAAATAATTACCGATAAAGGACTAACCATTGGGGCTCATTGTTCACTTAAACTTGAAGAACAAAAAATTGGCGAATTTTACTGTTTGGATGCTTTGCATATATGTTTCTTAGATTATATAGAAGCAATATATACAAAGATTTCAACCGTCTACCTGTTCCACTCATTGTTCTACTTGTCGCAAGTTACAAATAATTTCCGATAACGGATTAACCATTGGGGCTCATTGTTCACTTAAACTTGAAGAACAAAAAATTGGCGAATTGTACTGTTTGGATGCTTTGCATATATGTTTCTTTGACTATATAGAAGCAATATATACAAAGATTTCAACCGTCTACCTGTTCCATTCATTGATCTACTTGTCGAAAGTTACAAATAATTTCCGATAAAGGATTAACAATGGGTCTCATTGTTCACTTAAACTTGAAGAACAAAAAATTGGCGAATGGTACTGTTTGGATGCTTTGCATATATGTTTCTTAGACTATATGGAAGCAATATATACAAAGATTTCAACCGTCTACGTGTTCCAATCATTGTTCTACTTGTAGAAAGTTACAATTAATTTCCGTTAAAGGATTAACAATGGGGCTCGTAGTTCACATAAACTTGAAGAACAAAAAATTGGCGAATTGTACTGTTTGGATGCTTTGCATAGATGTTTCTTAGACTATTTAGAAGCAATATATAGAAAGATTTCACCCGTTTACCTGTACTATTCATTGTTCTACTTGTAGAAAGTTACAAATAATTTCCGTTAAGGGACTAACAATGGGGATCGTAGTTTACTTAAACTTGAAGAACAAAAAATTGGCGAATGGTACTGTTTGGATGCTTTGCGTACATGTTTCTTAAACTATATGGAAGCAATATATACAATGATTTCAACCGTCTACCTGTTCCATTCATTGTTCTACTTGTCGAAAGTTACAAATAATTACCGATAAAGGACTAACCATTGGGGCTCATTGTTCACTTAAACTTGAAGAACAAAAAATTGGCGAATTGTACTGTTTGGATGCTTTGCATATATGTTTTTTAGATTATATAGAAGCAATATATACAAAGATTTCAACCGTATACCTGTTCGATTCATTGTTCCACTTGTCGAAAGTTACAAATAATTTCCGATAAAGGATTAACAATGGGGCTCATTGTTCACTTAAACTTGAAGGACAAAAAATTAGCAAATGGTACTGTTTGGATGCTTTGCGTACATGTTTCTTAGACTATATGGAAGCAATATATACAAGTATTTCAACAGTCTACCTGTTCCATTCATTGTTCTACTTGTCGAAAGTTACAAATAATTTACGATAAAGGATTAACAATGGGGCTCATTGTTCACTTAAACTTGAAGAACAAAAAATTGGCGAATGGTACTGTTTGGATGCTTTGCATATATGTTTCTTAGACTATATAGAAGCAATATATACATTGATTTGAACCGTCTACCTGTTCCATTCATTGATCTACTTGTCGAAAGTTACAAATAATTTCCGATAAAGGATTAACAATGGGTCTCATTGTTCACTTAAACTTGAAGAACAAAAAATTGGCGAATGGTACTGTTTGGATGCTTTGCATATATGTTTCTTAGACTATATGGAAGCAATATATACAAAGATTTCAACCGTCTACGTGTTGCAATCATTGTTCTACTTGTAGAAAGTTACAATTAATTTCCGTTAAAGGATTAACAATGGGGCTCGTAGTTCACATAAACTTGAAGAACAAAAAATTGGCGAATTGTACTGTTTGGATGCTTTGCATAGATGTTTCTTAGACTATTTAGAAGCAATATATAGAAAGATTTCACCCGTCTACCTGTACTATTCATTGTTCTACTTGTAGAAAGTTACAAATAATTTCCATTTCATGATTATCAATGGGGCTCGCTGTTCACATAAACTTGAAGATCAAAAAATTGGCGATTGTTACTGTTTAGATGCTTTGCATATATGTTTCTTAGATTATATAGAAGCAATATATACAAAGATTTCAACCGTCTACGTGTTCCAATCATTGTTCTACTTGTAGAAAGTTACAATTAATTTCCGTTAAAGGATTAACAATGGGGCTCGTAGTTCACTTAAACTTGTAGATCAAATAATTGGCGAATTGTACTGTTTGGACGCTTTGCATATATGTTTCTTAGACTATTTAGAAGCAATATATAGAAATATTTCACCCGTCTACCTGTACTATTCATTGTTCTACTTGTAGAAAGTTACAAATAATTTCCATTTCATGATTATCAATGGGGCTCGCTGTTCACTTAAACTTGAAGATCAAAAAATTGGCGATTGTTACTGTTTAGATGCTTTGCATATATGTTTCTTAAACTATTTAGAAGCAATATATAGAAAGATTTCACCCGTCTACCTGTACTATTCATTGTTCTACTTGTAGATAGTTAGAAATAATTTCCATTTCATGATTATCATTGGGGCTCGCTGTTCACTTAAACTTGAAGATCAAAAAATTGGCGATTGTTACTGTTTAGATGCTTTGCATATATGTTTCTTAGATTATATAGAAGAAACATATACAAAGATTTCAACCGTCTACCTGTTCCATTCATTGTTCTGCTTGTCGAAGGTTACAAATAATTTCCGATAAAGGATTAACAATGGGGCTCATTGTTCACTTAAACTTGAAGAACAAAAAATTGGCGAATGGTACTGTTTGGATGCTTTGAATATATGTTTCTTAGACTATATGGAAGCAATGTATAATAAGACTTCAACCGTCTACCTGATCCATTCATTGTTCTACTTGTCGAAATTTACAAATAATTTCCTTTAAAAGATTAACAATGGGGCTCGTAGTTCACTTAAACTTGAAGAACAAAAAATTGGCGAATGGTACTGTTTGGATGCTTTGCATTTATGTTTCTTATACTATATAGAAGCAATATATACAAAGATTTCAACCGTCTACCTGTTCCATTCAATGTTCTACTTGTCGAAAGTTACAAATAATTTCCGATAAAGGATTAACAATGGGGCTCATTGTTCACTTAAACTTGAAGAACAAAAAATTGGCGAATGGTACTGTTTGGATGCTTTGCATATATGTTTCTTAGACTATATAGAAGCAATATATACAAAGATTACAACCGTCTACCAGTTCCATTCATTGTTCTACTTGTCGAAAGTTACAAATAATTTCCGATAACGGATTAACCATTGGGGCTCATTGTTCACTTAAACTTGAAGAACAAAAAATTGGCGAATTGTACTGTTTGGATGCTTTGCGTACATGTTTCTTAGACTATATGGAAGCAATATATACAAAGATTTCAACCGTCTACGTGTTCCAATCATTGTTCTACTTGTCGAAATTTACACATAATTTCCGATAAAGGATTAACAATGGGGCTCGTAGTTCACTTAAACTTGAAGAACAAAAAATTGGCGAATGGTACTGTTTGGATGCTTTGCATATATGTTTCTTAGACTATATAGAAGCAATATATACAAAGATTTCAACCGTCTACCTGTTCCATTCATTGTTCTACTTGTCGAAAATTACAAATAATTTCCGATAAAGGATTAACCATTGGGGCTCATTGTTCATTTAAACTTGAAGAACAAAAAATTGGCGCATGGTACTGTTTGGATGCTTTGCGTAAATGTTTCTTAGACTATATGGAAGCAATATATACAAAGATTTCAACCGTCTACCTGTTCCATTCAATGTTCTAGTTGTCGAAATTTACAAATAATTTCCTTTAAAGGATTAACAATGGGGCTCGTAGTTCACTTAAACTTGAAGAACAAAAAATTGGCGAATTGTACTGTTTGGATGCTTTGCATATATGTTTCTTAAACTATATATAAGCAATATATGCAAAGATTTCAACCGTCTACCTGTTCCATTCAATGTTCTACTTGTCGAAAGTTACAAATAATTTCCGATAACGGATTAACCATTGGGGCTCATTGTTCACTTAAACTTGAAGAACAAAAAATTGGCGAATTGTACTGTTTGGATGCTTTGCATATATGTTTCTTAGATTATATAGAAGCAATATATACAAAGATTTCAACCGTCTACCTATTCCAATCATTGTTCTACTTGTCGAAAAGTACAAATAATTTCCGATAAAGGATTAACCATTGGGGCTCAATGTTCACTTAAACTTGAAGAACAAAAAATTGGCGAATGGTACTGTTTGGATGCTTTGCGTACATGTTTCTTAGACTATATGGAAGCAGTATATACAAAGATTTCAACCGTCTACGTGTTCGAATCATTGTTCAACTTGTAGAAAGTTACAATTAATTTCCGTTAAAGGATTAACAATGGGGCTCGTAGTTCACTTAAACTTGAAGAACAAAAAATTGGCGTATTGTACTGTTTGGATGCTTTGCATATATGTTTCTTAGGCTATATAGAAGCAATATATACAATGATTTCAACCGTCTACCTGTACTATTCATTGTTCTACTTGTAGAAAGTTACAAATAATTTCCATTTCATGATTATCAATGGGGCTCGCTGTTCACTTAAACTTGAAGATCAAAAAATTGGCGATTGTTACTGTTTAGATGCTTTGCATATATGTTTCTTAGATTATATAGAAGAAATATATACAAAGATTTCAACCGTCTACCTGTTCCATTCATTGTTCTGCTTGTCGAAGGTTACAAATAATTTCCGATAAAGGATTAACAATGGGGCTCATTGTTCACTTAAACTTGAAGAACAAAAAATTGGCGAATGGTACTGTTTGGATGCTTTGAATATATGTTTCTTAGACTATATGGATGCAATGTATACAAAGACTTCAACCGTCTACCTGATCCATTCATTGTTCTACTTGTCGAAATTTACAAATAATTTCCTTTAAAGGATTAACAATGGGGCTCGTAGTTCACTTAAACTTGAAGAACAAAAAATTGGCGAATGGTACTGTTTGGATGCTTTGCATATATGTTTCTTAGACTATATAGAAGCAATATATACAAAGATTTCAACCGTCTACCAGTTCCATTCATTGTTCTACTTGTCGAAAGTTACAAATAATTTCCGATAACGGATTAACCATTGGGGCTCATTGTTCACTTAAACTTGAAGAACAAAAAATTGGCGAATTGTACTGTTTGGATGCTTTGCATATATGTTCCTTATACTATATAGAAGCAATATATACAAAGATTTCAACCGTCTACCTGTTCCGTTCAATGTTCTACTTGTCGAAATTTACAAATAATTTCCTTTAAAGGATTAACAATGGGGCTCGTAGTTCACTTAAACTTGAAGAACAAAAAATTGGCGAATGGTACTGTTTGGATGCTTTGCATATATGTTTCTTAGACTATATAGAAGCAATATTTACATTGATTTCAACCGTCTACCTGTTCCACTCATTGTTCTACTTGTCGCAAGTTACAAATAATTTCCGTTAAAGTATTAACAATGGGGCTCGTAGTTCACTTAAACTTGCAGATGAAATAATTGGCGAATTGTACTGTTTGGATGCTTTGCATATATGTTTCTTAGACTATATAGAAGCAATATATACAAAGATTTCAACCGTCTACCAGTTCCATTCAATGTTCTACTTGTCGAAAGTTACAAATAATTTCCGATAACGGATTAACCATTGGGGCTCATTGTCCACTTAAACTTGAAGAACAAAAAATTGGCGAATTGTACTGTTTCGATGCTTTGCATATATGTTTCTTATACTATATAGAAGCAATATATACAAAGATTTCAACCGTCTACCTGTTCCGTTCAATGTTCTACTTGTCGAAATTTACAAATAATTTCCTTTAAAGGATTAACAATGGGGCTCGTAGTTCACTTAAACTTGAAGAACAAAAAATTGGCGAATGGTACTGTTTGGATACTTTGCATATATGTTTCTTAGATTATATAGAAGCAATATATACAAAGATTTCAACCGTCTACCTGTTCCATTCATTGTTCTACTTGTCGAAATTTACAAATAATTTCCTTTAAAGGATTAACAATGGGGCT
The DNA here is from genome assembly GCA_963989415.1 of Cerceris ruficornis. Classification (NCBI taxonomy): domain Eukaryota; kingdom Metazoa; phylum Arthropoda; class Insecta; order Hymenoptera; family Crabronidae; genus Cerceris; species Cerceris ruficornis. The sequence continues at coordinate 1,671,318 of CAXDIW010000109.1, forward strand.
CGTTGTTCACTTAAAGTTGAAGATCAAAAAATTGGCGATTGTTACTGTTTAGATGCTTTGCATATATGTTTCTTAGATTATATAGAAGCAATATATACAAAGATTTCAACCGTCTACCTATTCCATTCATTGTTCTGCTTGTCGAAGGTTACAAATAATTTCCGATAACGGATTAACCATTGGGGCTCATTGTTCACTTAAACTTGAAGAACAAAAAATTGGCGAATTGTATTGTTTGGATGCTTTGCATATATGTTTCTTATACTATATAGAAGCAATATATACAAAGATTTCAACCGTCTACCTGTTCCATTCAATGTTCTACTTGTCGAAGGTTACAAATAATTTCCGATAACGGATTAACAATGGGACTCGTAGTTCACTTAAACTTGAAGAACGAAAAATTGGCGAATTGTACTGTTTGGATGCTTTGCATATATGTTTCGTAGGCTATATAGAAGCAATATATACAAAGATTTCACCCGTCTACATGATCCATTCATTGTTCTACTTGTCGAAATTTACAAATAATTTCCTTTAAAGGATTAACAATGGGGCTCGTAGTTCACTTAAACTTGAAGAACAAAAAATTGGCGCATTGTACTGTTTGGATGCTTTGCATAGATGTTTCTTAGACTATATAGAAGCAATATATACAAAGATTTCAACCGTCTACCTGTTCCATTCATTGTTCTACTTGTCGAAAATTACAAATAATTTCCGATAAAGGATTAACCATTGGGGTTCATTGTTCACTTAAACTTGAAGACCAAAAAATTGGCGAATGGTACTGTTTGGATGCTTTGCGTACATGTTTCTTAGACTATATGGAAGCAATATATACAAAGATTTCAACCGTCTACGTGTTCCAATCATTGTTCTACTTGTCGAAATTTACACATAATTTCCGATAAAGGATTAACAATGGGGCTCATTGTTCACTTAAACTTGAAGGACAATAAATTGGCGAATGGTACTGTTTGGATGCTTTGCGTACATGTTTCTTAGACTATATGGAAGCAATATATACAAGGATTTCAACCGTCTACCTGTTCCATTCATTGTTCTACTTGTCGAAAGTTACAAATAATTTCCGATAAAGGATTAAAAATGGGGCTCATTGTTCACTTAAACTTGAATATGAAATAATTGGCGAATTGTACTGTTTGGATGCTTTGCATATATGTTTCTTAGATTATATAGAAGCAATATATACAAAGATTTCAACCGTCTACCTGTTCCATTCATTGTTCTACTTGTCGAAAGCTACAAATAATTTCCGATAACGGATTAACCATTGGGGCTCATTGTTCACTTAAACTTGAAGAACAAAAAATTGGAGAATTGTACTGTTTGGATGCTTTGCATAGATGTTTCTTAGACTATTTAGAAGCAATATATAGAAAGATTTCACCCGTCTACCTGTACTATTCATTGTTCTACTTGTAGAAAGTTACAAATAATTTCTATTCCATGATTATCAATGGGGCTCGCTGTTCACTTAAACTTGAAGATCAAAAAATTGGCGATTGTTACTGTTTAGATGCTTTGCATATATGTTTCTTAGATTATATAGAAGCAATATATACAAAGATTTCAACCGTCTACCAGTTCCATTCATTGCTCTACTTGTCGAAAATTACAAATAATTTCCGATAAAGGATTAACCATTGGGGTTCATTGTTCACTTAAACTTGAAGAACAAAAAATTGGCGAATGGTACTGTTTGGATGCTTTGAATATATGTTTCTTAGACTATATGGATGCAATGTATACAAAGACTTCAACCGTCTACCTGATCCATTCATTGTTCTACTTGTCGAAATTTACAAATAATTTCCTTTAAAGGATTAACAATGGGGCTCGTAGTTCACTTAAACTTGAAGAACAAAAAATTGGCGAATGGTACTGTTTGGATGCTTTGCATATATGTTTCTTAGACTATATAGAAGCAGTATATACAAAGATTTCAACCGTCTACCAGTTCCATTCATTGTTCTACTTGTCGAAAGTTACAAATAATTTCCGATAACGGATTAACCATTGGGGCTCATTGTTCACTTAAACTTGAAGAACAAAAAATTGGCGAATTGTACTGTTTGGATGCTTTGCGTACATGTTTCTTAGACTATATGGAAGCAATATATACAAAGATTTCAACCGTCTACGTGTTCCAATCATTGTTCTACTTGTCGAAATTTACACATAATTTCCGATAAAGGATTAACAATGGGGCTCGTAGTTCACTTAAACTTGAAGAACAAAAAATTGGCGAATGGTACTGTTTGGATGCTTTGCATATATGTTTCTTAGACTATATAGAAGCAATATATACAAAGATTTCAACCGTCTACCTGTTCCATTCATTGTTCTACTTGTCGAAAATTACAAATAATTTCCGATAAAGGATTAACCATTGGGGCTCATTGTTCATTTAAACTTGAAGAACAAAAAATTGGCGCATGGTACTGTTTGGATGCTTTGCGTAAATGTTTCTTAGACTATATGGAAGCAATATATACAAAGATTTCAACCGTCTACCTGTTCCATTCAATGTTCTAGTTGTCGAAATTTACAAATAATTTCCTTTAAAGGATTAACAATGGGGCTCGTAGTTCACTTAAACTTGAAGAACAAAAAATTGGCGAATTGTACTGTTTGGATGCTTTGCATATATGTTTCTTAAACTATATATAAGCAATATATGCAAAGATTTCAACCGTCTACCTGTTCCATTCAATGTTCTACTTGTCGAAAGTTACAAATAATTTCCGATAACGGATTAACCATTGGGGCTCATTGTTCACTTAAACTTGAAGAACAAAAAATTGGCGAATTGTACTGTTTGGATGCTTTGCATATATGTTTCTTAGATTATATAGAAGCAATATATACAAAGATTTCAACCGTCTACCTATTCCAATCATTGTTCTACTTGTCGAAAATTACAAATAATTTCCGATAAAGGATTAACCATTGGGGCTCAATGTTCACTTAAACTTGAAGAACAAAAAATTGGCGAATGGTACTGTTTGGATGCTTTGCGTACATGTTTCTTAGACTATATGGAAGCAGTATATACAAAGATTTCAACCGTCTACGTGTTCGAATCATTGTTCAACTTGTAGAAAGTTACAAATAATTTCCATTTCATGATTATCAATGGGGCTCGCTGTTCACTTAAACTTGAAGATCAAAAAATTGGCGATTGTTACTGTTTAGATGCTTTGCATATATGTTTCTTAGACTATTTAGAAGCAATATATAGAAAGATTTCACCCGTCTACCTGTACTATTCATTGTTCTACTTGTAGATAGTTACAAATAATTTCCATTTCATGATTATCATTGGGGCTCGCTGTTCACTTAAACTTGAAGATCAAAAAATTGGCGATTGTTACTGTTTAGATGCTTTGCATATATGTTTCTTAGATTATATAGAAGAAATATATACAAAGATTTCAACCGTCTACCTGTTCCATTCATTGTTCTGCTTGTCGAAGGTTACAAATAATTTCCGATAAAGGATTAACAATGGGGCTCATTGTTCACTTAAACTTGAAGAACAAAAAATTGGCGAATGGTACTGTTTGGATGCTTTGAATATATGTTTCTTAGACTATATGGAAGCAATGTATACAAAGACTTCAACCGTCTACCTGATCCATTCATTGTTCTACTTGTCGAAATTTACAAATAATTTCCTTTAAAAGATTAACAATGGGGCTCGTAGTTCACTTAAACTTGAAGAACAAAAAATTGGCGAATGGTACTGTTTGGATGCTTTGCATTTATGTTTCTTATACTATATAGAAGCAATATATACAAAGATTTCAACCGTCTACCTGTTCCATTCAATGTTCTACTTGTCGAAAGTTACAAATAATTTCCGATAAAGGATTAACAATGGGGCTCATTGTTCACTTAAACTTGAAGAACAAAAAATTGGCGAATGGTACTGTTTGGATGCTTTGAATATATGTTTCTTAGACTATATGGATGCAATGTATACAAAGACTTCAACCGTCTACCTGATCCATTCATTGTTCTACTTGTCGAAATTTACAAATAATTTCCTTTAAAGGATTAACAATGGGGCTCGTAGTTCACTTAAACTTGAAGAACAAAAAATTGGCGAATGGTACTGTTTGGATGCTTTGAATATATGTTTCTTAGACTATATGGAAGCAATGTATACAAAGACTTCAACCGTCTACCTGATCCATTCATTGTTCTACTTGTCGAAATTTACAAATAATTTCCTTTAAAAGATTAACAATGGGGCTCGTAGTTCACTTAAACTTGAAGAACAAAAAATTGGCGAATGGTACTGTTTGGATGCTTTGCATTTATGTTTCTTATACTATATAGAAGCAATATATACAAAGATTTCAACCGTCTACCTGTTCCATTCAATGTTCTACTTGTCGAAAGTTACAAATAATTTCCGATAAAGGATTAACAATGGGGCTCATTGTTCACTTAAACTTGAAGAACAAAAAATTGGCGAATGGTACTGTTTGGATGCTTTGAATATATGTTTCTTAGACTATATGGATGCAATGTATACAAAGACTTCAACCGTCTACCTGATCCATTCATTGTTCTACTTGTCGAAATTTACAAATAATTTCCTTTAAAGGATTAACAATGGGGCTCGTAGTTCACTTAAACTTGAAGAACAAAAAATTGGCGAATGGTACTGTTTGGATGCTTTGCATATATGTTTCTTAGACTATATAGAAGCAATATATACAAAGATTTCAACCGTCTACCAGTTCCATTCATTGTTCTACTTGTCGAAAGTTACAAATAATTTCCGATAACGGATTAACCATTGGGGCTCATTGTTCACTTAAACTTGAAGAACAAAAAATTGGCGAATTGTACTGTTTGGATGCTTTGCATATATGTTCCTTATACTATATAGAAGCAATATATACAAAGATTTCAACCGTCTACCTGTTCCATTCATTGTTCTACTTGTCGAAATTTACAAATAATTTCCTTTAAAGGATTAACAATGGGGCTCGTTGTTCACTTAAAGTTGAAGATCAAAAAATTGGCGATTGTTACTGTTTAGATGCTTTGCATATATGTTTCTTAGATTATATAGAAGCAATATATACAAAGATTTCAACCGTCTACCTATTCCATTCATTGTTCTGCTTGTCGAAGGTTACAAATAATTTCCGATAACGGATTAACCATTGGGGCTCATTGTTCACTTAAACTTGAAGAACAAAAAATTGGCGAATTGTACTGTTTGGATGCTTTGCATATATGTTTCTTAGACTATATAGAAGCAATATATACAAAGATTTCAACCGTCTACCAGTTCCATTCAATGTTCTACTTGTCGAAAGTTACAAATAATTTCCGATAACGGATTAACCATTGGGGCTCATTGTCCACTTAAACTTGAAGAACAAAAAATTGGCGAATTGTACTGTTTCGATGCTTTGCATATATGTTTCTTATACTATATAGAAGCAATATATACAAAGATTTCAACCGTCTACCTGTTCCGTTCAATGTTCTACTTGTCGAAATTTACAAATAATTTCCTTTAAAGGATTAACAATGGGGCTCGTAGTTCACTTAAACTTGAAGAACAAAAAATTGGCGAGTGGTACTGTTTGGATACTTTGCATATATGTTTCTTAGATTATATAGAAGCAATATATACAAAGATTTCAACCGTCTACCTGTTCCATTCATTGTTCTACTTGTCGAAATTTACAAATAATTTCCTTTAAAGGATTAACAATGGGGCTCGTTGTTCACTTAAAGTTGAAGATCAAAAAATTGGCGATTGTTACTGTTTAGATGCTTTGCATATATGTTTCTTAGATTATATAGAAGCAATATATACAAAGATTTCAACCGTCTACCTATTCCATTCATTGTTCTGCTTGTCGAAGGTTACAAATAATTTCCGATAACGGATTAACCATTGGGGCTCATTGTTCACTTAAACTTGAAGAACAAAAAATTGGCGAATTGTACTGTTTGGATGCTTTGCATATATGTTTCTTATACTATATAGAAGCAATATATACAAAGATTTCAACCGTCTACCTGTTCCATTCAATGTTCTACTTGTCGAAGGTTACAAATAATTTCCGATAACGGATTAACAATGGGACTCGTAGTTCACTTAAACTTGAAGACCAAAAAATTGGCGAATGGTACTGTTTGGATGCTTTGCGTACATGTTTCTTAGACTATATGGAAGCAATATATACAAAGATTTCAACCGTCTACGTGTTCCAATCATTGTTCTACTTGTCGAAATTTACACATAATTTCCGATAAAGGATTAACAATGGGGCTCGTAGTTCACTTAAACTTGAAGAACAAAAAATTGGCGAATGGTACTGTTTGGATGCTTTGCATATATGTTTCTTAGACTATATAGAAGCAATATATACAAAGATTTCAACCGTCTACCTGTTTCATTCATGGTTCTACTTGTCGAAAATTACAAATAATTTCCGATAAAGGATTAACCATTGGGGCTCATTGTTCATTTGAACTTGAAGAACAAAAAATTGGCGCATGGTACTGTTTGGATGCTTTGCGTACATGTTTCTTAGACTATATGGAAGCAATATATACAAAGATTTCAACCGTCTACGTGTTCCAATCATTGTTCTACTTGTCGAAATTTACAAATAATATCCTTTAAAGGATTAACAATGGGGCTCGTCGTTCATTTAAACTTGAAGAACAAAAAATTGGCGAATGGTACTGTTTGGATGATTGGCATATATGTTTCTTAGATTATATTGAAGCAATATATACAAATATTTCAACCGTCTACCTGTTCCATTCATTGTTCTACTTGTCGAAAGTTACAAATAATTTCCGTTAAGGGCTTAACAATGGGGCTCATTGTTCACTTAAACTTGAAGAACAAAAAATTGGCGAATGGTACTGTTTGGATGCTTTGCATATATGTTTCTTAGACTATATAGAAGCAATATATACATTGATTTCAACCGTCTACCTGTTCCACTCATTGTTCTACTTGTCGCAAGTTACAAATAATTTCCGTTAAACTGTTAACAATGGGGCTCGTAGTTCACTTAAACTTGAAGATGAAATAATTGGCGAATTGTACTGTTTGGATGCTTTGCATATATGTTTCTTAGATTATATAGAAGCAATATATACAAAGATTTCAACCGTCTACCTGTTCCATTCATTGTTCTACTTGTCCAAAGCTACAAATAATTTCCGATAACGGATTAACCATTGGGGCTCATTGTTCACTTAAACTTGAAGAACAAAAAATTGGAGAATTGTACTGTTTGGATGCTTTGCATAGATGTTTCTTAGACTATTTAGAAGCAATATATAGAAAGATTTCACCCGTCTAACTGTACTATTCATTGTTCTACTTGTAGAAAGTTACAAATATTTTCTATTCCATGATTATCAATGGGGCTCGCTGTTCACTTAAACTTGAAGAACAAAAAATTGGAGAATTGTACTGTTTGGATGCTTTGCATAGATGTTTCTTAGACTATTTAGAAGCAATATATAGAAAGATTTCACCCGTCTAACTGTACTATTCATTGTTCTACTTGTAGAAAGTTACAAATATTTTCTATTCCATGATTATCAATGGGGCTCGCTGTTCACTTAAACTTGAAGAACAAAAAATTGGCGCATGGTACTGTTTGGATGCTTTGCGTACATGTTTCTTAGACTATATGGAAGCAATATATACAAAGATTTCAACCGTCTACGTGTTCCAATCATTGTTCTACTTGTCGAAATTTACAAATAATATCCTTTAAAGGATTAACAATGGGGCTCGTCGTTCACTTAAACTTGAAGAACAAAAAATTGGCGAATGGTACTGTTTGGATGCTTTGCATATATGTTTCTTAGACTATATAGAAGCAATATATACGTTGATTTCAACCGGCTACCTGTTCCATTCATTGTTCTACTTGTCGCAAGTTACAAATAATTTCCGTTAAAGTATTAACAATGGGGCTCGTAGTTCACTTAAACATGAAGATGAAATAATTGGCGAATGGTACTGTTTGGATGCTTTGCATATATGTTTCTTAGACTATATAGAAGCAATATATACATTGATTTCAACCGTCTACCTGTTCCATTCATTGTTCTACTTGTCGAAATTTACAAATAATTTCCTTTAAAGGATTAACAATGGGGCTCGTAGTTCACTTAAACTTGAAGAACAAAAAATTGGCGAATGGTACTGTTTGGATGCTTTGCGTATATGTTTCTTAGACTATATAGACGCAATATATACAAAGATTTCAACCGTCTACCTGTTCCATTCATTGTTCTACTTGTCGGAAGTTACAAATAATTACGGATAAAGGATTAACCATTGGGGCTCATTGTTCACTTAAACTTGAAGACCAAAAAATTGGCGAATGGTACTGTTTGGATGCTTTGCGTACATGTTTCTTAGACTATATGGAAGCAATATATACAAAGATTTCAACCGTCTACGTGTTCCAATCATTGTTCTACTTGTCGAAATTTACACATAATTTCCGATAAAGGATAAACAATGGGGCTCGTAGTTCACTTAAACTTGAAGAACAAAAAATTGGCGAATGGTACTGTTTGGATGCTTTGCATATATGTTTCTTAGACTATATAGAAGCAATATATACAAAGATTTCAACCGTCTACCTGTTCCATTCATTGTTCTACTTGTCGAAAATTACAAATAATTTCCGATAAAGGATTAACCATTGGGGCTCATTGTTCATTTAAACTTGAAGAACAAAAAATTGGCGCATGGTACTGTTTGGATGCTTTGCGTACATGTTTCTTAGACTATATGGAAGCAATATATACAAAGATTTCAACCGTCTACGTGTTCCAATCATTGTTCTACTTGTCGAAATTTACAAATAATATCCTTTAAAGGATTAACAATGGGGCTCGTCGTTCATTTAAACTTGAAGAACAAAAAATTGGCGAATGGTACTGTTTGGATGATTTGCATATATGTTTCTTAGATTATATTGAAGCAATATATACAAAGATTTCAACCGTCTACCTGTTCCATTCATTGTTCTACTTGTCGAAAGTTACAAATAATTTCCGTTAAGGGCTTAACAATGGGGATCGTAGTTTACTTAAACTTGAAGAACAAAAAATTGGCGTATGGTACTGTTTGGATGCTTTGCGTACATGTTTCTTAGACTATATGGAAGCAATATATACAAAGATTTCTACCGTCTACGTGTTCCAATCATTGTTCTACTCGTAGAAAGTTACAATTAATTTCCGTTAAAGGATTAACAATGGGGCTCGTAGTTCACTTAAACTTGCAGATGAAATAATTGGCGAATTGTACTGTTTGGATGCTTTGCATATATGTTTCTTAGACTATATAGAAGCAATATATACAAAGATTTCAACCGTCTACCAGTTCCATTCATTGTTCTACTTGTCGAAAGTTACAAATAATTTCCGATAACGGATTAACCATTGGGGCTCATTGTTCACTTAAACTTGAAGAACAAAAAATTGGCGAATTGTACTGTTTGGATGCTTTGCATATATGTTTCTTATACTATATAGAAGCAATATATACAAAGATTTCAACCGTCTACCTGTTCCGTTCAATGTTCTACTTGTCGAAATTTACAAATAATTTCCTTTAAAGGATTAACAATGGGGCTCGTAGTTCACTTAAACTTGAAGAACAAAAAATTGGCGAATGGTACTGTTTGGATGCTTTGCATATATGTTTCTTAGACTATATAGAAGCAATATTTACATTGATTTCAACCGTCTACCTGTTCCACTCATTGTTCTACTTGTCGCAAGTTACAAATAATTTCCGTTAAAGTATTAACAATGGGGCTCGTAGTTCACTTAAACTTGCAGATGAAATAATTGGCGAATTGTACTGTTTGGATGCTTTGCATATATGTTTCTTAGACTATATAGAAGCAACATATACAAAGATTTCAACCGTCTACCAGTTCCATTCATTGTTCTACTTGTCGAAAGTTACAAATAATTTCCGTTAAGGGCTTAACAATGGGGCTCATTGTTCACTTAAACTTGAAGAACAAAAAATTGGCGAATGGTACTGTTTGGATGCTTTGCATATATGTTTCTTAGACTATATAGAAGCAATATATACATTGATTTCAACCGTCTACCTGTTCCACTCATTGTTCTACTTGTCGCAAGTTACAAATAATTTCCGTTAAACTGTTAACAATGGGGCTCGTAGTTCACTTAAACTTGAAGATGAAATAATTGGCGAATTGTACTGTTTGGATGCTTTGCATATATGTTTCTTAGATTATATAGAAGCAATATATACAAAGATTTCAACCGTCTACCTGTTCCATTCATTGTTCTACTTGTCCAAAGCTACAAATAATTTCCGATAACGGATTAACCATTGGGGCTCATTGTTCACTTAAACTTGAAGAACAAAAAATTGGAGAATTGTACTGTTTGGATGCTTTGCATAGATGTTTCTTAGACTATTTAGAAGCAATATATAGAAAGATTTCACCCGTCTAACTGTACTATTCATTGTTCTACTTGTAGAAAGTTACAAATATTTTCTATTCCATGATTATCAATGGGGCTCGCTGTTCACTTAAACTTGAAGAACAAAAAATTGGAGAATTGTACTGTTTGGATGCTTTGCATAGATGTTTCTTAGACTATTTAGAAGCAATATATAGAAAGATTTCACCCGTCTAACTGTACTATTCATTGTTCTACTTGTAGAAAGTTACAAATATTTTCTATTCCATGATTATCAATGGGGCTCGCTGTTCACTTAAACTTGAAGAACAAAAAATTGGCGCATGGTACTGTTTGGATGCTTTGCGTACATGTTTCTTAGACTATATGGAAGCAATATATACAAAGATTTCAACCGTCTACGTGTTCCAATCATTGTTCTACTTGTCGAAATTTACAAATAATATCCTTTAAAGGATTAACAATGGGGCTCGTCGTTCACTTAAACTTGAAGAACAAAAAATTGGCGAATGGTACTGTTTGGATGCTTTGCATATATGTTTCTTAGACTATATAGAAGCAATATATACGTTGATTTCAACCGGCTACCTGTTCCATTCATTGTTCTACTTGTCGCAAGTTACAAATAATTTCCGTTAAAGTATTAACAATGGGGCTCGTAGTTCACTTAAACATGAAGATGAAATAATTGGCGAATGGTACTGTTTGGATGCTTTGCATATATGTTTCTTAGACTATATAGAAGCAATATATACATTGATTTCAACCGTCTACCTGTTCCATTCATTGTTCTACTTGTCGAAATTTACAAATAATTTCCTTTAAAGGATTAACAATGGGGCTCGTAGTTCACTTAAACTTGAAGAACAAAAAATTGACGAATGGTACTGTTTGGATGCTTTGCGTATATGTTTCTTAGACTATATAGACGCAATATATACAAAGATTTCAACCGTCTACCTGTTCCATTCATTGTTCTACTTGTCGGAAGTTACAAATAATTACGGATAAAGGATTAACCATTGGGGCTCATTGTTCACTTAAACTTGAAGACCAAAAAATTGGCGAATGGTACTGTTTGGATGCTTTGCGTACATGTTTCTTAGACTATATGGAAGCAATATATACAAAGATTTCAACCGTCTACGTGTTCCAATCATTGTTCTACTTGTCGAAATTTACACATAATTTCCGATAAAGGATAAACAATGGGGCTCGTAGTTCACTTAAACTTGAAGAACAAAAAATTGGCGAATGGTACTGTTTGGATGCTTTGCATATATGTTTCTTAGACTATATAGAAGCAATATATACAAAGATTTCAACCGTCTACCTGTTCCATTCATTGTTCTACTTGTCGAAAATTACAAATAATTTCCGATAAAGGATTAACCATTGGGGCTCATTGTTCATTTAAACTTGAAGAACAAAAAATTGGCGCATGGTACTGTTTGGATGCTTTGCGTACATGTTTCTTAGACTATATGGAAGCAATATATACAAAGATTTCAACCGTCTACGTGTTCCAATCATTGTTCTACTTGTCGAAATTTACAAATAATATCCTTTAAAGGATTAACAATGGGGCTCGTCGTTCATTTAAACTTGAAGAACAAAAAATTGGCGAATGGTACTGTTTGGATGATTTGCATATATGTTTCTTAGATTATATTGAAGCAATATATACAAAGATTTCAACCGTCTACCTGTTCCATTCATTGTTCTACTTGTCGAAAGTTACAAATAATTTCCGTTAAGGGCTTAACAATGGGGATCGTAGTTTACTTAAACTTGAAGAACAAAAAATTGGCGTATGGTACTGTTTGGATGCTTTGCGTACATGTTTCTTAGACTATATGGAAGCAATATATACAAAGATTTCTACCGTCTACGTGTTCCAATCATTGTTCTACTCGTAGAAAGTTACAATTAATTTCCGTTAAAGGATTAACAATGGGGCTCGTAGTTCACTTAAACTTGCAGATGAAATAATTGGCGAATTGTACTGTTTGGATGCTTTGCATATATGTTTCTTAGACTATATAGAAGCAATATATACAAAGATTTCAACCGTCTACCAGTTCCATTCATTGTTCTACTTGTCGAAAGTTACAAATAATTTCCGATAACGGATTAACCATTGGGGCTCATTGTTCACTTAAACTTGAAGAACAAAAAATTGGCGAATTGTACTGTTTGGATGCTTTGCATATATGTTTCTTATACTATATAGAAGCAATATATACAAAGATTTCAACCGTCTACCTGTTCCGTTCAATGTTCTACTTGTCGAAATTTACAAATAATTTCCTTTAAAGGATTAACAATGGGGCTCGTAGTTCACTTAAACTTGAAGAACAAAAAATTGGCGAATGGTACTGTTTGGATGCTTTGCATATATGTTTCTTAGACTATATAGAAGCAATATTTACATTGATTTCAACCGTCTACCTGTTCCACTCATTGTTCTACTTGTCGCAAGTTACAAATAATTTCCGTTAAAGTATTAACAATGGGGCTCGTAGTTCACTTAAACTTGCAGATGAAATAATTGGCGAATTGTACTGTTTGGATGCTTTGCATATATGTTTCTTAGACTATATAGAAGCAACATATACAAAGATTTCAACCGTCTACCAGTTCCATTCATTGTTCTACTTGTCGAAAGTTACAAATAATTTCCGATAACGGGTTAACCATTGGGGCTCATTGTTCACTTAAACTTGAAGAACAAAAAATTGGCGAATGGTACTGTTTGGATACTTTGCATATATGTTTCTTAGATTATATAGAAGCAATATATACAAAGATTTCAACCGTCTACCTGTTCCATTCATTGTTCTACTTGTCGAAATTTACAAATAATTTCCTTTAAAGGATTAACAATGGGGCTCGTTGTTCACTTAAAGTTGAAGATCAAAAAATTGGCGATTGTTACTGTTTAGATGCTTTGCATATATGTTTCTTAGATTATATAGAAGCAATATATACAAAGATTTCAACCGTCTACCTATTCCATTCATTGTTCTACTTGTCGAAAATTACAAATAATTTCCGATAAAGGATTAACCATTGGGGCTCATTGTTCACTTAAACTTGAAGAACAAAAAATTGGCGAATGGTACTGTTTGGATGCTTTGCGTACATGTTTCTTAGACTATATGGAAGCAGTATATACAAAGATTTCAACCGTCTACGTGTTCGAATCATTGTTCAACTTGTAGAAAGTTACAATTAATTTCCGTTAAAGGATTAACAATGGGGCTCGTAGTTCACTTAAACTTGAAGAACAAAAAATTGGCGTATTGTACTGTTTGGATGCTTTGCATATATGTTTCTTAGGCTATATAGAAGCAATATATACAATGATTTCAACCGTCTACCTGATCCATTCATTGTTCTACTTGTCGAAATTTACAAATAATTTCCTTTAAAGGATTAACAATGGGGCTCGTAGTTCACTTAAACTTAAAGAACAAAAAATTGGCGAATTGTACTGTTTGGATTCTTTGCATATGTGTTTCTTAGACTATTTAGAAGAAATATATAGAAAGATTTCACCCGTCTACCTGTACTATTCATTGTTCTTCTTGTAGAAAGTTACAAATAATTTCCGTTTCATGATTATCAATGGGGCTCGTTCTTCACTTAAACTTGAAGAACAAAAAATTGGCGAATGGTACTGTTTGGATGCTTTGCATATATGTTTCTTAGATTATATAGAAGCAATATATACAAAGATTTCAAACGTCTACCTGTTCCATTCATTGTTCTACTTGTCGAAAGTTACAAATAATTTCCGATAAAGGATTAACCATTGGGGCTCATTGTTCACTTAAACTTGAAGAACACAAAATTGGCGAATGGTACTGTTTGGATGCTTTGCGTACATGTTTCTTAGACTATATGGAAGCAATATATACAAAGATATCAACCGTCTACGTGTTCCAATCATTGTTCTACTTGTCGAAATTTACAAATAATCTCCCTTAAAGGATTAACAATGGGTCTCGTAGTTCACTTAAACTTGAAGAACAAAAAATTGGCGAATTGTACTGTTTGGATGCTTTGCATATATGTTTCTTAGACTATTTAGAAGCAATATATAGAAATATTTCACCCGTCTACCTGTACTATTCATTGTTCTACTTGTAGAAAGTTACAAATAATTTCCATTTCATGATTATCAATGGGGCTCGCTGTTCACTTAAACTTGAAGATCAAAAAATTGGCGATTGTTACTGTTTAGATGCTTTGCATATATGTTTCTTAGACTATTTAGAAGCAATATATAGAAAGATTTCACCCGTCTACCTGTACTATTCATTGTTCTACTTGTAGATAGTTAGAAATAATTTCCATTTCATGATTATCATTGGGGCTCGCTGTTCACTTAAACTTGAAGATCAAAAAATTGGCGATTGTTACTGTTTAGATGCTTTGCATATATGTTTCTTAGATTATATAGAAGAAATATATACAAAGATTTCAACCGTCTACCTGTTCCATTCATTGTTCTGCTTGTCGAAGTTTACAAATAATTTCCGATAACGGATTAACCATTGGGGCTCATTGTTCACTTAAACTTGAAGAACAAAAAATTGGCGAATTGTACTGTTTGGATGCTTTGCATATATGTTTCTTATACTATATAGAAGCAATATATACAAAGATTTCAACCGTCTACCTGTTCCATTCAATGTTCTACTTGTCGAAGGTTACAAATAATTTCCGATAACGTATTAACAATGGGACTCGTAGTTCACTTAAACTTGAAAAACAAAAAATTGGCGAATTGTACTGTTTGGATGCTTTGCATATATGTTTCTTATACTATATAGAAGCAATATATACAAAGATTTCAACCGTCTACCTGTTCCGTTCAATGTTCTACTTGTCGAAATTTACAAATAATTTCCTTTAAAGGATTAACAATGGGGCTCGTAGTTCACTTAAACTTGAAGAACAAAAAATTGGCGAATGGTACTGTTTGGATACTTTGCATATATGTTTCTTAGATTATATAGAAGCAATATATACAAAGATTTCAACCGTCTACCTGTTCCATTCATTGTTCTACTTGTCGAAATTTACAAATAATTTCCTTTAAAGGATTAACAATGGGGCTCGTTGTTCACTTAAAGTTGAAGATCAAAAAATTGGCGATTGTTACTGTTTAGATGCTTTGCATATATGTTTCTTAGATTATATAGAAGCAATATATACAAAGATTTCAACCGTCTACCTATTCCATTCATTGTTCTACTTGTCGAAAATTACAAATAATTTCCGATAAAGGATTAACCATTGGGGCTCATTGTTCACTTAAACTTGAAGAACAAAAAATTGGCGAATGGTACTGTTTGGATGCTTTGCGTACATGTTTCTTAGACTATATGGAAGCAGTATATACAAAGATTTCAACCGTCTACGTGTTCGAATCATTGTTCAACTTGTAGAAAGTTACAATTAATTTCCGTTAAAGGATTAACAATGGGGCTCGTAGTTCACTTAAACTTGAAGAACAAAAAATTGGCGTATTGTACTGTTTGGATGCTTTGCATATATGTTTCTTAGGCTATATAGAAGCAATATATACAATGATTTCAACCGTCTACCTGATCCATTCATTGTTCTACTTGTCGAAATTTACAAATAATTTCCTTTAAAGGATTAACAATGGGGCTCGTAGTTCACTTAAACTTAAAGAACAAAAAATTGGCGAATTGTACTGTTTGGATGCTTTGCATATGTGTTTCTTAGACTATTTAGAAGAAATATATAGAAAGATTTCACCCGTCTACCTGTACTATTCATTGTTCTTCTTGTAGAAAGTTACAAATAATTTCCGTTTCATGATTATCAATGGGGCTCGTTCTTCACTTAAACTTGAAGAACAAAAAATTGGCGAATGGTACTGTTTGGATGCTTTGCATATATGTTTCTTAGATTATATAGAAGCAATATATACAAAGATTTCAAACGTCTACCTGTTCCATTCATTGTTCTACTTGTCGAAAGTTACAAATAATTTCCGATAAAGGATTAACCATTGGGGCTCATTGTTCACTTAAACTTGAAGAACACAAAATTGGCGAATGGTACTGTTTGGATGCTTTGCGTACATGTTTCTTAGACTATATGGAAGCAATATATACAAAGATATCAACCGTCTACCTGTTCCATTCATTGTTCTACTTGTCGAAAGCTACAAATAATTTCCGATAACGGATTAACCATTGGGGCTCATTGTTCACTTAAACTTGAAGAACAAAAAATTGGAGAATTGTACTGTTTGGATGCTTTGCATAGATGTTTCTTAGACTATTTAGAAGCAATATATAGAAAGATTTCACCCGTCTACCTGTACTATTCATTGTTCTACTTGTAGAAAGTTACAAATAATTTCTATTCCATGATTATCAATGGGGCTCGCTGTTCACTTAAACTTGAAGATCAAAAAATTGGCGATTGTTACTGTTTAGATGCTTTGCATATATGTTTCTTAGATTATATAGAAGCAATATATACAAAGATTTCAACCGTCTACCAGTTCCATTCATTGCTCTACTTGTCGAAAATTACAAATAATTTCCGATAAAGGATTAACCATTGGGGCTCATTGTTCACTTAAACTTGAAGAACAAAAAATTGGCGCATGGTACTGTTTGGATGCTTTGCGTACATGTTTCTTAGACTATATGGAAGCAATATATACAAAGATTTCAACCGTCTACGTGTTCCAATCATTGTTCTACTTGTCGAAATTTACAAATAATATCCTTTAAAGGATTAACAATGGGGCTCGTCGTTCACTTAAACTTGAAGAACAAAAAATTGGCGAATGGTACTGTTTGGATGCTTTGCATATATGTTTCTTAGACTATATAGAAGCAATATATACGTTGATTTCAACCGGCTACCTGTTCCATTCATTGTTCTACTTGTCGCAAGTTACAAATAATTTCCGTTAAAGTATTAACAATGGGGCTCGTAGTTCACTTAAACATGAAGATGAAATAATTGGCGAATGGTACTGTTTGGATGCTTTGCATATATGTTTCTTAGACTATATAGAAGCAATATATACATTGATTTCAACCGTCTACCTGTTCCATTCATTGTTCTACTTGTCGAAATTTACAAATAATTTCCTTTAAAGGATTAACAATGGGGCTCGTAGTTCACTTAAACTTGAAGAACAAAAAATTGGCGAATGGTACTCTTTGGATGCTTTGCGTATATGTTTCTTAGACTATATAGACGCAATATATACAAAGATTTCAACCGTCTACCTGTTCCATTCATTGTTCTACTTGTCGGAAGTTACAAATAATTACGGATAAAGGATTAACCATTGGGGCTCATTGTTCACTTAAACTTGAAGACCAAAAAATTGGCGAATGGTACTGTTTGGATGCTTTGCGTACATGTTTCTTAGACTATATGGAAGCAATATATACAAAGATTTCAACCGTCTACGTGTTCCAATCATTGTTCTACTTGTCGAAATTTACACATAATTTCCGATAAAGGATAAACAATGGGGCTCGTAGTTCACTTAAACTTGAAGAACAAAAAATTGGCGAATGGTACTGTTTGGATGCTTTGCATATATGTTTCTTAGACTATATAGAAGCAATATATACAAAGATTTCAACCGTCTACCTGTTCCATTCATTGTTCTACTTGTCGAAAATTACAAATAATTTCCGATAAAGGATTAACCATTGGGGCTCATTGTTCATTTAAACTTGAAGAACAAAAAATTGGCGCATGGTACTGTTTGGATGCTTTGCGTACATGTTTCTTAGACTATATGGAAGCAATATATACAAAGATTTCAACCGTCTACGTGTTCCAATCATTGTTCTACTTGTCGAAATTTACAAATAATATCCTTTAAAGGATTAACAATGGGGCTCGTCGTTCATTTAAACTTGAAGAACAAAAAATTGGCGAATGGTACTGTTTGGATGATTTGCATATATGTTTCTTAGATTATATTGAAGCAATATATACAAAGATTTCAACCGTCTACCTGTTCCATTCATTGTTCTACTTGTCGAAAGTTACAAATAATTTCCGTTAAGGGCTTAACAATGGGGATCGTAGTTTACTTAAACTTGAAGAACAAAAAATTGGCGTATGGTACTGTTTGGATGCTTTGCGTACATGTTTCTTAGACTATATGGAAGCAATATATACAAAGATTTCTACCGTCTACGTGTTCCAATCATTGTTCTACTCGTAGAAAGTTACAATTAATTTCCGTTAAAGGATTAACAATGGGGCTCGTAGTTCACTTAAACTTGCAGATGAAATAATTGGCGAATTGTACTGTTTGGATGCTTTGCATATATGTTTCTTAGACTATATAGAAGCAATATATACAAAGATTTCAACCGTCTACCAGTTCCATTCATTGTTCTACTTGTCGAAAGTTACAAATAATTTCCGATAACGGATTAACCATTGGGGCTCATTGTTCACTTAAACTTGAAGAACAAAAAATTGGCGAATTGTACTGTTTGGATGCTTTGCATATATGTTTCTTATACTATATAGAAGCAATATATACAAAGATTTCAACCGTCTACCTGTTCCATTCCTTGTTCTACTTGTCGAAAGTTACAAATAATTTCCTTTAAAGGTTTAGCAATGGGGCTCGTTGTTCACTTAAACTTGAAGAACAATGAATTGGCGACTGGTACTGTTTGGATGCTTTGCATATATGTTTCTTAGACTATATTGAAGCAATATATACAAGGATTTCAACCGTCTACCTGTTCCATTCATTGTTCTACTTGTCGAAAGTCACAAATAATTTCCGATAAAGGATTAACAATGGGGCTCATTGTTCACTTAAACTTGAAGAACAAAAAATTGGCGAATTGTACTGTTTGGATGCTTTGCGTACATGTTTCTTAGACTATATAGAAGCAATATATATAAAGATTTCAACCGTCTACCTGTTCCATTCATTGTTCTACTTGTCGAAAGATACAAATAATTTCCGAAAAAGGATTAACAATGGGGCTCGTAGTTCACTTAAACTTGAAGAACAAAAAATTGGCGAATGGTACTGTTTGGATGCTTTGCATATATGTTTCTTAGACTATATAGAAGCAACATATAGAAAGATTTCACCCGTCTACCTGTTCTATTCATTGTTCTACTTGTAGAAAGTTACAAATAATTTCCGTTTCATGATTATCAATGGGGCTTGTTGTTCACTTAAACTTGATGAACATAAAATTGGCGAAAGGTACTGTTTGGATGCTTTGAACATATGTTTCTTAGACTATATAGAAGCAATATATACAATGATTTCAACAGTCTACCTGTTCCATTCATTGTTCTACTTGTCGAAAGTTACAAATAATTCCCGATAAAGGATTAACCATTGGGGCTCATTGGTCACTTAAACTTGAAGAACAAAAAATTGGCGAATGGTACTGTTTGGATGCTTTGCATATATGTTTCTTAGACTATATAGAAGCAATATATCCAATGATTTCAACCGTCTACCTGTTCCATTCATTGTTCCATTTGTCGAAAGTTACAAATAATTTCCGATAAAGGATTAACAACGGGGCTCGTTGTTCACTTAAACTTGAAGAACAATAAATTGGCGAATTGTACTGTTTGGATGCTTTGCATATATGTTTCTTAGACTATATAGAAGCAATATATAGAAGGATTTCCTCCGTCTACCTGTTCCATTCATTGTTCTACTTGTAGAAAATTACAATAATAATTTCCGTTAAAGTATTAACAATGGGGCTCGTAGTTCATATAAACCTGAAGAACAAAAAATTGGCGAATGGTACTGTTTGGATGCCTTGCGTACATGTTTCTTAGACTATATGGAAGCAATATATACAAAGATTTCAACCGTCTACGTGTTCCAATCATTGTTTTACTTATCGAAATTTACAAATAATTTCCTTTAAAGGATTAACAATGGGGCTCGTAGTTCACTTAAACTTGAAGAGCAAAAGATTGGCGAATTGTACTGTTTGGATGCTTTGCATATATGTTTCTTAGATTATATAGAAGCAATATATAGAAGGATTTCCTCCGTCTACCTGTTCCATTCATTGTTCTACTTGTAGAAAATTACAATTAATTTCCGTTAAAGTATTAACAATGGGGCTCGTAGTTCACATAAACCTGAAGAACAAAAAATTGGCGAATTGTACTGTTTGGATGCTTTGCATATATGTTTCTTAGACTATATAGAAGCGACATATACAAAGATTTCAACCGTCTACGTGTTCCAATCATTGTTCTACTTGTCGAAATTTACAAATAATTTCCTTTAAAGGATTAACAATGGGGCTCGTAGTTCACTTAAACTTGAAGATCAATAAATTGGCGAATTGTACTGTTTGGTTGCTTTGCATATATGTTTCTTAGACTATATAGATGCAATATATACAAAGATTTCAACCGTCTACGTGTTCCAATCATTGTTCTACTTGTAGAAAGTTACAAATAATTTCCATTTCATGATTATCAATGGGGCTCGTTGTTGACTTCAACTTGAAGAACAACAAATTGGCGAATGGTACTGTTTGGATGCTTTGCATATATGTTTCTTAGACTATATTGAAGCAATATATACAAAGATTTCAACCGTATACCTGATCCATTCATTGTTCTACTTGTCGAAATTTACAAATAATTTCCATTAAAGGATTAACAATGGGGCTCGTTGTTCACTTAAACTTTAAGAACAATAAATTGGCGAATGGTACTGTTTGGATGCTTTGCATATATGTTTCTTAGACTCTATAGAAGCAATCTATACAATGATTTCAACCGTCTACCTGTTCCATTCATTGTTCCATTTGTCGAAAGTTACAAATAATTCCCGATAAAGGATTAACAATGGGGCTCGTTGTTCACTTAAACTTGAAGAACAATAAATTGGCGAATTGTACTGTTTGGATGCTTTGCATATATGTTTCTTAGACTATATAGAAGCAATATATAGAAGGATTTCCTCCGTCTACCTGTTCCATTCATTGTTCTACTTGTAGAAAATTACAATTAATTTCCGTTAAAGTATTAACAATGGGGCTCGTAGTTCACATAAACCTGAAGAACAAAAAATTGGCGAATGGTACTGTTTGGATGCTTTGCATATATGTTTCTTAGACTATGTAGAAGCAATATATATAATGATTTCAACCGTCTACCTGTTCCATTCATTGTTCTACATGTCGAAAGTTACAAATAATTTCCGTTTCATGATTATCAATGGGGCTCGTTGTTCACTTAAACTTGAAGAACAAAAAATTGGCGAATGGTACTGTTTGGATGCTTTGCATATATGTTTCTTAGACTATATAGAAGCAATATATACAATGATTTCAACCGTCTACCTGTTCCATTCATTGTTCCATTTGTCGAAAGTTACAAATAATTTCCGATAAAGGATTAACAATGGGGCTCGTTGTTCACTTAAACTTGAAGAACAATAAATTGGCGAATTGTACTCTTTGGATGCTTTGCATATATGTTTCTTAGACTATATTGAAGCAATATATACAAAGATTTCAACCGTATACCTGATCCATTCATTGTTCTACTTGTCGAAATTTACAAATAATTTCCATTAAAGGATTAACAATGGGGCTCGTTGTTCACTTAAACTTGAAGAGCAAAAGATTGGCGAATTGTACTGTTTGGATGCTTTGCATATATGTTTCTTAGATTATATAGAAGCAATATATAGAAGGATTTCCTCCGTCTACCTGTTCCATTCATTGTTCTACTTGTAGAAAATTACAATTAATTTCCGTTAAAGTATTAACAATGGGGCTCGTAGTTCACATAAACCTGAAGAACAAAAAATTGGCGAATTGTACTGTTTGGATGCTTTGCATATATGTTTCTTAGACTATATAGAAGCAACATATACAAAGATTTCAACCGTCTACGTGTTCCAATCATTGTTCTACTTGTCGAAATTTACAAATAATTTCCATTAAAGGATTAACAATGGGGCTCGTTGTTCACTTAAACTTGAAGAACAAAAAATTGGCGAATGGTACTGTTTGGATGCTTTGCATATATGTTTCTTAGACTATATAGAAGCAACATATAGAAAGATTTCACCCGTCTACCTGTTCTATTCATTGTTCTACTTGTAGAAAGTTACAAATAATTTCCGTTTCATGATTATCAATGGGGCTTGTTGTTCACTTAAACTTGATGAACAAAAAATTGGCGAAAGGTACTGTTTGGATGCTTTGTACATATGTTTCTTAGACTATATAGAAGCAATATATACAATGATTTCAACAGTCTACCTGTTCCATTCATTGTTCTACTTGTCGAAAGTTACAAATAATTCCCGATAAAGGATTAACCATTGGGGCTCATTGGTCACTTAAACTTAAAGAACAAAAAATTGGCGAATGGTACTGTTTGGATGCTTTGCATATATGTTTCTTAGACTATATAGAAGCAACATATAGCAAGATTTCACCCGTCTGCCTGTTCAATTCATTGTTCTACTTGTAGAAAGTTACAAATAATTTCCGTTTCATGATTATCAATGGGGCTTGTTGTTCACTTAAACTTGATGAACAAAAAATTGGCGAATGGTACTGTTTGGATGCTTTGCACATATGTTTCTTAGACTATATAGAAACAATATATACAATGATTTCAACAGTCTACCTGTTCCATTCATTGTTCTACTTGTCGAAAGTTACAAATAATTCCCGATAAAGGATTAACCATTGGGGCTCATTGGTCACTAAAACTTGAAGAACAAAAAATTGGCGAATGGTACTGTTTGGATGCTTTGCGTACATGTTTCTTAGACTATATGGAAGCAATATATACAAATATTTCAACCGTCTACGTGTGCCAATCATTGTTCTACTCGTCGAAATTTACAAATAATTTCCTTTAAAGGATTAACAATGGGGCTCATTGTTCACTTAAACTTGAAGAACAAAAAATTGGCGAATTGTACTGTTTGCATGCTTTGCGTATATGTTTCTTAGACTATATAGAAGCAATATATACATTGATTTCAACCGTCTACCTGTTCCATTCATTGTTCTACTTGTCGCAAGTTACAAATAATTTCCGTTAAAGTATTAACAATGGGGCTCGTAGTTCACTTAAACTTGAAGATCAAATAATTGGCGAATTGTACTGTTTGGATAATATGCAGATATGTTTCTTAGACTATATAGAAGCAATATATAGAAGGATTTCCTCCGTCTACCTGTTCCATTCATTGTTCTACTTGTAGAAAATTACAATTAATTTCCGTTAAAGTATTAACAATGGGGCTCGTAGTTCACTTAAACTTGAAGAACAATAAATTGGCGAATTGTACTGTTTGGATGCTTTGCATATATGTTTCTTAGACTATGTAGAAGTAATATATAGAAGGATTTCCTCCGTCTACCTGTTCCATTCATTGTTCTACTTGTAGAAAATTACAATTAATTTCCGTTAAAGTATTAACAATGGGGCTCGTAGTTCACATAAACCTGAAGAACATAAAATTGGCGAATGGTACTGTTTGGATGCTTTGCATATATGTTTCTTAGACTATGTAGAAGCAATATATATAATGATTTCAACCGTCTACCTGTTCCATTCATTGTTCTACATGTCGAAAGTTACAAATAATTTCCGTTTCATGATTATCAATGGGGCTCGTTGTTCACTTAAACTTGAAGAACAAAAAATTGGCGAATGGTACTGTTTGGATGCTTTGCATATATGTTTCTTAGACTATATAGAAGCAATATATACAATGATTTCAACCGTCTACCTGTTCCATTCATTGTTCCATTTGTCGAAAGTTACAAATAATTTCCGATAAAGGATTAACAATGGGGCTCGTTGTTCACTTAAACTTGAAGAACAAAAAATTGGCGAATGGTAATGTTTGGATGCTTTGCGTACATGTTTCTTAGACTATATGGAAGCATTATATACAAAGATTTCAACCGTCTACGTGTTCCAATCACTGTTCTACTTGTCGAAATTTACAAATAATTTCCATTAAAGGATTAACAATGGGTCTCGTAGTTCACTTAAACTTGAAGAACAAAAAATTAGCGAATGGTACTGTTTGGATGCTTTGCGTACATGTTTCTTAGACTATATAGAAGCAATATATACAAAGATTTCAATCGTCTACCTGTTCCATTCATTGTTCTACTTGTCGAAAATTACAAATAATTTCCGATAAAGGATTAACAATGGGGCTCATTGTTCACTTAACCTTGAAGAACAAAAAATTGGCGAATGGTACTGTTTGGATGCTTTGCATATATGTTTCTTAGACTATATGGAAGCAATATATACAAATATTTCAGCCGTCTACGTGTGCCAATCATTGTTCTACTCGTCGAAATTTACAAATAATTTCCTTTAAAGGATTAACAATGGGGCTCGTAGTTCACTTAAACTTGAAGAACAAAAAATTGGCGAATTGTACTGTTTGGGTGCTTTGCACATATGTTACTTAGACTATATAGAAGCAATATATACAAATATTTCAACCGTCTACGTGTGCCAATCATTGTTCTACTCGTCGAAATTTACAAATAATTTCCTTTAAAGGATTAACAATGGGGCTCATTGTTCACTTAAACTTGAAGAACAAAAAATTGGCGAATTGTACTGTTTGGATGATATGCAGATATGTTTCTTAGACTATATAGAAGCAATATATAGAAGGATTTCCTCCGTCTACCTGTTCCATTCATTGTTCTACTTGTAGAAAATTACAATTAATTTCCGTTAAAGTATTAACAATGGGGCTTGTAGTTCACATAAACTTGAAGAACAAAAAATTGGCGAATGGTACTGTTTGGATGCTTTGCATATATGTTTCTTAGACTATGTAGAAGCAATATATATTAAATGATTTCAACCGTCAACCTGTTCCATTCATTGTTCTACATGTCGAAAGTTACAAATAATTTCCGTTTCATGATTATCAATGGGGCTCGTTGTTCACTTAAACTTGAAGAACAAAAAACTGGCGAATTGTACTGTTTGGATGCTTTGCACATATGTTTCTTAGACTATATAGAAGCAATATATACAATGATTTCAACCGTCCACCTGTTCCGTTCCTTGTTCTACTTGTCGAAAGTTACAAATAATTTCCTTTAAAGGATTAACAATGGGGCTCGTTGTTCACTTAAACTTGAAGAACAATGAATTGGCGACTTGTACTGTTTGGATGCTTTGCATATATGTTTCTTAGACTATATAGAATCAATATATATACAAAGATTTCAACCGGCTACCTGTTCCATTCATTGTTTTACTTGTCGAATGTTACAAATAATTTCCGTTAAATGTTAACAATGGGGCTCGTAGTTCACTTAAACTTGAAGAACAAGAAATTGGCGAATTGTACTGTTTGGATGCTTTGCATATATGTTTCTTAGACTATATAGAAGCAATATATACATTGATTTCAACCGTCTACCTGTTCCATTCATTGTTCTACTTGTCGCAAGTTACAAATAATTCCCGATAAAGGATTAACCATTGGGGCTCATTGGTCACTAAAACTTGAAGAACAAAAAATTGGCGAATGGTACTGTTTGGATGCTTTGCGTACATGTTTCTTAGACTATATGGAAGCAATATATACAAATATTTCAACCGTCTACGTGTGCCAATCATTGTTCTACTCGTCGAAATTTACAAATAATTTCCTTTAAAGGATTAACAATGGGGCTCATTGTTCACTTAAACTTGAAGAACAAAAAATTGGCGAATTGTACTGTTTGCATGCTTTGCGTATATGTTTCTTAGACTATATAGAAGCAATATATACATTGATTTCAACCGTCTACCTGTTCCATTCATTGTTCTACTTGTCGCAAGTTACAAATAATTTCCGTTAAAGTATTAACAATGGGGCTCGTAGTTCACTTAAACTTGAAGATCAAATAATTGGCGAATTGTACTGTTTGGATAATATGCAGATATGTTTCTTAGACTATATAGAAGCAATATATAGAAGGATTTCCTCCGTCTACCTGTTCCATTCATTGTTCTACTTGTAGAAAATTACAATTAATTTCCGTTAAAGTATTAACAATGGGGCTCGTAGTTCACTTAAACTTGAAGAACAATAAATTGGCGAATTGTACTGTTTGGATGCTTTGCATATATGTTTCTTAGACTATGTAGAAGTAATATATAGAAGGATTTCCTCCGTCTACCTGTTCCATTCATTGTTCTACTTGTAGAAAATTACAATTAATTTCCGTTAAAGTATTAACAATGGGGCTCGTAGTTCACATAAACCTGAAGAACATAAAATTGGCGAATGGTACTGTTTGGATGCTTTGCATATATGTTTCTTAGACTATGTAGAAGCAATATATATAATGATTTCAACCGTCTACCTGTTCCATTCATTGTTCTACATGTCGAAAGTTACAAATAATTTCCGTTTCATGATTATCAATGGGGCTCGTTGTTCACTTAAACTTGAAGAACAAAAAATTGGCGAATGGTACTGTTTGGATGCTTTGCATATATGTTTCTTAGACTATATAGAAGCAATATATACAATGATTTCAACCGTCTACCTGTTCCATTCATTGTTCCATTTGTCGAAAGTTACAAATAATTTCCGATAAAGGATTAACAATGGGGCTCGTTGTTCACTTAAACTTGAAGAACAAAAAATTGGCGAATGGTAATGTTTGGATGCTTTGCGTACATGTTTCTTAGACTATATGGAAGCATTATATACAAAGATTTCAACCGTCTACGTGTTCCAATCACTGTTCTACTTGTCGAAATTTACAAATAATTTCCATTAAAGGATTAACAATGGGTCTCGTAGTTCACTTAAACTTGAAGAACAAAAAATTAGCGAATGGTACTGTTTGGATGCTTTGCGTACATGTTTCTTAGACTATATAGAAGCAATATATACAAAGATTTCAATCGTCTACCTGTTCCATTCATTGTTCTACTTGTCGAAAATTACAAATAATTTCCGATAAAGGATTAACAATGGGGCTCATTGTTCACTTAACCTTGAAGAACAAAAAATTGGCGAATGGTACTGTTTGGATGCTTTGCATATATGTTTCTTAGACTATATGGAAGCAATATATACAAATATTTCAGCCGTCTACGTGTGCCAATCATTGTTCTACTCGTCGAAATTTACAAATAATTTCCTTTAAAGGATTAACAATGGGGCTCGTAGTTCACTTAAACTTGAAGAACAAAAAATTGGCGAATTGTACTGTTTGGGTGCTTTGCACATATGTTACTTAGACTATATAGAAGCAATATATACAAATATTTCAACCGTCTACGTGTGCCAATCATTGTTCTACTCGTCGAAATTTACAAATAATTTCCTTTAAAGGATTAACAATGGGGCTCATTGTTCACTTAAACTTGAAGAACAAAAAATTGGCGAATTGTACTGTTTGGATGATATGCAGATATGTTTCTTAGACTATATAGAAGCAATATATAGAAGGATTTCCTCCGTCTACCTGTTCCATTCATTGTTCTACTTGTAGAAAATTACAATTAATTTCCGTTAAAGTATTAACAATGGGGCTTGTAGTTCACATAAACTTGAAGAACAAAAAATTGGCGAATGGTACTGTTTGGATGCTTTGCATATATGTTTCTTAGACTATGTAGAAGCAATATATATTAAATGATTTCAACCGTCAACCTGTTCCATTCATTGTTCTACATGTCGAAAGTTACAAATAATTTCCGTTTCATGATTATCAATGGGGCTCGTTGTTCACTTAAACTTGAAGAACAAAAAACTGGCGAATTGTACTGTTTGGATGCTTTGCACATATGTTTCTTAGACTATATAGAAGCAATATATACAATGATTTCAACCGTCCACCTGTTCCGTTCCTTGTTCTACTTGTCGAAAGTTACAAATAATTTCCTTTAAAGGATTAACAATGGGGCTCGTTGTTCACTTAAACTTGAAGAACAATGAATTGGCGACTTGTACTGTTTGGATGCTTTGCATATATGTTTCTTAGACTATATAGAATCAATATATATACAAAGATTTCAACCGGCTACCTGTTCCATTCATTGTTTTACTTGTCGAATGTTACAAATAATTTCCGTTAAATGTTAACAATGGGGCTCGTAGTTCACTTAAACTTGAAGAACAAGAAATTGGCGAATTGTACTGTTTGGATGCTTTGCATATATGTTTCTTAGACTATATAGAAGCAATATATACATTGATTTCAACCGTCTACCTGTTCCATTCATTGTTCTACTTGTCGCAAGTTACAAATAATTTCCTTTAAAGGATTAACAATGGGGCTCGTTGTACACTTAAACTTGAAGAACAATAAATTGACGAATTGTACTGTTTGGATGCTTTGCATATATGTTTCTTAGACTATATAGAAGCAATATATACAAAGATTTCAACCTTCTACCTGTTCCATTGATTGTTCTACTTGTCGAAAGTTACAAATAATTTCCGATAAAGGATTAACCATTGGGGCTCATTGTTCACTTAAACTTGAAAAACAAAAAATTGGCGAATTGTACTGTTTGGATGCTTTGCATATATGTTTCTTAGACTATATAGAAGCAATATATATAATGATTTCAACCGTCTACCTGTTCCATTCCTTGTTCTACTTGTCGAAAGTTACAAATAATTTCCTTTAAAGGATTAACAATGGGGCTCGTTGTTCACTTAAACTTGAAGAACAATGAATTGATGACTGGTACAGTTTGGATGCTTTGCATATATGTTTCTTAGACTATATTGAAGCAATATATACAAGGATTTCAACCGTCTACCTGTTCCATTCATTGTTCTACTTGTCGAAAGTCACAAATAATTTCCGATAAAGGATTAACAATGGGGCTCATTGTTCACTTAAACTTGAAGAACAAAAAATTGGCGAATTGTACTGTTTGGATGCTTTGCGTACATGTTTCTTAGACTATATACAAGCAATATATACAAAGATTTCAACCGTCTACCTGTTCCATTCATTGTTCTACTTGTCGAAAGATACAAATAATTTCCGATAAAGGATTAACAATGGGGCTCGTAGTTCACTTAAACTTGAAGAACAAAAAATTGGCGAATGGTACTGTTTGGATGCTTTGCATATATGTTTCTTAGACTATATAGAAGCAACATATAGCAAGATTTCACCCGTCTGCCTGTTCAATTCATTGTTCTACTTGTAGAAAGTTACAAATAATTTCCGTTTCATGATTATCAATGGGGCTTGTTGTTCACTTAAACTTGATGAACAAAAAATTGGCGAATGGTACTGTTTGGATGCTTTGCACATATGTTTCTTAGACTATATAGAAGCAATATATACAATGATTTCAACAGTCTACCTGTTCCATTCATTGTTCTACTTGTCGAAAGTTACAAATAATTCCCGATAAAGGATTAACCATTGGGGCTCATTGGTCACTTAAACTTGAAGAACAAAAAATTGGCGAATGGTACTGTTTGGATGCTTTGCGTACATGTTTCTTAGACTATATGGAAGCAATATATACAAATATTTCAACCGTCTACGTGTGCCAATCATTGTTCTACTCGTCGAAATTTACAAATAATTTCCTTTAAAGGATTAACAATGGGGCTCATTGTTCACTTAAACTTGAAGAACAAAAAATTGGCGAATTGTACTGTTTGCATGCTTTGCGTATATGTTTCTTAGACTATATAGAAGCAATATATACATTGATTTCAACCGTCTACCTGTTCCATTCATTGTTCTACTTGTCGCAAGTTACAAATAATTTCCGTTAAAGTATTAACAATGGGGCTCGTAGTTCACTTAAACTTGAAGATCAAATAATTGGCGAATTGTACTGTTTGGATAATATGCAGATATGTTTCTTAGACTATATAGAAGCAATATATAGAAGGATTTCCTCCGTCTACCTGTTCCATTCATTGTTCTACTTGTAGAAAATTACAATTAATTTCCGTTAAAGTATTAACAATGGGGCTCGTAGTTCACATAAACTTGAAGAACAAAAAATTGGCGAATGGTACTGTTTGGATGCTTTGCATATATGTTTCTTAGACTATATAGAAGCAATATATACAAAGATTTCAACCGTCTACCTGTTCCATTCATTGTTCTACTTGTCGAAAGTTACAAATAATTTCCGATAAAGGATTAACAATGGGGCTCGTTGTTCACTTAAACTTGAAGAACAATAAATTGGCGAATTGTACTGTTTGGATGCTTTGCATATATGTTTCTTAGACTATATAGAAGCAATATATAGAAGGATTTCCTCCGTCTACCTGTTCCATTCATTGTTCTACTTGTAGAAAATTACAATTAATTTCCGTTAAAGTATTAACAATGGGGCTCGTAGTTCACATAAACCTGAAGAACAAAAAATTGGCGAATGGTACTGTTTGGATGCTTTGCGTACATGTTTCTTAGACTATATGGAAGCAATATATACAAAGATTTCAACCGTCTACGTGTTCCAATCATTGTTCTACTTGTCGAAATTTACAAATAATTTCCTTTAAAGGATTAACAATGGGGCTCGTAGTTCACTTAAACTTGAAGAGCAAAAGATTGGCGAATTGTACTGTTTGGATGCTTTGCATATATGTTTCTTAGATTATATAGGAGCAATATATAGAAGGATTTCCTCCGTCTACCTGTTCCATTCATTGTTCTACTTGTAGAAAATTACAATTAATTTCCGTTAAAGTATTAACAATGGGGCTCGTAGTTCACATAAACCTGAAGAACAAAAAATTGGCGAATTGTACTGTTTGGATGCTTTGCATATATGTTTCTTAGACTATATAGAAGCAACATATACAAAGATTTCAACCGTCTACGTGTTCCAATCATTGTTCTACTTGTCGAAATTTACAAATAATTTCCTTTAAAGGATTAACAATGGGGCTCGTTGTTCACTTAAACTTGAAGAACAATAAATTGGCGAATTGTACTGTTTGGATGCTTTGCATATATGTTTCTTAGACTCTATAGAAGCAATATATACAATGATTTCAACCGTCTACCTGTTCCATTCATTGTTCCATTTGTCGAAAGTTACAAATAATTTCCGTTAAAGGATTAACAATGGGGCTCGTAGTTCACTTAAACTTGAAGATCAATAAATTGGCGAATTGTACTGTTTGGTTGCTTTGCATATATGTTTCTTAGACTATATAGATGCAATATATACAAAGATTTCAACCGTCTACGTGTTCCAATCATTGTTCTACTTGTAGAAAGTTACAAATAATTTCCATTTCATGATTATCAATGGGGCTCGTTGTTCACTTCAACTTGAAGAACAACAAATTGGCGAATGGTACTGTTTGGATGCTTTGCATATATGTTTCTTAGACTATATAGAAGTAATATATAGAAGGATTTCCTCCGTCTACCTGTTCCATTCATTGTTCTACTTGTAGAAAATTACAATTAATTTCCGTTAAAGTATTAACAATGGGGCTCGTAGTTCACATAAACCTGAAGAACAAAAAATTGGCGAATGGTACTGTTTGGATGCTTTGCATATATGTTTCTTAGACTATGTAGAAGCAATATATATAATGATTTCAACCGTCTACCTGTTCCATTCATTGTTCTACATGTCGAAAGTTACAAATAATTTCCGTTTCATGATTATCAATGGGGCTCGTTGTTCACTTAAACTTGAAGAACAAAAAATTGGCGAATGGTACTGTTTGGATGCTTTGCATATATGTTTCTTAGACTATATAGAAGCAATATATACAATGATTTCAACCGTCTACCTGTTCCATTCATTGTTCCATTTGTCGAAAGTTACAAATAATTTCCGATAAAGGATTAACAATGGGGCTCGTTGTTCACTTAAACTTGAAGAACAAAAAATTGGCGAATGGTAATGTTTGGATGCTTTGCGTACATGTTTCTTAGACTATATGGAAGCATTATATACAAAGATTTCAACCGTCTACGTGTTCCAATCACTGTTCTACTTGTCGAAATTTACAAATAATTTCCATTAAAGGATTAACAATGGGTCTCGTAGTTCACTTAAACTTGAAGAACAAAAAATTAGCGAATGGTACTGTTTGGATGCTTTGCGTACATGTTTCTTAGACTATATAGAAGCAATATATACAAAGATTTCAATCGTCTACCTGTTCCATTCATTGTTCTACTTGTCGAAAGTTACAAATAATTTCCGATAAAGGATTAACAATGGGGCTCATTGTTCACTTAACCTTGAAGAACAAAAAATTGGCGAATGGTACTGTTTGGATGCTTTGCATATATGTTTCTTAGACTATATGGAAGCAATATATACAAATATTTCAGCCGTCTACGTGTGCCAATCATTGTTCTACTCGTCGAAATTTACAAATAATTTCCTTTAAAGGATTAACAATGGGGCTCATTGTTCACTTAAACTTGAAGAACAAAAAATTGGCGAATTGTACTGTTTGGATGCTTTGCATATATGTTTCTTAGACTATATAGAAGCAATATATACATTGATTTCAACCGTCCACCTGTTCCATTCATTGTTCTACTTGTCGCAAGTTACAAATAATTTCCGTTAAAGTATTAACAATGGAGCTCGTAGTTCACTTAAACTTGAAGATCAAATAATTGGCGAATTGTACTGTTTGGATGATATGCAGATATGTTTCTTAGACTATATAGAAGCAATATATAGAAGTATTTCCTCCGTCTACCTGTTCCATTCATTGTTCTACTTGTAGAAAATTACAATTAATTTCCGTTAAAGTATTAACAATGGGGCTCGTAGTTCACATAAACTTGAAGAACAAAAAATTGGCGAATGGTACTGTTTGGATGCTTTGCATATATGTTTCTTAGACTATGTAGAAGCAATATATATAATGATTTCAACCGTCTACCTGTTCCATTCATTGTTCTACATGTCGAAAGTAACAAATAATTTCCGTTTCATGATTATCAATGGGGCTCGTTGTTCACTTAAACTTGAAGAACAAAAAATTGGCGAATGGTACTGTTTGGATGCTTTGCATATATGTTTCTTAGACTACATAGAAGCAATATATACAAAGATTTCAACCGTCTACCTGTTCCATTCATTGTTCTACTTGTCGAAAGTTACAAATAATTTCCGATAAAGGATTAACAATGGGGCTCATTGTTCACTTAAACTTGAAGAACAAAAAATTGGCGAATGGTACTGTTTGGATGCTTTGCGTACATGTTTCTTAGACTATATGGAAGCAATATATACAAAGGTTTCAACCGTCGACGTGTTCCAATCATTGTTCTACTTGTCGAAATTTACAAATAATTTCCTTTAAAGGATTAACAATGGGGCTCGTAGTTCACTTAAACTTGAAGAACAAAAAATTGGCGAATTGTACTGTTTGGATGCTTTGCACATATGTTACTTAGACTATATAGAAGCAATATATACAATGATTTCAACAGTCTACCTGTTCCATTCATTGTTCTACTTGTCGAAATTTACAACTAATTTCCTTTAAAGGATTAACAATGGGGCTCGTAGTTCACTTAAACTTGAAGAACAAAAAATTGGCGAATTGTACTGTTTGGGTGCTTTGCACATATGTTACTTAGACTATATAGAAGCAATATATACAAATATTTCAACCGTCTACGTGTGCCAATCATTGTTCTACTCGTCGAAATTTACAAATAATTTCCTTTAAAGGATTAACAATGGGGCTCATTGTTCACTTAAACTTGAAGAACAAAAAATTGGCGAATTGTACTGTTTGGATGATATGCAGATATGTTTCTTAGACTATATAGAAGCAATATATAGAAGGATTTCCTCCGTCTACCTGTTCCATTCATTGTTCTACTTGTAGAAAATTACAATTAATTTCCGTTAAAGTATTAACAATGGGGCTTGTAGTTCACATAAACTTGAAGAACAAAAAATTGGCGAATGGTACTGTTTGGATGCTTTGCATATATGTTTCTTAGACTATGTAGAAGCAATATATATTAAATGATTTCAACCGTCAACCTGTTCCATTCATTGTTCTACATGTCGAAAGTTACAAATAATTTCCGTTTCATGATTATCAATGGGGCTCGTTGTTCACTTAAACTTGAAGAACAAAAAACTGGCGAATTGTACTGTTTGGATGCTTTGCACATATGTTTCTTAGACTATATAGAAGCAATATATACAATGATTTCAACCGTCCACCTGTTCCGTTCCTTGTTCTACTTGTCGAAAGTTACAAATAATTTCCTTTAAAGGATTAACAATGGGGCTCGTTGTTCACTTAAACTTGAAGAACAATGAATTGGCGACTTGTACTGTTTGGATGCTTTGCATATATGTTTCTTAGACTATATAGAATCAATATATATACAAAGATTTCAACCGGCTACCTGTTCCATTCATTGTTTTACTTGTCGAATGTTACAAATAATTTCCGTTAAATGTTAACAATGGGGCTCGTAGTTCACTTAAACTTGAAGAACAAGAAATTGGCGAATTGTACTGTTTGGATGCTTTGCATATATGTTTCTTAGACTATATAGAAGCAATATATACATTGATTTCAACCGTCTACCTGTTCCATTCATTGTTCTACTTGTCGCAAGTTACAAATAATTTCCTTTAAAGGATTAACAATGGGGCTCGTTGTACACTTAAACTTGAAGAACAATAAATTGACGAATTGTACTGTTTGGATGCTTTGCATATATGTTTCTTAGACTATATAGAAGCAATATATACAAAGATTTCAACCTTCTACCTGTTCCATTGATTGTTCTACTTGTCGAAAGTTACAAATAATTTCCGATAAAGGATTAACCATTGGGGCTCATTGTTCACTTAAACTTGAAAAACAAAAAATTGGCGAATTGTACTGTTTGGATGCTTTGCATATATGTTTCTTAGACTATATAGAAGCAATATATATAATGATTTCAACCGTCTACCTGTTCCATTCCTTGTTCTACTTGTCGAAAGTTACAAATAATTTCCTTTAAAGGATTAACAATGGGGCTCGTTGTTCACTTAAACTTGAAGAACAATGAATTGATGACTGGTACAGTTTGGATGCTTTGCATATATGTTTCTTAGACTATATTGAAGCAATATATACAAGGATTTCAACCGTCTACCTGTTCCATTCATTGTTCTACTTGTCGAAAGTCACAAATAATTTCCGATAAAGGATTAACAATGGGGCTCATTGTTCACTTAAACTTGAAGAACAAAAAATTGGCGAATTGTACTGTTTGGATGCTTTGCGTACATGTTTCTTAGACTATATACAAGCAATATATACAAAGATTTCAACCGTCTACCTGTTCCATTCATTGTTCTACTTGTCGAAAGATACAAATAATTTCCGATAAAGGATTAACAATGGGGCTCGTAGTTCACTTAAACTTGAAGAACAAAAAATTGGCGAATGGTACTGTTTGGATGCTTTGCATATATGTTTCTTAGACTATATAGAAGCAACATATAGCAAGATTTCACCCGTCTGCCTGTTCAATTCATTGTTCTACTTGTAGAAAGTTACAAATAATTTCCGTTTCATGATTATCAATGGGGCTTGTTGTTCACTTAAACTTGATGAACAAAAAATTGGCGAATGGTACTGTTTGGATGCTTTGCACATATGTTTCTTAGACTATATAGAAGCAATATATACAATGATTTCAACAGTCTACCTGTTCCATTCATTGTTCTACTTGTCGAAAGTTACAAATAATTCCCGATAAAGGATTAACCATTGGGGCTCATTGGTCACTTAAACTTGAAGAACAAAAAATTGGCGAATGGTACTGTTTGGATGCTTTGCGTACATGTTTCTTAGACTATATGGAAGCAATATATACAAATATTTCAACCGTCTACGTGTGCCAATCATTGTTCTACTCGTCGAAATTTACAAATAATTTCCTTTAAAGGATTAACAATGGGGCTCATTGTTCACTTAAACTTGAAGAACAAAAAATTGGCGAATTGTACTGTTTGCATGCTTTGCGTATATGTTTCTTAGACTATATAGAAGCAATATATACATTGATTTCAACCGTCTACCTGTTCCATTCATTGTTCTACTTGTCGCAAGTTACAAATAATTTCCGTTAAAGTATTAACAATGGGGCTCGTAGTTCACTTAAACTTGAAGATCAAATAATTGGCGAATTGTACTGTTTGGATAATATGCAGATATGTTTCTTAGACTATATAGAAGCAATATATAGAAGGATTTCCTCCGTCTACCTGTTCCATTCATTGTTCTACTTGTAGAAAATTACAATTAATTTCCGTTAAAGTATTAACAATGGGGCTCGTAGTTCACATAAACTTGAAGAACAAAAAATTGGCGAATGGTACTGTTTGGATGCTTTGCATATATGTTTCTTAGACTATATAGAAGCAATATATACAAAGATTTCAACCGTCTACCTGTTCCATTCATTGTTCTACTTGTCGAAAGTTACAAATAATTTCCGATAAAGGATTAACAATGGGGCTCGTTGTTCACTTAAACTTGAAGAACAATAAATTGGCGAATTGTACTGTTTGGATGCTTTGCATATATGTTTCTTAGACTATATAGAAGCAATATATAGAAGGATTTCCTCCGTCTACCTGTTCCATTCATTGTTCTACTTGTAGAAAATTACAATTAATTTCCGTTAAAGTATTAACAATGGGGCTCGTAGTTCACATAAACCTGAAGAACAAAAAATTGGCGAATGGTACTGTTTGGATGCTTTGCGTACATGTTTCTTAGACTATATGGAAGCAATATATACAAAGATTTCAACCGTCTACGTGTTCCAATCATTGTTCTACTTGTCGAAATTTACAAATAATTTCCTTTAAAGGATTAACAATGGGGCTCGTAGTTCACTTAAACTTGAAGAGCAAAAGATTGGCGAATTGTACTGTTTGGATGCTTTGCATATATGTTTCTTAGATTATATAGGAGCAATATATAGAAGGATTTCCTCCGTCTACCTGTTCCATTCATTGTTCTACTTGTAGAAAATTACAATTAATTTCCGTTAAAGTATTAACAATGGGGCTCGTAGTTCACATAAACCTGAAGAACAAAAAATTGGCGAATTGTACTGTTTGGATGCTTTGCATATATGTTTCTTAGACTATATAGAAGCAACATATACAAAGATTTCAACCGTCTACGTGTTCCAATCATTGTTCTACTTGTCGAAATTTACAAATAATTTCCTTTAAAGGATTAACAATGGGGCTCGTTGTTCACTTAAACTTGAAGAACAATAAATTGGCGAATTGTACTGTTTGGATGCTTTGCATATATGTTTCTTAGACTCTATAGAAGCAATATATACAATGATTTCAACCGTCTACCTGTTCCATTCATTGTTCCATTTGTCGAAAGTTACAAATAATTTCCGTTAAAGGATTAACAATGGGGCTCGTAGTTCACTTAAACTTGAAGATCAATAAATTGGCGAATTGTACTGTTTGGTTGCTTTGCATATATGTTTCTTAGACTATATAGATGCAATATATACAAAGATTTCAACCGTCTACGTGTTCCAATCATTGTTCTACTTGTAGAAAGTTACAAATAATTTCCATTTCATGATTATCAATGGGGCTCGTTGTTCACTTCAACTTGAAGAACAACAAATTGGCGAATGGTACTGTTTGGATGCTTTGCATATATGTTTCTTAGACTATATAGAAGTAATATATAGAAGGATTTCCTCCGTCTACCTGTTCCATTCATTGTTCTACTTGTAGAAAATTACAATTAATTTCCGTTAAAGTATTAACAATGGGGCTCGTAGTTCACATAAACCTGAAGAACAAAAAATTGGCGAATGGTACTGTTTGGATGCTTTGCATATATGTTTCTTAGACTATGTAGAAGCAATATATATAATGATTTCAACCGTCTACCTGTTCCATTCATTGTTCTACATGTCGAAAGTTACAAATAATTTCCGTTTCATGATTATCAATGGGGCTCGTTGTTCACTTAAACTTGAAGAACAAAAAATTGGCGAATGGTACTGTTTGGATGCTTTGCATATATGTTTCTTAGACTATATAGAAGCAATATATACAATGATTTCAACCGTCTACCTGTTCCATTCATTGTTCCATTTGTCGAAAGTTACAAATAATTTCCGATAAAGGATTAACAATGGGGCTCGTTGTTCACTTAAACTTGAAGAACAAAAAATTGGCGAATGGTAATGTTTGGATGCTTTGCGTACATGTTTCTTAGACTATATGGAAGCATTATATACAAAGATTTCAACCGTCTACGTGTTCCAATCACTGTTCTACTTGTCGAAATTTACAAATAATTTCCATTAAAGGATTAACAATGGGTCTCGTAGTTCACTTAAACTTGAAGAACAAAAAATTAGCGAATGGTACTGTTTGGATGCTTTGCGTACATGTTTCTTAGACTATATAGAAGCAATATATACAAAGATTTCAATCGTCTACCTGTTCCATTCATTGTTCTACTTGTCGAAAGTTACAAATAATTTCCGATAAAGGATTAACAATGGGGCTCTTTGTTCACTTAACCTTGAAGAACAAAAAATTGGCGAATGGTACTGTTTGGATGCTTTGCATATATGTTTCTTAGACTATATGGAAGCAATATATACAAATATTTCAGCCGTCTACGTGTGCCAATCATTGTTCTACTCGTCGAAATTTACAAATAATTTCCTTTAAAGGATTAACAATGGGGCTCATTGTTCACTTAAACTTGAAGAACAAAAAATTGGCGAATTGTACTGTTTGGATGCTTTGCATATATGTTTCTTAGACTATATAGAAGCAATATATACATTGATTTCAACCGTCCACCTGTTCCATTCATTGTTCTACTTGTCGCAAGTTACAAATAATTTCCGTTAAAGTATTAACAATGGAGCTCGTAGTTCACTTAAACTTGAAGATCAAATAATTGGCGAATTGTACTGTTTGGATGATATGCAGATATGTTTCTTAGACTATATAGAAGCAATATATAGAAGTATTTCCTCCGTCTACCTGTTCCATTCATTGTTCTACTTGTAGAAAATTACAATTAATTTCCGTTAAAGTATTAACAATGGGGCTCGTAGTTCACATAAACTTGAAGAACAAAAAATTGGCGAATGGTACTGTTTGGATGCTTTGCATATATGTTTCTTAGACTATGTAGAAGCAATATATATAATGATTTCAACCGTCTACCTGTTCCATTCATTGTTCTACATGTCGAAAGTAACAAATAATTTCCGTTTCATGATTATCAATGGGGCTCGTTGTTCACTTAAACTTGAAGAACAAAAAATTGGCGAATGGTACTGTTTGGATGCTTTGCATATATGTTTCTTAGACTACATAGAAGCAATATATACAAAGATTTCAACCGTCTACCTGTTCCATTCATTGTTCTACTTGTCGAAAGTTACAAATAATTTCCGATAAAGGATTAACAATGGGGCTCATTGTTCACTTAAACTTGAAGAACAAAAAATTGGCGAATGGTACTGTTTGGATGCTTTGCGTACATGTTTCTTAGACTATATGGAAGCAATATATACAAAGGTTTCAACCGTCGACGTGTTCCAATCATTGTTCTACTTGTCGAAATTTACAAATAATTTCCTTTAAAGGATTAACAATGGGGCTCGTAGTTCACTTAAACTTGAAGAACAAAAAATTGGCGAATTGTACTGTTTGGATGCTTTGCACATATGTTACTTAGACTATATAGAAGCAATATATACAATGATTTCAACAGTCTACCTGTTCCATTCATTGTTCTACTTGTCGAAATTTACAACTAATTTCCTTTAAAGGATTAACAATGGGGCTCGTAGTTCACTTAAACTTGAAGAACAAAAAATTGGCGAATTGTACTGTTTGGGTGCTTTGCACATATGTTACTTAGACTATATAGAAGCAATATATACAAATATTTCAACCGTCTACGTGTGCCAATCATTGTTCTACTCGTCGAAATTTACAAATAATTTCCTTTAAAGGATTAACAATGGGGCTCATTGTTCACTTAAACTTGAAGAACAAAAAATTGGCGAATTGTACTGTTTGGATGATATGCAGATATGTTTCTTAGACTATATAGAAGCAATATATAGAAGGATTTCCTCCGTCTACCTGTTCCATTCATTGTTCTACTTGTAGAAAATTACAATTAATTTCCGTTAAAGTATTAACAATGGGGCTTGTAGTTCACATAAACTTGAAGAACAAAAAATTGGCGAATGGTACTGTTTGGATGCTTTGCATATATGTTTCTTAGACTATGTAGAAGCAATATATATAATGATTTCAACCGTCAACCTGTTCCATTCATTGTTCTACATGTCGAAAGTTACAAATAATTTCCGTTTCATGATTATCAATGGGGCTCGTTGTTCACTTAAACTTGAAGAACAAAAAACTGGCGAATTGTACTGTTTGGATGCTTTGCACATATGTTTCTTAGACTATATAGAAGCAATATATACAATGATTTCAACCGTCCACCTGTTCCGTTCCTTGTTCTACTTGTCGAAAGTTACAAATAATTTCCTTTAAAGGATTAACAATGGGGCTCGTTGTTCACTTAAACTTGAAGAACAATGAATTGGCGACTTGTACTGTTTGGATGCTTTGCATATATGTTTCTTAGACTATATAGAA
The DNA here is from genome assembly GCA_963989415.1 of Cerceris ruficornis. NCBI lineage: Eukaryota > Metazoa > Arthropoda > Insecta > Hymenoptera > Crabronidae > Cerceris > Cerceris ruficornis. The sequence continues at coordinate 1,712,562 of CAXDIW010000109.1, forward strand.
TCAATATATATACAAAGATTTCAACCGGCTACCTGTTCCATTCATTGTTTTACTTGTCGAATGTTACAAATAATTTCCGTTAAATGTTAACAATGGGGCTCGTAGTTCACTTAAACTTGAAGAACAAGAAATTGGCGAATTGTACTGTTTGGATGCTTTGCATATATGTTTCTTAGACTATATAGAAGCAATATATACATTGATTTCAACCGTCTACCTGTTCCATTCATTGTTCTACTTGTCGCAAGTTACAAATAATTTCCTTTAAAGGATTAACAATGGGGCTCGTTGTACACTTAAACTTGAAGAACAATAAATTGACGAATTGTACTGTTTGGATGCTTTGCATATATGTTTCTTAGACTATATAGAAGCAATATATACAAAGATTTCAACCTTCTACCTGTTCCATTGATTGTTCTACTTGTCGAAAGTTACAAATAATTTCCGATAAAGGATTAACCATTGGGGCTCATTGTTCACTTAAACTTGAAAAACAAAAAATTGGCGAATTGTACTGTTTGGATGCTTTGCATATATGTTTCTTAGACTATATAGAAGCAATATATATAATGATTTCAACCGTCTACCTGTTCCATTCCTTGTTCTACTTGTCGAAAGTTACAAATAATTTCCTTTAAAGGATTAACAATGGGGCTCGTTGTTCACTTAAACTTGAAGAACAATGAATTGATGACTGGTACAGTTTGGATGCTTTGCATATATGTTTCTTAGACTATATTGAAGCAATATATACAAGGATTTCAACCGTCTACCTGTTCCATTCATTGTTCTACTTGTCGAAAGTCACAAATAATTTCCGATAAAGGATTAACAATGGGGCTCATTGTTCACTTAAACTTGAAGAACAAAAAATTGGCGAATTGTACTGTTTGGATGCTTTGCGTACATGTTTCTTAGACTATATACAAGCAATATATACAAAGATTTCAACCGTCTACCTGTTCCATTCATTGTTCTACTTGTCGAAAGATACAAATAATTTCCGATAAAGGATTAACAATGGGGCTCGTAGTTCACTTAAACTTGAAGAACAAAAAATTGGCGAATGGTACTGTTTGGATGCTTTGCATATATGTTTCTTAGACTATATAGAAGCAACATATAGCAAGATTTCACCCGTCTGCCTGTTCAATTCATTGTTCTACTTGTAGAAAGTTACAAATAATTTCCGTTTCATGATTATCAATGGGGCTTGTTGTTCACTTAAACTTGATGAACAAAAAATTGGCGAATGGTACTGTTTGGATGCTTTGCACATATGTTTCTTAGACTATATAGAAACAATATATACAATGATTTCAACAGTCTACCTGTTCCATTCATTGTTCTACTTGTCGAAAGTTACAAATAATTCCCGATAAAGGATTAACCATTGGGGCTCATTGGTCACTAAAACTTGAAGAACAAAAAATTGGCGAATGGTACTGTTTGGATGCTTTGCGTACATGTTTCTTAGACTATATGGAAGCAATATATACAAATATTTCAACCGTCTACGTGTGCCAATCATTGTTCTACTCGTCGAAATTTACAAATAATTTCCTTTAAAGGATTAACAATGGGGCTCATTGTTCACTTAAACTTGAAGAACAAAAAATTGGCGAATTGTACTGTTTGCATGCTTTGCGTATATGTTTCTTAGACTATATAGAAGCAATATATACATTGATTTCAACCGTCTACCTGTTCCATTCATTGTTCTACTTGTCGCAAGTTACAAATAATTTCCGTTAAAGTATTAACAATGGGGCTCGTAGTTCACTTAAACTTGAAGATCAAATAATTGGCGAATTGTACTGTTTGGATAATATGCAGATATGTTTCTTAGACTATATAGAAGCAATATATAGAAGGATTTCCTCCGTCTACCTGTTCCATTCATTGTTCTACTTGTAGAAAATTACAATTAATTTCCGTTAAAGTATTAACAATGGGGCTCGTAGTTCACATAAACTTGAAGAACAAAAAATTGGCGAATGGTACTGTTTGGATGCTTTGCATATATGTTTCTTAGACTATATAGAAGCAATATATACAAAGATTTCAACCGTCTACCTGTTCCATTCATTGTTCTACTTGTCGAAAGTTACAAATAATTTCCGATAAAGGATTAACAATGGGGCTCATTGTTCACTTAAACTTGAAGAACAAAAAATTGGCGAATGGTACTGTTTGGATGCTTTGCGTACATGTTTCTTAGACTATATAGAAGCAATAAACACAATGATTTCAACAGTCTACCTGTTCCATTCATTGTTCTACTTGTCGCAAGTTACAAATAATTTCCGTTAAAGTATTAACAATGGGGCTCGTAGTTCACTTAAACTTGAAGATCAAATAATTGGCGAATTGTACTGTTTGGATAATATGCAGATATGTTTCTTAGACTATATAGAAGCAATATATAGAAGGATTTCCTCCGTCTACCTGTTCCATTCATTGTTCTACTTGTCGAAAGTTACAAATAATTTCCGATAAAGGATTAACAATGGGGCGCGTAGTTCACTTAAACTTGAAGAGCAAAAAATTGGCGAATTGTACTGTTTGGATGCTTTGCATATATGTTTCTTAGACTATATAGAAGCAATATATAGAAGGATTTCCTCCGTCTACCTGTTCCATTCATTGTTCTACTTGTAGAAAATTACAATTAATTTCCGTTAAAGTATTAACAATGGGGCTCGTAGTTCACATAAACCTGAAGAACAAAAAATTGGCGAATTGTACTGTTTGGATGCTTTGCACATATGTTTCTTAGACTATATAGAAGCAATAAACACAATGATTTCAACAGTCTACCTGTTCCATTCATTGTTCTACTTGTCGAAATTTACAACTAATTTCCTTTAAAGGATTAACAATGGGGCTCGTAGTTCACTTAAACGTGAAGAACAAAAAATTGGCGAATTGTACTGTTTGGATGCTTTGCACATATGTTTCTTAGACTATATAGAAGCAATATATAAAATGATTTCAACCGTCTACCTGTTCCATTCCTTGTTCTACTTGTCGCAAGTTACAAATAATTTCCTTTAAAGGATTAACAATGGGGCTCGTTGTACACTTAAACTTGAAGAACAATAAATTGACGAATTGTACTGTTTGGATGCTTTGCATATATGTTTCTTAGACTATATAGAAGCAATATATACAAAGATTTCAACCTTCTACCTGTTCCATTGATTGTTCTACTTGTCGAAAGTTACAAATAATTTCCGATAAAGGATTAACCATTGGGGCTCATTGTTCACTTAAACTTGAAAAACAAAAAATTGGCGAATTGTACTGTTTGGATGCTTTGCATATATGTTTCTTAGACTATATAGAAGCAATATATATAATGATTTCAACCGTCTACCTGTTCCATTCCTTGTTCTACTTGTCGAAAGTTACAAATAATTTCCTTTAAAGGATTAACAATGGGGCTCGTTGTTCACTTAAACTTGAAGAACAATGAATTGATGACTGGTACAGTTTGGATGCTTTGCATATATGTTTCTTAGACTATATGGAAGCAATATATACAAAGATTTCAACCGTCGACGTGTTCCAATCATTGTTCTACTTGTCGAAATTTACAAATAATTTCCTTTAAAGGATTAACAATGGGGCTCGTAGTTGACTTAAACTTGAAGAACAAAAAATTGGCGAATTGTACTGTTTGGATGCTTTGCATATATGTTTCTTAGACTATATAGAAGCAATATATAGAAGGATTTCCTCCGTCTACCTGTTCCATTCATTGTTCTATTTGTAGAAAATTACAATTAATTTCCTTTAAAGGATTAACAATGGGGCTCGTAGTTCACTTAAACTTGAAGAACAAAAAATTGGCGAATTGTACTGTTTGGATGCTTTGCATATATGTTTCTTAGACTATATAGAAGCAACATATAGAAAGATTTCACCCGTCTACCTGTTCAATTCATTGTTCTACTTGTAGAAAGTTACAAATAATTTCCGTTTCATGATTATCAATGGGGCTTGTTGTTCACTTAAACTTGATGAACAAAAAATTGGCGAATGGTACTGTTTGGATGCTTTGCACATATGTTTCTTAGACTATATAGAAGCAATATATACAATGATTTCAACAGTCTACCTGTTCCATTCATTGTTCTACTTGTCGAAAGTTACAAATAATTCCCGATAAAGGATTAACCATTGGGGCTCATTGGTCACTTAAACTTGAAGAACAAAAAATTGGCGAATGGTACTGTTTGGATGCTTTGCGTACATGTTTCTTAGACTATATGGAAGCAATATATACAAATATTTCAACCGTCTACGTGTGCCAATCATTGTTCTACTCGTCGAAATTTACAAATAATTTCCTTTAAAGGATTAACAATGGGGCTCATTGTTCACTTAAACTTGAAGAACAAAAAATTGGCGAATTGTACTGTTTGCATGCTTTGCGTATATGTTTCTTAGACTATATAGAAGCAATATATACATTGATTTCAACCGTCTACCTGTTCCATTCATTGTTCTACTTGTCGCAAGTTACAAATAATTTCCGTTAAAGTATTAACAATGGGGCTCGTAGTTCACTTAAACTTGAAGATCAAATAATTGGCGAATTGTACTGTTTGGATAATATGCAGATATGTTTCTTAGACTATATAGAAGCAATATATAGAAGGATTTCCTTCGTCTACCTGTTCCATTCATTGTTCTACTTGTAGAAAATTACAATTAATTTCCGTTAAAGTATTAACAATGGGGCTCGTAGTTCACATAAACTTGAAGAACAAAAAATTGGCGAATGGTACTGTTTGGATGCTTTGCATATATGTTTCTTAGACTATATAGAAGTAATATATACAAAGATTTCAACCGTCTACCTGTTCCATTCATTGTTCTACTTGTCGAAAGTTACAAATAATTTCCGATAAAGGATTAACAATGGGGCTCATTGTTCACTTAAACTTGAAGAACAAAAAATTGGCGAATGGTACTGTTTGGATGCTTTGCGTACATGTTTCTTAGACTATATGGATGCAATATATACAAAGATTTCAACCGTCGACGTGTTCCAATCATTGTTCTACTTGTCGAAATTTACAAATAATTTCCTTTAAAGGATTAACAATGGGGCGCGTAGTTCACTTAAACTTGAAGAGCAAAAAATTGGCGAATTGTACTGTTTGGATGCTTTGCATATATGTTTCTTAGACTATATAGAAGCAATATATAGAAGGATTTCCTCCGTCTACCTGTTCCATTCATTGTTCTACTTGTAGAAAATTACAATTAATTTCCGTTAAAGTATTAACAATGGGGCTCGTAGTTCACATAAACCTGAAGAACAAAAAATTGGCGAATTGTACTGTTTGGATGCTTTGCACATATGTTTCTTAGACTATATAGAAGCAATAAACACAATGATTTCAACAGTCTACCTGTTCCATTCATTGTTCTACTTGTCGAAATTTACAACTAATTTCCTTTAAAGGATTAACAATGGGGCTCGTAGTTCACTTAAACTTGAAGAACAAAAAATTGGCGAATTGTACTGTTTGGATGCTTTGCACATATGTTTCTTAGACTATATAGAAGCAATATATAAAATGATTTCAACCGTCTACATGTTCCATTCCTTGTTCTACTTGTCGAAAGTTACAAATAATTTCCTTTAAAGGATTAACAATGGGGCTCGTTGTTCACTTAAACTTGAAGAACAAAAAATTGGCGAATGGTACTGTTTGGATGCTTTGCGTACATGTTTCTTAGACTATATGGAAGCAATATATACAAAGATTTCAACCGTCGACGTGTTCCAATCATTGTTCTACTTGTCGAAATTTACAAATAATTTCCTTTAAAGGATTAACAATGGGGCTCGTAGTTGACTTAAACTTGAAGAACAAAAAATTGGCGAATTGTACTGTTTGGATGCTTTGCATATATGTTTCTTAGACTATATAGAAGCAATATATAGAAGGATTTCCTCCGTCTACCTGTTCCATTCATTGTTCTACTTGTAGAAAATTACAATTAATTTCCTTTAAAGGATTAACAATGGGGCTCGTAGTTCACTTAAACTTGAAGAACAAAAAATTGGCGAATTGTACTGTTTGGATGCTTTGCACATATGTTTCTTAGACTATATGGAAGCAATATATACAATGATTTCAACAGTCTACCTGTTCCATTCATTGTTCTACTTGTCGAAATTTACAACTAACTTCCTTTAAAGGATTAACAATGGGGCTCGTAGTTCACTAAAACTTGAAGAACAAAAAATTGGCGAATTGTACTGTTTGGATGCTTTGCACATATGTTTCTTAGACTATATAGAAGCAATATATACAATGATTTCAACCGTCTACCTGTTCCATTCCTTGTTCTACTTGTCGAAAGTTACAAATAATTTCCTTTAAAGGATTAACAATGGGGCTCGTTGTTCACTTAAACTTGAAGAACAATGAATTGGCGACTGGTACTGTTTGGATGCTTTGCATATATGTTTCTTAGACTATATAGAATCAATATATATACAAAGACTTCAACCGTCTACCTGTTCCATTCATTGTTTTACTTGTAGAAAATTACAATTAATTTCCGTTAAAGTATTAACAATGGGACTCGTAGTTCACATAAACTTGAAGAACAAAAAATTGGCGAATGGTACTGTTTGGATGCTTTGCATATATGTTTCTTAGACTATGTAGAAGCAATATATATAATGATTTCAACCGTCTACCTGTTCCATTCATTGTTCTACATGTCGAAAGTTACAAATAATTTCCGTTTCATGATTATCAATTGGGCTCGTTGTTCATTTAAACTTGAAGAACAAAAAATTGGCGAATGGTACTGTTTGGATGCTTTGCATATATGTTTCTTAGACTATATAGAAGTATAGGATTCCGGTACGTAATTGTGGAGGAAGAATAAAAGAAATTATATACACTAAACTAAAACTATATTTAATAAGAATAACACAAAATTAAAGTAAAAAGTAGATTTAGAAATAACTGTAACTACGTCTTAAAATTATCGTCTTAAAATGTACGTCTTAATTCTCTCGTCTTAAAAACTCGTCTTCCTTTCGTCGCGTCTGAACGCATTCTCCTTTAACGTGAACGCATTCTCCTTTAACGTCGCGTCTTTTAGCCCTACGTCGTTTTCACTCATTCGCAAAACACACACACGCACGCATACCATTCATCCATCCGACTCAGCGGCAAAGCGCAGTCGACAACATTGCCGTAACCGATTCCTACAAACGGCCATCCTGGATTTCATCCGCCTCGGATGAATCAAGGACGATCCATCGCTTCATATACTCAGCACACGTCGATGTTGTTTTCGGTCCTTCGTTTGAACCTACTCGCTCTACGTCATACGTATCATTGGACTTCACCTTCACAATGCGATAAGGCCCTAAATACTTAGCTCTTAACTTACGTCCCGATCCTAGCTGCGTACGTCGTATAGCTACAAGATCGTTTACCTTATATTCATACGCTTCTTTTCGCTTACGGTCATACAACTTGCGATTTTCTTCTTGTGTCTTAAACAATTGCGTTTTTGCTCTTTCTCGCAACGCGTTACGGTTTTCCTCGAATTGACATAAAAATTCTTTTTCCACGATCTCTTTTAACACAATATCCTCTTTATTCCGCATCTTTACCCCGAATAACAATTCAAATGGCGTCATTCCTATAGTACGGTGAAATGTAGAATTTAATATTCTTTGTAACTTATTAACATGTCTGTACCACTTGGTTGGATCTGATAGACACAATTTCGAAAGCGCCGAAATGATTGTTCTATTTAGTCTCTCGACTTGTCCATTTGCTCTCGGAAGGCCAGTCGTGATCAATAAATGTTTTACATTTTCCTCTTTACAATAATTAACAAATTCGTGAGAAGTGAACGCTGTTCCTCTATCCGACACAATTTGTATAGGGTTTCCAAAAACGTTTTTGTGCATTTCTAATTTATCCAACACTTCTCTCGTCGTCGTCGTTTTTGTAGGATATAACCAAACAAATTTAGTAAAACTATCAATAATCGCAAAAATATAATTATAATTTTTCGCTGTAGAATCTAATGGTCCTAAATGGTCTACATGGTACGTATGCAACGGGATATCAACTTTAGTAAGCGGATGTAAGAACCCTTCCTGCTTGCCTGACTTCTTATTAGAAACAATGCACGGTACACAATTGCTAATACATCTTTCTATTTTTTTTCGAAGCTCCGGTATAAAATAGTCTTGTTTTATAATGTTTTCCGTCCTTGCAACTGCGAAATGTCCCTTTTGATGTGCCATCTGTATGATTTCATTTTGCAAAGCTCGCGGTACTACTAATAACTCTCGGCCATCCAAAAATGTATAAAGTACATCATCGCGCAAAAAATATTCTTTATACGGCCCATTCTTTAATAACTCCATTACGGCTTTTACTTCTGCGTCTTCCTCTTGCAATTTTTGTATCTTTGAAACTATTGACTCTTTATTTACAATCATTATCGCATTTCTGCTTAATGCATCTACATGTTTCATTCTAGTACCGACACGGTGCTCAATTTTATATTTAAAATCTTCTAGTACAAGAGCCCACCTAGCAATTCGCGCAATCAAATCTTTTTTATCCATCGTCCTCTTAAATGCAGCACAATCTGTAACTATTTTAAATTCTATACCCAACAAATAAATACGAAACTTTTCGAGAGCTTTTACAACAGCAAGAGCCTCGAGCTCATAACTACTATAATTTCTTTCCTCGGGTTTAGTTTTCCGACTCATAAAATAAACTGGATGTAATTGTTCGTCGTGAGGAGATCGTTGCAGCAATACGGCCCCGATGCCGTCTTTACATGCGTCAGTATGTAATTCAGTTGTTAAATTAGGATTATAAATATTTAGAACGGGATTTCGTGTCAAAACTGCTTTTAATTCATTGAATGACTTCCTTGTTACATCGTTAAATTCGAATAGTTTATCTTTTCTAAGTAAATCACTCAAGGGTTTAGCTATAACTGAATAATGAGAAATAAATTTACGAAAATATCCTGACAATCCAAGAAAACTTTGCACATTTTTTATATTTTTAGGTTCAGGAAAATTAATTACTGCCTTCGTTTTATCTATTGACGGGAAAATTCTACCATTTTCTATTATATGGCCTAAAAACTCGATACGTCTCTGCATGAATTTACACTTCTTTAAATTTAATTGTAGACCATAATCACTAGCAGTTTGTAATACTAACTTTAAACGCGCCAATCCTTCTATTTCATCTTTCGCCGGAATAATTACATCGTCTATATATATTAACGCAATACCTTTAGTAACTAAATTACGAAACACGTGATTTATAAAACGCTGAAACACTGATGGAGCATTACAAAGTCCGAAAGGCATTTTAAGAAATTGATACTGTCCATGATGAGTCACAAACGCGGTATATTTCTTACTATCGTCGTCAATCGACACATGAAAAAAACCATTCTTTAAATCAATCGTACTAAAAATTCGTGCGTCTTGCAGTTGATCTAACAATTCTTCGATAACTGGAAGCGGGTACTTATCTTTTTCGGTAATTCTATTTAAACGTCTATAATCGATACAAATGCGCGGGGATCCGTCTTTTTTCTTCACTACGACTACAGCACTTGCGTATTCGGATGCACAAGGTTCGATAACGCCGTCTGCGATCCACTCATCGATTTGTTTTTCTAAAATCAGCTTCTCAGGCGTCGGTAACCTACGCGGCCGGTAACAAATCGGTTTCTCGTCCTTCAGAATAATACGCATGCTTATATCGGTTGTTTTGCATTTATTAGGCTCATACGAACCAATTACCTCTTCTAAATGATTATTTATTTCGTCATCGCGAACATCTGTTTCTAATTTTTCATTCTCCGAACTATTTTGTGCCAAAAACATAACTAGTGGTATTTTACGCATCGTTATACCGCTTGGATTAATCTTTAATTCGCTTAAGTTTATAATATCCGTGCCAATTACAGCTTCCATATCCATTGAATCGTGTGGTACAATATAAATCGTGATTGGAAATTGTTCGGAATCTATCTCAACGACCGTCTGTATATAACCCAAAGGTTGTGTTTTATTATTTTTACCGAAACCAAATAATTTTGTCTCGCAAGTATGGATTTTATTTAAACCGATCTTTCGTTGTACATCTTCGCGTATCAGACTAACGCAACTACCGGTATCTATCAATGCTCGTATGCATATGCCGTCAACAAAAATATTTTTCCGCATATCATGCCCCGGTGCGGTCGAAACGGTATTTATCGTAGAAGACTGAGGTGATGGAACTGACTTACCATCTTTGTTGTCGTTATTGCAATTAAACGCTGTATGCCCGAAAGAGTTACATTTAAAACATTTTCTGCCGGAATCTCTGTAATGGCATTCCCTTGATACATGACCTTTGCCGCCGCAGTTAAAACATCTTATATCCGGTCTCTGTTGATTTGTCCCAAATTTTTCAATCGTCGCCGCTCTATCCGCGTGTTCTCCTCTTCTCGCGTAGTCCGTCCTTCTTGCGTAATTCGTCTTTCCTGCGTAGTCCGTTCGCCTTGCGTAGTCCGTTCTTCTCGCGTACTCCGTCCTTCCCGTATCTTCTCTTCGTCGCACGTATCTCTCCTGATTCTTCTTTCGAATTGTCTCGTAAACTTTTAGACGTTCTTTAAATTCACTTAGTCTCTTCGCCCCGTATAGAATCACTTTGTTGTTTACCTCGTCTGGTATGCCGTCTATTATATATTTTATTAATGCATCGTGTTCTATTGAACCCCTCGAAGCCAACTCCTTCATGACCAGATAATATTCTTGTACACTTTCGTCTCTTCGCATTCTTCGACTGGAGAGCATCGCATGTAATTCTGCACTATTAATTTTTGTGGAAAATTCCTCACGTAAAAGCGACTTTAATTTTGTCCACGTTTTCACAACACCTTCACTCTGAAAATATAATTTTGCAAGTCCTTTCAACGATTTTTTCGCGAAAACAAGCTTTTCTAATTCGGACCATCCGAACAACAATGCAGAATCTTCAAAGTCAACAATCCAACGTTCTACAGGATATGAATCACCACCATCAAAGGATCGAATAGATTCTTCCACGTCGCGATAATTCACAGCAAAATTGAAATGCTTCTTTTCCTTTGCATTGGTTTCGCTTCTGGATACAACGGATTCCGCTCGATCTTCGTCACTCTTTTCGCCTTCGTTGTCTTTTCCACCTTCGTAATCTTTTTCGCCTTCGTAATCTTCTTCGTCTTCGGTCGCATCTTCGTTCTCATTTTCTTCAGTTGAAACTAGCGTGTTTATATCCATCAATGCTTTACAGATTACGGTAATTAATTCTTCTCTGGTTCCATGGTAATCCAGGCCAAGAATGTTGCAACAGGATACCAAGTCCCCAAATGTTAGTCCGTTTGCGAACGATAATTTCGCAACATGATCCGCCGAACCGTCACTGAATGGAAATCCAGTAAACGCACGTAATCGTTTACGGTTAGCTCTGTCACCTTCTGCTTGAAATATAAATTTATGGAGAGCTTTTATTGCTGTGGCAGGTGCAGTTTTAATTTTGCTTTTCACGTCTTCGATTTGTCCTAAATTTTCCATCTTGATCGTCTTTATCTCAATAACTATCCTTTGCACACCACGTCTTCACTATTGTTCAGTCTTACGTTCGTACTCGTCGTTTTTCAAACAGTTCAATTCCCTTTACACCACCGACACAACTCGTTTATTAACCGAAATATAAATACAATGGCTCACTAAATCGCGGACGACAGCCCCCAAATTTTATAGGATTCCGGTACGTAATTGTGGAGGAAGAATAAAAGAAATTATATACACTAAACTAAAACTATATTTAATAAGAATAACACAAAATTAAAGTAAAAAGTAGATTTAGAAATAACTGTAACTACGTCTTAAAATTATCGTCTTAAAATGTACGTCTTAATTCTCTCGTCTTAAAAACTCGTCTTCCTTTCGTCGCGTCTGAACGCATTCTCCTTTAACGTGAACGCATTCTCCTTTAACGTCGCGTCTTTTAGCCCTACGTCGTTTTCACTCATTCGCAAAACACACACACGCACGCATACCATTCATCCATCCGACTCAGCGGCAAAGCGCAGTCGACAACATTGCCGTAACCGATTCCTACAGAAGCAATATATACAAAGATTTCAACCGTCTACCTGTTCCATTCATTGTTCTACTTGTCGAAAGTTACAAATAATTTCCGATAAAGGATTAACAATGGGGCTCATTGTTCACTTAAACTTGAAGAACAAAAAATTGGCGAATGGTACTGTTTGGATGCTTTGCCTACATGTTTCTTAGACTATATGGAAGCAATATATACAAAGATTTCAACCGTCGACGTGTTCCAATCATTGTTCTACTTGTCGAAATTTACAAATAATTTCCATTTCATGATTATCAATGGGGTTCGTTGTTCACTTAAACTTGAAGAACAAAAAATTGGCGAATGTTACTGTTTAGATGCTTTGCATATATGTTTCTTAGACTATATAGAAGCAATATATACAAAGATCTCAACCGTCTACCTGTACCATTCATTGTTCTACTTGTAGAAAGATACAAATAATTTCCGATTAAGGATTAACCATTGGGGCTCATTGTTCACTTATACTTGGAGAACAAAAAATTGGCGAATTGTACTGATTGAATGCTTTGCATATATGTTTCTTAGACTATATAGAAGCAATATATACAATGATTTCAACCGACTACCTGTTCCATTCATTGTTCTACTTGTAGAAAGTTACAAATAATTTCCATTTCATGTATATCAATGGGGTTCGTTGTTCACTTAAACTTGAAGAACAAATAATTGGCAAATTGTACTGATTGGATGCTTTGCATATATGTTTCTTAGACTATATAGAAGCAATATATACAATGATTTCAACCGACTACCTGTTCCATTCATTGTTCTACTTGTAGAAAGTTACAAATAATTTCCTTTAAAGGATTAAAAATGGGGCTCGTAGTTCACTTAAACTTGAAGAACAAAAAATTGGCGAATGGTACTGTTTGGATGCTTTGCATATATGTTTCTTAGACTATATAGAAGCAATATATAGAAAGATTTCACCCGTCTACCTGTACTATTCATTGTTCTACATGTAGAAAGTTACAAATAATTTTCATTTCATGATTATCAATGGCGCTCGTTGTTCACGTACACTTGAAGACCAGAAAATTGGCGAATTGTACTGTTTGGATGCTTTGCATATATGATTCATAGACTATATAGAAGCAATATATACAAAGATTACAACCGTCTACCTGTTCCATTCATTGTTCTACTTGTCGAAAATTACAAATAATTTCCGATAAAGGATTAACAATGGGGCTCATTGTTCACTTAAACTTGAAGAACAAAAAATTGGCGAATGGTACTGTTTGGATGCTTTGCGTACATGTTTCTTAGACTATATGGAAGCAATATATACAAAGATTTCAACCGTCTACGTGTTCCAATCATTGTTCTACTTGTCGAAATTTACAAATAATTTCCTTTAAAGGATTAACAATGGGGCTCGTTGTTCACTTAAACTTGAAGAACAAAAAATTAGCGAATGGTACAGTTTGGATGCTTTGCAATATGTTTCTTAGACTATATGGAAGCAATATATTCAAAGATTTCAACCGTCTACGTATTCCAATCATTGTTCTACTTGTCGAAATTTACAAATAATTTCCTTTAAAGGATTAACAATGGGGCTCGTCGTTCACTTAAACTTGAAGAACAAGAAATTAGCGAATGGTACAGTTTGGATGCTTTCCAATATGTTTCTTAGACTATATGGAAGCAATATATTCAAAGATTTCAACCGTCTACGTGTTCCAATCATTGTTCTACTTGTAGAAATTTACAAATGATTTCCTTTAAAGGATTAAAAATGGGGCTCGTAGTTCACTTAAACTTGAAGAACAAAAAATTGGCGAATGGTACTGTTTGGATGCTTTGCATATATGTTTCTTAGATTATATAGAAGCAATATATAGAAAGATTTCACCCGTCTACCTGTACTATTCATTGTTCTACATGTAGAAAGTTACAAATAATTTTCATTTCATGATTATCAATGGGGCTCGTTGTTCACGTACACTTGAAGACCAGAAAATTGGCGAATGGTACTGTTTGGATGCTTTGCATATATGTTTCTTAGACTATATCGAAGCAATATATACAAAGATTTCAACCGTCTACCTGTTCCATTCATTGTTCTACTTGTCGAAAATTACAAATAATTTCCGATAAAGGATGAACCATTGGGGCTCATTGTTCACTTAAACTTGAAGAACAGAAAATTGGCGAATGGTAATGTTTGGATGCTTTGCGTACATGTTTCTTAGACTATATGGAAGCATTATATACAAAGATTTCAACCGTCTACGTGTTCCAATCATTGTTCTACTTGTCGAAATTTACAAACAATTTCCGTTAAAGGATTAACAATGGGGCTCGTAGTTCACTTAAACTTGAAGAACAAAAAATTGGCAAATGTTAGTGTTTGGATGCTTTGCATATAGATTTCCTAGACTATATAGGAGCAACATATACAAAGAATTCAACCGTCTACCTGTTCTATTCATTGTTCTACTTGTTGAAAATTACAAATAATTTCCGATAAAGGATTAACGATTGGGGCTCATTGTTCACTTAAACTTGAAGAACAAAAAATTGGCGAATGTTACTGTTTGGATGCTTTGCATATTGTTTTCCTAGACTATATAGAAGCAATATATACAAAGATTTCAACCGTCTACTTGTTCCATTCATTGTTCTACTTGTCGAAAATTACAAATAATTTCCGATAAAGGATTAACGATTGGGGCTCATTGTTCACTTAAACTTGAAGAACAAAAAATTGGCGAATGGTACTGTTTGGATGCTTTGCGTACATGTTTCTTAGACTGTATGGAAGCAATATATACAAAGATTTCAACCGTCTACGTGTTCCAATCATTGTTCTACTTGTCGAAATTTACAAATAATTTCCTTTAAAGGATTAACAATGTGGCTCGTTGTTCACTTAAACCTGAAGAACAATAAATTGGCAAATTGTACTGATTTGATGCTTTGCATATATGTTTCTTAGACTATATAGAAGCATTATATACAAAGATTTCAACCGTCTACCTGTTCCATTCATTGTTCTACTTGTCGAAAGTTACAAATAATTTCCATTTCATGATTATCAATTGGGCTCATTGTTCACTTAAACTTGAAGAACAAAAAATTGGCGAATGTTACTGTTTGGATGCTTTGCGTACATGTTTCTTAGACTATATGGAAGCAATATATACAAAGATTTCAACCGTCTACGTGTTCCAATCATTGTTCTACTTGTCGAAATTTACAAATAATTTCCTTTAAAGGATTAACAATGGGGCTCGTTGTTCACTTAAACTTGAAGAACAAAAAATTAGCGAATGGTACAGTTTGGATGCTTTGCAATATGTTTCTTAGACTATATGGAAGCAATATATTCAAAGATTTCAACCGTCTACGTATTCCAATCATTGTTCTACTTGTCGAAATTTACAAATAATTTCCTTTAAAGGATTAACAATGGGGCTCGTCGTTCACTTAAACTTGAAGAACAAGAAATTAGCGAATGGTACAGTTTGGATGCTTTCCAATATGTTTCTTAGACTATATGGAAGCAATATATTCAAAGATTTCAACCGTCTACGTGTTCCAATCATTGTTCTACTTGTAGAAATTTACAAATGATTTCCTTTAAAGGATTAAAAATGGGGCTCGTAGTTCACTTAAACTTGAAGAACAAAAAATTGGCGAATGGTACTGTTTGGATGCTTTGCATATATGTTTCTTAGATTATATAGAAGCAATATATAGAAAGATTTCACCCGTCTACCTGTACTATTCATTGTTCTACATGTAGAAAGTTACAAATAATTTTCATTTCATGATTATCAATGGGGCTCGTTGTTCACGTACACTTGAAGACCAGAAAATTGGCGAATGGTACTGTTTGGATGCTTTGCATATATGTTTCTTAGACTATATCGAAGCAATATATACAAAGATTTCAACCGTCTACCTGTTCCATTCATTGTTCTACTTGTCGAAAATTACAAATAATTTCCGATAAAGGATGAACCATTGGGGCTCATTGTTCACTTAAACTTGAAGAACAGAAAATTGGCGAATGGTAATGTTTGGATGCTTTGCGTACATGTTTCTTAGACTATATGGAAGCATTATATACAAAGATTTCAACCGTCTACGTGTTCCAATCATTGTTCTACTTGTCGAAATTTACAAACAATTTCCGTTAAAGGATTAACAATGGGGCTCGTAGTTCACTTAAACTTGAAGAACAAAAAATTGGCAAATGTTAGTGTTTGGATGCTTTGCATATAGATTTCCTAGACTATATAGGAGCAACATATACAAAGAATTCAACCGTCTACCTGTTCTATTCATTGTTCTACTTGTTGAAAATTACAAATAATTTCCGATAAAGGATTAACGATTGGGGCTCATTGTTCACTTAAACTTGAAGAACAAAAAATTGGCGAATGTTACTGTTTGGATGCTTTGCATATTGTTTTCCTAGACTATATAGAAGCAATATATACAAAGATTTCAACCGTCTACTTGTTCCATTCATTGTTCTACTTGTCGAAAATTACAAATAATTTCCGATAAAGGATTAACGATTGGGGCTCATTGTTCACTTAAACTTGAAGAACAAAAAATTGGCGAATGGTACTGTTTGGATGCTTTGCGTACATGTTTCTTAGACTGTATGGAAGCAATATATACAAAGATTTCAACCGTCTACGTGTTCCAATCATTGTTCTACTTGTCGAAATTTACAAATAATTTCCTTTAAAGGATTAACAATGTGGCTCGTTGTTCACTTAAACCTGAAGAACAATAAATTGGCAAATTGTACTGATTTGATGCTTTGCATATATGTTTCTTAGACTATATAGAAGCATTATATACAAAGATTTCAACCGTCTACCTGTTCCATTCATTGTTCTACTTGTCGAAAGTTACAAATAATTTCCATTTCATGATTATCAATTGGGCTCATTGTTCACTTAAACTTGAAGAACAAAAAATTGGCGAATGTTACTGTTTGGATGCTTTGCATATTGTTTTCCTAGACTATATAGAAGCAATATATACAAAGATTTCAACCGTCTACCTGTTCCATTCATTGTTCTACTTGTCGAAAATTACAAATAATTTCCGATAAAGGATTAACGATTGGGGCTCATTGTTCACTTAAACTTGAAGAACAAAAAATTGGCGAATGGTACTGTTTGGATGCTTTGCGTACATGTTTCTTAGACTGTATGGAAGCAATATATACAAAGATTTCAACCGTCTACGTGTTCCAATCATTGTTCTACTTGTCGAAATTTACAAATAATTTCCTTTAAAGGATTAACAATGTGGCTCGTTGTTCACTTAAACCTGAAGAACAATAAATTGGCAAATTGTACTGATTTGATGCTTTGCATATATGTTTCTTAGACTATATAGAAGCAATATATACATTGATTTCAACCGTCTACCTGTTCCATTCATTGTTCTACTTGTCGCATGTTAGAAATAATTTCCGTTAAAGTATTAACAATGGGGCTCGTAGTTCACTTCAACTTGAAGAACAAATAATTGGCGAATTGTACTGTTTGGCTGCTTTGCATATATGTTTCTTAGATTATATAGAAGCAATATATAGAAAGATTTCACCCGTCTACCTGTACTATTCATTGTTCTACATGTAGAAAGTTACAGATAATTTTCATTTCATGATTATCAATGGGGCTCGTTGTTCACGTACACTTGAAGACCAGAAAATTGGCGAATTGTACTGATTTGATGCTTTGCATATATGTTTCTTAGACTATATAGAAGCATTATATACAAAGATTTCAACCGTCTACCCGTTCTATTCATTGTTCTACTTGTAGAAAGTTACAAATAATTTCCATTTCATGATTATCAATTGGGCTTGCTGTTCACTTAAACTTGAAGATCAAAAAATTGGCGAATGTTACTGTTTAGATGCTTTGCATATAGGTTTCTTAGACTATATAGAAGCAACATATACAAAGATTTCTACCGTCTACCCGTTCTATTCATTGTTCTACTTGTAGAAAGTTACAAATAATTTCCTTTAAAGGATTAACAATGGGGCTCGTAGTTCACTTAAACTTGAAGAACAAAAAATTGGCGAATGGTACTGTTTGGATGCTTTGCGTACTTGTTTCTTAGACTATATGGAAGCAATATATACAAAGATTTCAACCGTCTAAGTGTTCCAATCATTGTTCTACTTGTCGAAATTTACAAATAATTTCCTTTAAAGGATTAACAATGGGGCTCGTTGTTCACTTAAACTTGAAGAACAAAAAATTGGCGAATGTTACTGTTTAGATGCGTTGCATATATGTTTCTTAGACTATATAGAAGCAATATATACAAAGATTACAACCGTCTACCTGTTCCATTCATTGTTCTACTTGTCGAAAATTACAAATAATTTCCGATGAAGGATTAACAATGGGGCTCATTGTTCACTTAAACTTGAAGAACAAAAAATTGGCGAATGGTACTGTTTGGATGCTTTGCGTACATGTTTCTTAGACTATATGGAAGCAATATATACAAAGATTTCAACCGTCTACGTGTTCCAATCATTGTTCTACTTGTCGAAATTTACAAATAATTTCCTTTAAAGGATTAACAATGGGGCTCGTTGTTCACTTAAACTTGAAGAACAAAAAATTAGCGAATGTTACTGTTTAGATGCTTTGCATATATGTTTCTTAGACTATATAGAAGCAATATATACAAAGATTACAACCGTCTACCTGTTCCATTCATTGTTCTACTTGTAGAAAGTTACAAATAATTTCCCTTTCATGATTATCAATGGGGCTCGTTGTTCACTTAAATTTGAAGAATAAAAAATTGGCGACTTGTACTGTTTGGATGCTTTGCATATATGTTTCTTAGACTATATAGAAGCAATATATAGAAAGATTTCACCCGTCTACCTGTACTATTCATTGTTCTACTTGTAGAAAGTTACAAATAATTTCCATTTCATGATTATCAATGGGGTTCGTTGTTCACTTAAACTTGAAGATCAAAAAATTGGCGAATGTTACTGTTTAGATGCTTTGCATATATGTTTCTTGGACTATATAGAAGCAATATATAGAAAGATTTCACCCGTCTACCTGTACTATTCATTGTTCTACTTGTAGAAAGTTACAAATAATTTCCATTTCATGATTATCAATGGGGTTCGTTGTTCACTTAAACTTGAAGATCAAAAAATTGGCGAATGTTACTGGTTAGATGCTTTGCATATAGGTTTCTTAGAATATATAGAAGCAACATATACAAATATTTCTAGCGTCTACCCGTTCTATTCATTGTTCTACTTGTAGAAAGTTACAAATAATTTCCTTTAAAGGATTAAAAATGGGGCTCGTAGTTCACTTAATCTTGAAGAACAAAAAATTGGCGAATGGTACTGTTTGGATGCTTTGCGTACATGTTTCTTAGACTATATGGAAGCAATATATACAAAGATTTCAACCGTCTACGTGTTCCAATCATTGTTCTACTTGTCGAAATTTACAAATAATTTCCTTTAAAGGATTAACAATGGGGCTCGTTGTTCACTTAAACTTGAAGAACAATAAATTAGCAAATTGTACTGATTGGATGCTTTGCATATATGTTTCTTAGACTATATTGAAGCAATATATACAAAGATTTCAACCGTATACCTGTTCCATTCATTGTTCTACTTGTCGAAAATTACAAATAATTTCCGATAAAGGATTAACAATGGGGCTCATTGTTCACTTGAACTTGAAGAACAAAAAATTGGCGAATGGTACTGTTTGGATGCTTTGCGTTCATGTTCCTTAGACTATATGGAAGCAATATATAGAAAGATTTCAACCGTCTACCTGTTGTATTCATTGTTCTACTTGTAGAAAGTTACAAATAATTTCCCTTTCATGATTATCAATGGGGCTCGTTGTTCACTTAAATTTGAAGAATAAAAAATTGGCGACTTGTACTGTTTGGATGCTTTGCATATATGTTTCTTAGACTATATAGAAGCAATATATAGAAAGATTTCACCCGTCTACCTGTACTATTCATTGTTCTACTTGTAGAAAGTTACAAATAATTTCCATTTCATGATTATCAATGGGGTTCGTTGTTCACTTAAACTTGAAGATCAAAAAATTGGCGAATGTTACTGTTTAGATGCTTTGCATATATGTTTCTTAGACTATATAGAAGCAATATATAGAAAGATTTCACCCGTCTACCTGTACTATTCATTGTTCTACTTGTAGAAAGTTACAAATAATTTCCTTTTCATGATTATCAATGGGGTTCGTTGTTCACTTAAACTTGAAGATCAAAAAATTGGCGAATGTTACTGGTTAGATGCTTTGCATATAGGTTTCTTAGAATATATAGAAGCAACATATACAAAGATTTCTACCGTCTACCCGTTTTATTCATTGTTCTACTTGTAGAAAGTTACAAATAATTTCCTTTAAAGGATTAAAAATGGGGCTCGTAGTTCACTTAATCTTGAAGAACAAAAAATTGGCGAATGGTACTGTTTGGATGCTTTGCGTACATGTTTCTTAGACTATATGGAAGCAATATATACAAAGATTTCAACCGTCTACGTGTTCCAATCATTGTTCTACTTGTCGAAATTTACAAATAATTTCCTTTAAACGATTAACAATGGGGCTCGTTGTTCACTTGAACTTGAAGAACAAAAAATTGGCGAATGGTACTGTTTGGATGCTTTGCGTTCATGTTCCTTAGACTATATGGAAGCAATATATACAAAGATTTCAGCCGTCTACGTGTTCCAATCATTGTTCTACTTGTCGAAATTTAGAAATAATTTCCATTAAAGGATTAACAATGGGGCTCGTTGTTCACTTAAACTTGAAGAACAATAAATTGGCGAAATGTACAGCTTGGATGCTTTGCATATATGTATCTTAGACTATATAGAAGCAATATATAGAAAGATTTCACTCGTATACCTGTACTATTCATTGTTCTACTTGTAGAAAGTTACAAATAATTTCCATTTCATGATTATCAATGGGGCTTGTTGTTCACTAATACTTGAAGATACAAAAATTGGCGAATGTTACTGTTTAGATGCTTTGCATATAGGTTTCTTAGACTATACAGAAGCAGCATATACAAAGATTACAACCGTCTACCTGTTCTATTCATTGTTCTACTTGTAGAAACTTACAAATAATTACCGTTTCATGATTGTCAATGGGGCTCGTTGTTCACTTAAACTTGAAGAACAAAAAATTGGCGAATGGTACTGTTCGGATGCTTTGCGTACATGTTTCTTAGACTATATGGAAGCAATATATACAAAGATTTCAACCGTCTACGTGTTCCAATCATTGTTCTACTTGTCGAAATTTACAAATAATTTCCTTTAAAGGATTAACAATGGGGCTCGTTGTTCACTTAAACTTGAAGAACAATAAATTGGCGAATTGTACTGTTTGGATGCTTTGCATATATATTTCTTAGACTATATAGAAGCAATATATACAATGATTTCAACCGTCTACCTGTTCCATTCATTGTTCTACTTGTCGAAATTTACAAATAATTACCTTTAAAGGATTAACAATGGGGCTCGTATTTCACTTAAACTTGAAGAACAAAAATTGGCGAGTTGTACTATTTGGATGCTTTGCATATATGTTTCTTAGACTATATAGAAGCAATATATAGAAAGATTTCAACCGTCTACCTGTTGTATTCATTGTTCTACTTGTAGAAAGTTACAAATAATTTCCCTTTCATGATTATCAATAGGGCTCGTTGTTCACTTAAATTTGAAGAATAAAAAATTGGCGACTTGTACTGTTTGGATGCTTTGCATATATGTTTCTTAGACTATATAGAAGCAATATATAGAAAGATTTCACCCGTCTACCTGTACTATTCATTGTTCTACTTGTAGAAAGTTACAAATAATTTCCATTTCATGATTATCAATGGGGTTCGTTGTTCACTTAAACTTGAAGATCAAAAAATTGGCGAATGTTACTGTTTAGATGCTTTGCATATATGTTTCTTGGACTATATAGAAGCAATATATAGAAAGATTTCACCCGTCTACCTGTACTATTCATTGTTCTACTTGTAGAAAGTTACAAATAATTTCCATTTCATGATTATCAATGGGGTTCGTTGTTCACTTAAACTTGAAGATCAAAAAATTGGCGAATGTTACTGGTTAGATGCTTTGCATATAGGTTTCTTAGAATATATAGAAGCAACATATACAAATATTTCTAGCGTCTACCCGTTCTATTCATTGTTCTACTTGTAGAAAGTTACAAATAATTTCCTTTAAAGGATTAAAAATGGGGCTCGTAGTTCACTTAATCTTGAAGAACAAAAAATTGGCGAATGGTACTGTTTGGATGCTTTGCGTACATGTTTCTTAGACTATATGGAAGCAATATATACAAAGATTTCAACCGTCTACGTGTTCCAATCATTGTTCTACTTGTCGAAATTTACAAATAATTTCCTTTAAAGGATTAACAATGGGGCTCGTTGTTCACTTAAACTTGAAGAACAATAAATTAGCAAATTGTACTGATTGGATGCTTTGCATATATGTTTCTTAGACTATACTGAAGCAATATATACAAAGATTTCAACCGTATACCTGTTCCATTCATTGTTCTACTTGTCGAAAATTACAAATAATTTCCGATAAAGGATTAACAATGGGGCTCATTGTTCACTTGAACTTGAAGAACAAAAAATTGGCGAATGGTAATGTTTGGATGCTTTGCGTTCATGTTCCTTAGACTATATGGAAGCAATATATACAAAGATTTCAGCCGTCTACGTGTTCCAATCATTGTTCTACTTGTCGAAATTTAGAAATAATTTCCATTAAAGGATTAACAATGTGGCTCGTTGTTCACTTAAACTTGAAGAACAATAAATTGGCGAAATGTACAGCTTGGATGCTTTGCATATATGTATCTTCGACTATATAGAAGCAATATATAGAAAGATTTCACTCGTATACCTGTACTATTCATTGTTCTACTTGTAGAAAGTTACAAATAATTTCCATTTCATGATTATCAATGGGGCTTGTTGTTCACTAATACTTGAAGATACAAAAATTGGCGAATGTTACTGTTTAGATGCTTTGCATATAAGTTTCTTAGACTATACAGAAGCAGCATATACAAAGATTACAACCGTCTACCTGTTCTATTCATTGTTCTACTTGTAGAAACTTACAAATAATTACCGTTTCATGATTGTCAATGGGGCTCGTTGTTCACTTAAACTTGAAGAACAAAAAATTGGCGGATGGTACTGTTCGGATGCTTTGCGTACATGTTTCTTAGACTATATGGAAGCAATATATACAAAGATTTCAACCGTCTACGTGTTCCAATCATTGTTCTACTTGTCGAAATTTACAAATAATTTCCTTTAAAGGATTAAGAATGTGGCTCGTTGTTCACTTAAACTTGAAGAACAATAAATTGGCAAATTGTACTGATTTGATGCTTTGTATATATGTTTCTTAGACTATATAGAAGCAATATATACAATGATTTCAACCGTCTACCTGTTCCATTCATTGTTCTACTTGTCGAAATATACAAATAATTTCCTTTAAAGGATTAACAATGGGGCTCGTAGTTCACTTAAACTTGAAGAACAAAAAATTGGCGAATGGTACTGTTTGGATGCTTTGCGTACATGTTTCTTAGACTATATGGAAGCAATATATACAAAGATTTCAACCGTCTAAGTGTTCCAATCATTGTTCTACTTGTCGAAATTTACAAATAATTTCCTTTAAAGGATTAACAATGGGGCTCGTTGTTCACTTAAACTTGAAGAACAAAAAATTGGCGAATGTTACTGTTTAGATGCGTTGCATATATGTTTCTTAGACTATATAGAAGCAATATATACAAAGATTACAACCGTCTACCTGTTCCATTCATTGTTCTACTTGTCGAAAATTACAAATAATTTCCGATGAAGGATTAACAATGGGGCTCATTGTTCACTTAAACTTGAAGAACAAAAAATTGGCGAATGGTACTGTTTGGATGCTTTGCGTACATGTTTCTTAGACTATATGGAAGCAATATATACAAAGATTTCAACCGTCTAAGTGTTCCAATCATTGTTCTACTTGTCGAAATTTACAAATAATTTCCTTTAAAGGGTTAACAATGGGGCTCGTTGTTCACTTAAACTTGAAGAACAAAAAATTGGCGAATGTTACTGTTTAGATGCGTTGCATATATGTTTCTTAGACTATATAGAAGCAATATATACATAGATTACAACCGTCTACCTGTTCCATTCATTGTTCTACTTGTCGAAAATTACAAATAATTTCCGATGAAGGATTAACAATGGGGCTCATTGTTCACTTAAACTTGAAGAACAAAAAATTGGCGAATGGTACTGTTTGGATGCTTTTCGTACATGTTTCTTAGACTATATGGAAGCAATATATACAAAGATTTCAACCGTCTACGTGTTACAATCATTGTTCTACTTGTCGAAATTTACAAATAATTTCCTTTAAAGGATTAACAATAGGGCTCGTTGTTCACTTAAACTTGAAGAACAAAAAATTAGCGAATGGTACAGTTTGGATGCTTTGCAATATGTTTTTTAGACTATATGGAAGCAATTTATTCAAAGATTTCAACCGTCTACGTGTTCCAATCATTGTTCTACTTGTCGAAATTTACAAATAATTTCCTTTAAAGGATTAACAATGGGGCTCGTTGTTCACTTAAACTTGAAGAACAATAAATTAGCAAATTGTACTGATTGGATGCATTGCATATATGTTTCTTAGACTATATAGAAGCAATATATACAATGATTTCAACCGACTACCTGTTCCATTCATTGTTCTACTTGTCGAAATTTACAAATAATTTCCTTTAAAGGATTAACAATGGGGCTCGTTGTTCACTTAAACTTGAAGAACAATAAATTGGCGAGTTGTACTGTTTGGATGCTTTGCATATATATTTCTTAGACTATATAGAAGCAATATATACAATGATTTCAACCGTCTACCTGTTCCATTCATTGTTCTACTTGTCGGAATTTACAAATAATTACCTTTAAAGGATTAACAATGGGGCTCGTATTTCACTTAAACTTGAAGAACAAAAATTGGCGAGTTGTACTGTTTGGATGCTTTGCATATATGTTTCTTAGACTATATAGAAGCAATATATAGAAAGATTTCAACCATCTACCTGTTGTATTCATTGTTCTACTTGTAGAAAGTTACAAATAATTTCCCTTTCATGATTATCAATGGGGCTCGTTGTTCACTTAAATTTGAAGAATAAAAAATTGGCGACTTGTACTGTTTGGATGCTTTGCATATATGTTTCTTAGACTATATAGAAGCAATATATAGAAAGATTTCACCCGTCTACCTGTACTATTCATTGTTCTACTTGTAGAAAGTTACAAATAATTTCCATTTCATGATTATCAATGGGGTTCGTTGTTCACTTAAACTTGAAGATCAAAAAATTGGCGAATGTTACTGTTTGGATGCTTTGCGTACATGTTTCTTAGACTATATGGAAGCAATATATACAAAGATTTCAACCGTCTAAGTGTTCCAATCATTGTTCTACTTGTCGAAATTTACAAATAATTTCCTTTAAAGGATTAACAATGGGGCTCGTTGTTCACTTAAACTTGAAGAACAAAAAATTGGCGAATGTTACTGTTTAGATGCGTTGCATATATGTTTCTTAGACTATATAGAAGCAATATATACAAAGATTACAACCGTCTACCTGTTCCATTCATTGTTCTACTTGTCGAAAATTACAAATAATTTCCGATGAAGGATTAACAATGGGGCTCATTGTTCACTTAAACTTGAAGAACAAAAAATTGGCGAATGGTACTGTTTGGATGCTTTGCGTACATGTTTCTTAGACTATATGGAAGCAATATATACAAAGATTTCAACCGTCTACGTGCTACAATCATTGTTCTACTTGTCGAAATTTACAAATAATTTCCTTTAAAGGATTAACAATGGGGCTCGTAGTTCACTTAAACTTGAAGAACAAAAAATTGGCGAATGGTACTGTTTGGATGCTTTGCGTACATGTTTCTTAGACTATATGGAAGCAATATATACAAAGATTTCAACCGTCTAAGTGTTCCAATCATTGTTCTACTTGTCGAAATTTACAAATAATTTCCTTTAAAGGATTAACAATGGGGCTCGTTGTTCACTTAAACTTGAAGAACAAAAAATTGGCGAATGTTACTGTTTAGATGCGTTGCATATATGTTTCTTAGACTATATAGAAGCAATATATACAAAGATTACAACCGTCTACCTGTTCCATTCATTGTTCTACTTGTCGAAAATTACAAATAATTTCCGATGAAGGATTAACAATGGGGCTCATTGTTCACTTAAACTTGAAGAACAAAAAATTGGCGAATGGTACTGTTTGGATGCTTTGCGTACATGTTTCTTAGACTATATGGAAGCAATATATACAAAGATTTCAACCGTCTACGTGTTACAATCATTGTTCTACTTGTCGAAATTTACAAATAATTTCCTTTAAAGGATTAACAATGGGGCTCGTTGTTCACTTAAACTTGAAGAACAAAAAATTAGCGAATGGTACAGTTTGGATGCTTTGCAATATGTTTTTTAGACTATATGGAAGCAATTTATTCAAAGATTTCAACCGTCTACGTGTTCCAATCATTGTTCTACTTGTCGAAATTTACAAATAATTTCCTTTAAAGGATTAACAATGGGGCTCGTTGTTCACTTAAACTTGAAGAACAAAAAATTGGCGAATGGTACTGTTTGGATGCTTTGCGTTCATGTTCCTTAGACTATATGGAAGCAATATATACAATGATTTCAACCGTCTACCTGTTCCATTCATTGTTCTACTTGTCGAAATTTACAAATAATTACCTTTAAAGGATTAACAATGGGGCTCGTATTTTACTTAAACTTGAAGAACAAAAATTGGCGAGTTGTACTGTTTGGATGCTTTGCATATATGTTTCTTAGACTATATAGAAGCAATATATACAAAGATTTCAACCGTCTACCTTTTCCATTCATTGTTCTACTTGTCAAAAGTTACAAATAATTTCCGATAACGGATTAACCATTGGGGCTCATTGTTCACTTAAACTTGAAGAACAAAAAATTGGCGAATTGTACTGTTTGGATGCTTTGCATATATGTTTCTTATACTATATAGAAGCAATATATAGAAAGATTTCACCCGTCTACCTGTACTATTCATTGTTCTACTTGTAGAAAGTTACAAATAATTTCCATTTCATGATTATCAATGGGGTTCGTTGTTCACTTAATCTTGAAGATCAAAAAATTGGCGAATGTTACTGGTTAGATGCTTTGCATATAGGTTTCTTAGAATATATAGAAGCAACATATACAAAGATTTCTACCGTCTACCCGTTCTATTCATTGTTCTACTTGTAGAAAGTTACAAATAATTTCCTTTAAAGGATTAAAAATGGGGCTCGTAGTTCACTTAATCTTGAAGAACAAAAAATTGGCGAATGGTACTGTTTGGATGCTTTGCGTACATGTTTCTTAGACTATATGGAAGCAATATATACAAAGATTTCAACCGTCTACGTGTTCCAATCATTGTTCTACTTGTCGAAATTTACAAATAATTTCCTTTAAAGGATTAACAATGGGGCTCGTAGTTCACTTAAACTTGAAGAACAAAAAATTGGCGAATGGTACTGTTTGGATGCTTTGCATATAGGTTTCTTAGACTATATAGAAGCAATATATACATTGATTTCAACCGTCTACCTGTTCCATTCATTGTTCTACTTGTCGAAATTTACAAATAATTTCCGATAAAGGATTAACAATCGGGCTCATTGTTCACTTAACCTTGAAGAACAAAAAATTGGCGAATGGTACTGTTTGGATGCTTTGCATATATGTTTCTTAGACTATACGGAAGCAATATATACAAATATTTCAACCCTCTACCTGTTCCATTCATTGTTCTACATGTCGAAAGTTACAAATAATTACGGATAAAGGATTAACCATTGAGGCTCATTGTTCACTTAAACTTGAAGAACAAAAAATTGGCGAATTGTACTGTTTGGATGCTTTGCATATATGTTTCTTAGACTATATAGAAGCAATATATACAAAGATTTCAACCGTCTACCTGTTCCATTCATTGTTCTACTTGTCGAAAGTTACAAATAATTTCCGATAAAGGATTAACAATGGGGCTCATTGTTCACTTAAACTTGAAGGACAAAAAATTGGCGAATGGTACTGTTTGGATGCTTTGCATATATGTTTCTTAGACTATATGGAAGCAACATATACAAAGATTTCAACCGTCTATGTGTTCCAATCATTGTTCTACTTGTAGAAAGTTACAACTAATTTCCGTTAAAGGATTAACAATGGGGCTCGTAGTTCACTTAAACTTGAAGAACAAAAAATTGGCGAATGGTACTGTTTGGATCCTTTGCATATATGTTTCTTAGACTATATAGAAGCAATATATACAAAGATTTCAACCGTCTACCTGTTCCATTCATTGTTCTACTTGTTTAAAGTTACAAATAATTTCCGATAAAGGATTAACAATGGGGCTCATTGTTCACTTAAACTTGAAGAACAAAAAATTGGCGAATGGTACTCTTTGGATGCTTTGCATATATGTTTCTTAGACTATATAGAAGCAATATATACAAGGATTTCAACAGTCTACCTGTTCCATTCATTGTTCTACTTGCCGAAATTTACAAATAATTTCCTTTAAAGAATTAACAATGGGGCTCGTAGTTCACTTAAACTTGAAGAGCAAAAAATTGGCGAATTGTACTGTTTGGACGCTATGCATATATGTTTCTTAGACTATATAGTAGCAATATATACAATGATTTCAACAGTCTACCTGTTCCATTCATTGTTCTACTTGTCGAAATTTACAAATAATTTCCTTTAAAGGATTAACAATGGGGCTCGTAGATCACTTAAACTTGAAGAACAAAAAATTGGCGAATGGTACTGTTTGGATGCTTTGCATATATGTTACTTACATTATATAGAAGCAATATATACAAAGATTTCAACCGTCTACCTGTTCCATTCATTGTTCTACTTGTCGAAAATTACAAGTAATTTCCGATAAAGGATTAACCATTGGGGCTCCTTGTTCACTTAAACATGAAGAACAAAAAATTGGCGAATGGTACTGTTTGGATGCTTTGCGTACATGTTTCTTAGACTATATGGAAGCAATATATACAAAGATTTCATCCGTCTACGTGTTCCAAGCATTGTTCTACTTGTAGAAAGTTAGAATTAATTTCCGTTAAAGGATTAACAATGGGGCTCGTAGTTCACTTAAACTTGAAGAACAAAAAATTGGCGATTGTTACTGTTTAGATGCTTTGCATATATGTTTCTTAGATTATATAGAAGCAATATATACAAAGATTTCAACCGTCTACCTGTTCCATTCATTGTTCTACTAGCCGAAATTTACAAATAATTTCCTTTAAAAAATTAACAATGGGGCTCGTTGTTCACTTAAACTTGAAGAACAATAAATGGGCGAATTGTACTGTT
Source organism: Cerceris ruficornis (assembly GCA_963989415.1). Classification (NCBI taxonomy): domain Eukaryota; kingdom Metazoa; phylum Arthropoda; class Insecta; order Hymenoptera; family Crabronidae; genus Cerceris; species Cerceris ruficornis. The sequence goes on from CAXDIW010000109.1 coordinate 1,742,397, forward strand.
TAGATGCTTTGCATATATGTGTCTTAGATTATATAGACGCAATATATACAAAGATATCAACCGTCTACCTGTTCCAATCATTGTTCTACTTGTCGAAAATTACAAGTAATTTCCGATAAAGGATTAACCATTGGGGCTCATTGTTCACTTAAACTTGAAGAACAAAAAATTGGCGAATGGTACTGTTTGGATGCTTTGCGTACATGTTTCTTAGACTATATACAAGCAATATATACTAAGATTTCAACCGTCTACCTGTTCCATTCATTGTTCTACTTGTCGAAAGTTACAAATAATTTCCGATAAAGGATTAACAATGGGGCTCATTGTTCACTTAAACTTGAAGAACAAAAAATTGGCGAATGGTACTGTTTGGATGCTTTGCATATATGTTTCTTAGACTATATAGAAGCAACATATAGAAAGATTTCACCCGTCTACCTGTTCTATTCATTGTTCTACTTGTCGAAAGTTACAAATAATTTCCGATAAAGGATTAACAATGGGGCTCATTGTTCACTTAAACTTGAAGAACAAAAAATTGGCGAATGCTACTGTTTGGATGCTTTGCATATATGTTTCTTAGACTATATGGAAGCAATATATACAAAGATTTCAACCGTCTACCTGTTCTATTCATTGTTCTACTTCTCGAAAGTTACAAATAATTTCCGATAAAGGATTAACAATGGGGCTCATTGTTCACTTAAACTTGAAGAACAAAAAATTGGCGAATGGTACTGTTTGGATGCTTTGCATATATGTTTCTTAGACTATATAGAAGCAATATATACATTGATTTCAACCGTCTAACTGTTCCACTCATTGTTCTACTTGTCGCAAGTTACAAATAATTTCCGATAACGGATTAACAATGGGGCTCATTGTTCACTTAAACTTGAAGGACAAAAAATTGGCGAATGGTACTGTTTGGATGCTTTGCATATATGTTTCTTAGACTATATGGAAGCAATATATACAAAGATTTCAACCGTCTACCTGTTCTATTCATTGTTCTACTTCTCGAAAGTTACAAATAATTTCCGATAAAGGATTAACAATGGGGCTCATTGTTCACTTAAACTTGAAGAACAAAAAATTGGCGAATGGTACAGTTTGGATGCTTTGCATATATGTTTCTTAGACTATATAGAAGCAATATATACATTGATTTCAACCGTCTAACTGTTCCACTCATTGTTCTACTTGTCGCAAGTTATAAATAATTTCCGATAACGGATTAACCATTGGGGCTCATTGTTCACTTAAACTTGAAGATAAAAAAATTGGCGAATGTTACTGTTTAAATGCTTTGCATATAAGTTTCTTAGACTATATAGAAGCAGTATATACAAAGATTTCAACCGTCTACCTGTTCCATTCATTGTTCTACTTGTCGAAAGTTACAAATAATTTCCGATAACGGATTAACCATTGGGGCTCATTGTTCTCTTAAACTTGAAGATAAAAAAATTGGCGAATGTTACTGTTTAGATGCTTTGCATATAAGTTTCTTAGACTATATAGAAGCAACATATACAAAGATTTCAACCGTCTACCTGTTCTATTCATTGTTCTACTTGTAGAAAGTTACAAATAATTTCCGTTTCATGATTATCAATGGGGCTCGTAGTTCACTTAAACTTGAAGAACAAAAAATTGGCGAATTGTACTGTTTGGATGCTTTGCATATTTGTTTCGCAGACTATATAGAAGCAATATATACAATGATTTCAACCGTCTACATGATCCATTCATTGTTCTACTTGTCGAAATTTACAAATAATTTCCTTTAAAGGATTAACAATGGGGCTCGTAGTTCACTTAAACATGAAGATGAAGTAATTGGCGAATTGTACTGTTTGGATGCTTTGCATATATGTTTCTTAGATTATAAAGAAGCAATATATACAAAGAATTCAACCGTCTACCTGTTCCATTCATTGTTCTACTTGTCGCAAGTTACAAATAATTTCCGTTAAAGTATTAACAATGGAGCTCGTAGTTCACTTAAACTTGAAGATCAAATAATTGGCGAATTGTACTGTGTGGATGATTTGCAGATATGTTTTTTAGACTATATGGAAGCAATATATACAAAGATTTCAACCGTCTACGTGTTCCAATCATTGTTCTACTTGTCGAAATTTACAAATAATTTCCTTTAAAGGATTAACAATGGGGTTCGTTGTTCACTTAAACTTGAAGAACAATAAATTGGCGAATTGTACTGTTTGGATGCTTTGCATATATGTTTCTTAGACTATATAGAAGCAATATATACAAAGATTTCAACCGTCTACCTGTTCCATTCATTGTTCTACTTGTTTAAAGTTAGAAATAATTTCCGATAAAGGATTAACAATGGGGCTCATTGTTCACTTAAACTTGAAGAACAAAAAATTGGCGAATGGTACTGTTTGTATGCTTTGCATATATGTTTCTTAGACTATATAGAAGCAATATATACATTGATTTCAACCGTCTACCTGTTCCTTTCATTGTTCTACTTGTCGAAAGTTACAAATAATTGCCGAAAACGGATTAACCATTGGGGCTCATTGGTCACTTTAACTTGAAGAACAAAAAATTGGCGAATTGTACTGTTTGGATGCTTTGCATATATGTTTCTTAGACTATATAGAAGCAATATATACAATGATTTCAACAGTCTACCTGTTCCATTCATTGTTCTACTTGTCGAAATTTACAAATAATTTCCTTTAAAGGATTAACAATGGGGCTCGTAGTTCACTTAAACTTGAAGAACAAAAAATTGGCGAATGGTACTGTTTGGATGCTTTGCATATATGTTTCTTAGACTATATAGAAGCTATAGATACAAAGATTTCAACCGTCTACCAGTTCCAGTCATTGTTCTACTTGTCGAAAGTTACAAATAATTTCCGATAACGGATTAACAATTGGGGCTCATTGTTCACTTAAACTTGAAGAACAAAAAATTGGCGAATTGTACTGTTTGGATGCTTTGCATATATGTTTCTTAGACTATATAGAAGCAATATATACAAAGATTTCAACCGTCTACCTGTTCCATTCATTGTTCTACTTGTCGAAAATTACAAGTAATTTCCGATAAAGGATTAACCATTGGGGCTCCTTGTTCACTTAAACTTGAAGAACAAAAAATTGGCGAATGGTACTGTTTGGATGCTTTGCGTACATGTTTCTTAGACTATATGGAAGCAATATATACAAAGATTTCATCCGTCTACGTGTTCCAAGCATTGTTCTACTTGTAGCAAGTTAGAATTAATTTCCGTTAAAGGATTAACAATGGGGCTCGTAGTTCACTTAAACTTGAAGAACAAAAAATTGGCGAACGGTACTGTTTGGATGCTTTGCGTACATGTTTCTTAGACTATATGGAAGCAATATATACAAAGATTTCAACCGCCTACGTGTTCCAATCATTTTTCTACTTGTCGAAATTTACAAATAATTTCCTTTAAAGGATTAACAATGGGGCTCGTAGTTCACTTAAACATGAAGATGAAATAATTGGCGAATTGTACTGTTTGGATGCTTTGCATATTTGTTTCGCAGACTATATTGAAGCAATATATACAATGATTTCAACCGTCTACATGATCCATTCATTGTTCTACTTGTCGAAATTTACAAATAATTTCCTTTAAAGGATTAACAATGGGGCTCGTAGTTCACTTAAACATGAAGATGAAATAATTGGCGAATTGTACTGTTTGGATGCTTTGCATATATGTTCCTTAGATTATATAGAAGCAATATTTACAATGATTTCAACCGTCTACCTGTCCCATTCATTGTTCTACTTTTCGAAAGTTACAAATAATTTCCGTTAAGGGATTAACAATGGGGATCGTCGTTTACTTAAACTTGAAGAACAAAAAATTGGCGAATTGTACTGTTTGGATGCTTTGCATATATGTTTCTTATACTATATAGAAGCAATATATACAAAGATTTCAACCGACTACCTGTTCCATTCAATGTTCTACTTGTCGAAATTTACAAATAATTTCCTTTAAAGGATTAACAATGGGGCTCGTAGTTCACTTAAACTTGAAGAACAAAAAATTGGCGAACGGTACTGTTTGGATGCTTTGCGTACATGTTTCTTAGACTATATGGAAGCAATATATACAAAGATTTCAACCGTCTACGTGTTCCAATCATTGTTCTACTTGTCGAAATTTACAAATAATTTCCTTTAAAGGATTAACAATGGGGCTCGTTGTTCACTTAAACTTGAAGAACAAAAAATTGGCGAATTGTACTGTTTGGATGCTTTGCATATATGTTTCTTAGTCTATATAGAAGCAATATATACAAAGATTTCAACCGTCTACCTGTTCCATTCATTGTTCTACTTGTCGAAAGTTACAAATAATTTCCGATAACGGATTAACCATTGGGGCTCATTGTTCACTTAAACTTGAAGATAAAAAAATTGGCGAATTGTACTGTTTGGATGCTTTGCATATATGTTTCTTAGTCTATATAGAAGCAATATATACAAAGATTTCAACCGTCTACCTGTTCCATTCATTGTTCTACTGGTCGAAAGTTACAAATAATTTCCGAAAACGGATTAACCATTGGGGCTCATTGTTCACTTAAACTTGAAGAACAAAGAATTGGCGAATTGTACTGTCTGGATGCTTTGCATATATGTTTCTTAGACTATATAGAAGCAATATATACAATGATTTCAACAATCTACCTGTTCCATTCATTGTTCTACGTGTCGAAATTTACAAATAATTTCCTTTAAAGGATTAACAATGGGGCTCGTAGTTCACTTAAACTTGAAGAACAAAAAATTGGCGAATGGTACTGTTTGGATGCTTTGCATAAATGTTTCTTAGACTATATCGAAGCAATATATACAAAGATTTCAACCGTCTACCAGTTCCATTCATTGTTCTACTTGTCGAAAGTTACAAATAATTTCCGATAACGGATTAACCATTGGGTCTCATTGTTCACTTAAACTTGAAGAACAAAAAATTGGCGAATTGTACTGTTTGGATGCTTTGCATATATGTTTCTTATACTATATAGAAGAAATATATACAAAGATTTCAACCGTCTACCTGTTCCATTCAATGTTCTACTTGTCGAAATTTACAAATAATTTCCTTTAAAGGATTAACAATGGGGCTCGTAGTTCACTTAAACTTGAAGAACAAAAAATTGGCGAACGGTACTGTTTGGATGCTTTGCGTACATGTTTCTTAGACTATATGGAAGCAATATATACAAAGATTTCAACCGTCTACGTGTTCCAATCATTGTTCTACTTGTCGAAATTTACAAATAATTTCCTTTAAAGGATTAACAATGGGGCTCGTTGTTCACTTAAACTTGAAGAACAAAAAATTGGCGAATGGTACTGTTTGGATGCTTTGCATATATGTTTCTTACATTATATAGAAGCAATATATACATAGATTTCAACCGTCTACCTGTTCCATTCATTGTTCTACTTGTCGAAAGTTACAAATAATTTCCGATAACGGATTAACCATTGGGGCTCATTGTTCACTTAAACTTGAATATAAAAAAATTGGCGAATGTTACTGTCTAGATGCTTTGCATATAAGTTTCTTAGACTATATAGAAGCAACATATACAAAGATTTCAACCGTCTACCTGTTCTATTCATTGTTCTACGTGTAGAAAGTTACAAATAATTTCCGTTTCATGATTATCAATGGGGCTCGTAGTTCACTTAAACTTGAAGAACAAAAAATTGGCGAATTGTACTGTTTGGATGCTTTGCATATTTGTTTCGCCGACTATATAGAAGCAATATATACAATGATTTCAACCGTCTACATGATCCATTCATTGTTCTACTTGTCGAAAGTTAGAAATAATTTCCGTTAAGGGATAAACAATGGGAATCGTAGTTTACCTAAACTTGAAGAACAAGAAATTGGCGAATTGTACTGTTTGGATGATTTGCATATATGTTTCTTAGACTATATAGAAGCAATATATACAATGATTTCAACAGTCTACCTGTTCGATTCATTGTTCTACTTGTCGAAATTTACAAATAATTTCCTTTAAAGGATTAACAATGGGGCTCGTAGTTCACTTAAACTTGAAGAACAAAAAATTGGCGAATGGTACTGTTTGGATGCTTTGCATATATGTTTCTTAGACTATTTAGATGCAATATATAGAAAGATTTCACCCGTCTACCTGTACTATTCATTGTTCTACTTGTAGAAAGTTACAAATAATTTCCATTTCATGATTATCAATGGGGCTCGTAGTTCACTTAAACTTGAAGAACAAAAAATTGGCGAATGGTACTGTTTGGATGCTTTGCATATATGTTTCTTAGACTATATAGAAGCAATATATACAAAGATTTCAACCGTCTACCTGTTCCATTCATTGTTCTACTTGTCGAAAGTTACAAATAATTTCCGATAAAGGATTAACAATGGGGCTCATTGTTCACTTAAACTTGAAGAACAAAAAATGGGCTAATGGTGCTGTTTGGATGCTTTGCATATATGTTTCTTCGACTATATAGAAGCAATATATACATTGATTTCAACCGTCTACCTGTTCCATTCATTGTTCTACTTGTCGGAAGTTACAAATAATTTCCGTTAAATTATTAACAATGGGGCTCGTAGTTCACTTAAAAATGAAGATGAAATAATTAGCGAATGGTACTGTTTGGATGCTTTGCATAGATGTTTCTTAGACTATATAGAAGCAATATATACAAAGATTTCAACCGTCTACCTGTTCCATTCATTGTTCTACTTGTCGAAAGTTACAAATAATTTCCGATAACGGATTAACCATTGGGGCTCATTGTTCACTTAAACTTCAAGATAAAAAAATTGGCGAATTGTACTGTTTGGATGCTTTGCATATATGTTTCTTAGACTATATAGAAGCAATATATACAAAGATTTCAACCGTCTACCTGTTCCATTCATTGTTCTACTGGTCGAAAGTTACAAATAATTTCCGATAAAGGATTAACAATGGGGCTCATTGTTCACTTAAACTTGAAGAACAAAAAATTGGCGAACGGTACTGTTTCGATGCTTTGCGTACATGTTTCTTAGACTATATAGAAGCAATATATACAAAGATTTCAACCGTCTACCTGTTCCATTCATTGTTCTACTTGTTTAATGTTACAAATAATTTCCGATAAAGGATTAACAATGGGGCTCATTGTTCACTTAAACTTGAAGAACAAAAAATTGGCGATTGGTACTGTTTGTATGCTTTGCATATATGTTTCTTAGACTATATAGAAGCAATATATATATTGATTTCAACCGTCTACCTGTTCCATTCATTGTTCTACTTGTCGAAAGTTACAAATAATTTCCGAAAACGGATTAACCATTGGGGCTCATTGTTCACTTAAACTTGAAGAACAAAAAATTGGCGAATTGTACTGTTTGGATGCTTTGCATATATGTTTCTTATACTATATAGAAGCAATATATACAAAGATTTCAACCGTCTACCTGTTCTATTCATTGTTCTACTTGTCGAAAGTTACAAATAATTTCCGATAAAGGATTAACAATGGGACTCATTGTTCACTTAAACTTGAAGAACAAAAAATTGGCGAATGGTACTGTTTGTATGCTTTGCATATATGTTTCTTAGACTATATAGAAGCAATATATACATTGATTTCAACCGTCTACCTGTTCCACTCATTGTTCTACTTCTCGCAAGTTACAAATAATTTCCGATAACGGATTAACCATTGGGGTTCATTGTTCACTAAAACTTGAAGAACAAAAAATTGGCGAATTGTACTGTTTGGATGCTTTGCATATAAGTTTCTTAGACTATATAGAAGCAATATATACAAAGATTTCAACCGTCTACCTGTTCCTTTCATTGTTCTACTTGTCGAAAGTTACAAATAATTTCCGAAAACGGATTAACCATTGGGGCTCATTGTTCACTTAAACTTGATGAACAAAAAATTGGCGAATTGTACTGTTTGGATGCTTTGCATATATGTTTCTTATACTATATAGAAGCAATATATACAAAGATTTCAACCGTCTACCTGTTCTATTCATTGTTCTACTTGTCGAAAGTTACAAATAATTTCCGAAAACGGATTAACCATTGGGGCTCATTGTTCACTTAAACTTGATGAACACAAAATTGGCGAATTGTACTGTTTGGATGCTTTGCATATATGTTTCTTATACTATATAGAAGCAATATATACAAAGATTTCAACCGTCTACCTGTTCCTTTCATTGTTCTACTTGTCGAAAGTTACAAATAATTTCCGAAAACGGATTAACCATTGGGGCTCAATGTTCACTTAAACTTGAAGAACAAAAAATTGGCGAATTGTACTGTTTGGATGCTTTGCATATATGTTTCTTAGACTATATAGAAGCAATATATACAATGATTTCAACAGTCTACCTGATCCATTCATTGTTCTACTTGTCGAAATTTACAAATAATTTCCTTTAAAGGATTAACAATGGGGCTCATTGTTCACTTAAACTTGAAGAACAAAAAATTGGCGAATGGTACTGTTTGGATGCTTTGCATATATGTTTCTTAGACTATATAGAAGCAATATATACATTGATTTCAACCGTCTACCTGTACTATTCATTGTTCTACTTGTAGAAAGTTACAAATAATTTCCATTTCATGATTATCAATGGGGCTCGTAGTTCACTTAAACTTGAAGATGAAATAATTGGCGAATTGTACTGTTTGGATGCTTTGCATATATGTTTCTTAGACTACATAGAAGCAATATATACAATGATTTCAACCGTCTACCTGTTCCATTCATTGTTCTACTTGTCAAAATTTACAAATAATTTCCTTTAAAGGATTAACAATGGGGCTCGTAGTTCACTTAAACTTGAAGAACAAAAAATTGGCGAACGGTACTGTTTCGATGCTTTGCGTACATGTTTCTTAGACTATATAGAAGCAATATATACAAAGATTTCAACCGTCTACCTGTTCCATTCATTGTTCTACTTGTCGAAAGTTACAAATAGTTTCCGATAACGGATTAACCATTGGGGCTCATTGTTCACTTAAACTTGAAGAACAAAAAATTGGCGAATTGTACTGTTTGGATGCTTTGCATATATGTTTCTTATACTATATAGAAGCAATATATACAAAGATTTCAACCGTCTACCTGTTCCATTCAATGTTCTACTTGTCGAAATTTACAAATAATTTCCTTTAAAGGATTAACAATGGGGCTCGTAGTTCACTTAAACTTGAAGATCAAAAAATTGGCGAATGTTACTGTTTAGATGCTTTGCATATATGTTTCTTAGACTATATAGAAGCAATATATACAATGATTTCAACAGTCTACCTGTTCCATTCATTGTTCTACTTGTCAAAATTTACAAATAATTTCCTTTAAAGGATTAACAATGGGGCTCGTAGTTCACTTAAACTTGAAGAACAAAAAATTGGCGAATGGTACTGTTTGGATGCTTTGCATATAGGTTTCTTAGACTATATAGAAGCAACATATACAAAGATTTCAACCGTCTACCTGTTCTATTCATTGTTCTTCTTGTCGAAAGTTACAAATAATTTCCGATAAAGGATTAACCATTGGGGCTCATTGTTCACTTAAACTTGAAGAACAAAAAATTGGCGAATGGTACTGTTTGGATGCTTTGCGTACATGTTTCTTAGACTATATGGAAGCAGTATGTACAAAGATTTCAACCGTCTACCTGTTCCATTCATTGTTCTACTTGTCGAAAGTTACAAATAATTTCCGATAACGGATTAACCATTGGGGCTCATTGTTCACTTAAACTTGCAGAACAAAAAATTGGCGAATGGTACTGTTTGGATGCTTTGCGTACATGTTTCTTAGACTATATGGAAGCAGTATGTACAAAGATTTCAACCGTCTACCTGTTCCATTCATTGTTCTACTTGTCGAAAGTTACAAATAATTTCCGATAACGGATTAACCATTGGGGCTCATTGTTCACTTAAACTTGCAGAACAAAAAATTGGCGAATGGTACTGTTTGGATGCTTTGCATATATGTTTCTTAGACTATATGGAAGCAATGTATACAAAGACTTCAACCGTCTACCTGATCCATTCATTGTTCTACTTGTCGAAATTTACAAATAATTTCCTTTAAAGGATTAACAATGGGGCTCGTAGTTCACTTAAACTTGAAGAACAAAAAATTGGCGAACGGTACTGTTTAGATGCTTTGCATATATGTTTCTTAGACTATATAGAAGCAATATATACAAAGATTTCAACCGTCTACCAGTTCCATTCATTGTTCTACTTGTCGAAAATTACAAATAATTTCCTTTAAAGGATTAACAATGGGGCTCGTAGTTCACTTAAACTTGAAGAACAAAAAATTGGCGAATTGTACTGTTTGGATGCTTTGCATATGTGTTTCTTAGACTATTTAGAAGCAATATATAGAAATATTTCACCCGTCTACCTGTACTATTCATTGTTCTATTTGTAGAAAGTTACAAATAATTGCCATTTCATGATTATCAATGGGGCTCGCTGTTCACTTAAACTTGAAGATCGAAAAATTGGCGAATGTTACTGTTTAGATGCTTTGCATATAGGTTTCTTAGACTATATAGAAGCAACATATACAACGATTTCAACCGTCTACCTGTTCTATTCATTGTTCTTCTTGTCGAAAGTTACAAATAATTTCCGTTTCATGATTATCAATGGGCCTCGTTGTTCACTCAAACTTGAAGAACAAAAAATTGTCGAATTGTACTGTTTGGATGCTTTGCATATATGTTTCTTAGACTATATAGAAGCAATATATACAATGATTTCAACCGTCTACCTGTTGCATTCATTGTTCTACTTGTCGAAAGTTACACATAATTTCCATTTCATGATTAACAATGGGGCTCGTAGTTCACTTAAACTTGAAGATCAAAAAATTGGCGATTGTTACTGTTTAGATGCTTTGCATATAGGTTTCTTAGACTATATAGAAGCAATATATACAAAGATTTCAACCGTCTACCTGTTCCATTCATTGTTCTACTTGTCGAAATTTACAAATAATTTCCGAAAACGGATTAACCATTGGGGCTCATTGTTCACTTAAACTTGAAGAACAAAAAATTAGCGAATGGTACTGTTTGGATGCTTTGCATATATGTTTCTGAGACTATATAGAAGCAATATATACAAAGATTTCAACCGTCTACCTGTTCCATTCATTGTTGTACTTGCCGAAATTTACAAATTATTTCCTTTAAAGGATTAACAACGGGGCTCGTAGTTCACTTAAACTTGAAGAACAAAAAATTGGCGAACGGTACTGCTTGGATGCTTTGCATATATGTTTCTTAGACTATGTAGAAGCAATATATAGAAAGATTTCAACCGTCTACCTGTTCCATTCATTGTTCTACTTGTCGAAAGTTACAAATAATTTCCGATAAAGGATTAACAATGGGGCTCATTGTTCACTTAAACTTGAAGAACAAAAAATTGGCGAATGGTACTGTTTGGATGCTTTGCATATATGTTTCTTAGACTATATAGAAGCAATATATACATTGATTTCAACCGTCTAACTGTTCCACTCATTGTTCTACTTGTCGCAAGTTACAAATAATTTCCGATAACGGATTAACCATTGGGGCTCATTGTTCACTTAAACTTGAAGATAAAAAAATTGGCGAATGTTACCGTTTAGATGCTTTGCATATAAGTTTCTTAGACTATATAGAAGCAATATATACAAAGATTTGAACCGTCTACCTGTTCCATTCATTGTTCTACTTGTCGAAAGTTACAAATAATTTCCGACAACGGATTAACCATTGGGGCTCATTGTTCACTTAAACTTGAAGATGAAATAATTGGCGAATTGTACTGTTTGGATGCTTTGCATATATGTTTCTTAGACTATATAGAAGCAATATATACAATGATTTCAACAGTCTACCTGTTCCATTCATTGTTCTACTTGTCAAAATTTACAAATAATTTCCTTTAAAGGATTAACAATGGAGCTCGCAGTTCACTTAAACTTGAAGAGCAAAAAATTGGCGAATGGCACTGTTTGGTTGCTTTGCATATATGTTTCTTAGACTATATAGAAGCGATATATACAAAGATTTCAACCGTCTACCTTTTCCATTCATTGTTCTACTTGTCGAAAGTTACAAATAATTTCCGATAACGGATTGACCATTTGGGCTCATTGTTCACTTAAACTTGAAGAACAAAAAATTGGCGAATGGTACTGTTTGGATGCTTTGCATATATGTTTCTTAGACTATATAGAAGCAACATATACAATGATTTCAACCGTCTACCTGTTCCATTCATTGTTCTACTTGTCGAAATTTACAAATAATTTCCGTTAAGGGATTAACAATGGGGATCGTAGTTTACTTAAACTTGAAGAACAAAAAATTGGCGAATTGTACTGTTTGGATGCTTTGCATATATGTTTCTTAGACTATTTAGAAGCAATATATACAATGATTTCAACCGTCTACCTATTCCATTCATTGTTCTACTTGCCGAAATTTACAAATAATTTCCTTTAAAGGATTAACAATGGGGCTCGTAGTTCACTTAAACTTGAAGAGCAAAAAATTGTCGAATTGTACTGTTTGGATGCTTTGCATATATGTTTCTTAGACTATATAGAAGCAATATATACAATGATTTCAACCGTCTACCTGATCCATTCATTGTTCTACTTGTCGAAATTTACAAATAATTTCCGATAAAGGATTAACCATTGGGGCTCATTGTTCACTTAAACTTGAAGAACAAAAAATTGGCGAATGGCACTGTTTGGATGCTTTGCATATATGTTTCTTAGACTATATAGAAGCAATATATACAAAGATTTCAACCGTCTACCTTTTCCATTCATTGTTCTACTTGTCGAAAGTTACAAATAATTTCAGATAACGGATTAACCATTTGGGCTCATTGTTCACTTAAAGTTGAAGAACAAAAAATTGGCGAATGGTACTGTTTGGATGCTTTGCATATATGTTTCTTAGACTATAAAGAAGCTATATATACAATGATATCAACAGTCTACCTGTTCCATTCATTGTTCTACTTGTCGAAATTTACAAATAATTTCCTTTAAAGGATTAACAATGGGGCTCGTAGTTCACTTAAACTTGAAGAACAAAAAATTGGCGAATGGTACTGTTTGGATGCTTTGCATAAATGTTTCTTAGACTATATAGAAGCAATATATACAATGATATCAACAGTCTACCTGTTCCATTCATTGTTCTACTTGTCGAAATTTACAAATAATTTCCTTTAAAGGATTAACAATGGGGCTCGTAGTTCACTTAAACTTGAAGAACAAAAAATTGGCGAATGGTACTGTTTGGATGCTTTGCATATATGTTTCTTATACTATATAGAAGCAATATATACAAAGATTTCAACCGTCTACCTGTTCCATTCATTGTTCTACTTGTCGAAAATTACAAATAATTTCCGATAAAGGATTAACCATTGGGGCTCATTGTTCACTAAACTTGAAGAACAAAAAATTGTCGAATTGTACTGTTTGGATGCTTTGCATATATGTTTCTTAGACTATATAGAAGCAATATATACAATGATTTCAACCGTCTACCTGTTCCATTCATTGTTCTACTTGTCGAAAGTTACAAATAATTTCCGTTAAGGGATTAACAATGGGGATCGTAGTTTACTTAAACTTGAAGAACAAAAAATTGGCGAATTGTACTGTTTGGATGCTTTGCATATATGTTTCTTAGACTATTTAGAAGCAATATGTACAATGATTTCAACCGTCTACCTGTTCCATTCAATGTTCTACTTGTCGAAAGTTACAAATAATTTCCGATAAAGGATTAACAATGGGGCTCATTGTTCACTTAAACTTGAAGAACAAAAAATTGGCGAATGGTACTGTTTGGATGCTTTGAATATATGTTTCTTAGACTATATGGAAGCAATGTATACAAAGACTTCAACCGTCTACCTGATCCATTCATTGTTCTACTTGTCGAAATTTACAAATAATTTCCATTAAAGGATTAACAATGGGGCTCGTAGTTCACTTAAACTTGAAGAACAAAAAATTGGCGAATGGTACTGTTTGGATGCTTTGCATATATGTTTCTTAGACTATATAGAAGCAATATATACAAAGATTTCAACCGTCTACCAGTTCCATTCATTGTTCTACTTGTCGAAAGTTACAAATAATTTCCGATAACGGATTAACCATTGGGGCTCATTGTTCGCTTAAACTTGAAGAACAAAAAATTGGCGAATTGTACTGTTTGGATGCTTTGCATATATGTTTCTTATACTATATAGAAGCAATATATACAAAGATTTCAACCGTCCACCTGTTCCGTTCAATGTTCTACTTGTCGAAATTTACAAATAATTTCCTTTAAAGGATTAACAATGGGGCTCGTAGTTCACTTAAACTTGAAGAACAAAAAATTGGCGAATGGTACTGTTTGGATGCTTTGCATATATGTTTCTTAGACTATATAGAAGCAATATATACATTGATTTCAACCGTCTACCTGTTCCACTCATTGTTCTACTTGTCGCAAGTTACAAATAATTTCCGTTAAAGTATTAACAATGGGGCTCGTAGTTCACTTAAACTTGAAGATGAAATAATTGGCGAATTGTACTGTTTGGATGCTTTGCATATATGTTTCTTAGACTATATAGAAGCAATATATACAATGATTTCAACCGTCTACCTGTTCCACTCATTGTTCTACTTGTCGCAAGTTACAAATAATTTCCGTTAAAGTATTAACAATGGAGCTCGCAGTTCACTTAAACTTGAAGAACAAAAAATTGGCGAATGGTACTGTTTGGATGCTTTGCATATATGTTTCTTATACTATATGGAAGCAATATATACAAAGATTTCAACCGTCTGCGTGTTCCAATCATTGTTCTACTTGTAGAAAGTTACAATTAATTTCCGTTAAAGGATTAACAACGGGGCTCGTAGTTCACTTAAACTTGAAGAACAAAAAATTGGCGAATTGTACTGTTTGGATGCTTTGCATATATGTTTCTTAGTCTATATAGAAGCAATATATACAAAGATTTCAACCGTCTACCTGTTCCATTCATTGTTCTACTGGTCGAAAGTTACAAATAATTTCCGAAAACGGATTAACCATTGGGGCACATTGTTCACTTAAACTTGAAGAACAAAAAATTGGCGAATTGTACTGTTTGGATGCTTTGCATATATGTTTTTCAGACTATATAGAAGCAATATATACAAAGATTTCAACCGTCTACCAGTTCCATTCATTGTTCTACTTGTCGAAATTTACAAATAATTTCCTTTAAAGGATTAACAATGGGGCTCGTAGTTCACTTAAACTTGAAGAACAAAAAATTGGCGAATGGTACTGTTTGGATGCTTTGCATATATGTTTCTTATACTATATAGAAGCAATATATACAGTGATTTCAACAGTCTAACTGTTCCATTCATTGTACTACTTGTCGAAAGTTACAAATAATTTCCTTTAAAGGATTAACAATGGAGCTCGCAGTTCACTTAAACTTGAAGAACAAAAAATTGGCGAATGGTACTGTTTGGATGCTTTGCATATATGTTTCTTAGACTATATAGAAGCAACATATACAATGATTTCAACCGTCTACCTGTTCCATTCATTGTTCTACTTGTCGCAAGTTACAAATAATTTCCGTTAAAGTATTAACAATGGAGCTCGCAGTTCACTTAAACTTGAAGAACAAAAAATTGGCGAATGGTACTGTTTGGATGCTTTGCATATATGTTTCTTATACTATATGGAAGCAATATATACAAAGATTTCAACCGTCTGCGTGTTCCAATCATTGTTCTACTTGTAGAAAGTTACAATTAATTTCCGTTAAAGGATTAACAACGGGGCTCGTAGTTCACTTAAACTTGAAGAACAAAAAATTGGCGAATTGTACTGTTTGGATGCTTTGTATATATGTTTCGTAGGTTATATAGAAGCAATATATACAAAGATTTCAACCGTCTACCTGTTCCATTCATTGTTCTACTTGTCGAAAATTACAAATAATTTCCGATAAAGGAGTAACCATTGGGGCTCATTGTTCACTTAAACTTGAAGAACAAAAAATTGGCGAATTGTACTGTTTGGATGCTTTGCATATATGTTTCTTATACTATATAGAAGCAATATATACAAAGATTTCAACATTCTACCTGTTCCATTCATTGTTCTACTTGTCGAAATTTACAAATAATTTCCTTTAAAGGATTAACAATGGGGCTCGTAGTTCACTTAAACTTGAAGAACAAAAAATTGGCGAATGGTACTGTTTGGATGCTTTGCATATATGTTTCTTAGACTATATAGAAGCAATATATACAAAGATTTCAACCGGCTACCTGTTCCATTCATTGTTCTACTTGTCGCAAGTTACAAATAATTTCCGTTAAAGTATTAACAATGGGGCTTGTAGTTCACTTAAACTTGAAGAACAAAAAATTGGCGAATGGTACTGTTCGGATGCTTTGCATATATGTTTCTTATACTATATAGAAGCAATATATACAAAGATTTCAACCGTCTACCTGTTCCATACAATGTTCTACTTGTCGAAAGTTACAAATAATTTACGATAAAGGATTAACAATGGGGCTCATTGTTCACTTAAACTTGAAGAACAAAAAATTGGCGAATGGTACTGTTTGGATGCTTTGCATATATGTTTCTTAGATTATATAGAAGCAATATATACAAAGATTTCAACCGTCTACCTGTTCCATTCATTGTTCTACTTGTCGCAAGTTACAAATAATTTCCGTTCAAGTAATAACAATGGGGCTCGTAGTTCACTTAAACTTGAAGAACAAAAAATTGGCGAATGGTACTGTTTGGATGCTTTGCATATATGTTTCTTAGACTATATAGAAGCAATATATACATTGATCTCAACCATCTACCTGTTCCATTCATTGTTCTACTTGTCGCAAGTTACAAATAATCTCCGTTAAAGTATTAACAATGGGGCTCGTAGTTCACTTAAACTTGAAGATCAAATAATTGGCGGATTGTACTGTTTGGATGATCTGCAGATATGTTTCTTAGACTATATAGAAGCAATATATACAATGATTTCAACCGTCTACCTGTTCCATTCATTGTTCTACTCTTCGAAAGTTACAAATAATTTCCGTTAAGGGATTAACAATGGGGATCGTAGTTTACTTAAACTTGAAGAACAAAAAATTGGCGAATTGTACTGTTTGGATGCTTTGCATATATGTTTCTTAGACTATATAGAAGCAATATATACAATGATTTCAACAGTCTACCTGTTCCATTCATTGTTCTACTTGTCGAAATTTACAAATTATTTCCTTTGAAGGATTAACAATGGGGCTCGTAGTTCACTTAAACTTGAAGAACAAAAAAATGGCGAATGGTACTGTTTGGATGCTGTGCGTACATGTTTCTTAGACTATATGGAAGCAATATATACAAAGATTTCAACCGTCTACGTGTTCCAATCATTGTTCTACTTGTCGAAATTTACAAATAATTTCCTTTAAAGGATTAACAATGGGGCTCGTAGTTCACTTAAACTTGAAGAACAAAAAATTGGCGAATGGTACTGTTTGGATGCTTTGCATATATGTTTCTTAGACTATATAGAAGCAATATATACAAATATTTCAACCGTCTAACTGTTCCATTCATTGTTCTACTTGTCGAAAATTACAAATAATTTCCGATAAAGTATTAACCATTGGTGCTCATTGTTCACTTAAACTTGAAGAACAAAAAATTGGCGAATGGTACTGTTTGGATGCTTTGCATATATGTTTCTTAGACTATATAGAGGCAATATATACAAAGATTTCAACCGTCTACCTTTTCCATTCATTGTTCTACTGGTCAAAAGTTACAAATAATTTCCGATAACGGATTAACCATTGGGGCTCATTGTTCACTTAAACTTGAAGAACAAAAAATTGGCGAATTGTACTGTTTGGATGCTTTGCATATATGTCTCGTAGACTATATAGAAGCAATATATTCAAATATTTCAACCGTCTAACTGTTCCATTCATTGTTCTACTTGTCGAAAGTTACAAATAATTTCCGATAACGGATTAACCATTGGGGCTCATTGTTCACTTAAACTTGAAGAACAAAAAATTGGCGAATTGTACTGTTTGGATGCTTTGCATATATGTTTCTTATACTATATAGAAGCAATATATACAAAGATTTCAATCGTCTACCTGTTCCATTCACTGTTCTACTTGTCGAAAATTACAAATAATTTCCGATAACGGATTAACCATTGGGGCTCATTGTTCACTTAAACTTGAAGAACAAAAAATTGGCGAATTGTACTGTTTGGATGCTTTGCATATATGTTTCGTAGACTATATAGAAGCAATATATACAAATATTTCAACCGTCTAACTGTTCCATTCATTGTTCTACTTGTCGAAAATTACAAATAATTTCCGATAAAGTATTAACCATTGGTGCTCAGTGTTCACTTAAACTTGAAGAACAAAAAATTGGCGAATGGTACTGTTTGGATGCTTTGCATATATGTTTCTTAGACTATATAGAAGCAATATATACAATGATTTCAACCATCTACCTGTTCCATTCATTGTTCTACTTGTCGAAAGTTACAAATAATTTCCGATAACGGATTAACCATTGGGGCTCATTGTTCACTTAAACTTGAAGAACAAAAAATTGGCGAATGGTACTGTTTGGATGCTTTGCATATATGTTTCTTAGACTATATAGAAGCAATATATACAATGATTTCAACCGTCTACCTGTTCCATTCATTGTTCTACTTGTCGAAAGTTACAAATAATTTCCGTTAAGGGATTAACAATGGGGATCGTAGTTTACTTAAACTTGAAGAACAAAAAATTGGCGAATTGTACTGTTTGGATGCTTTGCATATATGTTTCTTAGACTATATAGAAGCAATATATAAAAATATTTCAACCGTGTACCAGTTCCATTCATTGTTCTACTTGTCGGAAGTTACAAATAATTTCCGTTAAGGGATTAACAATGGGGATCGTAGTTTACTTAAACTTGAAGAACAAAAAATTGGCGAATTGTACTGTTTGGATGCTTTGCATATATGTTTCATAGACTATATAGACGCAATATATACAAGAATTTCAACCGTCTACCTGTTCCATTCATTGTTCTACTTGTCGAAAGTTACAAATAATTACCGATAAAGGATTAACCATTGGGGCTCATTGTTCACTTAAACTTGAAGAACAAAAAATTGGCGAATTGTACTGTTTAGATGCTTCGCATATAGGTTTCTTAGACTATATAGAAGCAACATATACAAAGATTTCAACCGTCTACCTGTTCTATTCATTGTTCATCTTGTCGAAAGTTACAAATTATTTCCGTTTCATGATTATCAATGGGCCTCGGTGTTCACTTAAACTTGAAGAACAAAAAATTGGCGACTTGTACTGGTTGGATGCTTTGCATATATGTTTCTTAGACTATATAGAAGCAATGTATAAAAAGATTTCAACCGTCTACCAGTTCCATTCATTGTTCTACTTGTCGAAAGTTACAATTAATTTCCGTTAAAGGATTAACAATGGGGCTCGTAGTTCACTTAAACTTGAAGAACAAAAAATTGGCGAATTGTACTGTTTGGATGCTTTGCATATATGTTTCGTAGACTATATAGAAGCAATATATACAAATATTTCAACCGTCTAACTGTTCCATTCATTGTTCTACTTGTCGAAAATTACAAATAATTTCCGATAAAGTATTAACCATTGGTGCTCATTGTTCACTTAAACTTGAAGAACAAAAAATTGGCGAATGGTACTGTTTGGATGCTTTGCATATATGTTTCTTAGACTATATAGAAGCAATATATACAAAGATTTCAACCGGCTACCTGTTCCATTCATTGTTCTACTTGTCGCAAGTTACAAATAATTTCCGTTAAAGTATTTACAATGGGGCTTGTAGTTCACTTAAACTTGAAGAACAAAAAATTGGCGAATGGTACTGTTCGGATGCTTTGCATATATGTTTCTTATACTATATAGAAGCAATATATACAAAGATTTCAACCGTCTACCTGTTCCATACAATGTTCTACTTGTCGAAAGTTACAAATAATTTACGATAAAGGATTAACAATGGGGCTCATTGTTCACTTAAACTTGAAGAACAAAAAATTGGCGAATGGTACTGTTTGGATGCTTTGCATATATGTTTCTTAGATTATATAGAAGCAATATATACAAAGATTTCAACCGTCTACCTGTTCCATTCATTGTTCTACTTGTCGCAAGTTACAAATAATTTCCGTTCAAGTATTAACAATGGGGCTCGTAGTTCACTTAAACTTGAAGAACAAAAAATTGGCGAATGGTACTGTTTGGATGCTTTGCATATATGTTTCTTAGACTATATAGAAGCAATATATACATTGATTTCAACCATCTACCTGTTCCATTCATTGTTCTACTTGTCGCAAGTTACAAATAATCTCCGTTAAAGTATTAACAATGGGGCTCGTAGTTCACTTAAACTTGAAGATCAAATAATTGGCGGATTGTACTGTTTGGATGATCTGCAGATATGTTTCTTAGACTATATAGAAGCAATATATACAATGATTTCAACCGTCTACCTGTTCCATTCATTGTTCTACTCTTCGAAAGTTACAAATAATTTCCGTTAAGGGATTAACAATGGGGATCGTAGTTTACTTAAACTTGAAGAACAAAAAATTGGCGAATTGTACTGTTTGGATGCTTTGCATATATGTTTCTTAGACTATATAGAAGCAATATATACAATGATTTCAACAGTCTACCTGTTCCATTCATTGTTCTACTTGTCGAAATTTACAAATTATTTCCTTTGAAGGATTAACAATGGGGCTCGTAGTTCACTTAAACTTGAAGAACAAAAAAATGGCGAATGGTACTGTTTGGATGCTGTGCGTACATGTTTCTTAGACTATATGGAAGCAATATATACAAAGATTTCAACCGTCTACGTGTTCCAATCATTGTTCTACTTGTCGAAATTTACAAATAATTTCCTTTAAAGGATTAACAATGGGGCTCGTAGTTCACTTAAACTTGAAGAACAAAAAATTGGCGAATGGTACTGTTTGGATGCTTTGCATATATGTTTCTTAGACTATATAGAAGCAATATATACAAATATTTCAACCGTCTAACTGTTCCATTCATTGTTCTACTTGTCGAAAATTACAAATAATTTCCGATAAAGTATTAACCATTGGTGCTCATTGTTCACTTAAACTTGAAGAACAAGAAATTGGCGAATGGTACTGTTTGGATGCTTTGCATATATGTTTCTTAGACTATATAGAGGCAATATATACAAAGATTTCAACCGTCTACCTTTTCCATTCATTGTTCTAATGGTCAAAAGTTACAAATAATTTCCGATAACGGATTAACCATTGGGGCTCATTGTTCACTTAAACTTGAAGAACAAAAAATTGGCGAATTGTACTGTTTGGATGCTTTGCATATATGTTTCGTAGACTATATAGAAGCAATATATTCAAATATTTCAACCGTCTAACTGTTCCATTCATTGTTCTACTTGTCGAAAGTTACAAATAATTTCCGATAACGGATTAACCATTGGGGCTCATTGTTCACTTAAACTTGAAGAACAAAAAATTGGCGAATTGTACTGTTTGGATGCTTTGCATATATGTTTCTTATACTATATAGAAGCAATATATACAAAGATTTCAATCGTCTACCTGTTCCATTCACTGTTCTACTTGTCGAAAATTACAAATAATTTCCGATAACGGATTAACCATTGGGGCTCATTGTTCACTTAAACTTGAAGAACAAAAAATTGGCGAATTGTACTGTTTGGATGCTTTGCATATATGTTTCGTAGACTATATAGAAGCAATATATACAAATATTTCAACCGTCTAACTGTTCCATTCATTGTTCTACTTGTCGAAAATTACAAATAATTTCCGATAAAGTATTAACCATTGGTGCTCAGTGTTCACTTAAACTTGAAGAACAAAAAATTGGCGAATGGTACTGTTTGGATGCTTTGCATATATGTTTCTTAGACTATATAGAAGCAATATATACAATGATTTCAACCATCTACCTGTTCCATTCATTGTTCTACTTGTCGAAAGTTACAAATAATTTCCGATAACGGATTAACCATTGGGGCTCATTGTTCACTTAAACTTGAAGAACAAAAAATTGGCGAATGGTACTGTTTGGATGCTTTGCATATATGTTTCTTAGACTATATAGAAGCAATATATACAATGATTTCAACCGTCTACCTGTTCCATTCATTGTTCTACTTGTCGAAAGTTACAAATAATTTCCGTTAAGGGATTAACAATGGGGATCGTAGTTTACTTAAACTTGAAGAACAAAAAATTGGCGAATTGTACTGTTTGGATGCTTTGCATATATGTTTCTTAGACTATATAGAAGCAATATATAAAAATATTTCAACCGTGTACCAGTTCCATTCATTGTTCTACTTGTCGGAAGTTACAAATAATTTCCGTTAAGGGATTAACAATGGGGATCGTAGTTTACTTAAACTTGAAGAACAAAAAATTGGCGAATTGTACTGTTTGGATGCTTTGCATATATGTTTCATAGACTATATAGACGCAATATATACAAGAATTTCAACCGTCTACCTGTTCCATTCATTGTTCTACTTGTCGAAAGTTACAAATAATTACCGATAAAGGATTAACCATTGGGGCTCATTGTTCACTTAAACTTGAAGAACAAAAAATTGGCGAATTGTACTGTTTAGATGCTTCGCATATAGGTTTCTTAGACTATATAGAAGCAACATATACAAAGATTTCAACCGTCTACCTGTTCTATTCATTGTTCATCTTGTCGAAAGTTACAAATTATTTCCGTTTCATGATTATCAATGGGCCTCGGTGTTCACTTAAACTTGAAGAACAAAAAATTGGCGACTTGTACTGGTTGGATGCTTTGCATATATGTTTCTTAGACTATATAGAAGCAATGTATAAAAAGATTTCAACCGTCTACCAGTTCCATTCATTGTTCTACTTGTCGAAAGTTACAATTAATTTCCGTTAAAGGATTAACAATGGGGCTCGTAGTTCACTTAAACTTGAAGAACAAAAAATTGGCGAATTGTACTGTTTGGATGCTTTGCATATATGTTTCGTAGACTATATAGAAGCAATATATACAAATATTTCAACCGTCTAACTGTTCCATTCATTGTTCTACTTGTCGAAAATTACAAATAATTTCCGATAAAGTATTAACCATTGGTGCTCATTGTTCACTTAAACTTGAAGAACAAAAAATTGGCGAATGGTACTGTTTGGATGCTTTGCATATATGTTTCTTAGACTATATAGAGGCAATATATACAAAGATTAACAACCGTCTACCTTTTCCATTCATTGTTCTACTGGTCAAAAGTTACAAATAATTTCCGATAACGGATTAACCATTGGGGCTCATTGTTCACTTAAACTTGAAGAACAAAAAATTGGCGAATTGTACTGTTTGGATGCTTTGCATATATGTTACGTAGACTATATAGAAGCAATATATTCAAATATTTCAACCGTCTAACTGTTCCATTCATTGTTCTACTTGTCGAAAGTTACAAATAATTTCCGATAACGGATTAACCATTGGGGCTCATTGTTCACTTAAACTTGAAGAACAAAAAATTGGCGAATTGTACTGTTTGGATGCTTTGCATATATGTTTCTTATACTATATAGAAGCAATATATACAAAGATTTCAATCGTCTACCTGTTCCATTCACTGTTCTACTTGTCGAAAATTACAAATAATTTCCGATAACGGATTAACCATTGGGGCTCATTGTTCACTTAAACTTGAAGAACAAAAAATTGGCGAATTGTACTGTTTGGATGCTTTGCATATATGTTTCGCAGACTATATAGAAGCAATATATACAAATATTTCAACCGTCTAACTGTTCCATTCATTGTTCTACTTGTCGAAAATTACAAATAATTTCCGATAAAGTATTAACCATTGGTGCTCAGTGTTCACTTAAACTTGAAGAACAAAAAATTGGCGAATGGTACTGTTTGGATGCTTTGCATATATGTTTCTTAGACTATATAGAAGCAATATATACAATGATTTCAACCATCTACCTGTTCCATTCATTGTTCTACTTGTCGAAAGTTACAAATAATTTCCGATAACGGATTAACCATTGGGGCTCATTGTTCACTTAAACTTGAAGAACAAAAAATTGGCGAATTGTACTGTTTGGATGCTTTGCATATATGTTTCTTATACTATATAGAAGCAATATATACAAAGATTTCAACCGTCTACCTGTTCCATTCACTGTTCTACTTGTCGAAAGTTACAAATAATTTCCGTTAAGGGATTAACAATGGGGATCGTAGTTCACTGAAACTTGAAGAACAAAAAATTGGCGAATTGTACTGTTTGGATGCTTTGCGTACATGTTTCTTAGACTATATGGAAGCAATATATACAAAGATTTCAACCGTCTGCGTGTTCCAATCATTGTTCTACTTGTAGAAAGTTACAATTAATTTCCGTTAAAGGATTAACAATGGGGCTCGTAGTTCACTTAAACTTGAAGAACAAAAAATTGGCGAATGGTACTTTTTGGATGCTTTGCATATATGTTTCTTAGACTATATAGAAGCAATATATACAAAGATTTCAACCGTCTACCTGTTCCATTCATTGTTCTACTTGTCGAAAATTACAAATAATTTCCGATAATGGATTAACCATTGGTGCTCATTGTTCACTTAAACTTGAAGAACAAAAAATTGGCGAATGGTACTGTTTGGATGCTTTGCATATATGTTTCTTATACTATATAGAAGCAATATATACAAAGATTTCAACCGTCTACCTGTTCCATTCACTGTTCTACTTGACGAAATTTACAAATAATTTCCGGTAAGGGATTAACAATGGGGATCGTAGTTTACTTAAACTTGAAGAACAAAAAATTGGCGAATTGTACTGTTTGGATGCTTTGCATATATGTTTCTTAGACTATATAGAAGCAATATATACAAAGATTTCAACCGTCTACCTGTTCCATTCATTGTTCTACTTGTCGAAAGTTACAAATAATTTCCGATAAAGGATTAACCATTGGGGCTCATTGTTCACTTAAACTTGAAGAACAAAAAATTGGCGAATGGTACTGTTTGGAAGCTTTGCATATATGTTTCTTTTACTATATAGAAGCAATATATACAAAGATTTCAACCGTCTACCTGTTCCATTCACTGTTCTACTTGTCGAAAGTTACAAATAATTTCCGTTAAGGGATTAACAATGGGGATCGTAGTTTACTTAAACTTGAAGAACAAAAAATTGGCGAATTGTACTGTTTGGATGCTTTGCATAAATGTTTCTTAGACTATATAGAAGCAATATATACAATGATTTCAACAGTCTACCTGTTCCATTCATTGTTCTACTTGTCGAAAGTTACAAATAATTTCCTTTAAAGGATTAACAATGGAGCCAGCAGTTCACTTAAACTTGAAGAACAAAAAATTGGCGAATGGTACTGTTTGGATGCTTTGCATATATGTTTCTTATACTATATAGAAGCAATAGATTCAAAGATTTCAACCGTCTACCTGTTCCATTCAATGTTCTACTTGTCGAAAGTTACAAATAATTTCCGATAAAGCATTAACAATGGGGCTCATTGTTGACTTAAACTTGAAGAACAAAAAATTGACGAATGGTACTGTTTGGATGCTTTGCATATATGTTTCTTAGACTATATGGAAGCAATATATACAAAGATTTCAACCGTCTGCGTGTTCCAATCATTGTTCTACTTGTAGAAAGTTACAATTAATTTCCGTTAAAGGATTAACAATGGGGCTCGTAGTTCACTTAAACTTGAAGAACAAAAAATTGGCGAATGGTACTTTTTGGATGCTTTGCATATATGTTTCTTAGACTATATAGAAGCAATATATACAAAGATTTCAACCGTCTACCTGTTCCATTCATTGTTCTACTTGTCGAAAGTTACAAATAATTTCCTTTAAAGGATTAACAATGGGGCTCGTTGTTCACTTAAACTTGAAGAACAATAAATTGGCGAATTGTGCTGTTTGGATGCTTTGCATATATGTTTCTTAGACTATATAGAAGCAATATATACAAAGATTTCAACCGTCTACCTGTTCCATTCATTATTCTACTTGTCGAAAGTTACAATTAATTTCCGTTAAAGGATTAACAATGGGGCACGTAGTTCACTTAAACTTGAAGTACAAAAAATTGGCGAATTGTACTGTTTGGATGCTTTGCATATATGTTTCGTAGACTATATAGAAGCAATATACACAAATATTTCAACCGTCTAACTGTTCCATTCATTGTTCTACTTGTCGAAAATTACAAATAATTTCCGATAAAGGATTAACCATTGGGGCTCATTGTTCACTTAAACTTGAAGAACAAAAAATTGGCGAATGGTACTGTTTGGATGCTTTGCATATATGTTTCTTAGACTATATAGAAGCAATATATACAAAGATTTCAACCGTCTACCTTTTCCATTCATTGTTCTTCTTGTCGAAAGTTACAAATAATTTCCGATAAAGTATTAACCATTGGTGCTCATTGTTCACTTAAACTTGAAGAACAAAAAATTGGCGAATGGTACTGTTTGGATGCTTTGCATATATGTTTCTTAGACTATATAGAAGCAATATATACAAAGATTTCAACCGTCTACCTTTTCCATTCATTGTTCTACTTGTCAAAAGTTACAAATAATTTCCGATAACGGATTAACCATTGGGGCTCATTGTTCACTTAAACTTGAAGAACAAAAAATTGGCGAATTGTACTGTTTGGATGCTTTGCATATATGTTTCTTATACTATATAGAAGCAATATATACAAAGATGTCAACCGTCTACCTGTTCCATTCACTGTTCTACTTGTCGAAAGTTACAAATAATTTCCGATAAGTGATTACCAATGGGGATCGTAGTTCACTTAAACTTAAAGAACAAAAAATTGGCGAATTGTACTGTTTGGATGCTTTGCGTACATGTTTCTTAGACTATATGGAAGCAATATATACAAAGATTTCAACCGTCTACGTGTTCCAATCATTGTTCTACTTGTCGAAATTTACAAATAATTTCCTTTAAAGGATTAACAATGGGGCTCGTTGTTCACTTAAACTTGAAGAACAATTAATTGGCGAATTGTACTGTTTGGATGCTTTGCATATATGTTTCTTAGACTATATAGAAGCAATATATACAAAGATTTCAACCGTCTACCTGTTCCATTCATTGTACTACTTGTCGAATGTAACAAATAATTTCCGATAAAGGATTAACCATTGGGGCTCATTGGTCACTTAAACTTGAAGAACAAAAAATTGGCGAATGGTACTGTTTGGATGCTTTGCGTACATGTTTCTTAGACTATATGGAAGCAATATATAAAAAGATTTCAACCGTCTACGTGTTCCAATCATTGTTCTACTTGTCGAAATTTACAAATAATTTCCTTTAAAGGATTAACAATGGGGCTCGTAGTTCGCTTAAACTTGAAGAGCAAAAAATTGGCGAATTGTACTGTTTGGATGCTTTGCATATATGTTTCTTAGACTATATAGAAGCAATATATAGAAGGATTTCCTCCGTCTACCTGTTCCATTCACTGTTCTACTTGTCGAAAGTTACAAATAATTCCCGATAAAGGATTAACCATTGGGGCTCATTGTTCACTTAAACTTGAAGAACAAAAAATTGGCGATTGTTACTGTTTAGATGCTTTGCATATAGGTTTCTTAGACTATATAGAAGCAATATATACAAAGATTTCAACCGTCTACCAGTTCCATTCATTGTTCTACTTGTCGCAAGTTACAAATAATTTCCGATAAAGGATTAACAATGGGGCTCATTGTTCACTTAAACTTGAAGATCAAAAAATTGGCGATTGTTACTGTTTAGATGCTTTGCATATAGGTTTCTTAGACTATATAGAAGCAACATATACAAAGATTTCAACCGTCTACATGATCCATTTATTGTTCTACTTGTCGAAATTTATAAATAATTTCCTTTAAAGGATTAACAATGGGGCTCGTAGTTCACTTAAACTTTAAGATAAAATAATTGGCAAATTGTACTGTTTGGATGATATGCAGATATGTTTCTTATACTATATACAAGCAACATATACAAAGATTTCAACCGTCTACCTGTTCCATTCATTGTTCTACTTGTCGAAAGTTACAAATAATTTCCGATAAAGGATTAACCATTGGGGCTCCTTGTTCACTTAAACTTGAAGAACAAAAAATTGGCGAATGGTACTGTTTGGATGCTTTGCGTACATGTTTCCTAGACTATATGGAAGCAATATATACAAAGATTTCAACCGTCTACGTGTTCCAATCATTGTTCAACTTGTCGAAATTTACAAATAATTTCCTTCAAAGGATTAACAATGGGGCTCGTTGTTCAATTAAACTTGAAGAACAAAAAATTGGCGAATGGTACTGTTTGGATGCTTTGCATATATGTTTCTTAGACTATATAGAAGCAATATATACAAAGATTTGAACCGTCTACCTGTTCCATTCATTGTTCTACTTGTCGCAAGTTACAAATAATTCCCGATAAAGGATTAACCATTGGGGCTCATTGTTCACTTAAACTTGAAGAACAAAAAATTGGCGGATGGTACTGTTTGGATGCTTTGCATATATGTTTCTTAGACTATACGGAAGCAATATATACAAAGATTTCAACCGTCTGCCTGTTCCATTCATTGTTCTACTTGTCGAAAATTACAAATAATTTCCGATAAAGGAGTAACCATTGGGGCTCATTGTTCACTTAATCTTGAATTACAAAAAATTGGCGAATGGTACTGTTTGGATGCTTTGCGTACATGTTTCTTAGACTATATGGAAGCAATATATACAAAGATTTCAACCGTCTACCTGTTCCATTCATTGTTCTACTTGTCGAAAATTACAAATAATTCCCGATAAAGGATTAACCATTGGGGCTCATTGTTCACTTAAACTTGAAGAACAAAAAATTGGCGAATGGTACTGTTTGGATGCTTTGCATATATGTTTCGTAGACTATATAGAAGCAATATATACAATGATTTCAACCGTCTACATGATCCATTCATTGTTCTACTTGTCGAAATTTATAAATAATTTCCTTTAAAGGATTAACAATGGGGCTCGTAGTTCACTTAAACTTTAAGATAAAATAATTGGCAAATTGTACTGTTTGGATGATATGCAGATATGTTTCTTATACTATATACAAGCAACATATACAAAGATTTCAACCGTCTACCTGTTCCATTCATTGTTCTACTTGTCGAAAGTTACAAATAATTTCCGATAAAGGATTAACCATTGGGGCTCCTTGTTCACTTAAACTTGAAGAACAAAAAATTGGCGAATGGTACTGTTTGGATGCTTTGCGTACATGTTTCCTAGACTATATGGAAGCAATATATACAAAGATTTCAACCGTCTACGTGTACCAATCATTGTTCAACTTGTCGAAATTTACAAATAATTTCCTTCAAAGGATTAACAATGGGGCTCGTTGTTCAATTAAACTTGAAGAACAAAAAATTGGCGAATGGTACTGTTTGGATGCTTTGCATATATGTTTCTTAGACTATATAGAAGCAATATATACAAAGATTTGAACCGTCTACCTGTTCCATTCATTGTTCTACTTGTCGCAAGTTACAAATAATTTCCGTTAAAGTATTAACAATGGGGCTCGTAGTTCACTTAAACTTGAAGAACAAAAATTTGGCAAATTGTACTGTTTGGATACTTTGCATATATGTTTCTTAGACTATTTAGAAGCAATATATAGAAAGATTTCACCCGTCTACCTGTACTATTCATTGTTCTACTTGTAGAAAGTCACAAATAATTTCCATTTCATGATTATCAATGGGGCTCGTTGTTCACTTAAACTTGAAGAACAAAAAATTGGCGAATGGTACTGTTTGGATGCTTTGCGTACATGTTTCTTAGACTATATGGAAGCAATATATACAAAGATTTCAACCGTCTACGTGCTCCAATCATTGTTCTACTTGTCGAAATTTACAAATAATTTCCTTTAAAGGATTAACAATGGGGCTCGTTGTTCACTTAAACTTGAAGAACAATTAATTGGCGAATTGTACTGTTTGGATGCTTTGCATATATGTTTCTTAGACTATATAGAAGCAATATATACAAAGATTTCAACCGTCTACCTGTTCCATTCATTGTACTACTTGTCGAATGTAACAAATAATTTCCGATAAAGGATTAACCATTGGGGCTCATTGGTCACTTAAACTTGAAGAACAAAAAATTGGCGAATGGTACTGTTTGGATGCTTTGCGTACATGTTTCTTAGACTATATGGAAGCAATATATAAAAAGATTTCAACCGTCTACGTGTTCCAATCATTGTTCTACTTGTCGAAATTTACAAATAATTTCCTTTAAAGGATTAACAATGGGGCTCGTAGTT
The DNA here is from genome assembly GCA_963989415.1 of Cerceris ruficornis. Lineage (NCBI taxonomy): Eukaryota > Metazoa > Arthropoda > Insecta > Hymenoptera > Crabronidae > Cerceris > Cerceris ruficornis. Next base: position 1,773,109 of record CAXDIW010000109.1, read on the forward strand.
CGCTTAAACTTGAAGAGCAAAAAATTGGCGAATTGTACTGTTTGGATGCTTTGCATATATGTTTCTTAGACTATATAGAAGCAATATATAGAAGGATTTCCTCCGTCTACCTGTTCCATTCACTGTTCTACTTGTCGAAAGTTACAAATAATTCCCGATAAAGGATTAACCATTGGGGCTCATTGTTCACTTAAACTTGAAGAACAAAAAATTGGCGATTGTTACTGTTTAGATGCTTTGCATATAGGTTTCTTAGACTATATAGAAGCAATATATACAAAGATTTCAACCGTCTACCAGTTCCATTCATTGTTCTACTTGTCGCAAGTTACAAATAATTTCCGTTAAAGTTTTAACAATGGGGCTCGCTGATCACTTAAACTTGAAGATCAAAAAATTGGCGATTGTTACTGTTTAGATGCTTTGCATATATGTTTCTTAGATTATACGGAAGCAATATATACAAATATTTCAACCGTCTACCTGTTCCATTCATTGTTCTACTTGTCGAAAGTTACAAATAATTCCCGATAAAGGATTAACCATTGGGGCTCATTGTTCACTTAAACTTGAAGAACAAAAATTTGGCGAATTGTACTGTTTGGATACTTTGCATATATGTTTCTTAGACTATTTAGAAGCAATATATAGAAAGATTTCAACCGTCTACGTGTTCCAATCATTGTTCTACTTGTCGAAAGTTACAAATAATTTCCGATAAAGGATTAACAATGGGGCTCATTGTTCACTTAAACTTGAAGATCAAAAAATTGGCGATTGTTACTGTTTAGATGCTTTGCATATAGGTTTCTTAGACTATATAGAAGCAACATATACAAAGATTTCAACCGTCTACCTGTTCTATTCATTGTTCTACTTGTAGAAAGTTACAAATAATTTCCGTTTCATGATTATCAATGGGGCTCGTTGTTCACTTAAACTTGAAGAACAAAAAATTGGCGAATTGTACTGTTTGGATGCTTTGCATATATGTTTCTTAGACTATATAGAAGCAATATATTCAAAGAGATCAACCGTCTACCAGTTCCATTCATTGTTCTACTTGTCGAAAGTTACAAATAATTTCCTTTAAAGGTTTAACAATGGGGCTCGTTGTTCACTTAAACTTGAAGAACAAAAAATTGGCGAATGTTACCGTTTGGATGCTTTGCATATATGTTTCTTAGACTATATAGAAGCAATATATACAATGATTTCAACAGTCTACCTGTACCATTCATTGTTCTACTTGTCGAATTTTACAAATAATTTCCGAAAGAGGATTAACAATGGGGCTCGTAGTTCACTTAAACTTGCAGAGCAATAAATTGGCGAATTGTACTGTTTGGACGCTTTGCATATATGTTTCTTGGACTATATAGAAGCAATATATACAATGATTTCAACAGTCTACCTGTTCCATTCATTGTTCTACTTGTCGAAATTTACAAATAATTTCCGATAAAGGATTAACAATGGGGCTCATGGTTCACTTAAACTTGAAGAACAAAAAATTGGCGAATTGTACTGTTTGGATGCTTTGCATATATGTTTCTTAGACTATATAGAAGCAATATATAGAAAGATTTCACCCGTCTACATGATCCATTCATTGTTTTACTTGTCGAAATTTACAAATAATTTCCTTTAAAGGATTAACAATGGAGCTCGTAGTTCACTTAAACTTGAAGAACCAAGAATTGGCGAATGGTACTGTTAGGATGCTTTGCATATATGTTTCTTAGATTATATAGAAGCAATATATACAAAGATTTCAACCGTCTACGTGTTCCAATCATTGTTCTACTTGTCGAAAGTTACAAATAATTTCCGATAAAGGATTAACAATGGGTCTCATTGTTCACTTAAACTTGAAGAACTAAAATTGGCGAATGGTACTGTTTGTATGATTTGCATATATGTTTCTTAGACTATACGGAAGCAATATATACAAATATTTCAACCGTCTACCTGTTCCATTCATTGTTCTACTTGTCGAAAGTTACAAATAATTCCCGATAAAGGATTAACCATTGGGGCTCATTGTTCACTTAAACTTGAAGAACAAAAATTTAGCGAATTGTACTGTTTGGATACTTTGCATATATGTTTCTTAGACTATTTAGAAGCAATATATAGAAAGATTTCAACCGTCTACGTGTTCCAATCATTGTTCTACTTGTCGAAAGTTACAAATAATTTCCGATAAAGGATTAACAATGGGGCTCATTGTTCACTTAAACTTGAAGATCAAAAAATTGGCGATTGTTACTGTTTAGATGCTTTGCATATAGGTTTCTTAGACTATATAGAAGCAACATATACAAAGATTTCAACCGTCTACCTGTTCTATTCATTGTTCTACTTGTAGAAAGTTAGAAATAATTTCCGTTTCATGATTATCAATGGGGCTCGTTGTTCACTTAAACTTGAAGAACAAAAAATTGGCGAATTGTACTGTTTGGATGCTTTGCATATATGTTTCTTAGACTATATAGAAGCAATATATTCAGAGAGATCAACCGTCTACCAGTTCCATTCATTGTTCTACTTGTCGAAAGTTACAAATAATTCCCGATAAAGGATTAACCATTGGGGCTCATTGTTCACTTAAACTTGAAGAACAAAAAATTGGCGAATGGTACTGTTTGGATGCTTTGCATATATGTTTCTTAGACTATATAGAAGCAATATATACATTGATTTCAACCGGCTACCTGTTCCATTCATTGTTCTACTTGTCGCAAGTTACAAATAATTTCCGTTAAAGTATTAACAATGGGGCTCGTAGTTCACTTAAACTTGAAGATCAAATAATTGGCGAATTGTACTATTTAGACGCTTTGCATATATGTTTCTTAGACTATATAGAAGCAATATATACAATGATTTCAACAGTCTACCTGTTCCATTCCTTGTTCTACTTGTCGAAATTTACAAATAATTTCCTTCAAAGGATTAACAATGGGGCTCGTTGTTCAATTAAACTTGAAGAACAAAAAATTGGCGAATGGTACTGTTTGGATGCTTTGCATATATGTTTCTTAGACTATATAGAAGCAATATATACAAAGATTTGAACCGTCTACGTGTTCCAATCATTGTTCTACTTGTCGAAAGTTACAAATAATTTCCGATAAAGGATTAACAATGGGGCTCATTGTTCACTTAAACTTGAAGAACAAAAATTTGGCGAATTGTACTGTTTGGATACTTTGCATATATGTTTCTTAGACAATTTAGAAGCAATATATAGAAAGATTTCAACCGTCTACGTGTTCCAATCATTGTTCTACTTGTCGAAAGTTACAAATAATTTCCGATAAAGGATTAACAATGGGGCTCATTGTTCACTTAAACTTGAAGATCAAAAAATTGGCGATTGTTACTGTTTAGATGCTTTGCATATATGTTTCTTAGACTATATGGAAGCAATATATAAAAAGATTTCAACCGTCTACGTGTTCCATTCATTGCTCTACTTGTCGAAAGTTACAAATAATTCCCGATAAAGGATTAACCATTGGGGCTCATTGTTCACTTAAACTTGAAGAACAAAAATTTGGCGAATTGTACTGTTTGGATACTTTGCATATATGTTTCTTAGACTATTTAGAAGCAATATATAGAAAGATTTCAACCGTCTACGTGTTCCAATCATTGTTCTACTTGTCGAAAGTTACAAATAATTTCCGATAAAGGATTAACAATGGGGCTCATTGTTCACTTAAACTTGAAGATCAAAAAATTGGCGATTGTTACTGTTTAGATGCTTTGCATATAGGTTTCTTAGACTATATAGAAGCAACATATACAAAGATTTCAACCGTCTACATGATCCATTCATTGTTCTACTTGTCGAAATTTATAAATAATTTCCTTTAAAGGATTAACAATGGGGCTCGTAGTTCACTTAAACTTTAAGATAAAATAATTGGCAAATTGTACTGTTTGGATGATATGCAGATATGTTTCTTATACTATATACAAGCAACATATACAAAGATTTCAACCGTCTACCTGCTCCATTCATTGTTCTACTTGTCGAAAGTTACAAATAATTTCCGATAAAGGATTAACCATTGGGGCTCCTTGTTCACTTAAACTTGAAGAACAAAAAATTGGCGAATGGTACTGTTTGGATGCTTTGCGTACATGTTTCCTAGACTATATGGAAGCAATATATACAAAGATTTCAACCGTCTACGTGTTCCAATCATTGTTCAACTTGTCGAAATTTACAAATAATTTCCTTCAAAGGATTAACAATGGGGCTCGTTGTTCAATTAAACTTGAAGAACAAAAAATTGGCGAATGGTACTGTTTGGATGCTTTGCATATATGTTTCTTAGACTATATAGAAGCAATATATACAAAGATTTGAACCGTCTACCTGTTCCATTCATTGTTCTACTTGTCGCAAGTTACAAATAATTCCCGATAAAGGATTAACCATTGGGGCTCATTGTTCACTTAAACTTGAATTACAAAAAATTGGCGAATGGTACTGTTTGGATGCTTTGCGTACATGTTTCTTAGACTATACGGAAGCAATATATACAAAGATTTCAACCGTCTGCCTGTTCCATTCATTGTTCTACTTGTCGAAAATTACAAATAATTTCCGATAAAGGAGTAACCATTGGGGCTCATTGTTCACTTAATCTTGAATTACAAAAAATTGGCGAATGGTACTGTTTGGATGCTTTGCGTACATGTTTCTTAGACTATATGGAAGCAATATATACAAAGATTTCAACCGTCTACCTGTTCCATTCATTGTTCTACTTGTCGAAAATTACAAATAATTCCCGATAAAGGATTAACCATTGGGGCTCATTGTTCACTTAAACTTGAAGAACAAAAAATTGGCGAATGGTACTGTTTGGATGCTTTGCATATATGTTTCGTAGACTATATAGAAGCAATATATACAATGATTTCAACCGTCTACATGATCCATTCATTGTTCTACTTGTCGAAATTTATAAATAATTTCCTTTAAAGGATTAACAATGGGGCTCGTAGTTCACTTAAACTTTAAGATAAAATAATTGGCAAATTGTACTGTTTGGATGATATGCAGATATGTTTCTTATACTATATACAAGCAACATATACAAAGATTTCAACCGTCTACCTGTTCCATTCATTGTTCTACTTGTCGAAAGTTACAAATAATTTCCGATAAAGGATTAACCATTGGGGCTCCTTGTTCACTTAAACTTGAAGAACAAAAAATTGGCGAATGGTACTGTTTGGATGCTTTGCGTACATGTTTCCTAGACTATATGGAAGCAATATATACAAAGATTTCAACCGTCTACGTGTTCCAATCATTGTTCAACTTGTCGAAATTTACAAATAATTTCCTTCAAAGGATTAACAATGGGGCTCGTTGTTCAATTAAACTTGAAGAACAAAAAATTGGCGAATGGTACTGTTTGGATGCTTTGCATATATGTTTCTTAGACTATATAGAAGCAATATATACAAAGATTTGAACCGTCTACCTGTTCCATTCATTGTTCTACTTGTCGCAAGTTACAAATAATTTCCGTTAAAGTATTAACAATGGGGCTCGTAGTTCACTTAAACTTGAAGAACAAAAATTTGGCAAATTGTACTGTTTGGATACTTTGCATATATGTTTCTTAGACTATTTAGAAGCAATATATAGAAAGATTTCACCCGTCTACCTGTACTATTCATTGTTCTACTTGTAGAAAGTCACAAATAATTTCCATTTCATGATTATCAATGGGGCTCGTTGTTCACTTAAACTTGAAGAACAAAAAATTGGCGAATGGTACTGTTTGGATGCTTTGCGTACATGTTTCTTAGACTATATACAAGCAACATATACAAAGATTTCAACCGTCTACCTGTTCCATTCATTGTTCTACTTGTCGAAAGTTACAAATAATTTCCGATAAAGGATTAACCATTGGGGCTCCTTGTTCACTTAAACTTGAAGAACAAAAAATTGGCGAATGGTACTGTTTGGATGCTTTGCGTACATGTTTCCTAGACTATATGGAAGCAATATATACAAAGATTTCAACCGTCTACGTGTTCCAATCATTGTTCAACTTGTCGAAATTTACAAATAATTTCCTTCAAAGGATTAACAATGGGGCTCGTTGTTCAATTAAACTTGAAGAACAAAAAATTGGCGAATGGTACTGTTTGGATGCTTTGCATATATGTTTCTTAGACTATATAGAAGCAATATATACAAAGATTTGAACCGTCTACCTGTTCCATTCATTGTTCTACTTGTCGCAAGTTACAAATAATTTCCGTTAAAGTATTAACAATGGGGCTCGTAGTTCACTTAAACTTGAAGAACAAAAATTTGGCAAATTGTACTGTTTGGATACTTTGCATATATGTTTCTTAGACTATTTAGAAGCAATATATAGAAAGATTTCACCCGTCTACCTGTACTACTCATTGTTCTACTTGTAGAAAGTCACAAATAATTTCCATTTCATGATTATCAATGGGGCTCGTTGTTCACTTAAACTTGAAGAACAAAAAATTGGCGAATGGTACTGTTTGGATGCTTTGCGTACATGTTTCTTAGACTATATGGAAGCAATATATACAAAGATTTCAACCGTCTACGTGTTCCAATCATTGTTCTACTTGTCGAAATTTACAAATAATTTCCTTTAAAGGATTAACAATGGGGCTCGTTGTTCACTTAAACTTGAAGAACAATTAATTGGCGAATTGTACTGTTTGGATGCTTTGCATATATGTTTCTTAGACTATATAGAAGCAATATATACAAAGATTTCAACCGTCTACCTGTTCCATTCATTGTACTACTTGTCGAATGTAACAAATAATTTCCGATAAAGGATTAACCATTGGGGCTCATTGGTCACTTAAACTTGAAGAACAAAAAATTGGCGAATGGTACTGTTTGGATGCTTTGCGTACATGTTTCTTAGACTATATGGAAGCAATATATAAAAAGATTTCAACCGTCTACGTGTTCCAATCATTGTTCTACTTGTCGAAATTTACAAATAATTTCCTTTAAAGGATTAACAATGGGGCTCGTAGTTCGCTTAAACTTGAAGAGCAAAAAATTGGCGAATTGTACTGTTTGGATGCTTTGCATATATGTTTCTTAGACTATATAGAAGCAATATATAGAAGGATTTCCTCCGTCTACCTGTTCCATTCACTGTTCTACTTGTCGAAAGTTACAAATAATTCCCGATAAAGGATTAACCATTGGGGCTCATTGTTCACTTAAACTTGAAGAACAAAAAATTGGCGATTGTTACTGTTTAGATGCTTTGCATATAGGTTTCTTAGACTATATAGAAGCAATATATACAAAGATTTCAACCGTCTACCAGTTCCATTCATTGTTCTACTTGTCGCAAATTACAAATAATTTCCGATAAAGGATTAACAATGGGGCTCATTGTTCACTTAAACTTGAAGATCAAAAAATTGGCGATTGTTACTGTTTAGATGCTTTGCATATAGGTTTCTTAGACTATATAGAAGCAACATATACAAAGATTTCAACCGTCTACATGATCCATTTATTGTTCTACTTGTCGAAATTTATAAATAATTTCCTTTAAAGGATTAACAATGGGGCTCGTAGTTCACTTAAACTTTAAGATAAAATAATTGGCAAATTGTACTGTTTGGATGATATGCAGATATGTTTCTTATACTATATACAAGCAACATATACAAAGATTTCAACCGTCTACCTGTTCCATTCATTGTTCTACTTGTCGAAAGTTACAAATAATTTCCGATAAAGGATTAACCATTGGGGCTCCTTGTTCACTTAAACTTGAAGAACAAAAAATTGGCGAATGGTACTGTTTGGATGCTTTGCGTACATGTTTCCTAGACTATATGGAAGCAATATATACAAAGATTTCAACCGTCTACGTGTTCCAATCATTGTTCAACTTGTCGAAATTTACAAATAATTTCCTTCAAAGGATTAACAATGGGGCTCGTTGTTCAATTAAACTTGAAGAACAAAAAATTGGCGAATGGTACTGTTTGGATGCTTTGCATATATGTTTCTTAGACTATATAGAAGCAATATATACAAAGATTTGAACCGTCTACCTGTTCCATTCATTGTTCTACTTGTCGCAAGTTACAAATAATTCCCGATAAAGGATTAACCATTGGGGCTCATTGTTCACTTAAACTTGAAGAACAAAAAATTGGCGGATGGTACTGTTTGGATGCTTTGCATATATGTTTCTTAGACTATACGGAAGCAATATATACAAAGATTTCAACCGTCTGCCTGTTCCATTCATTGTTCTACTTGTCGAAAATTACAAATAATTTCCGATAAAGGAGTAACCATTGGGGCTCATTGTTCACTTAATCTTGAATTACAAAAAATTGGCGAATGGTACTGTTTGGATGCTTTGCGTACATGTTTCTTAGACTATATGGAAGCAATATATACAAAGATTTCAACCGTCTACCTGTTCCATTCATTGTTCTACTTGTCGAAAATTACAAATAATTCCCGATAAAGGATTAACCATTGGGGCTCATTGTTCACTTAAACTTGAAGAACAAAAAATTGGCGAATGGTACTGTTTGGATGCTTTGCATATATGTTTCGTAGACTATATAGAAGCAATATATACAATGATTTCAACCGTCTACATGATCCATTCATTGTTCTACTTGTCGAAATTTATAAATAATTTCCTTTAAAGGATTAACAATGGGGCTCGTAGTTCACTTAAACTTTAAGATAAAATAATTGGCAAATTGTACTGTTTGGATGATATGCAGATATGTTTCTTATACTATATACAAGCAACATATACAAAGATTTCAACCGTCTACCTGTTCCATTCATTGTTCTACTTGTCGAAAGTTACAAATAATTTCCGATAAAGGATTAACCATTGGGGCTCCTTGTTCACTTAAACTTGAAGAACAAAAAATTGGCGAATGGTACTGTTTGGATGCTTTGCGTACATGTTTCCTAGACTATATGGAAGCAATATATACAAAGATTTCAACCGTCTACGTGTTCCAATCATTGTTCAACTTGTCGAAATTTACAAATAATTTCCTTCAAAGGATTAACAATGGGGCTCGTTGTTCAATTAAACTTGAAGAACAAAAAATTGGCGAATGGTACTGTTTGGATGCTTTGCATATATGTTTCTTAGACTATATAGAAGCAATATATACAAAGATTTGAACCGTCTACCTGTTCCATTCATTGTTCTACTTGTCGCAAGTTACAAATAATTTCCGTTAAAGTATTAACAATGGGGCTCGTAGTTCACTTAAACTTGAAGAACAAAAATTTGGCAAATTGTACTGTTTGGATACTTTGCATATATGTTTCTTAGACTATTTAGAAGCAATATATAGAAAGATTTCACCCGTCTACCTGTACTATTCATTGTTCTACTTGTAGAAAGTCACAAATAATTTCCATTTCATGATTATCAATGGGGCTCGTTGTTCACTTAAACTTGAAGAACAAAAAATTGGCGAATGGTACTGTTTGGATGCTTTGCGTACATGTTTCTTAGACTATATGGAAGCAATATATACAAAGATTTCAACCGTCTACGTGTTCCAATCATTGTTCTACTTGTCGAAATTTACAAATAATTTCCTTTAAAGGATTAACAATGGGGCTCGTTGTTCACTTAAACTTGAAGAACAATTAATTGGCGAATTGTACTGTTTGGATGCTTTGCATATATGTTTCTTAGACTATATAGAAGCAATATATACAAAGATTTCAACCGTCTACCTGTTCCATTCATTGTACTACTTGTCGAATGTAACAAATAATTTCCGATAAAGGATTAACCATTGGGGCTCATTGGTCACTTAAACTTGAAGAACAAAAAATTGGCGAATGGTACTGTTTGGATGCTTTGCGTACATGTTTCTTAGACTATATGGAAGCAATATATAAAAAGATTTCAACCGTCTACGTGTTCCAATCATTGTTCTACTTGTCGAAATTTACAAATAATTTCCTTTAAAGGATTAACAATGGGGCTCGTAGTTCGCTTAAACTTGAAGAGCAAAAAATTGGCGAATTGTACTGTTTGGATGCTTTGCATATATGTTTCTTAGACTATATAGAAGCAATATATAGAAGGATTTCCTCCGTCTACCTGTTCCATTCACTGTTCTACTTGTCGAAAGTTACAAATAATTCCCGATAAAGGATTAACCATTGGGGCTCATTGTTCACTTAAACTTGAAGAACAAAAAATTGGCGATTGTTACTGTTTAGATGCTTTGCATATAGGTTTCTTAGACTATATAGAAGCAATATATACAAAGATTTCAACCGTCTACCAGTTCCATTCATTGTTCTACTTGTCGCAAGTTACAAATAATTTCCGTTAAAGTTTTAACAATGGGGCTCGCTGATCACTTAAACTTGAAGATCAAAAAATTGGCGATTGTTACTGTTTAGATGCTTTGCATATATGTTTCTTAGATTATACGGAAGCAATATATACAAATATTTCAACCGTCTACCTGTTCCATTCATTGTTCTACTTGTCGAAAGTTACAAATAATTCCCGATAAAGGATTAACCATTGGGGCTCATTGTTCACTTAAACTTGAAGAACAAAAATTTGGCGAATTGTACTGTTTGGATACTTTGCATATATGTTTCTTAGACTATTTAGAAGCAATATATAGAAAGATTTCAACCGTCTACGTGTTCCAATCATTGTTCTACTTGTCGAAAGTTACAAATAATTTCCGATAAAGGATTAACAATGGGGCTCATTGTTCACTTAAACTTGAAGATCAAAAAATTGGCGATTGTTACTGTTTAGATGCTTTGCATATAGGTTTCTTAGACTATATAGAAGCAACATATACAAAGATTTCAACCGTCTACCTGTTCTATTCATTGTTCTACTTGTAGAAAGTTACAAATAATTTCCGTTTCATGATTATCAATGGGGCTCGTTGTTCACTTAAACTTGAAGAACAAAAAATTGGCGAATTGTACTGTTTGGATGCTTTGCATATATGTTTCTTAGACTATATAGAAGCAATATATTCAAAGAGATCAACCGTCTACCAGTTCCATTCATTGTTCTACTTGTCGAAAGTTACAAATAATTTCCTTTAAAGGTTTAACAATGGGGCTCGTTGTTCACTTAAACTTGAAGAACAAAAAATTGGCGAATGTTACCGTTTGGATGCTTTGCATATATGTTTCTTAGACTATATAGAAGCAATATATACAATGATTTCAACAGTCTACCTGTACCATTCATTGTTCTACTTGTCGAATTTTACAAATAATTTCCGAAAGAGGATTAACAATGGGGCTCGTAGTTCACTTAAACTTGCAGAGCAATAAATTGGCGAATTGTACTGTTTGGACGCTTTGCATATATGTTTCTTGGACTATATAGAAGCAATATATACAATGATTTCAACAGTCTACCTGTTCCATTCATTGTTCTACTTGTCGAAATTTACAAATAATTTCCGATAAAGGATTAACAATGGGGCTCATGGTTCACTTAAACTTGAAGAACAAAAAATTGGCGAATTGTACTGTTTGGATGCTTTGCATATATGTTTCTTAGACTATATAGAAGCAATATATAGAAAGATTTCACCCGTCTACATGATCCATTCATTGTTTTACTTGTCGAAATTTACAAATAATTTCCTTTAAAGGATTAACAATGGAGCTCGTAGTTCACTTAAACTTGAAGAACCAAGAATTGGCGAATGGTACTGTTAGGATGCTTTGCATATATGTTTCTTAGATTATATAGAAGCAATATATACAAAGATTTCAACCGTCTACGTGTTCCAATCATTGTTCTACTTGTCGAAAGTTACAAATAATTTCCGATAAAGGATTAACAATGGGTCTCATTGTTCACTTAAACTTGAAGAACTAAAATTGGCGAATGGTACTGTTTGTATGATTTGCATATATGTTTCTTAGACTATACGGAAGCAATATATACAAATATTTCAACCGTCTACCTGTTCCATTCATTGTTCTACTTGTCGAAAGTTACAAATAATTCCCGATAAAGGATTAACCATTGGGGCTCATTGTTCACTTAAACTTGAAGAACAAAAATTTAGCGAATTGTACTGTTTGGATACTTTGCATATATGTTTCTTAGACTATTTAGAAGCAATATATAGAAAGATTTCAACCGTCTACGTGTTCCAATCATTGTTCTACTTGTCGAAAGTTACAAATAATTTCCGATAAAGGATTAACAATGGGGCTCATTGTTCACTTAAACTTGAAGATCAAAAAATTGGCGATTGTTACTGTTTAGATGCTTTGCATATAGGTTTCTTAGACTATATAGAAGCAACATATACAAAGATTTCAACCGTCTACCTGTTCTATTCATTGTTCTACTTGTAGAAAGTTAGAAATAATTTCCGTTTCATGATTATCAATGGGGCTCGTTGTTCACTTAAACTTGAAGTACAAAAAATTGGCGAATTGTACTGTTTGGATGCTTTGCATATATGTTTCTTAGACTATATAGAAGCAATATATTCAGAGAGATCAACCGTCTACCAGTTCCATTCATTGTTCTACTTGTCGAAAGTTACAAATAATTCCCGATAAAGGATTAACCATTGGGGCTCATTGTTCACTTAAACTTGAAGAACAAAAAATTGGCGATTGTTACTGTTTAGATGCTTTGCATATAGGTTTCTTAGACTATATAGAAGCAATATATAGAAAGATTTCAACCGTCTACCTGTTCTATTCATTGTTCTACTTGTAGAAAGTTACAAATAATTTCCGTTTCATGATTATCAATGGGGCTCGTTGTTCACTTAAACTTGAAGGACAAAAAATTGGCGAATGGTACTGTTTGGATGATTTGCATATATGTTTCTTAGACTATACGGAAGCAATATATACAAATATTTCAACCGTCTACCTGTTCCATTCATTGTTCTACTTGTCGGAAGTTACAAATAATATCCGTTAAGGGATTAACAATGGGGTTCGTAGTTTACTTAAACTTGAAGAACAAGAAATTGGCGAATTGTACTGTTTGGATGCTTTGCATATATGTTTCTTAGACTATATGGAAGCAATATATACAAAGATTTCAAACGTCTACGTGTTCCATTCATTGTTCTACTTGTCGAAATTTACAAATAATTTCCGATAAAGGATTAACAATGGGGCTCATTGTTAACTTAAACTTGAAGATCAAAAAATTGGCGATTGTTACTGTTTAGATGCTTTGCATATAGGTTTCTTAGACTATATAGAAGCAACATATACAAAGATTTCAACCGTCTACCTGTTCTATTGATTGTTCTACTTGTAGAAAGTTACAAATAATTTCCGTTTCATGATTATCAATGGGGCTCGTTGTTCACTTAAACTTGAAGAACAATAAATTGGCGAAATGTACTGTTTGGATGCTTTGCATATATGTTTCTTAGACTATATAGAAGCAATATATACAAAGATTTCAACCGTCTACGTGTTCCAATCATTGTTCTACTTGTCGAAAGTTACAAATAATTTCCGATAAAGGATTAACAATGGGGCTCATTGTTCACTTAAACTTGAAGAACAAATATTGGCGAATGGTACTGTTTGGATGATTTGCATATATGTTTCTTAGACTATACGGAAGCAATATATACAAATATTTCAACCGTCTACCTGTTCCATTCATTGTTCTACTTGCAGAAAGTTCCAAATAATTTCCGTTTCATGATTATCAATGGGGCTCGTTGTTCACTTAAACTTGAAGAACAAATATTGGCGAATGGTACTTTTTGGATGATTTGCATATATGTTTCTTAGACTATACGGAAGCAATATATACAAATATTTCAACCGTCTACCTGTTCCATTCATTGTTCTACTTGTCGGAAGTTACAAATAATATCCGTTAAGGGATTAACAATGGGGTTCGTAGTTTACTTAAACTTGAAGAACAAGAAATTGGCGAATTGTACTGTTTGGATGCTTTGCACATATGTTTCTTAGACTATATAGAAGCAATATATACAAAGATTTCAACCGTCTACGTGTTCCAATCATTGTTCTACTTGTCGAAAGTTACAAATAATTTCCGATAAAGGATTAACAATGGGGCTCATTGTTCACTTAAACTTGAAGAACCAATATTTGCGAATGGTACTGTTTGGATGATTTGCATATATGTTTCTTAGACTATACGGAAGCAATATATACAAATATTTCAACCGTCTACCTGTTCCATTCATTGTTCTACTTGCAGAAAGTTCCAAATAATTTCCGTTTCATGATTATCAATGGGGCTCGTTGTTCACTTAAACTTGAAGAACAAAAAATTGGCAAATGGTACTGTTTGGATGCTTTGCACATATGTTTCTTAGACTATATAGAAGCAATATATACAAAGATTTCAACCGTCTACGTGTTCCAATCATTGTTCTACTTGTCGAAAGTTACAAATAATTTCCGATAAAGGATTAACAATGGGTCTCATTGTTCACTTAAACTTGAAGAACTAAAATTGGCGAATGGTACTGTTTGTATGATTTGCATATATGTTTCTTAGACTATACGGAAACAATATATACAAATATTTCAACCGTCTACCTTTTCCATTCATTGTTCTACTTGTCGAAAGTTACAAATAATTCCCGATAAAGGATTAACCATTGGGGCTCATTGTTCACTTAAACTTGAAGAACAAAAATTTGGCGAATTGTACTGTTTGGATACTTTGCATATATGTTTCTTAGACTATTTAGAAGCAATATATAGAAAGATTTCAACCGTCTACGTGTTCCAATCATTGTTCTACTTGTCGAAAGTTACAAATAATTTCCGATAAAGGATTAACAATGGGGCTCATTGTTCACTTAAACTTGAAGATCAAAAAATTGGCGATTGTTACTGTTTAGATGCTTTGCATATAGGTTTCTTAGACTATATAGAAGCAACATATACAAAGATTTCAACCGTCTACCTGTTCTATTCATTGTTCTACTTGTAGAAAGTTACAAATAATTTCCGTTTCATGATTATCAATGGGGCTCGTTGTTCACTTAAACTTGAAGAACAAAAAATTGGCGAATTGTACTGTTTGGATGCTTTGCATATATGTTTCTTAGACTATATAGAAGCAATATATTCAAAGAGATCAACCGTCTACCAGTTCCATTCATTGTTCTACTTGTCGAAAGTTACAAATAATTTCCTTTAAAGGTTTAACAATGGGGCTCGTTGTTCACTTAAACTTGAAGAACAAAAAATTGGCGAATGTTACCGTTTGGATGCTTTGCATATATGTTTCTTAGACTATATAGAAGCAATATATACAATGATTTCAACAGTCTACCTGTACCATTCATTGTTCTACTTGTCGAATTTTACAAATAATTTCCGAAAGAGGATTAACAATGGGGCTCGTAGTTCACTTAAACTTGCAGAGCAATAAATTGGCGAATTGTACTGTTTGGACGCTTTGCATATATGTTTCTTGGACTATATAGAAGCAATATATACAATGATTTCAACAGTCTACCTGTTCCATTCATTGTTCTACTTGTCGAAATTTACAAATAATTTCCGATAAAGGATTAACAATGGGGCTCATGGTTCACTTAAACTTGAAGAACAAAAAATTGGCGAATTGTACTGTTTGGATGCTTTGCATATATGTTTCTTAGACTATATAGAAGCAATATATAGAAAGATTTCACCCGTCTACATGATCCATTCATTGTTTTACTTGTCGAAATTTACAAATAATTTCCTTTAAAGGATTAACAATGGAGCTCGTAGTTCACTTAAACTTGAAGAACCAAGAATTGGCGAATGGTACTGTTAGGATGCTTTGCATATATGTTTCTTAGATTATATAGAAGCAATATATACAAAGATTTCAACCGTCTACCTGTTCCATTCATTGTTCTACTTGCCGACATTTACAAATAATTTCCTTTAAAGGATTAACAATGGGGCTCGTAGTTCACTTAAACTTGAAGACCAAAAAATTGGCGAATTGTACTGTTTGGATGCTTTGCATATATGTTTCTTATACTATATAGAAGCAATATATACAAAGATTTCAAACGTCTACCTGTTCCATTCAATGTTCTACTTGTCGAAAGTTACAAATAATCTCCGATAAAGGATTAACAATGGGGCTCATTGTTCACTTAAACTTGAAGAACAAAAAATTGGCGAATGGTACTGTTTGGATGATTTGCATATATGTTTCTTAGACTATATAGAAGCAATATATTCATTGATTTCAACCGTCTACCTGTTCCACTCATTGTTCTACTTGTCGAAAGTTACAAATAATTTCCGATAAAGGATTAACAATGGGGCTCATTGTTCACTTAAACTTGAAGAACAAAAAATTGGCGAATTGTACTGTTTGGATGCTTTGCGTACATGTTTCTTAGACTATATGGAAGCAATATATACAATGATTTCAACCGTCTACATGATCCATTCATTGTTCTACTTGTCGAAATTTACAAATAATTTCCTTTAAAGGATTATCAATGGGGCTCGTAGTTCACTTAAACTTGAAGAACAAAAAATTGGCGAATTGTACTGTTTGGATGCTTTGCATATATGTTTCTTAGACTATATAGAAGCAATATATACATTGATTTCAACCGTCTACATGTTCCATTCATTGTTCTACTTGTCCAAAGTTACAAATAATTTCCGATAACGGATTAACCATTGGGGCTGATTGTTCACTTAAACTTGAAGAACAAGAAATTGGCGAATTGTACTGATTGGATGCTTTGCATATATGTTTCTTATACTATATAGAAGCAATATATACAATGATTTCAACCGCCTACCTGTTCCATTCCTTGTTCTACTTGTCGAAAGTTACAAATAATTTCCTTTAAAGGATTAACAATGGGGCTCATAGTTCACTTAAACTTGAAGAACAATAAATTGGCGAATGGTACTGTTTGGATGCTTTGCATATATGTTTCTTAGACTATATAGAAGCAATATATACAAAGATTTCAACAGTCTAACTGTTCTATTCATTGTTCTACTTGTAGAAAGTTACAAATAATTTCCCTTTCATGATTATCAGTGGGGTTCGTTGTTCACTTAAACTTGAAGAACAATAAATTGGCGAATGGTACTGTTTGGATGATTTGCATATATGTTTCTTAGACTATATAGAAGCAATATATTCATTGATTTCAACCGTCTACCTGTTCCATTCATTGTTCTCCTTGTCGAAATTTACAAATAATTTCCGTTAAAGTATTAACAATTGGGATCGTAGTTCACTTAAACTTGAAGAACAAAAAATTGGCGAATTGTACTGTTTGGACGCTTTGCATATATGTTTCTTGGACTATGTAGAAGCAATATATACAATGATTTCAACCGTCTACCTGTTCCATTCATTGTTCTACTTGTCGAAAGTTACAAATAATTTCCGATAACGGATTAACCATTGGGGCTGATTGTTCACTTAAACTTGAAGAACAAAAAATTGGCGAATTGTACTGTTTGGATGCTTTGCATATATGTTTCTTATACTATATAGAAGCAATATATACAAAGATTTCAAACGTCTACCTGTTCCATTCAATGTTCTACTTGTCGAAAGTTACAAATAATCTCCGATAAAGGATTAACAATGGGGCTCATTGTTCACTTAAACTTGAAGAACAAAAAATTGGCGAATGGTACTGTTTGGATGCTTTGCATATATGTTTCTTAGACTAAATGGAAGCAATATATACAAAGATTTCAACCGTCTGCGTGTTCCAATCATTGTTCTACTTGTAGAAAGTTACAATTAATTGCCGTTAAAGGATTAACAATGGGGCTCGTAGTTCACTTAAACTTGAAGAACAATAAATTGGCGAATGGTACTGTTTGGATGCTTTGCGTACATGTTTCTTAGACTGTATGGAAGCAATATATACAATGATTTCAACTGTCTACCTTTTCCATTCATTGTTCTACTTGTCGAAAGTTACAAGTAATTTCCGATAAAGGATTAACCATTGGGGCTCATTGTTCATTTAAACTTGAAGAACAAAAAATTGGCGATTGTTACTGTTTAGATGCTTTGCATATAGGTTTCTTAGACTATATAGAAGCAACATATACAAAGATTTCAACCGTCTACCTGTTCTATTCATTGTTCTACTTGTAGAAAGTTACAAATAATTTCCGTTTCATGATTATCAATGGGGCTCGTTGTTCACTTAAACTTGAAGAACAAAAAATTGGCGAATTGTACTGTTTGGATGCTTTGCATATATGTTTCTTAGACTATATAGAAGCAATATATTCAAAGAGATCAACCGTCTACCAGTTCCATTCATTGTTCTACTTGTCGAAAGTTACAAATAATTTCCTTTAAAGGTTTAACAATGGGGCTCGTTGTTCACTTAAACTTGAAGAACAAAAAATTGGCGAATGTTACCGTTTGGATGCTTTGCATATATGTTTCTTAGACTATATAGAAGCAATATATACAATGATTTCAACAGTCTACCTGTACCATTCATTGTTCTACTTGTCGAATTTTACAAATAATTTCCGAAAGAGGATTAACAATGGGGCTCGTAGTTCACTTAAACTTGCAGAGCAATAAATTGGCGAATTGTACTGTTTGGACGCTTTGCATATATGTTTCTTGGACTATATAGAAGCAATATATACAATGATTTCAACAGTCTACCTGTTCCATTCATTGTTCTACTTGTCGAAATTTACAAATAATTTCCGATAAAGGATTAACAATGGGGCTCATGGTTCACTTAAACTTGAAGAACAAAAAATTGGCGAATTGTACTGTTTGGATGCTTTGCATATATGTTTCTTAGACTATATAGAAGCAATATATAGAAAGATTTCACCCGTCTACATGATCCATTCATTGTTTTACTTGTCGAAATTTACAAATAATTTCCTTTAAAGGATTAACAATGGAGCTCGTAGTTCACTTAAACTTGAAGAACCAAGAATTGGCGAATGGTACTGTTAGGATGCTTTGCATATATGTTTCTTAGATTATATAGAAGCAATATATACAAAGATTTCAACCGTCTACGTGTTCCAATCATTGTTCTACTTGTCGAAAGTTACAAATAATTTCCGATAAAGGATTAACAATGGGTCTCATTGTTCACTTAAACTTGAAGAACTAAAATTGGCGAATGGTACTGTTTGTATGATTTGCATATATGTTTCTTAGACTATACGGAAGCAATATATACAAATATTTCAACCGTCTACCTGTTCCATTCATTGTTCTACTTGTCGAAAGTTACAAATAATTCCCGATAAAGGATTAACCATTGGGGCTCATTGTTCACTTAAACTTGAAGAACAAAAATTTAGCGAATTGTACTGTTTGGATACTTTGCATATATGTTTCTTAGACTATTTAGAAGCAATATATAGAAAGATTTCAACCGTCTACGTGTTCCAATCATTGTTCTACTTGTCGAAAGTTACAAATAATTTCCGATAAAGGATTAACAATGGGGCTCATTGTTCACTTAAACTTGAAGATCAAAAAATTGGCGATTGTTACTGTTTAGATGCTTTGCATATAGGTTTCTTAGACTATATAGAAGCAACATATACAAAGATTTCAACCGTCTACCTGTTCTATTCATTGTTCTACTTGTAGAAAGTTAGAAATAATTTCCGTTTCATGATTATCAATGGGGCTCGTTGTTCACTTAAACTTGAAGTACAAAAAATTGGCGAATTGTACTGTTTGGATGCTTTGCATATATGTTTCTTAGACTATATAGAAGCAATATATTCAGAGAGATCAACCGTCTACCAGTTCCATTCATTGTTCTACTTGTCGAAAGTTACAAATAATTCCCGATAAAGGATTAACCATTGGGGCTCATTGTTCACTTAAACTTGAAGAACAAAAAATTGGCGATTGTTACTGTTTAGATGCTTTGCATATAGGTTTCTTAGACTATATAGAAGCAATATATAGAAAGATTTCAACCGTCTACCTGTTCTATTCATTGTTCTACTTGTAGAAAGTTACAAATAATTTCCGTTTCATGATTATCAATGGGGCTCGTTGTTCACTTAAACTTGAAGGACAAAAAATTGGCGAATGGTACTGTTTGGATGATTTGCATATATGTTTCTTAGACTATACGGAAGCAATATATACAAATATTTCAACCGTCTACCTGTTCCATTCATTGTTCTACTTGTCGGAAGTTACAAATAATATCCGTTAAGGGATTAACAATGGGGTTCGTAGTTTACTTAAACTTGAAGAACAAGAAATTGGCGAATTGTACTGTTTGGATGCTTTGCATATATGTTTCTTAGACTATATGGAAGCAATATATACAAAGATTTCAAACGTCTACGTGTTCCATTCATTGTTCTACTTGTCGAAATTTACAAATAATTTCCGATAAAGGATTAACAATGGGGCTCATTGTTAACTTAAACTTGAAGATCAAAAAATTGGCGATTGTTACTGTTTAGATGCTTTGCATATAGGTTTCTTAGACTATATAGAAGCAACATATACAAAGATTTCAACCGTCTACCTGTTCTATTGATTGTTCTACTTGTAGAAAGTTACAAATAATTTCCGTTTCATGATTATCAATGGGGCTCGTTGTTCACTTAAACTTGAAGAACAATAAATTGGCGAAATGTACTGTTTGGATGCTTTGCATATATGTTTCTTAGACTATATAGAAGCAATATATACAAAGATTTCAACCGTCTACGTGTTCCAATCATTGTTCTACTTGTCGAAAGTTACAAATAATTTCCGATAAAGGATTAACAATGGGGCTCATTGTTCACTTAAACTTGAAGAACAAATATTGGCGAATGGTACTGTTTGGATGATTTGCATATATGTTTCTTAGACTATACGGAAGCAATATATACAAATATTTCAACCGTCTACCTGTTCCATTCATTGTTCTACTTGCAGAAAGTTCCAAATAATTTCCGTTTCATGATTATCAATGGGGCTCGTTGTTCACTTAAACTTGAAGAACAAATATTGGCGAATGGTACTTTTTGGATGATTTGCATATATGTTTCTTAGACTATACGGAAGCAATATATACAAATATTTCAACCGTCTACCTGTTCCATTCATTGTTCTACTTGTCGGAAGTTACAAATAATATCCGTTAAGGGATTAACAATGGGGTTCGTAGTTTACTTAAACTTGAAGAACAAGAAATTGGCGAATTGTACTGTTTGGATGCTTTGCACATATGTTTCTTAGACTATATAGAAGCAATATATACAAAGATTTCAACCGTCTACGTGTTCCAATCATTGTTCTACTTGTCGAAAGTTACAAATAATTTCCGATAAAGGATTAACAATGGGGCTCATTGTTCACTTAAACTTGAAGAACCAATATTTGCGAATGGTACTGTTTGGATGATTTGCATATATGTTTCTTAGACTATACGGAAGCAATATATACAAATATTTCAACCGTCTACCTGTTCCATTCATTGTTCTACTTGCAGAAAGTTCCAAATAATTTCCGTTTCATGATTATCAATGGGGCTCGTTGTTCACTTAAACTTGAAGAACAAAAAATTGGCAAATGGTACTGTTTGGATGCTTTGCACATATGTTTCTTAGACTATATAGAAGCAATATATACAAAGATTTCAACCGTCTACGTGTTCCAATCATTGTTCTACTTGTCGAAAGTTACAAATAATTTCCGATAAAGGATTAACAATGGGTCTCATTGTTCACTTAAACTTGAAGAACTAAAATTGGCGAATGGTACTGTTTGTATGATTTGCATATATGTTTCTTAGACTATACGGAAACAATATATACAAATATTTCAACCGTCTACCTTTTCCATTCATTGTTCTACTTGTCGAAAGTTACAAATAATTCCCGATAAAGGATTAACCATTGGGGCTCATTGTTCACTTAAACTTGAAGAACAAAAATTTGGCGAATTGTACTGTTTGGATACTTTGCATATATGTTTCTTAGACTATTTAGAAGCAATATATAGAAAGATTTCAACCGTCTACGTGTTCCAATCATTGTTCTACTTGTCGAAAGTTACAAATAATTTCCGATAAAGGATTAACAATGGGGCTCATTGTTCACTTAAACTTGAAGATCAAAAAATTGGCGATTGTTACTGTTTAGATGCTTTGCATATAGGTTTCTTAGACTATATAGAAGCAACATATACAAAGATTTCAACCGTCTACCTGTTCTATTCATTGTTCTACTTGTAGAAAGTTACAAATAATTTCCGTTTCATGATTATCAATGGGGCTCGTTGTTCACTTAAACTTGAAGAACAAAAAATTGGCGAATTGTACTGTTTGGATGCTTTGCATATATGTTTCTTAGACTATATAGAAGCAATATATTCAAAGAGATCAACCGTCTACCAGTTCCATTCATTGTTCTACTTGTCGAAAGTTACAAATAATTTCCTTTAAAGGTTTAACAATGGGGCTCGTTGTTCACTTAAACTTGAAGAACAAAAAATTGGCGAATGTTACCGTTTGGATGCTTTGCATATATGTTTCTTAGACTATATAGAAGCAATATATACAATGATTTCAACAGTCTACCTGTACCATTCATTGTTCTACTTGTCGAATTTTACAAATAATTTCCGAAAGAGGATTAACAATGGGGCTCGTAGTTCACTTAAACTTGCAGAGCAATAAATTGGCGAATTGTACTGTTTGGACGCTTTGCATATATGTTTCTTGGACTATATAGAAGCAATATA
Organism: Cerceris ruficornis; assembly: GCA_963989415.1. NCBI lineage: Eukaryota > Metazoa > Arthropoda > Insecta > Hymenoptera > Crabronidae > Cerceris > Cerceris ruficornis. The sequence continues at coordinate 1,795,908 of CAXDIW010000109.1, forward strand.
TACAATGATTTCAACAGTCTACCTGTTCCATTCATTGTTCTACTTGTCGAAATTTACAAATAATTTCCGATAAAGGATTAACAATGGGGCTCATGGTTCACTTAAACTTGAAGAACAAAAAATTGGCGAATTGTACTGTTTGGATGCTTTGCATATATGTTTCTTAGACTATATAGAAGCAATATATAGAAAGATTTCACCCGTCTACATGATCCATTCATTGTTTTACTTGTCGAAATTTACAAATAATTTCCTTTAAAGGATTAACAATGGAGCTCGTAGTTCACTTAAACTTGAAGAACCAAGAATTGGCGAATGGTACTGTTAGGATGCTTTGCATATATGTTTCTTAGATTATATAGAAGCAATATATACAAAGATTTCAACCGTCTACCTGTTCCATTCATTGTTCTACTTGCCGACATTTACAAATGATTTCCTTTAAAGGATTAACAATGGGGCTCGTAGTTCACTTAAACTTGAAGACCAAAAAATTGGCGAATTGTACTGTTTGGATGCTTTGCATATATGTTTCTTATACTATATAGAAGCAATATATACAAAGATTTCAAACGTCTACCTGTTCCATTCAATGTTCTACTTGTCGAAAGTTACAAATAATCTCCGATAAAGGATTAACAATGGGGCTCATTGTTCACTTAAACTTGAAGAACAAAAAATTGGCGAATGGTACTGTTTGGATGATTTGCATATATGTTTCTTAGACTATATAGAAGCAATATATTCATTGATTTCAACCGTCTACCTGTTCCACTCATTGTTCTACTTGTCGAAAGTTACAAATAATTTCCGATAAAGGATTAACAATGGGGCTCATTGTTCACTTAAACTTGAAGAACAAAAAATTGGCGAATTGTACTGTTTGGATGCTTTGCGTACATGTTTCTTAGACTATATGGAAGCAATATATACAATGATTTCAACCGTCTACATGATCCATTCATTGTTCTACTTGTCGAAATTTACAAATAATTTCCTTTAAAGGATTAACAATGGGGCTCGTAGTTCACTTAAACTTGAAGAACAAAAAATTGGCGAATTGTACTGTTTGGATGCTTTGCATATATGTTTCTTAGACTATATAGAAGCAATATATACATTGATTTCAACCGTCTACCTGTTCCATTCATTGTTCTACTTGTCCAAAGTTACAAATAATTTCCTTTAAAGGTTTAACAATGGGGCTCGTTGTTCACTTAAACTTGAAGAACAAAAAATTGGCGAATGTTACCGTTTGGATGCTTTGCATATATGTTTCTTAGACTATATAGAAGCAATATATACAATGATTTCAACAGTCTACCTGTACCATTCATTGTTCAACTTGTCGAATTTTACAAATAATTTCCGAAAGAGGATTAACAATGGGGCTCGTAGTTCACTTAAACTTGCAGAGCAATAAATTGGCGAATTGTACCGTTTGGACGCTTTGCATATATGTTTCTTGGACTATATAGAAGCAATATATACAATGATTTCAACAGTCTACCTGTTCCATTCATTGTTCTACTTGTCGAAATTTACAAATAATTTCCGATAAAGGATTAACAATGGGGCTCATGGTTCACTTAAACTTGAAGAACAAAAAATTGGCGAATTGTACTGTTTGGATGCTTTGCATATATGTTTCTTAGACTATATAGAAGCAATATATAGAAAGATTTCACCCGTCTACATGATCCATTCATTGTTTTACTTGTCGAAATTTACAAATAATTTCCTTTAAAGGATTAACAATGGAGCTCGTAGTTCACTTAAACTTGAAGAACAAAAAATTGGCGAATGGTACTGTTAGGATGCTTTGCATATATGTTTCTTAGATTATATAGAAGCAATATATACAAAGATTTCAACCGTCTACCTGTTCCATTCATTGTTCTACTTGCCGACATTTACAAATAATTTCCTTTAAAGGATTAACAATGGGGCTCGTAGTTCACTTAAACTTGAAGACCAAAAAATTGGCGAATTGTACTGTTTGGATGCTTTGCATATATGTTTCTTATACTATATAGAAGCAATATATACAAAGATTTCAAACGTCTACCTGTTCCATTCAATGTTCTACTTGTCGAAAGTTACAAATAATCTCCGATAAAGGATTAACAATGGGGCTCATTGTTCACTTAAACTTGAAGAACAAAAAATTGGCGAATGGTACTGTTTGGATGATTTGCATATATGTTTCTTAGACTATATAGAAGCAATATATTCATTGATTTCAACCGTCTACCTGTTCCACTCATTGTTCTACTTGTCGAAAGTTACAAATAATTTCCGATAAAGGATTAACAATGGGGCTCATTGTTCACTTAAACTTGAAGAACAAAAAATTGGCGAATTGTACTGTTTGGATGCTTTGCGTACATGTTTCTTAGACTATATGGAAGCAATATATACAATGATTTCAACCGTCTACATGATCCATTCATTGTTCTACTTGTCGAAATTTACAAATAATTTCCTTTAAAGGATTATCAATGGGGCTCGTAGTTCACTTAAACTTGAAGAACAAAAAATTGGCGAATTGTACTGTTTGGATGCTTTGCATATATGTTTCTTAGACTATATAGAAGCAATATATACATTGATTTCAACCGTCTACATGTTCCATTCATTGTTCTACTTGTCCAAAGTTACAAATAATTTCCGATAACGGATTAACCATTGGGGCTGATTGTTCACTTAAACTTGAAGAACAAGAAATTGGCGAATTGTACTGATTGGATGCTTTGCATATATGTTTCTTATACTATATAGAAGCAATATATACAATGATTTCAACCGCCTACCTGTTCCATTCCTTGTTCTACTTGTCGAAAGTTACAAATAATTTCCTTTAAAGGATTAACAATGGGGCTCATAGTTCACTTAAACTTGAAGAACAATAAATTGGCGAATGGTACTGTTTGGATGCTTTGCATATATGTTTCTTAGACTATATAGAAGCAATATATACAAAGATTTCAACAGTCTAACTGTTCTATTCATTGTTCTACTTGTAGAAAGTTACAAATAATTTCCCTTTCATGATTATCAGTGGGGTTCGTTGTTCACTTAAACTTGAAGAACAATAAATTGGCGAATGGTACTGTTTGGATGATTTGCATATATGTTTCTTAGACTATATAGAAGCAATATATTCATTGATTTCAACCGTCTACCTGTTCCATTCATTGTTCTCCTTGTCGAAATTTACAAATAATTTCCGTTAAAGTATTAACAATTGGGATCGTAGTTCACTTAAACTTGAAGAACAAAAAATTGGCGAATTGTACTGTTTGGACGCTTTGCATATATGTTTCTTGGACTATGTAGAAGCAATATATACAATGATTTCAACCGTCTACCTGTTCCATTCATTGTTCTACTTGTCGAAAGTTACAAATAATTTCCGATAACGGATTAACCATTGGGGCTGATTGTTCACTTAAACTTGAAGAACAAAAAATTGGCGAATTGTACTGTTTGGATGCTTTGCATATATGTTTCTTATACTATATAGAAGCAATATATACAAAGATTTCAAACGTCTACCTGTTCCATTCAATGTTCTACTTGTCGAAAGTTACAAATAATCTCCGATAAAGGATTAACAATGGGGCTCATTGTTCACTTAAACTTGAAGAACAAAAAATTGGCGAATGGTACTGTTTGGATGCTTTGCATATATGTTTCTTAGACTAAATGGAAGCAATATATACAAAGATTTCAACCGTCTGCGTGTTCCAATCATTGTTCTACTTGTAGAAAGTTACAATTAATTGCCGTTAAAGGATTAACAATGGGGCTCGTAGTTCACTTAAACTTGAAGAACAATAAATTGGCGAATGGTACTGTTTGGATGCTTTGCGTACATGTTTCTTAGACTGTATGGAAGCAATATATACAATGATTTCAACTGTCTACCTTTTCCATTCATTGTTCTACTTGTCGAAAGTTACAAGTAATTTCCGATAAAGGATTAACCATTGGGGCTCATTGTTCATTTAAACTTGAAGAACAAAAAATTGGCGAATGGTACTGTTTGGATGCTTTGCATATATGTTTCTTAGACTATATAGAAGCAATATATACATTGATTTCAACCATCTACGTGTTCCAATCATTGTTCTACTTGTAGAAATTTGTAATTAATTTCCGTTAAAGGATTAACAATGGGGCTCATTGTTCACTTAAACTTGAAGAACAAAAAATTGGCGAATGGTACTGTTTGGATGATTTGCATATAGGTTTCTTAGACTATTTGGAAGCAATATATAGAAAGATTTCACCCGTCTACCTGTACTATTCATTGTTCGACTTGTAGAAAGTCACAAATAATTTCCATTTCATGATTATCAATGGGGCTCGCTGTTCACTTAAACTTGAAGAACAATAAATTGGCGAATTGTACTGTTTGGATGCTATGCATATATGTTTCTTAGACTATATAGAAGCAGTATATATATAATGATTTCAACCGTCTACCTGTTCCATTCATTGTTTTACATGTCGAAAGTTACAAATAATTTCCGTTTCATGATTATCAATGGGGCTCGTTGTTCACTTAAACTTGAAGGAAAAAAAATTGGCGAATGGTACTGTTTGGATGCTTTGCATATATGTTTCTTAGACTATATAGAAGCAATATATACAAAGATTTCAACCGTCTACGTGTTCCAATCATTGTTCTACTTGTAGAAAGCTACAATTAATTTCCGTTAAAGGATTAACAATGGGGCTCATTGTTCACTTAAACTTGAAGAACAAAAAATTGGCGAATGGTACTGTTTGGATGCTTTGCATATATGTTTCTTAGACTATATGGAAGCAATATATACGTTGATTTCAACCGACTACCTGTTCCATTCATTGTTCGACTTGTCGAAAATTACAAATAATTTCCGATAAAGGATTAACCATTGGGGCTCATTGTTCACTTAAACTTGAAGACCAAAAAATTGGCGAATGGTACTGTTTGGATGCTTTGCGTACATGTTTCTTAGACTATATGGAAGCAATATATACAAAGATTTCAACCGTCTACGTGTTCCAATCATTGTTCTACTTGTCGAAATTTACACATAATTTCCGATAAAGGATTAACAATGGGGCTCATTGTTCACTTAAATTTGAAGGACAACAAATTGGCGAATGGTACTGTTTGGATGCTTTGCGTACATGTTTCTTAGACTATATGGAAGCAATATATACAAGGATTTCAACCGTCTACCTGTTCCATTCATTGGTCTACTTGTCGAAAGTTACAAATAATTTCCGATAAAGGATTAACAATGGAGCTCATTGTTCACTTAAACTTGAAGAACAAAAAATTGGCGAATGGTGCTGTTTGGATGCTTTGCATATATGTTTCTTAGACTATATAGAAGCAATATATACATTGATTTCAACCGTCTACCTGTTCCACTCATTGTTCTACTTGTCGCAAGTTACAAATAATTTCCGTTAAAGTATTAACAATGGGGCTCGTAGTTCACTTAAACTTGAAGATCAAATAATTGGCGAATTGTACTGTTTGGATGATTTGCATATATGTTTCGTAGACTATATAGAAGCAATATATACAAATATTTCAACCGTCTAACTGTTCCATTCGTTGTTCTACTTGTCGAAAATTACAAATAATTTCCGATAAAGGATTAACCATTGGTGCTCATTGTTCACTTAAACTTGAAGAACAAAAAATTGGCGAATGGTACTGTTTCGATGCTTTGCATATATGTTTCTTAGACTATATAGAAGCAATATATACAAAGATTTCAACCGTCTACCTTTTCCATTCATTGTTCTACTTGTCGAAAGTTACAAATAATTTCCGATAACGGATTAACCATTTGGGCTCATTGTTCACTTAAACTTGAAGAACAAAAAATTGGCGAATGGTACTGTTTGGATGCTTTGCATATATGTTTCTTAGACTATATAGAAGCAATATATACAAAGATTTCAACCGTCTACCTGTTCCATTCATTGTTCCACTTGTCGAAATTTTCAAATAATTTCCGATAAAGGATTAACCATTGGGGCTCATTGTTCACTTAAATTTGAAGAACAAAAAATTGGCGAATGGTACTGTTTGGATGCTTTGCATATATGTTTCTTAGACTATAAAGAAGCAATATATACATTGATTTCAACCATCTACCTGTTCCATTCATTGTTCTACTTGTCGCAAGTTACAAATAATTTCCGTTAAAGTATTAACAATGGGGCTCGTAGTTCACTTAAACTTGAAGATCAAATAATTGGCGAATTGTACTGTTTGGATGCTTTGCATATATGTTTCTTAGACTACATAGAAGCAATATATACAAAGATTTCAACCGTCTACCTGTTCCATTCATTGTTCTACTTGTCGAAAGTTACAAATAATTTCCGTTAAGGGATTAACAATGGGGATCGTAGTTTACTTAAACTTGAAGAACAAAAAATTGGCGAATTGTACTGTTTGGATGCTTTGCATATATGTTTCTTATACTATATAGAAGCAATATATACAAAGATTTCAACCGTCAACCTGTTCCATTCACTGTTCTACTTGTCGAAAGTTACAAATAATTTCCGTTAAGGGATTAACAATGGGGATCGTAGTTTACTTAAACTTGAAGAACAAAAAATTGGCGAATTGTACTGTTTGGATGCTTTGCATAAATGTTTCTTAGACTATATAGAAGCAATATATACAATGATTTCAACAGTCTACCTGTTCCATTCATTGTTCTACTTGTCGAAATTTACAAATAATTTCCTTTAAAGGATTAACAATGGGGCTCGTAGTTCACTTAAACTTGAAGAGCAATAAATTGGCGAATTGTACTGTTTGGGCGCTTTGCATATATGTTTCTTGGACTATGTAGAAGCAATATATACGATGATTTCAACCGACTACATGATCCATTCATTGTTCTACTTGTCGAAATTTACAAATAATTTCCTTTAAAGGATTAACAATGGGGCTCGTAGTTCACTTAAACATGAAGATGAAATAATTGGCGAATTGTACTGTTTGGATGCTTTGCATATGTGTCTCTTAGATTATATAGAAGCAATATATACAATGATTTCAACCGTCTATCTGTTCCATTCATTGTTCTACTTGTCGAAAGTTACAAATAATTTCCGTTAAGGGATTAACAATGGGGATCGTAGTTTACTTAAACTTGAAGAACAAAAATTGGCGAATTGTACTGTTTGGATGCTTTGCATAGATGTGTTCTTAGACTATTTAGAAGCAATATATAGAAAGATTTCACCCGTCTACCTGTACTATTCATTGTTCTACTCGTAGAAAGTTACAAATAATTTCTATTCCATGATTATCAATGGGGCTCGCTGTTCACTTAAACTTGAAGATCAAAAAATTGGCGATTGTTACTGTTTAGATGCTTTGCATATATGTTTCTTAGATTATATAGAAGCAATATATACAAAGATTTCAACCGTCTACCAGTTCCATTCATTGCTCTACTTGTCGAAAATTACAAAAAATTTCCGATAAAGGATTAACCATTGGGGCTCATTGTTCACTTAAACTTGAAGAACTAAAAATTGGAGCATGGTACTGTTTGGATGCTTTGCGTACATGTTTCTTAGACTATATGGAAACAATATATACTAAGATTTCAACCGTCTACGTGTTCCAATCATTGTTCGACTTGTCGAAATTTACAAATAATATCCTTTAAAGGATTAACAATGGGGCTCGTCGTTCACTTAAACTTGAAGAACAAAAAATTGGCGAATGGTACTGTTTGGATGCTTTGCATATATGTTTCTTAGACTATATAGAAGCAATATATACGTTGATTTCAACCGGCTACCTGTTCCATTCATTGTTCTACTTGTCGCAAGTTACAAATAATTTCCGTTAAAGTATTAACAATGGGGCTCGTAGTTCACTTAAAATTGAAGATCAAATAATTGGCGAATTGTACTGTTTGGACGCTTTGCATATATGTTTCTTAGACTATATAGAAGCAATATATATAAAGATTTCAACCGACTACCTGTTCCATTCATTGTTCGACTTGTCGAAAATTACAAATAATTTCCGATAAAGGATTAACCATTGGGGCTCATTGTTCACTTAAACTTGAAGACCAAAAAATTGGCGAATGGTACTGTTTGGATGCTTTGCGTACATGTTTCTTAGACTATATGGAAGCAATATATACAAAGATTTCAACCGTCTACGTGTTCCAATCATTGTTCTACTTGTCGAAATTTACACATAATTTCCGATAAAGGATTAACAATGGGGCTCATTGTTCACTTAAATTTGAAGGACAACAAATTGGCGAATGGTACTGTTTGGATGCTTTGCGTACATGTTTCTTAGACTATATGGAAGCAATATATACAAGGATTTCAACCGTCTACCTGTTCCATTCATTGTTCTACTTGTAGAAAGTTACAAATGATTTCCGTTTCATGATTATCAATGGGGCTCGTTGTTCACTTAAACTTGAAGAACAAACAATTGGCGAATGGTACTGTTTGGATGCTTTGCATATCTGTTTCTTAGATTATATAGAAGCAATATATACAAAGATTTCAACCGTCTACCTGTTCCATTCATTGTTCTACTTGTCGAAAATTACAAATAATTTCCGATAAAGGATTAACCATTGGGGCTCATTCTTCACTTAAACTTGAAGAACAAAAAATTGGCGAATTGTACTGTTTGGATGCTTTGCGTACATGTTTCTTAGACTATATAGAAGCAATATATACAAAGATTTCAACCGTCTACGTGTTCCAATCATTGTTCTACTTGTAGAAAGTTAGAATTAATTTCCGTTAAAGGATTAAAAATGGGGCTCATTGTTCACTGAAACTTGAAGAACAAAAATTGGCGAATGGTACTGTTTGGATGATTTGCATATATGTTTCTTAGACTATACGGAAGAAATATATACAAATATTTCAACCGTCTACCTGTTCCATTCATTGTTCTACTTGTCGAAAGTTACAAATAATCCCCGATGAGGATTAACCATTGGGGCTCATTGTTCACTTAAACTTGAAGAACAAAAATTTGGCGAATTGTACTGTTTGGATACTTTGCATATATGTTTCTTAGACTATTTAGAAGCAATATATAGAAAGATTTCACCCGTCTACCTGTACTATTCATTGTTCTACTTGTAGAAAGTCACAAATAATTTCCATTTCATGATTATCAATGGGGCTCGTTGTTCACTTAAACTCGAAGAACAAAAAATTGGCGAATGGTACTGTTTGGATGCTTTGCACATATGTTTCTTAGACTATATAGAAGCAATATATACAAAGATTTCAACCGTCTACGTGTTCCAATCATTGTTCTACTTGTAGAAATTTACAATTAATTTCCGTTAAAGAATTAACAATGGGGCTCATTGTTCACTTAAACTTGAAGAACAAAAAATTGGCGAATGGTACTGTTTGGATGATTTGCATATATGTTTCTTAGATTATGTAGAAGCAATATATGCAAAGATTTCAACCGTCTACCTGTTCCATTCATTGTTCTACTTGTCGAATATTACAAATAATTTCCGATAACGGATTAACCATTGGGGCTCATTCTTCACTTAAACTTGAACAACAAAAAATTGGCGAATGTTACTGTTTGGATGCTTTGCGTACATGTTTCTTAGACTATATGGAAGCAATATATACAAAGATTTCAACCGTCTTCGTGTTCCAATCATTGTTCTACTTTTCGAAATTTACAAATAATTTCCTTTAAAGGATTAACAATGGGGCTCGTTGTTCACTTAAACTTGAAGAACAAAAAATTGGCGAATGGTACTCTTTGGATGCTTTGCATATATGTTTCTTAGACTATATAGAAGCAATATATACATTGATTTCAACCGTCTACCTGTTCCATTCATTGTTCTACTTGTCGCAAGTTACAAATAATTTCCGATAAAGGATTAACAATGGGGCTCATTGTTCACTTAAACTTGAAGAACAAAAATTGGCGAATGGTACTGTTTGGATGATTTGCATATATGTTTCTTAGACTATACGGAAGAAATATATACAAATATTTCAACCGTCTACCTGTTCCATTCATTGTTCTACTTGTCGAAAGTTACAAATAATTCCCGATAAAGGATTAACCATTGGGGCTCATTGTTCACTTAAACTTGAAGAACAAAAATTTGGCGAATTGTACTGTTTGGATACTTTGCATATATGTTTCTTAGACTATTTAGAAGCAATATATAGAAAGGTATCACCCGTCTACCTGTACTATTCATTGTTCTACTTGTAGAAAGTCACAAATAATTTCCATTTCATGATTATCAATGGGGCTCGTTGTTCACTTAAACTCGAAGAACAAAAAATTGGCGAATGGTACTGTTTGGATGCTTTGCACATATGTTTCTTAGACTATATAGAAGCAATATATACAAAGATTTCAACCGTCTACGTGTTCCAATCATTGTTCTACTTGTAGAAATTTAGAATTAATTTCCGTTAAAGAATTAACAATGGGGCTCATTGTTCACTTAAACTTGAAGAACAAAAAATTGGCGAATGGTACTGTTTGGATGATTTGCATATATGTTTCTTAGATTATGTAGAAGCAATATATGCAAAGATTTCAACCGTCTATCTGTTCCATTCATTGTTCTACTTGTCGAATATTACAAATAATTTCCGATAACGAATTAACCATTGGGGCTCATTCTTCACTTAAACTTGAACAACAAAAAATTGGCGAATGATACTGTTTGGATGCTTTGCGTACATGTTTCTTAGACTATGTGGAAGCAATATATACAAAGATTTCTACCGTCTTCGTGTTCCAATCATTGTTCTACTTTTCGAAATTTACAAATAATTTCCTTTAAAGGATTAACAATGGGGCTCGTTGTTCACTTAAACTTGAAGAACAAAAAATTGGCGAATGGTACTCTTTGGATGCTTTGCATATATGTTTCTTAGACTATATAGAAGCAATATATACATTGATTTCAACCGTCTACCTGTTCCATTCATTGTTCTACTTGTCGCAAGTTACAAATAATTTCCGATAAAGGATTAACAATGGGGCTCATTGTTCACTTAAACTTGAAGAACAATAAATTGGCGAATTGTACTGTTTGGATGCTATGCATATATGTTTCTTAGACTATACAGAAGCAATATATATATAATGATTTCAACCGTCTACCTGTCCCATTCATTGTTCTACATGTCGAAAGTTACAAATAATTTCCGTTTCATGATTATCAATGGGTCTCGTTGTTCACTTAAACTTGAAGAACAAAAAATTGGCGAATGGTACTGTTTGGATGCTTTGCACATATGTTTCTTAGACTATATAGAAGCAATATATACAAAGATTTCAACCGTCTACCTGTTCTATTCATTGTTCTACTTGTAGAAAGTTACAAATGATTTCCGTTTCATGATTATCAATGGGGCTCGTTGTTCACTTAAACTTGAAGAACAATAAATTGGCGAATTGTACTGTTTGGATGCTATGCATATATGTTTCTTAGACTATATAGAAGCAGTATATATATAATGATTTCAACCGTCTACCTGTTCCATTCATTGTTCTACTTGTCGAAAGTTACAAATAATTCCCGATAAAGGATTAACCATTGGGGCTCGTTGTTCTCTTAAACTTGAAGAACAAAAAATTGGCGAATGGTACTCTTTGGATGCTTTGCATATATGTTTCTTAGACTATATAGAAGCAATATATACAAATGATTTCAACCGTCTACGTGTTCCAATCATTGTTCTACTTGTCGAAAGTTACAAATAATTTCCGATAAAGGATTAACAATGGGGCTCATTGTTCACTTAAACTTGAAGAACAAATATTGGCGAATGGTACTGTTTGGATGATTTGCATATCTGTTTCTTAGACTATACGGAAGCAATATATACAAATATTTCAACCGTCTACCTGTTCCATTCATTGTTCTACTTGCAGAAAGTTCCAAATAATTTCCGTTTCATGATTATCAATGGGGCTCGTTGTTCACTTAAACTTGAAGAACAAATATTGGCGAATGGTACTTTTTGGATGATTTGCATATATGTTTCTTAGACTATACGGAAGCAATATATACAAATATTTCAACCGTCTACCTGTTCCATTCATTGTTCTACTTGTCGGAAGTTACAAATAATATCCGTTAAGGGATTAACAATGGGGATCGTAGTTTACTTAAACTTGAAGAACAAGAAATTGGCGAATTGTACTGTTTGGATGCTTTGCACATATGTTTCTTAGACTATATAGAAGCAATATATACAAAGATTTCAACCGTCTACGTGTTCCAATCATTGTTCTACTTGTCGAAAGTTACAAATAATTTCCGATAAAGGATTAACAATGGGGCTCATTGTTCACTTAAACTTGAAGAACCAATATTTGCGAATGGTACTGTTTGGATGATTTGCATATATGTTTCTTAGACTATACGGAAGCAATATATACAAATATTTCAACCGTCTACCTGTTCCATTCATTGTTCTACTTGCCGAAATTTACAAATAATTTCCTTTAAAGGATTAACAATGGGGCTCGTAGTTCACTTAAACTTGAAGACCAAAAAATTGGCGAATTTTACTGTTTGGATGCTTTGCATATGTGTTTCGTAGGCTATATAGAAGCAATATATACAATGATTTCAACCGCCTACCTGATCCATTCATTGTTCTACTTGTAGAAAGTTACAAATAATTTCCATTTCATGATTATCAATGGGGCTCGCTGTTCACTTAAACTTGAAGATCAAAAAATTGGCGAATGTTACTGTTTAGATGCTTTGCATATAGGTTTCTTAGACTATATAGAACCAACATATACAAAGATTTCAAACGTCTACCTGTTCTATTCATTGTTCTTCTTGTCGAAAGTTACAAATAATTTCCGTTTCATGATTATCAATGGGCCTCGTTGTTCACTTAAACTTGAAGAACAAAAAATTGGCGACTGGTACTGTTTGGATGCTTTGCATATATGTTTCTTAGACTATATAGAAGCAATATATAAAAAGATTTCAACCGTCTACCAGTTCCATTCATTGTTCTACTTGTCGAAAGTTACAAATAATTTCCGTTAAGGGATTAACAATGGGGATCGTAGTTTACTTAAACTTGAAGAACACAAAATTGGCGTATGGTACTGTTTGGATGCTTTGCGTACATGTTTCTTAGACTATATGGAAGCAATATATACAAACATTTCAACCGTCTACGTGTTCCAATCATTGTTCTACTCGTAGAAAGTTACAATTAATTTCCGTTAAAGGATTAACAATGGGGCTCGTAGTTCACTTAAACTTGAAGAACAAAAAATTGGCGAATGTTACCGTTTGGATGCTTTGCATATATGTTTCTTAGACTATATAGAAGAAATATATACAATTATTTCAACCGTCTACCTGTTCCATTCCTTGGTCTACTTGTCGGAATTTACAAATAATTTCCGATAAAGGATTAACAATGGGGCTCGTAGTTCACTTAAACTTGAAGAGCAATAAATTGGGGAATTGTACTGTTTGGACGCTTTGCATATATGTTTCTTGGACTATGTAGAAATAATATATACAATGATTTCAACCGTCTACCTGTTCCATTCATTGTTCTACTTGTCGAAATTTACAAATAATTTCCGATAACGGATTAACCATTGGGGCTGATTGTTCACTTAAACTTGAAGAACAAAAAATTGGCGAATTGTACTGTTTGGATGCTTTGCATATATGTTTCTTAGACTATATAAAAGCAATATATACAATGATTTCAACCGTCTACCTTTTCCATTCATTGTTCTCCTTGTCGAAATTTACAAATAATTTCCGTTAAAGGATTAACAATTGGGCTCGTAGTTCACTTAAACTTGAAGAACAAGAAATTGGCGAATGTTACCGTTTGGATGCTTTGCACATATGTTTCTTAGACTATATAGAAGAAATATATACAATTATTTCAACCGTCTACCTGTTCCATTCCTTGGTCTACTTGTCGGAATTTACAAATAATTTCCGATAAAGGATTAACAATGGGGCTCGTAGTTCACTTAAACTTGAAGAGCAATAAATTGGCGAATTGTACTGTTTGGACGCTTTGCATATATGTTTCTTGGACTATGTAGAAGCAATATATACAATGATTTCAACCGTCTACCTGTTCCATTCATTGTTCTACTTGTCGAAAGTTACAAATAATATCCGTTAAGGGATTAACAATGGGGATCGTAGTTTACTTAAACTTGAAGAACAAGAAATTGGCAAATTGTACTGTTTGGATGCTTTGCACATATGTTTCTTAGACTATATAGAAGCAATATATACAAAGATTTCAACCGTCTACGTGTTCCAATCATTGTTCTACTTGTCGAAAGTTACAAATAATTTCCGATAAAGGATTAACAATGGGGCTCATTGTTCACTTAAACTTGAAGAACCAATATTGGCGAATGGTACTGTTTGGATGATTTGCATATATGTTTCTTAGACTATACGGAAGCAATATATACAAATATTTCAACCGTCTACCTGTTCCATTCATTGTTCTACTTGTCGCAACTTACAAATAATTTCCGTTAAAGTATTAACAATGGGGCTCGTAGTTCACTTAAACTTAAAGATCAAATGATTGGCGAATTGTACTGTTCGGATGATATGCAGATATGTTTCTTAGACTATATAGAAGCCATATATACAATGATTTCAACGGTCTACCAGTTCCATTCATTGTTCTACTTGTCGAAAGTTACAAATAATTCCCGATAAAGGATTAACCATTGGGGCTCATTGTTCACTTAAACTTGAAGAACAAAAATTTGGCGAATTGTACTGTTTGGATACTTTGCATATATGTTTCTTAGACTATTTAGAAGCAACATATACAAAGATTTCAACCGTCTACCTGTTCTATTCATTGTTCTACTTGTAGAAAGTTACAAATGATTTCCGTTTCATGATTATCAATGGGGCTCGTTGTTCACTTAAACTTGAAGAACAAAAAATTGGCGAATGGTACTGTTTGGATGCTTTGCATATATGTTTCTTAGATTATATAGAAGCAATATATACAAAGATTTCAACCGTCTACCTGTTCCATTCATTGTTCTACTTGTCGAAAATTACAAATAATTCCCGATAAAGGATTAACCATTGGGGCTCATTGTTCAGTTAAACTTGAAGAACAAAAAATTGGCGAATTGTACTGTTTGAATGCTTTGCATATATGTTTCTTAGACTATATAGAAGCAATATATAGAAAGATTTCACCCGTCTACCTGTACTATTCATTGTTCTACTTGTAGAAAGTCACAAATAATTTCCATTTCATGATTATCAATGGGGCTCGCTGTTCACTTAAACTTGAAGATCAAAAAATTGGCGATTGTTACTGTTCAGATGCTTTGCATATAGGTTTCTTAGACTATATAGAAGCAACATATACAAAGATTTCAACCGTCTACCTGTTCTATTCATTGTTCTACTTGTAGAAAGTTACAAATGATTTCCGTTTCATGATTATCAATGGGGCTCGTTGTTCACTTAAACTTGAAGAACAAACAATTGGCGAATGGTACTGTTTGGATGCTTTGCATATATGTTTCTTAGATTATATAGAAGCAATATATACAAAGATTTCAACCGTCTACCTGTTCCATTCATTGTTCTACTTGTCGAAAATTACAAATAATTTCCGATAAAGGATTAACCATTGGGGCTCATTCTTCACTTAAACTTGAAGAACAAAAAATTGGCGAATTGTACTGTTTGGATGCTTTGCGTACATGTTTCTTAGACTATATAGAAGCAATATATACAAAGATTTCAACCGTCTACGTGTTCCAATCATTGTTCTACTTGTAGAAAGTTAGAATTAATTTCCGTTAAAGGATTAAAAATGGGGCTCATTGTTCACTGAAACTTGAAGAACAAAAATTGGCGAATGGTACTGTTTGGATGATTTGCATATATGTTTCTTAGACTATACGGAAGAAATATATACAAATATTTCAACCGTCTACCTGTTCCATTCATTGTTCTACTTGTCGAAAGTTACAAATAATCCCCGATGAGGATTAACCATTGGGGCTCATTGTTCACTTAAACTTGAAGAACAAAAATTTGGCGAATTGTACTGTTTGGATACTTTGCATATATGTGTCTTAGACTATTTAGAAGCAATATATAGAAAGATTTCACCCGTCTACCTGTACTATTCATTGTTCTACTTGTAGAAAGTCACAAATAATTTCCATTTCATGATTATCAATGGGGCTCGTTGTTCACTTAAACTCGAAGAACAAAAAATTGGCGAATGGTACTGTTTGGATGCTTTGCACATATGTTTCTTAGACTATATAGAAGCAATATATACAAAGATTTCAACCGTCTACGTGTTCCAATCATTGTTCTACTTGTAGAAATTTACAATTAATTTCCGTTAAAGAATTAACAATGGGGCTCATTGTTCACTTAAACTTGAAGAACAAAAAATTGGCGAATTGTACTGTTTGGATGCTTTGCACATATGTTTCTTAGACTATATAGAAGCAATATATACAAAGATTTCAACCGTCTACGTGTTCCAATCATTGTTCTACTTGTCGAAAGTTACAAATAATTTCCGATAAAGGATTAACAATGGGGCTCATTGTTCACTTAAACTTGAAGAACCAATATTGGCGAATGGTACTGTTTGGATGATTTGCATATATGTTTCTTAGACTATACGGAAGCAATATATACAAATATTTCAACCGTCTACCTGTTCCATTCATTGTTCTACTTGTCGCAAGTTACAAATAATTTCCGTTAAAGTATTAACAATGGGGCTCGTAGTTCACTTAAACTTAAAGATCAAATGATTGGCGAATTGTACTGTTCGGATGATATGCAGATATGTTTCTTAGACTATATAGAAGCCATATATACAATGATTTCAACGGTCTACCAGTTCCATTCATTGTTCTACTTGTCGAAAGTTACAAATAATTCCCGATAAAGGATTAACCATTGGGGCTCATTGTTCACTTAAACTTGAAGAACAAAAATTTGGCGAATTGTACTGTTTGGATACTTTGCATATATGTTTCTTAGACTATTTAGAAGCAACATATACAAAGATTTCAACCGTCTACCTGTTCTATTCATTGTTCTACTTGTAGAAAGTTACAAATGATTTCCGTTTCATGATTATCAATGGGGCTCGTTGTTCACTTAAACTTGAAGAACAAAAAATTGGCGAATGGTACTGTTTGGATGCTTTGCATATATGTTTCTTAGATTATATAGAAGCAATATATACAAAGATTTCAACCGTCTACCTGTTCCATTCATTGTTCTACTTGTCGAAAATTACAAATAATTCCCGATAAAGGATTAACCATTGGGGCTCATTGTTCAGTTAAACTTGAAGAACAAAAAATTGGCGAATTGTACTGTTTGAATGCTTTGCATATATGTTTCTTAGACTATATAGAAGCAATATATAGAAAGATTTCACCCGTCTACCTGTACTATTCATTGTTCTACTTGTAGAAAGTCACAAATAATTTCCATTTCATGATTATCAATGGGGCTCGCTGTTCACTTAAACTTGAAGATCAAAAAATTGGCGATTGTTACTGTTCAAATGCTTTGCATATAGGTTTCTTAGACTATATAGAAGCAACATATACAAAGATTTCAACCGTCTACCTGTTCTATTCATTGTTCTACTTGTAGAAAGTTACAAATGATTTCCGTTTCATGATTATCAATGGGGCTCGTTGTTCACTTAAACTTGAAGAACAAACAATTGGCGAATGGTACTGTTTGGATGCTTTGCATATATGTTTCTTAGATTATATAGAAGCAATATATACAAAGATTTCAACCGTCTACCTGTTCCATTCATTGTTCTACTTGTCGAAAATTACAAATAATTTCCGATAAAGGATTAACCATTGGGGCTCATTCTTCACTTAAACTTGAAGAACAAAAAATTGGCGAATTGTACTGTTTGGATGCTTTGCGTACATGTTTCTTAGACTATATAGAAGCAATATATACAAAGATTTCAACCGTCTACGTGTTCCAATCATTGTTCTACTTGTAGAAAGTTAGAATTAATTTCCGTTAAAGGATTAAAAATGGGGCTCATTGTTCACTGAAACTTGAAGAACAAAAATTGGCGAATGGTACTGTTTGGATGATTTGCATATATGTTTCTTAGACTATACGGAAGAAATATATACAAATATTTCAACCGTCTACCTGTTCCATTCATTGTTCTACTTGTCGAAAGTTACAAATAATCCCCGATGAGGATTAACCATTGGGGCTCATTGTTCACTTAAACTTGAAGAACAAAAATTTGGCGAATTGTACTGTTTGGATACTTTGCATATATGTTTCTTAGACTATTTAGAAGCAATATATAGAAAGATTTCACCCGTCTACCTGTACTATTCATTGTTCTACTTGTAGAAAGTCACAAATAATTTCCATTTCATGATTATCAATGGGGCTCGTTGTTCACTTAAACTCGAAGAACAAAAAATTGGCGAATGGTACTGTTTGGATGCTTTGCACATATGTTTCTTAGACTATATAGAAGCAATATATACAAAGATTTCAACCGTCTACGTGTTCCAATCATTGTTCTGCTTGTAGAAATTTACAATTAATTTCCGTTAAAGAATTAACAATGGGGCTCATTGTTCACTTAAACTTGAAGAACAAAAAATTGGCGAATGGTACTGTTTGGATGATTTGCATATATGTTTCTTAGATTATGTAGAAGCAATATATGCAAAGATTTCAACCGTCTACCTGTTCCATTCATTGTTCTACTTGTCGAATATTACAAATAATTTCCTTTAAAGGATTAACAATGGGGCTCGTTGTTCACTTAAACTTGAAGAACAAAAAATTGGCGAATGGTACTCTTTGGATGCTTTGCATATATGTTTCTTAGACTATATAGAAGCAATATATACATTGATTTCAACCGTCTACCTGTTCCATTCATTGTTCTACTTGTCGCAAGTTACAAATAATTTCCGATAAAGGATTAACAATGGGGCTCATTGTTCACTTAAACTTGAAGAACAATAAATTGGCGAATTGTACTGTTTGGATGCTATGCATATATGTTTCTTAGACTATACAGAAGCAATATATATATAATGATTTCAACCGTCTACCTGTCCCATTCATTGTTCTACATGTCGAAAGTTACAAATAATTTCCGTTTCATGATTATCAATGGGTCTCGTTGTTCACTTAAACTTGAAGAACAAAAAATTGGCGAATGGTACTCTTTGGATGCTTTGCACATATGTTTCTTAGACTATATAGAAGCAATATATACAAAGATTTCAACCGTCTACCTGTTCTATTCATTGTTCTACTTGTAGAAAGTTACAAATGATTTCCGTTTCATGATTATCAATGGGGCTCGTTGTTCACTTAAACTTGAAGAACAATAAATTGGCGAATTGTACTGTTTGGATGCTATGCATATATGTTTCTTAGACTATATAGAAGCAGTATATATATAATGATTTCAACCGTCTACCTGTTCCATTCATTGTTCTACTTGTCGAAAGTTACAAATAATTCCCGATAAAGGATTAACCATTGGGGCTCGTTGTTCTCTTAAACTTGAAGAACAAAAAATTGGCGAATGGTACTCTTTGGATGCTTTGCATATATGTTTCTTACACTATATAGAAGCAATATATACAAAGATTTCAACCGTCTACCTGTTCCATTCATTGTTCTACTTGTCGCAAGTTACAAATAATTTCCGTTAAAGTATTAACAATGGGGCTCGTAGTTCACTTAAACTTGAAGAACAAAAAATTGGCGAATTGTACTGTTTGGATGCTTTGCATATATGTTTCTTAGACTATATAGAAGCAATATATTCAAAGATTTCAACCGTCTATCAGTTCCATTCATTGTTCTACTTGTCGAAAGTTACAAATAATTCCCGATAAAGGATTAACCATTGGGGCTCATTGTTCACTTAAACTTGAAGAACAAAAAATTGGCGAATGGTACTGTTTGGATGATTTGCATATATGTTTCTTAGATTATGTAGAAGCAATATATGCAAAGATTTCAACCGTCTACGTGTTCCATTCATTGTTCTACTTGTCGAAAATTACAAATAATTTCCGATAAAGGATTAACCATTGGGGCTCATTCTTCACTTAAACTTGAAGAACAAAAAATTGGCGAATTGTACTGTTTGGATGCTTTGCGTACATGTTTCTTAGACTATATGGAAGCAATATATACAAAGATTTCAACCGTCTACGTGTTCCAATCATTGTTCTACTTTTCGAAATTTACAAATAATTTCCTTTAAAGGATTAACAATGGGGCTCGTTGTTCTCTTAAACTTGAAGAACAAAAAATTGGCGATTGTTACTGTTTAGATGCTTTGCATATAGGTTTCTTAGACTATATAGAAGCAACATATACAAAGATTTCAACCGTCTACCTGTTCTATTCATTGTTCTACTTGTAGAAAGATACAAATAATTTCCGTTTCATAATTATCAATAGGGCTTGTTGTTCACTTAAACTTGAAGAACAAAAAATTGGCGAATGGTACTGTTTGGATGCTTTGCGTACATGTTTCTTAGACTATATGGAAGCAATATATACAAAGATTTCAACCGTCTACCTGTTCCATTCATTGTTCTACTTGTCGCAAGTTACAAATAATTTCCGTTAAAGTATTAACAATGGGGCTCGTAGTTCACTTAAACTTGAAGATCAAATAATTGGTGAATTGTACTGTTTGGATGATTTGCAGATATGTTTCTTAGACTATATAGAAGCAATATATACAATGATTTCAACCGTCTACCTGTTCCATTCATTGTTCTACTTGTCGGAAGTTACAAATAATTTCCGTTAAGGGATTAACAATGGGGATCGTAGTTTACTTAAACTTGAAGAACAAGAAATTGGCGAATTTTACTGTTTGGATGCTTTGCATATATGTTTCTTAGACTATATAGAAGCAATATATACAATGATTTCAACCGTCTACCTATTCCATTCATTGTTCTACTTGCCGAAATTTACAAATAATTTCCGATAAAGGATTAACAATGGGGCTCATTGTTCACTTCAACTTGAAGGACAAAAAATTGGCGAATGGTACTGTTTGGATGCTTTGCATATATGTTCCTTAGACTATATGGAAGCAATATATACAAAGATTTCAACCGTCTACGTGTTCCAATCATTGTTCTACTTGTAGAAAGTTACAATTAATTTCCGTTAAAGGATTAACAATGGGGCTCGTAGTTCACTTAAACTTGAAGAACAAAAAATTGGCGAATGGTACTGTTTGGATGCTTTGCACATATGTTTCTTAGACTATATAGAAGCAATATATACAAATGATTTCAACCGTCTACCTGTTCTATTCATTGTTCTACTTGTAGAAAGTTACAAATGATTTCCGTTTCATGATTATCAATGGGGCTCGTTGTTCACTTAAACTTGAAGAACAAATATTGGCGAATGGTACTGTTTGGATGATTTGCATATCTGTTTCTTAGACTATACGGAAGCAATATATACAAATATTTCAACCGTCTACCTGTTCCATTCATTGTTCTACTTGCAGAAAGTTCCAAATAATTTCCGTTTCATGATTATCAATGGGGCTCGTTGTTCACTTAAACTTGAAGAACAAATATTGGCGAATGGTACTTTTTGGATTATTTGCATATATGTTTCTTAGACTATACGGAAGCAATATATACAAATATTTCAACCGTCTACCTGTTCCATTCATTGTTCTACTTGTCGGAAGTTACAAATAATATCCGTTAAGGGATTAACAATGGGGATCGTAGTTTACTTAAACTTGAAGAACAAGAAATTGGCGAATTGTACTGTTTGGATGCTTTGCACATATGTTTCTTAGACTATATAGAAGCAATATATACAAAGATTTCAACCGTCTACGTGTTCCAATCATTGTTCTACTTGTCGAAAGTTACAAATAATTTCCGATAAAGGATTAACAATGGGGCTCATTGTTCACTTAAACTTGAAGAACCAATATTTGCGAATGGTACTGTTTGGATGATTTGCATATATGTTTCTTAGACTATACGGAAGCAATATATACAAATATTTCAACCGTCTACCTGTTCCATTCATTGTTCTACTTGCAGAAAGTTCCAAATAATTTCCGTTTCATGATTATCAATGGGGCTCGTTGTTCACTTAAACTTGAAGAACAAAAAATTGGCGAATGGTACTGTTTGGATGCTTTGCACATATGTTTCTTAGACTATATAGAAGCAATATATACAAAGATTTCAACCGTCTACGTGTTCCAATCATTGTTCTACTTGTCGAAAGTTACAAATAATTTCCGATAAAGGATTAACAATGGGTCTCATTGTTCACTTAAACTTGAAGAACTAAAATTGGCGAATGGTACTGTTTGTATGATTTGCATATATGTTTCTTAGACTATACGGAAGCAATATATACAAATATTTCAACCGTCTACCTGTTCCATTCATTGTTCTACTTGTCGAAAGTTACAAAAAATTCCCGATAAAGGATTAACCATTGGGGCTCATTGTTCACTTAAACTTGAAGAACAAAAATTTGGCGAATTGTACTGTTTGGATACTTTGCATATATGTTTCTTAGACTATTTAGAAGCAATATATAGAAAGATTTCAACCGTCTACGTGTTCCAATCATTGTTCTACTTGTCGAAAGTTACAAATAATTTCCGATAAAGGATTAACAATGGGGCTCATTGTTCACTTAAACTTGAAGATCAAAAAATTGGCGATTGTTACTGTTTAGATGCTTTGCATATAGGTTTCTTAGACTATATAGAAGCAACATATACAAAGATTTCAACCGTCTACCTGTTCTATTCATTGTTCTTCTTGTCGAAAGTTATAAATAATTTCCGTTTCATGATTATCAATGGGCCTCGTTGTTCACTTAAACTTGAAGAACAAAAAATTGGCGACTGGTACTGTTTGGATGCTTTGCATATATGTTTCTTAGACTATATAGAAGCAATATTTAAAAAGATTTCAACCGTCTACCTGTTCTATTCATTGTTCTACTTGTAGAAAGTTACAAATGATTTCCGTTAAAGTATTAACAATGGGGCTCGTAGTTCACTTAAACTTGAAGAACAAAAAATTGGCGAATTGTACTGTTTGGATGCTTTGCATATATGTTTCTTAGACTATATAGAAGCAATATATTCAAAGATTTCAACCGTCTATCAGTTCCATTCATTGTTCTACTTGTCGAAAGTTACAAATAATTCCCGATAAAGGATTAACCATTGGGGCTCATTGTTCACTTAAACTTGAAGAACAAAAAATTGGCGAATGGTACTGTTTGGATGATTTGCATATATGTTTCTTAGATTATGTAGAAGCAATATATGCAAAGATTTCAACCGTCTACGTGTTCCATTCATTGTTCTACTTGTCGAAAGTTACAAATAATTTCCGATAAAGGATTAACCATTGGGGCTCATTCTTCACTTAAACTTGAAGAACAAAAAATTGGCGAATTGTACTGTTTGGATGCTTTGCGTACATGTTTCTTAGACTATATGGAAGCAATATATACAAAGATTTCAACCGTCTACGTGTTCCAATCATTGTTCTACTTTTCGAAATTTACAAATAATTTCCTTTAAAGGATTAACAATGGGGCTCGTTGTTCTCTTAAACTTGAAGAACAAAAAATTGGCGATTGTTACTGTTTAGATGCTTTGCATATAGGTTTCTTAGACTATATAGAAGCAACATATACAAAGATTTCAACCGTCTACCTGTTCTATTCATTGTTCTACTTGTAGAAAGATACAAATAATTTCCGTTTCATAATTATCAATAGGGCTTGTTGTTCACTTAAACTTGAAGAACAAAAAATTGGCGAATGGTACTGTTTGGATGCTTTGCGTACATGTTTCTTAGACTATATGGAAGCAATATATACAAAGATTTCAACCGTCTACCTGTTCCATTCATTGTTCTACTTGTCGCAAGTTACAAATAATTTCCGTTAAAGTATTAACAATGGGGCTCGTAGTTCACTTAAACTTGAAGATCAAATAATTGGTGAATTGTACTGTTTGGATGATTTGCAGATATGTTTCTTAGACTATATAGAAGCAATATATACAATGATTTCAACCGTCTACCTGTTCCATTCATTGTTCTACTTGTCGGAAGTTACAAATAATTTCCGTTAAGGGATTAACAATGGGGATCGTAGTTTACTTAAACTTGAAGAACAAGAAATTGGCGAATTTTACTGTTTGGATGCTTTGCATATATGTTTCTTAGACTATATAGAAGCAATATATACAATGATTTCAACCGTCTACCTATTCCATTCATTGTTCTACTTGCCGAAATTTACAAATAATTTCCGATAAAGGATTAACAATGGGGCTCATTGTTCACTTCAACTTGAAGGACAAAAAATTGGCGAATGGTACTGTTTGGATGCTTTGCATATATGTTCCTTAGACTATATGGAAGCAATATATACAAAGATTTCAACCGTCTACGTGTTCCAATCATTGTTCTACTTGTAGAAAGTTACAATTAATTTCCGTTAAAGGATTAACAATGGGGCTCGTAGTTCACTTAAACTTGAAGAACAAAAAATTGGCGAATGGTACTGTTTGGATGCTTTGCACATATGTTTCTTAGACTATATAAAAGCAATATATACAAATGATTTCAACCGTCTACGTGTTCCAATCATTGTTCTACTTGTCGAAAGTTACAAATAATTTCCGATAAAGGATTAACAATGGGGCTCATTGTTCACTTAAACTTGAAGAACAAATATTGGCGAATGGTACTGTTTGGATGATTTGCATATCTGTTTCTTAGACTATACGGAAGCAATATATACAAATATTTCAACCGTCTACCTGTTCCATTCATTGTTCTACTTGCAGAAAGTTCCAAATAATTTCCGTTTCATGATTATCAATGGGGCTCGTTGTTCACTTAAACTTGAAGAACAAATATTGGCGAATGGTACTTTTTGGATTATTTGCATATATGTTTCTTAGACTATACGGAAGCAATATATACAAATATTTCAACCGTCTACCTGTTCCATTCATTGTTCTACTTGTCGGAAGTTACAAATAATATCCGTTAAGGGATTAACAATGGGGATCGTAGTTTACTTAAACTTGAAGAACAAGAAATTGGCGAATTGTACTGTTTGGATGCTTTGCACATATGTTTCTTAGACTATATAGAAGCAATATATACAAAGATTTCAACCGTCTACGTGTTCCAATCATTGTTCTACTTGTCGAAAGTTACAAATAATTTCCGATAAAGGATTAACAATGGGGCTCATTGTTCACTTAAACTTGAAGAACCAATATTTGCGAATGGTACTGTTTGGATGATTTGCATATATGTTTCTTAGACTATACGGAAGCAATATATACAAATATTTCAACCGTCTACCTGTTCCATTCATTGTTCTACTTGCAGAAAGTTCCAAATAATTTCCGTTTCATGATTATCAATGGGGCTCGTTGTTCACTTAAACTTGAAGAACAAAAAATTGGCGAATGGTACTGTTTGGATGCTTTGCACATATGTTTCTTAGACTATATAGAAGCAATATATACAAAGATTTCAACCGTCTACGTGTTCCAGTCATTGTTCTACTTGTCGAAAGTTACAAATAATTTCCGATAAAGGATTAACAATGGGTCTCATTGTTCACTTAAACTTGAAGAACTAAAATTGGCAAATGGTACTGTTTGTATGATTTGCATATATGTTTCTTAGACTATACGGAAGCAATATATACAAATATTTCAACCGTCTACCTGTTCCATTCATTGTTCTACTTGTCGAAAGTTACAAAAAATTCCCGATAAAGGATTAACCATTGGGGCTCATTGTTCACTTAAACTTGAAGAACAAAAATTTGGCGAATTGTACTGTTTGGATACTTTGCATATATGTTTCTTAGACTATTTAGAAGCAATATATAGAAAGATTTCAACCGTCTAAGTGTTCCAATCATTGTTCTACTTGTCGAAAGTTACAAATAATTTCCGATAAAGGATTAACAATGGGGCTCATTGTTCACTTAAACTTGAAGATCAAAAAATTGGCGATTGTTACTGTTTAGATGCTTTGCATATAGGTTTCTTAGACTATATAGAAGCAACATATACAAAGATTTCAACCGTCTACCTGTTCTATTCATTGTTCTTCTTGTCGAAAGTTATAAATAATTTCCGTTTCATGATTATCAATGGGCCTCGTTGTTCACTTAAACTTGAAGAACAAAAAATTGGCGACTGGTACTGTTTGGATGCTTTGCATATATGTTTCTTAGACTATATAGAAGCAATATTTAAAAAGATTTCAACCGTCTACCTGTTCTATTCATTGTTCTACTTGTAGAAAGTTACAAATGATTTCCGTTTCATGATTATCAATGGGGCTCGTTGTTCACTTAAACTTGAAGAACAAAAAATTGGCGACTGGTACTGTTTGGATGCTTTGCATATATGTTTCTTAGACTATATAAAAGCAATATATACAATGATTTCAACCGTCTACCTTTTCCATTCATTGTTCTCCTTGTCGAAATTTACAGATAATTTCCGTTAAAGGATTAACAATTGGGCTCGTAGTTCACTTAAACTTGAAGAACAAAAAATTGGCGAATGTTACCGTTTGGATGCTTTGCATATATGTTTCTTAGACTATATAGAAGAAAGATATACAATTATTTCAACCGTCTACCTGTTCCATTCCTTGGTCTACTTGTCGGAATTTACAAATAATTTCCGATAAAGGATTAACAATGGGGCTCGTAGTTCACTTAAACTTGAAGAGCAATAAATTGGCGAATTGTACTGTTTGGACGCTTTGCATATATGTTTCTTGGACTATGTAGAAGCAATATATACAATGATTTCAACCGTCTACCTGTTCCATTCATTGTTCTACTTGCCGAAATTTACAAATAATTTCCTTTAAAGGATTAACAATGGGGCTCGTAGTTCACTTAAACTTGAAGACCAAAAAATTGGCGAATTTTACTGTTTGGATGCTTTGCATATGTGTTTCGTAGGCTATATAGAAGCAATATATACAATGATTTCAACCGCCTACCTGATCCATTCATTGTTCTACTTGTAGAAAGTTACAAATAATTTCCATTTCATGATTATCAATGGGGCTCGCTGTTCACTTAAACTTGAAGATCAAAAAATTGGCGAATGTTACTGTTTAGATGCTTTGCATATAGGTTTCTTAGACTATATAGAACCAACATATACAAAGATTTCAAACGTCTACCTGTTCTATTCATTGTTCTTCTTGTCGAAAGTTACAAATAATTTCCGTTTCATGATTATCAATGGGCCTCGTTGTTCACTTAAACTTGAAGAACAAAAAATTGGCGACTGGTACTGTTTGGATGCTTTGCATATATGTTTCTTAGACTATATAGAAGCAATATATAAAAAGATTTCAACCGTCTACCAGTTCCATTCATTGTTCTACTTGTCGAAAGTTACAAATAATTTCCGTTAAGGGATTAACAATGGGGATCGTAGTTTACTTAAACTTGAAGAACACAAAATTGGCGTATGGTACTGTTTGGATGCTTTGCGTACATGTTTCTTAGACTATATGGAAGCAATATATACAAACATTTCAACCGTCTACGTGTTCCAATCATTGTTCTACTCGTAGAAAGTTACAATTAATTTCCGTTAAAGGATTAACAATGGGGCTCGTAGTTCACTTAAACTTGAAGAACAAAAAATTGGCGAATGTTACCGTTTGGATGCTTTGCATATATGTTTCTTAGACTATATAGAAGAAATATATACAATTATTTCAACCGTCTACCTGTTCCATTCCTTGGTCTACTTGTCGGAATTTACAAATAATTTCCGATAAAGGATTAACAATGGGGCTCGTAGTTCACTTAAACTTGAAGAGCAATAAATTGGCGAATTGTACTGTTTGGACGCTTTGCATATATGTTTCTTGGGCTATGTAGAAATAATATATACAATGATTTCAACCGTCTACCTGTTCCATTCATTGTTCTACTTGTCGAAAGTTACAAATAATTTCCGATAACGGATTAACCATTGGGGCTGATTGTTCACTTAAACTTGAAGAACAAAAAATTGGCGAATTGTACTGTTTGGATGCTTTGCATATATGTTTCTTAGACTATATAAAAGCAATATATACAATGATTTCAACCGTCTACCTTTTCCATTCATTGTTCTCCTTGTCGAAATTTACAAATAATTTCCGTTAAAGGATTAACAATTGGGCTCGTAGTTCACTTAAACTTGAAGAACAAGAAATTGGCGAATGTTACCGTTTGGATGCTTTGCATATATGTTTCTTAGACTATATAGAAGAAATATATACAATTATTTCAACCGTCTACCTGTTCCATTCCTTGGTCTACTTGTCGGAATTTACAAATAATTTCCGATAAAGGATTAACAATGGGGCTCGTAGTTCACTTAAACTTGAAGAGCAATAAATTGGCGAATTGTACTGTTTGGACGCTTTGCATATATGTTTCTTGGACTATGTAGAAGCAATATATACAATGATTTCAACCGTCTACCTGTTCCATTCATTGTTCTACTTGTCGAAAGTTACAAATAATTTCCGATAACGGATTAACCATTGGGGCTGATTGTTCACTTAAACTTGAAGAACAAAAAATTGGCGAATTGTACTGTTTGGATGCTTTGCATATATGTTTCTTATACTATATAGAAGCAATATATACAAAGATTTCAAACGTCTACCTGTTCCATTCAATGTTCTACTTGTCGAAAGTTACAAATAATCTCCGATAAAGGATTAACAATGGGGCTCATTGTTCACTTAAACTTGAAGAACAAAAAATTGGCGAATGGTACTGTTTGGATGCTTTGCATATATGTTTCTTAGACTATATGGAAGCAATATATACAAAGATTTCAACCGTCTGCGTGTTCCAATCATTGTTCTACTTGTCGAAAGTTACAAATAATTTCCTTTAAAGGTTTAACAATGGGGCTCGTTGTTCACTTAAACTTGAAGAACAATAAATTGGCGAATTGTACTGTTTGGACGCTTTGCATATATGTTTCTTGGACTATATAGAAGCAATATATACAATGATTTCAACAGTCTACCTGTTCCATTCATTGTTCTACTTGTCGAAATTTACAAATAATTTCCGATAAAGGATTAACAATGGGGCTCATGGTTCACTTAAACTTGAAGAACAAAAAATTGGCGAATTGTACTGTTTGGATGCTTTGCATATATGTTTCGTAGACTATATAGAAGCAATATATACAATGATTTCAACAGTCTACCTGTTCCTTTCATTGTTCTACTTGTCGAAATTTACAAACAATTTCCGATAAAGGATTAACAATGGGGCTCGTAGTTCACTTAAACTTGAAGAGCAATAAATTGGCGAATTGTACTGTTTGGACGCTTTGCATATATGTTTCTTGGACTATATAGAAGCAATATATACAATGATTTCAACCGCCTACCTGATCCATTCATTGTTCTACTTGTAGAAAGTTACAAATAATTTCCATTTCATGATTATCAATGGGGCTCGCTGTTCACTTAAACTTGAAGAACAAAAAATTGGCGAATTGTACTGTTTGGATGCTTTGCATATATGTTTCTTAGACTATATAGAAGCAATATATACATTGATTTCAACCGTCTACCTGTTCCATTCATTGTTCTACTTGTCGAAAGTTACAAATAATTTCCGTTTCATGATTATCAATGGGCCTCGTTGTTCACTTAAACTTGAAGAACAAAAAATTGGCGACTGGTACTGTTTGGATGCTTTGCATATATGTTTCTTAGACTATATAGAAGCAATATATAAAAAGATTTCAACCGTCTACCAGTTCCATTCATTGTTCTACTTGTCGAAAGTTACAAATAATTTCCGTTAAGGGATTAACAATGGGGATCGTAGTTTACTTAAACTTGAAGAACACAAAATTGGCGTATGGTACTGTTTGGATGCTTTGCGTACATGTTTCTTAGACTATATGGAAGCAATATATACAAACATTTCAACCGTCTACGTGTTCCAATCATTGTTCTACTCGTAGAAAGTTACAATTAATTTCCGTTAAAGGATTAACAATGGGGCTCGTAGTTCACTTAAACTTGAAGAACAAAAAATTGGCGAATGTTACCGTTTGGATGCTTTGCATATATGTTTCTTAGACTATATAGAAGAAATATATACAATTATTTCAACCGTCTACCTGTTCCATTCCTTGGTCTACTTGTCGGAATTTACAAATAATTTCCGATAAAGGATTAACAATGGGGCTCGTAGTTCACTTAAACTTGAAGAGCAATAAATTGGCGAATTGTACTGTTTGGACGCTTTGCATATATGTTTCTTGGACTATGTAGAAATAATATATACAATGATTTCAACCGTCTACCTGTTCCATTCATTGTTCTACTTGTCGAAAGTTACAAATAATTTCCGATAACGGATTAACCATTGGGGCTGATTGTTCACTTAAACTTGAAGAACAAAAAATTGGCGAATTGTACTGTTTGGATGCTTTGCATATATGTTTCTTAGACTATATAAAAGCAATATATACAATGATTTCAACCGTCTACCTTTTCCATTCATTGTTCTCCTTGTCGAAATTTACAAATAATTTCCGTTAAAGGATTAACAATTGGGCTCGTAGTTCACTTAAACTTGAAGAACAAGAAATTGGCGAATGTTACCGTTTGGATGCTTTGCATATATGTTTCTTAGACTATATAGAAGAAATATATACAATTATTTCAACCGTCTACCTGTTCCATTCCTTGGTCTACTTGTCGGAATTTACAAATAATTTCCGATAAAGGATTAACAATGGGGCTCGTAGTTCACTTAAACTTGAAGAGCAATAAATTGGCGAATTGTACTGTTTGGACGCTTTGCATATATGTTTCTTGGACTATGTAGAAGCAATATATACAATGATTTCAACCGTCTACCTGTTCCATTCATTGTTCTACTTGTCGAAAGTTACAAATAATTTCCGATAACGGATTAACCATTGGGGCTGATTGTTCACTTAAACTTGAAGAACAAAAAATTGGCGAATTGTACTGTTTGGATGCTTTGCATATATGTTTCTTATACTATATAGAAGCAATATATACAAAGATTTCAAACGTCTACCTGTTCCATTCAATGTTCTACTTGTCGAAAGTTACAAATAATCTCCGATAAAGGATTAACAATGGGGCTCATTGTTCACTTAAACTTGAAGAACAAAAAATTGGCGAATGGTACTGTTTGGATGCTTTGCATATATGTTTCTTAGACTATATGGAAGCAATATATACAAAGATTTCAACCGTCTGCGTGTTCCAATCATTGTTCTACTTGTAGAAAGTTACAATTAATTGCCGTTAAAGGATTGACAATGGGGCTCGTAGTTCACTTAAACTTGAAGAACAATAAATTGGCGAATGGTACTGTTTGGACGCTTTGCATATATGTTTCTTGGACTATATAGAAGCAATATATACAATGATTTCAACAGTCTACCTGTTCCATTCATTGTTCTACTTGTCGAAATTTACAAATAATTTCCGATAAAGGATTAACAATGGGGCTCATGGTTCACTTAAACTTGAAGAACAAAAAATTGGCGAATTGTAGTGTTTGGATGCTTTGCATATATGTTTCTTAGACTATATAGAAGCAATATATAGAAAGATTTCACCCGTCTACATGATCCATTCATTGTTTTACTTGTCGAAATTTACAAATAATTTCCTTTAAAGGATTAACAATGGAGCTCGTAGTTCACTTAAACTTGAAGAACAAAAAATTGGCGAATTGTACTGTTTGGATGCTTTGCATATATGTTTCTTATACTATATAGAAGCAATATATACAAAGATTTCAAACGTCTACCTGTTCCATTCAATGTTCTACTTGTCGAAAGTTACAAATAATCTCCGATAAAGGATTAACAATGGGGCTCATGGTTCACTTAAACTTGAAGAACAAAAAATTGGCGAATTGTAGTGTTTGGATGCTTTGCATATATGTTTCTTAGACTATATAGAAGCAATATATACAATGATTTCAACAGTCTACCTGTTCCTTTCATTGTTCTACTTGTCGAAATTTACAAATAATTTCCGATAAAGTATTAACAATGGGGCTCGTAGTTCACTTAAACTTGAAGAGCAATAAATTGGCGAATTGTACTGTTTGGACGCTTTGCATATATGTTTCTTGGACTATATAGAAGCAATATATACAATGATTTCAACAGTCTACCTGTTCCATTCATTGTTCTACTTGTCGAAATTTACAAATAATTTCCGATAAAGGATTAACAATGGGGCTCATGGTTCACTTAAACTTGAAGAACAAAAAATTGGCGAATGGTACTGTTTGGATGCTTTGCATATATGTTTCTTAGACTATATGGAAGCAATATATACAAAGATTTCAACCGTCTGCGTGTTCCAATCATTGTTCTACTTGTAGAAAGTTATAATTAATTTCCGTTAAAGGATTAACAATGGGGCTCGTAGTTCACTTAAACTTGAAGAACAATAAATTGGCGAATGGTACTGTTTGGATGCTTTGCATATATGTTTCTTAGACTATATAGAAGCAATATATACAATGATTTCAACAGTCTACCTGTACCATTCATTGTTCTACTTGTCGAAATTTACAAATAATTTCCGATAAAGGATTAACAATGGGGCTCGTAGTTCACTTAAACTTGAAGAGCAATAAATTGGCGAATTGTACTGTTTGGACGCTTTGCATATATGTTTCTTGGACTATATAGAAGCAATATATACAATGATTTCAACAGTCTACCTGTTCCATTCATTGTTCTACTTGTCGAAATTTACAAATAATTTCCGATAAAGGATTAACAATGGGGCTCATGGTTCACTTAAACTTGAAGAACAAAAAATTGGCGAATTGTACTGTTTGGATGCTTTGCATATATGTTTCTTAGACTATATAGAAGCAATATATAGAAAGATTTCACCCGTCTACATGATCCATTCATTGTTTTACTTGTCGAAATTTACAAATAATTTCCTTTAAAGGATTAACAATGGAGCTCGTAGTTCACTTAAACTTGAAGAACAAAAAATTGGCGAATGGTACTGTTTGGATGCTTTGCATATATGTTTCTTAGATTATATAGAAGCAATATATACAAAGATTTCAACCGTCTACCTGTTCCATTCATTGTTCTACTTGCCGAAATTTACAAATAATTTCCTTTAAAGGATTAACAATGGGGCTCGTAGTTCACTTAAACTTGAAGACCAAAAAATTGGCGAATTGTACTGTTTGGATGCTTTGCATATATGTTTCTTATACTATATAGAAGCAATATATACAAAGATTTCAAACGTCTACCTGTTCCATTCAATGTTCTACTTGTCGAAAGTTACAAATAATCTCCGATAAAGGATTAACAATGGGGCTCATTGTTCACTTAAACTTGAAGAACAAAAAATTGGCGAATGGTACTGTTTGGATGCTTTGCATATATGTTTCATAGACTATATGGAAGCAATATATACAAAGATTTCAACCGTCTGCGTGTTCCAATCATTGTTCTACTTGTAGAAAGTTACAATTAATTTCCGTTAAAGGATTAACAATGGGGCTCGTAGTTCACTTAAACTTGAAGAACAAAAAATTGGCGAATGGGACTGTTTGGAAGCTTTGCATATATGTTTCTTAGACTATATAAAAGCAATATATACAATGATTTCAAACGTCTACCTGTTCCATTCAATGTTCTACTTGTCGCAAGTTACAAATAATTTCCATTTCATGATTATCAATGGGGCTCGCTGTTCACTTAAACTTGAAGATCAAAAAATTGGCGAATGGTACTGTTTGGATGCTTTGCATATATGTTTCTTAGACTATATGGAAGCAATATATACAAAGATTTCAACCGTCTGCGTGTTCCAATCATTGTTCTACTTGTAGAAAGTTACAATTAATTTCCGTTAAAGGATTAACAATGGGGCTCGTAGTTCACTTAAACTTGAAGACCAAAAAATTGGCGAATTGTACTGTTTGGATGCTTTGCATATGTGTTTCGTAGGCTATATAGAAGCAATATATACAATGATTTCAACCGTCTACCTGATCCATTCATTGTTCTACTTGTAGAAAGTTACAAATAATTTCCATTTCATGATTATCAATGGGGCTCGATGTTCACTTAAACTTGAAGATCAAAAAATTGGCGAATGTTACTGTTTAGATGCTTTGCATATAGGTTTCTTAGACTATATAGAACCAACATATACAAAGATTTCAAACGTCTACCTGTTCTATTCATTGTTCTTCTTGTCGAAAGTTATAAATAATTTCCGTTTCATGATTATCAATGGGCCTCGTTGTTCACTTAAACTTGAAGCACAAAAAATTTGCGAATGTTACCGTTTGAATGCTTTGCATATATGTTTCTTAGACTATATAGAAGAAATATATACAATGATTTCAACCGTCTACCTGTTCCATTCCTTGTTCTACTTGTCGAAAGTTACAAATAATTTCCTTTAAAGGTTTAACAATGGGGCTCGTTGTTCACTTAAACTTGAAGAACAAAAAATTGGCGAATTGTACTGTTTGGATGCTTTGCATATATGTTTCGTAGACTATATAGAAGCAATATATACAAATATTTCAACCGTCTAACTGTTCCATTCGTTGTTCTACTTGTCGAAAGTTACAAATAATTTCCGATAAAGGATTAACCATTGGTGCTCATTGTTCACTTAAACTTGAAGAACAAAAAATTGGCGAATGGTACTGTTTGGATGCTTTGCATAAATGTTTCTTAGACTATATAGAAGCAATATATACAAAGATTTCAACCGTCTACCTTTTCCATTCATTGTTCTACTTGTCGAAAGTTACAAATAATTTCCGATAACGGATTAACCATTTGGGCTCATTGTTTACTTAAACTTGAAGAACAAAAAATTGGCGAATGGTACTGTTTGGATGCTTTGCATATATGTTTCTTAGACTATATAGAAGCAATATATACATTGATTTCAACCGTCTACCTGTTCCACTCATTGTTCTACTTGTCGCAAGTTACAAATAATTTCCGTTAAAGTATTAACAATGGGGCTCGTAGTTCACTTAAACTTGAAGATCAAATAATTGGCGAATTGTACTGTTTGGATGCTTTGCATATATGTTTCGTAGACTATATAGAAGCAATATATACAAATATTTCAACCGTCTACCTTTTCCATTCATTGTTCTACTTGTCGAAAGTTACAAATAATTTCCGATAACGGATTAACCATTTGGGCTCATTGTTCACTTAAACTTGAAGAACAAAAAATTGGCGAATGGTACTGTTTGGATGCTTTGCATATATGTTTCTTAGACTATATAGAAGCAATATATACAAAGATTTCAACCGTCTACCTGTTCCATTCATTGTTCCACTTGTCGAAATTTTCAAATAATTTCCGATAAAGGATTAACCATTGGGGCTCATTGTTCACTTAAATTTGAAGAACAAAAAATTGGCGAATGGTACTGTTTGGATGCTTTGCATATATGTTTCTTAGACTATAAAGAAGCAATATATACATTGATTTCAACCATCTACCTGTTCCATTCATTGTTCTACTTGTCGCAAGTTACAAATAATTTCCGTTAAAGTATTAACAATGGGGCTCGTAGTTCACTTAAACTTGAAGATCAAATAATTGGCGAATTGTACTGTTTGGATGCTTTGCATATATGTTTCTTAGACTACATAGAAGCAATATATACAAAGATTTCAACCGTCTACCTGTTCCATTCATTGTTCTACTTGTCGAAAGTTACAAATAATTTCCGTTAAGGGATTAACAATGGGGATCGTAGTTTACTTAAACTTGAAGAACAAAAAATTGGCGAATTGTACTGTTTGGTTGCTTTGCATATATGTTTCTTATACTATATAGAAGCAATATATACAAAGATTTCAACCGTCAACCTGTTCCATTCACTGTTCTACTTGTCGAAAGTTACAAATAATTTCCGTTAAGGGATTAACAATGGGGATCGTAGTTTACTTAAACTTGAAGAACAAAAAATTGGCGAATTGTACTGTTTGGATGCTTTGCATAAATGTTTCTTAGACTATATAGAAGCAATATATACAATGATTTCAACAGTCTACCTGTTCCATTCATTGTTCTACTTGTCGAAATTTACAAATAATTTCCTTTAAAGGATTAACAATGGGGCTCGTAGTTCACTTAAACTTGAAGAACAAAAAATTGGCGAATTGTACTGTTTGGATGCTTTGCATATATGTTTCTTAGACTATATAAAAGCAATATATACAATGATTTCAACCGTCTACCTTTTCCATTCATTGTTCTCCTTGTCGAAATTTACAAATAATTTCCGTTAAAGGATTAACAATTGGGCTCGTAGTTCACTTAAACTTGAAGAACAAGAAATTGGCGAATGTTACCGTTTGGATGCTTTGCATATAAGTTTCTTAGACTATATAGAAGAAATATATACAATTATTTCAACCGTCTACCTGTTCCATTCCTTGGTCTACTTGTCGGAATTTACAAATAATTTCCGATAAAGGATTAACAATGGGGCTCGTAGTTCACTTAAACTTGAAGAGCAATAAATTGGCGAATTGTACTGTTTGGACGCTTTGCATATATGTTTCTTGGACTATGTAGAAGCAATATATACAATGATTTCAACCGTCTACCTGTTCCATTCATTGTTCTACTTGTCGAAAGTTACAAATAATTTCCGATAACGGATTAACCATTGGGGCTGATTGTTCACTTAAACTTGAAGAACAAAAAATTGGCGAATTGTACTGTTTGGATGCTTTGCATATATGTTTCTTATACTATATAGAAGCAATATATACAAAGATTTCAAACGTCTACCTGTTCCATTCAATGTTCTACTTGTCGAAAGTTACAAATAATCTCCGATAAAGGATTAACAATGGGGCTCATTGTTCACTTAAACTTGAAGAACAAAAAATTGGCGAATGGTACTGTTTGGATGCTTTGCATATATGTTTCTTAGACTATATGGAAGCAATATATACAAAGATTTCAACCGTCTGCGTGTTCCAATCATTGTTCTACTTGTAGAAAGTTACAATTAATTGCCGTTAAAGGATTGACAATGGGGCTCGTAGTTCACTTAAACTTGAAGAACAATAAATTGGCGAATGGTACTGTTTGGACGCTTTGCATATATGTTTCTTGGACTATATAGAAGCAATATATACAATGATTTCAACAGTCTACCTGTTCCATTCATTGTTCTACTTGTCGAAATTTACAAATAATTTCCGATAAAGGATTAACAATGGGGCTCATGGTTCACTTAAACTTGAAGAACAAAAAATTGGCGAATTGTAGTGTTTGGATGCTTTGCATATATGTTTCTTAGACTATATAGAAGCAATATATAGAAAGATTTCACCCGTCTACATGATCCATTCATTGTTTTACTTGTCGAAATTTACAAATAATTTCCTTTAAAGGATTAACAATGGAGCTCGTAGTTCACTTAAACTTGAAGAACAAAAAATTGGCGAATTGTACTGTTTGGATGCTTTGCATATATGTTTCTTATACTATATAGAAGCAATATATACAAAGATTTCAAACGTCTACCTGTTCCATTCAATGTTCTACTTGTCGAAAGTTACAAATAATCTCCGATAAAGGATTAACAATGGGGCTCATGGTTCACTTAAACTTGAAGAACAAAAAATTGGCGAATTGTAGTGTTTGGATGCTTTGCATATATGTTTCTTAGACTATATAGAAGCAATATATACAATGATTTCAACAGTCTACCTGTTCCTTTCATTGTTCTACTTGTCGAAATTTACAAATAATTTCCGATAAAGTATTAACAATGGGGCTCGTAGTTCACTTAAACTTGAAGAGCAATAAATTGGCGAATTGTACTGTTTGGACGCTTTGCATATATGTTTCTTGGACTATATAGAAGCAATATATACAATGATTTCAACAGTCTACCTGTTCCATTCATTGTTCTACTTGTCGAAATTTACAAATAATTTCCGATAAAGGATTAACAATGGGGCTCATGGTTCACTTAAACTTGAAGAACAAAAAATTGGCGAATGGTACTGTTTGGATGCTTTGCATATATGTTTCTTAGACTATATGGAAGCAATATATACAAAGATTTCAACCGTCTGCGTGTTCCAATCATTGTTCTACTTGTAGAAAGTTATAATTAATTTCCGTTAAAGGATTAACAATGGGGCTCGTAGTTCACTTAAACTTGAAGAACAATAAATTGGCGAATGGTACTGTTTGGATGCTTTGCATATATGTTTCTTAGACTATATAGAAGCAATATATACAATGATTTCAACAGTCTACCTGTACCATTCATTGTTCTACTTGTCGAAATTTACAAATAATTTCCGATAAAGGATTAACAATGGGGCTCGTAGTTCACTTAAACTTGAAGAGCAATAAATTGGCGAATTGTACTGTTTGGACGCTTTGCATATATGTTTCTTGGACTATATAGAAGCAATATATACAATGATTTCAACAGTCTACCTGTTCCATTCATTGTTCTACTTGTCGAAATTTACAAATAATTTCCGATAAAGGATTAACAATGGGGCTCATGGTTCACTTAAACTTGAAGAACAAAAAATTGGCGAATTGTACTGTTTGGATGCTTTGCATATATGTTTCTTAGACTATATAGAAGCAATATATAGAAAGATTTCACCCGTCTACATGATCCATTCATTGTTTTACTTGTCGAAATTTACAAATAATTTCCTTTAAAGGATTAACAGTGGAGCTCGTAGTTCACTTAAACTTGAAGAACAAAAAATTGGCGAATGGTACTGTTTGGATGCTTTGCATATATGTTTCTTAGATTATATAGAAGCAATATATACAAAGATTTCAACCGTCTACCTGTTCCATTCATTGTTCTACTTGCCGAAATTTACAAATAATTTCCTTTAAAGGATTAACAATGGGGCTCGTAGTTCACTTAAACTTGAAGACCAAAAAATTGGCGAATTGTACTGTTTGGATGCTTTGCATATATGTTTCTTATACTATATAGAAGCAATATATACAAAGATTTCAAACGTCTACCTGTTCCATTCAATGTTCTACTTGTCGAAAGTTACAAATAATCTCCGATAAAGGATTAACAATGGGGCTCATTGTTCACTTAAACTTGAAGAACAAAAAATTGGCGAATGGTACTGTTTGGATGCTTTGCATATATGTTTCATAGACTATATGGAAGCAATATATACAAAGATTTCAACCGTCTGCGTGTTCCAATCATTGTTCTACTTGTAGAAAGTTACAATTAATTTCCGTTAAAGGATTAACAATGGGGCTCGTAGTTCACTTAAACTTGAAGAACAAAAAATTGGCGAATGGGACTGTTTGGAAGCTTTGCATATATGTTTCTTAGACTATATAAAAGCAATATATACAATGATTTCAAACGTCTACCTGTTCCATTCAATGTTCTACTTGTCGCAAGTTACAAATAATTTCCATTTCATGATTATCAATGGGGCTCGCTGTTCACTTAAACTTGAAGATCAAAAAATTGGCGAATGGTACTGTTTGGATGCTTTGCATATATGTTTCTTAGACTATATGGAAGCAATATATACAAAGATTTCAACCGTCTGCGTGTTCCAATCATTGTTCTACTTGTAGAAAGTTACAATTAATTTCCGTTAAAGGATTAACAATGGGGCTCGTAGTTCACTTAAACTTGAAGACCAAAAAATTGGCGAATTGTACTGTTTGGATGCTTTGCATATGTGTTTCGTAGGCTATATAGAAGCAATATATACAATGATTTCAACCGTCTACCTGATCCATTCATTGTTCTACTTGTAGAAAGTTACAAATAATTTCCATTTCATGATTATCAATGGGGCTCGATGTTCACTTAAACTTGAAGATCAAAAAATTGGCGAATGTTACTGTTTAGATGCTTTGCATATAGGTTTCTTAGACTATATAGAACCAACATATACAAAGATTTCAAACGTCTACCTGTTCTATTCATTGTTCTTCTTGTCGAAAGTTATAAATAATTTCCGTTTCATGATTATCAATGGGCCTCGTTGTTCACTTAAACTTGAAGCACAAAAAATTTGCGAATGTTACCGTTTGAATGCTTTGCATATATGTTTCTTAGACTATATAGAAGAAATATATACAATGATTTCAACCGTCTACCTGTTCCATTCCTTGTTCTACTTGTCGAAAGTTACAAATAATTTCCTTTAAAGGTTTAACAATGGGGCTCGTAGTTCACTTAAACTTGAAGAACAAAAAATTGGCGAATTGTACTGTTTGGATGCTTTGCATATATGTTTCGTAGACTATATAGAAGCAATATATACAAATATTTCAACCGTCTAACTGTTCCATTCGTTGTTCTACTTGTCGAAAGTTACAAATAATTTCCGATAAAGGATTAACCATTGGTGCTCATTGTTCACTTAAACTTGAAGAACAAAAAATTGGCGAATGGTACTGTTTGGATGCTTTGCATAAATGTTTCTTAGACTATATAGAAGCAATATATACAAAGATTTCAACCGTCTACCTTTTCCATTCATTGTTCTACTTGTCGAAAGTTACAAATAATTTCCGATAACGGATTAACCATTTGGGCTCATTGTTTACTTAAACTTGAAGAACAAAAAATTGGCGAATGGTACTGTTTGGATGCTTTGCATATATGTTTCTTAGACTATATAGAAGCAATATATACATTGATTTCAACCGTCTACCTGTTCCACTCATTGTTCTACTTGTCGCAAGTTACAAATAATTTCCGTTAAAGTATTAACAATGGGGCTCGTAGTTCACTTAAACTTGAAGATCAAATAATTGGCGAATTGTACTGTTTGGATGCTTTGCATATATGTTTCGTAGACTATATAGAAGCAATATATACAAATATTTCAACCGTCTACCTTTTCCATTCATTGTTCTACTTGTCGAAAGTTACAAATAATTTCCGATAACGGATTAACCATTTGGGCTCATTGTTCACTTAAACTTGAAGAACAAAAAATTGGCGAATGGTACTGTTTGGATGCTTTGCATATATGTTTCTTAGACTATATAGAAGCAATATATACAAAGATTTCAACCGTCTACCTGTTCCATTCATTGTTCCACTTGTCGAAATTTTCAAATAATTTCCGATAAAGGATTAACCATTGGGGCTCATTGTTCACTTAAATTTGAAGAACAAAAAATTGGCGAATGGTACTGTTTGGATGCTTTGCATATATGTTTCTTAGACTATAAAGAAGCAATATATACATTGATTTCAACCATCTACCTGTTCCATTCATTGTTCTACTTGTCGCAAGTTACAAATAATTTCCGTTAAAGTATTAACAATGGGGCTCGTAGTTCACTTAAACTTGAAGATCAAATAATTGGCGAATTGTACTGTTTGGATGCTTTGCATATATGTTTCTTAGACTACATAGAAGCAATATATACAAAGATTTCAACCGTCTACCTGTTCCATTCATTGTTCTACTTGTCGAAAGTTACAAATAATTTCCGT
This sequence comes from Cerceris ruficornis, assembly GCA_963989415.1. Lineage (NCBI taxonomy): Eukaryota > Metazoa > Arthropoda > Insecta > Hymenoptera > Crabronidae > Cerceris > Cerceris ruficornis. Next base: position 1,837,679 of record CAXDIW010000109.1, read on the forward strand.
TAAGGGATTAACAATGGGGATCGTAGTTTACTTAAACTTGAAGAACAAAAAATTGGCGAATTGTACTGTTTGGTTGCTTTGCATATATGTTTCTTATACTATATAGAAGCAATATATACAAAGATTTCAACCGTCAACCTGTTCCATTCACTGTTCTACTTGTCGAAAGTTACAAATAATTTCCGTTAAGGGATTAACAATGGGGATCGTAGTTTACTTAAACTTGAAGAACAAAAAATTGGCGAATTGTACTGTTTGGATGCTTTGCATAAATGTTTCTTAGACTATATAGAAGCAATATATACAATGATTTCAACAGTCTACCTGTTCCATTCATTGTTCTACTTGTCGAAATTTACAAATAATTTCCTTTAAAGGATTAACAATGGGGCTCGTAGTTCACTTAAACTTGAAGAACAAAAAATTGGCGAATGGTACTGTTTGGATGCTTTGCTTATATGTTGCTTATACTATATAGAAGCAATATATACATTGATTTCAACCGGCTACCTGTTCCATTCATTGTTCTACTTGTCGAAATTTACAAATAATTTCCGATAAAGGATTAACCATTGGGGCTCATTGTTCACTTAAACTTGAAGAACAAAAAATTGGCGAATTGTACTGTTTGGATGCTTTGCATATATGTTTCTTAGACTACATAGAAGCAATATATACAACGATTTCAACCGTCTACCTGTTCCATTCATTGTTCTACTTGTCGAAAGTTACAAATAATTTCCGTTAAGGGATTAACAATGGGGATCGTAGTTTACTTAAACTTGAAGAACAAAAAATTGGCGAATTGTACTGTTTGGATGCTTTGCATATATGTTTCTTAGACTATATAGAAGCAATATATACAAAGATTTCAACCGTCTACCAGTTCCATTCATTGTTCTACTTGTCGAAAGTTACAAATAATTTCCGTTAAGGGATTAACAATGGGGATTGTAGTTTACTTAAACTTGAAGAACAAAAAATTGGCGAATTGTACTGTTTGGATGCTTTGCATATATGTTTCTTAGACTATATAGAAGCAATATATAAAAAGATTTCAACCGTCTACCAGTTCCATTTATTGTTCTACTTGTCGAAAGTTACAAATAATTTCCGTTAAGGGATTAACAATGGGGATCGTAGTTTACTTAAACTTGAATAACAAAAAATTGGCGAATTGTACTGTTTGGACGCTTTGCATGTATGTTTCTTGGACTATATAGAAGCAATATATACAATGATTTCAACAGTCTACCTGTTCCATTCATTGTTCTACTTGTCGAAATTTACAAATAATTTCCGATAAAGGATTAACAATGGGGCTCATTGTTCACTTAAACTTGAAGAACAAAAAATTGGCGAATGGTACTGTTTGGATGCTTTGCATATATGTTTCTTAGGCTATATAGAAGCAATATATACATTGATTTCAACCGTCTACCTGTTCCACTCATTGTTCTACTTGTCGAAAGTTACAAATAATTTCCGATAACGGATTAACCATTGGGGCTCATTGTTCACTTACACTTGAAGAACAAAAAATTGGCGAATTGTACTGTTTGGATGCTTTGCATACATGTTTCTTATACTATATAGAAGCAATATATACAAAGATTTCAACCGTCTACCTGTTCCATTCACTGTTCTACTTGTCGAAAGTTACAAATAATTTCCGTTATGGGATTAACAATGGGGATCGTAGTTTACTTAAACTTGAAGAACAAAAAATTGGCGAATTGTACTGTTTGGATGCTTTGCATAAATGTTTCTTAGACTATATAGAAGCAATATATACAATGATTTCAACAGTCTACCTGATCCATTCATTGTTCTACGTGTCGAAATTTACAAATAATTACCTTTAAAGGATTAACAATGGGGCTCGTAGTTCACTTAAACTTGAAGAACAAAAAATTGGCGAATGGTACTGTTTGGATGCTTTGCATATATGTTTCTTATACTATATAGAAGCAATATTTACAAAGATTTCAACCGTCTACCTCTTCCATTCATTGTTCTACTTGTCGAAAGTTACAAATAATTTCCGATAACGGATTAACCATTGGGGCTCATTGTTCACTTAAACTTGAAGAACAAAAAATTGGCGAATTGTACTGTTTGGATGCTTTGCATATATGTTTCTTATACTATATAGAAGCAATATATACAATGATTTCAACAGTCTACCTGTTCCATTCATTGTTCTACTTGTCGAAATTTACAAATAATTTCCTTTAAAGGATTAACAATGGGGCTCGTAGTTCACTTAAACTTGAAGAACAAAAAATTGGCGAATGGTACTGTTTGGATGCTTCGCATATATGTTTCTTATACTATATAGAAGCAATATATACAAAGATTTCAACCGTCTACCTGTTCCATTCATTGTTCTACTTGTCACAAGTTACAAATAATTTCCGTTAAAGTATTAACAATGGGGCTCGTAGTTCACTTAAACTTGAAGATCAAATAATTGGCGAATTGTACTGTTTGGATGATTTGCATATATGTTTCTTAGACTATATAGAAGCAATATATACAAAGATTTCAACCATCTACCTGTTCCATTCATTGTTCTACTTGTCGAAAGTTACAAATAATTTCCGATAACTGATTAACCATTGGGGCTCATTGTTCACTTAAACTTGAAGAACAAAAAATTGGCGAATTGTACTGTTTGGATGCTTTGCATATATGTTTCTTATACTATATAGAAGCAATATATACAAAGATTTCAACCGTCTACCTGTTCCATTCATTGTTCTACTTGTCGAAAGTTACAAATAATTTCCGATAAGGGATTAACAATGGGGATCGTAGTTCACTTAAACTTGAAGAACAAAAAATTGGCGAATTGTACTGTTTGGATGCTTTGCGTACATGTTTCTTAGACTATATGGAAGCAATATATACAAAGATTTCAACCGTCTACGTGTTCCAATCATTGTTCTACTTGTCGAAATTTACAAATAATTTCCTTTAAAGGATTAACAATGGGGCTCGTTGTTCACTTAAACTTGAAGAACAAAAAAGTGGCGTATGGTACTGTTTGGATGCTTTGCATATATGTTTCTTAGACTATAAAGAAGCAATATATACATTGATTTCAACCGTCTACCTGTTCCATTCATTGTTCTACTTGTCGCAAGTTACAAATAATTTCCGTTAAAGTATTAACAATGGGGCTCGTAGTTCACTTAAACTTGAAGATCAAATAATTGGCGAATTGTACTGTTTGGATGATTTGCATATATGTTTCTTAGACTATATAGAAGCAATATATACAAAGATTTCAACCGTCTACCTGTTCCATTCATTGTTCTACTTGTCGAAAGTTACAAATAATTTCCTTTAAAGGATTAACAATGGGGCTCGTTGTTCACTTAAACTTGAAGGACAATAAATTGGCGAATTGTGCTGTTTGGACCCTTTGCATATATGTTTCTTAGACTATATAGAAGCAATATATACAAAGATTTCAACCGTCTACCTGTTCCATTCATTGTTCTACTTGTCCAAAGTTACAATTAATTTCCGTTAAAGGATTAACAATGTGGCTCGTAGTTCACTTAAACTTGAAGTACAAAAAATTGGCGAATTGTACTGTTTGGATGCTTTGCATATATGTTTCGTAGACTATATAGAAGCAATATATACAAATATTTCAACCGTCTAACTGTTCCATTCATTGTTCTACTTGTCGAAAATTACAAATAATTTCCGATAAAGGATTAACCATTGGTGCTCATTGTTCACTTAAACTTGAAGAACAAAAAATTGGCGCATAGTACTGTTTGGATGCTTTGCATATATGTTTCTTAGACTATATAGAAGCAATATATACAAAGATTTCAACCGTCTACCATTTCCATTCGTTGTTCTACTTGTCAAAAGTTACAAATAATTTCCGATAACGGATTAACCATTGGGGCTCATTGTTCACTTAAACTTGAAGAACAAAAAATTGGCGAATTGTACTGTTTGGATGCTTTGCATATATGTTTCTTATACTATATAGAAGCAATATATACAATGATTTCAACTGTCTACCTGTTCCATTCATTGTTCTACTTGTCGAAAGTTACAAATAATTTCCGTTAAGGGATTAACAATGGGGATCGTAGTTTACTTAAACTTGAAGAACAAAAAATTGGCGAATTGTACTGTTTGGATGCTTTGCATATATGTTTCTTAGACTATTTAGAAGCAATATATACAATGATTTCAACCGTCTACCTATTCCATTCATTGTTCTACTTGCCGAAATTTACAAATAATTTCCTTTAAAGGATTAACAATGGGGCTCGTAGTTCACTTAAACTTGAAGAGCAAAAAATTGTCGAATTGTACTGTTTGGATGCTTTGCATATATGTTTCTTAGACTATATAGAAGCAATATATACAATGATTTCAACCGTCTACCTGTTCCATTCATTGTTCTACTTGTCGAAATTTACAAATAATTTCCGATAAAGGATTAACCATTGGGGCTCATTGTTCACTAAACTTGAAGAACAAAAAATTGTCGAATTGTACTGTTTGGATGCTTTGCATATATGTTTCTTAGACTATATAGAAGCAATATATACAAAGATTTCAACAGTCTACCTGTTCCATTCATTGTTCTACTTGTCGAAATTTACAAATAATTTCCTTTAAAGGATTATCAATGGGGCTCGTAGTTCACTTAAACTTGAAGAACAAAAAATTGGCGAATGGTACTGTTTGGATGCTTTGCATATATGTTTCTTATACTATATAGAAGCAATATATACAATGATTTCAACAGTCTACCTGTTCCATTCATTGTTCTACTTGTCGAAAGTTACAAATAATTTCCTTTAAAGGCTTAACAATGGAGCTCGCAGTTCACTTAAACTTAAAGAACAAAAAATTGGCGAATGGTACTGTTTGGATGCTTTGCATATATGTTTCTTATACTATATAGAAGCAATATATACAAAGATTTCAACCATCTACCTGTTCCATTCATTGTTCTACTTGTCGAAAGTTACAAATAATTTCCGTTAAGGGATTAAGAATGGGGATCGTAGTTCACTTAAACTTGAAGAACAAAAAATTGGCGAATTGTACTGTTTTGATGCTTTGCGTACATGTTTCTTAGACTATGTGGAAGCAATATATACAAAGATTTCAACCGTCTACGTGTTCCAATCATTGTTCTACTTGTCGAAATTTACAAATAATTCCCTTGAAAGGATTAACAATGGGGCTCGTTCTTCACTTAAACTTGAAGAACAAAAAAGTGGCGTATGGTACTGTTTGGATGCTTTGCATATATGTTTCTTAGACTATAAAGAAGCAATATATACATTGATTTCAACCGTCTACCTGTTCCATTCATTGTTCTACTTGTCGAAAGTTACAAATAATTTCCGTTAAAGTATTAACAATGGGGCTCGTAGTTCACTTAAACTTGAAGAACAAAAAATTGGCGAATGGTACTGTTTGGATGCTTTGCATATATGTTTCTTATACTATATAGAAGCAATATATACATTGATTTCAACCGGCTACCTGTTCCATTCATTGTTCTACTTGTCGAAATTTACAAATAATTTCCTTTAAAGGATTAACAATGGGGCTCGTAGTTCACTTAAACTTGAAGACCAAAAAATTGGCGAATTGTACTGTTTGGATGCTTTGCATATATGTTTCTTATACTATATAGAAGCAATATATACAAAGATTTCAAACGTCTACCTGTTCCATTCAATGTTCTACTTGTCGAAAGTTACAAATAATCTCCGACAAAGGATTAACAATGGGGCTCATTGTTCACTTAAACTTGAAGAACCAAAAATTGGCGAATGGTACTGTTTGGATGCTTTGCATATATGTTTCTTAGACTATATGGAAGCAATATATACAAAGATTTCAACCGTCTGCGTGTTCCAATCATTGTTCTACTTGTAGAAAGTTACAATTAATTTCCGTTAAAGGATTAACAATGGGGCTCGTAGTTCACTTAAACTTGAAGAACAATAAATTGGCGAATTGTACTGTTTGGATGCTTTGCATATGTGTTTCGTAGGCTATATAGAAGCAATATATACAATGATTTCAACCGTCTACCTGATCCATTCATTGTTCTACTTGTAGAAAGTTACAAATAATTTCCATTTCATGATTATCAATGGGGCTCGCTGTTCACTTAAACTTGAAGATCAAAAAATTGGCGAATGTTACTGTTTAGATGCTTTGCATATAGGTTTCTTAGACTATATAGAACCAACATATACAAAGATTTCAAACGCCTACCTGTTCTATTCATTGTTCTTCTTGTCGAAAGTTATAAATAATTTCCGTTTCATGATTATCAATGGGCCTCGTTGTTCACTTAAACTTGAAGAACAAGAAATTGGCGACTGGTACTGTTTGGATGCTTTGCATATATGTTTCTTAGACTATATAGAAGCAATATATAAAAAGATTTCAACCGTCTACCAGTTCCATTCATTGTTCTACTTGTCGAAAGTTACAAATAATTTCCGATAAAGGATTAACAATGGGGCTCATTGTTCACTTAAACTTGAAGAACAAAAAATTGGCGAATGGTACTGTTTGGATGATTTGCATATATGTTTCTTAGACTATATAGAAGCAATATATTCATTGATTTCAACCGTCTACCTGTTCCACTCATTGTTCTACTTGTCGAAAGTTACAAATAATTTCCGATAAAGGATTAACAATGGGGCTGATTGTTCACTTAAACTTGAAGAACAAAAAATTGGCGAATTGTACTGTTTGGATGCTTTGCGTACATGTTTCTTAGACTATATGGAAGCAATATATACAATGATTTCAACCGTCTACATGATCCATTCATTGTTCTACTTGTCGAAATTTACAAATAATTTCCTTTAAAGGATTAACAATGGGGCTCGTAGTTCACTTAAACTTGAAGAACAAAAAATTGGCGAATTGTACTGTTTGGATGCTTTGCATATATGTTTCTTAGACTATATAGAAGCAATATATACATTGATTTCAACCGTCTACCTGTTCCATTCATTGTTCTACTTGTCCAAAGTTACAAATAATTTCCGATAACGGATTAACCATTGGGGCTGATTGTTCACTTAAACTTGAAGAACAAGAAATTGGCGAATTGTACTGATTGGATGCTTTGCATATATGTTTCTTATACTATATAGAAGCAATATATACAATGATTTCAACCGCCTACCTGTTCCATTCCTTGTTCTACTTGTCGAAAGTTACCAATAATTTCCTTTAAAGGATTAACAATGGGGCTCATAGTTCACTTAAACTTGAAGAACAATAAATTGGCGAATGGTACTGTTTGGATGCTTTGCATATATGTTTCTTAGACTATATAGAAGCAATATATACAATGATTTCAACCGCCTACCTGTTCCATTCCTTGTTCTACTTGTCGAAAGTTACAAATAATTTCCTTTAAAGGATTAACAATGGGGCTCATAGTTCACTTAAACTTGAAGAACAATAAATTGGCGAATGGTACTGTTTGGATGCTTTGCATATATGTTTCTTAGACTATATAGAAGCAATATATACAAAGATTTCAACAGTCTAACTGTTCTATTCATTGTTCTACTTGTAGAAAGTTACAAATAATTTCCCTTTCATGATTATCAGTGGGGTTCGTTGTTCACTTAAACTTGAAGAACAATAAATTGGCGAATGGTACTGTTTGGATGCTTTGCATATACGTTTCTTAGACTATATAGAAGCAATATATACAATGATTTCAACCGTCTACCTGTTCCATTCCTTGTTCTACTTGTCGAAAGTTACAAATAATTTCCTTTAAAGGTTTAACAATGGGGCTCGTTGTTCACTTAAACTTGAAGAACAAAAAATTGGCGAATGTTACTGTTTGGACGCTTTGCATATATGTTTCTTGGACTATATAGAAGCAATATATACAATGATTTCAACAGTCTACCTGTTCCATTCATTGTTCTACTTGTCGAAATTTACAAATAACTTCCGATAAAGGACTAACAATGGGGCTCATGGTTCACTTAAACTTGAAGAACAAAAAATTGGCGAATTGTACTGTTTGGATGCTTTGCATATATGTTTCTTAGACTATATAGAAGCAATATATAGAAAGATTTCACCCGTCTACATGATCCATTCATTGTTTTACTTGTCGAAATTTACAAATAATTTCCTTTAAAGGATTAACAATGGAGCTCGTAGTTCACTTAAACTTGAAGAACAAAAAATTGGCGAATGGTACTGTTAGGATGCTTTGCATATATGTTTCTTAGATTATATAGAAGCAATATATACAAAGATTTCAACCGTCTACCTGTTCCATTCATTGTTCTACTTGCCGACATTTACAAATAATTTCCTTTAAAGGATTAACAATGGGGCTCGTAGTTCACTTAAACTTGAAGACCAAAAAATTGGCGAATTGTACTGTTTGGATGCTTTGCATATATGTTTCTTATACTATATAGAAGCAATATATACAAAGATTTCAAACGTCTACCTGTTCCATTCAATGTTCTACTTGTCGAAAGTTACAAATAATCTCCGATAAAGGATTAACAATGGGGCTCATTGTTCACTTAAAGTTGAAGAACAAAAAATTGGCGAATGGTACTGTTTGGATGCTTTGCATATATGTTTCTTAGACTATATGGAAGCAATATATACAAAGATTTCAACCGTCTACGTGTTCCATTCATGGTTCTACTTGTCGAAATTTACAAATAATTTCCGATAAAGGATTAACAATGGGGCTCATTGTTCACTTAAACTTGAAGATCAAAAAATTGGCGATTGTTACTGTTTAGATGCTTTGCATATAGGTTTCTTAGACTATATAGAAGCAACATATACAAAGATTTCAACCGTCTACCTGTCCTATTCATTGTTCTACTTGTAGAAAGTTACAAATAATTTCCGTTTCATGATTATCAATGGGGCTCGTTGTTCACTTAAACTTGAAGAACAATAAATTGGCGAAATGTACTGTTTGGATGCTTTGCATATATGTTTCTTAGACTATATAGAAGCAATAAATACAAAGATTTCAACCGTCTACGTGTTCCAATCATTGTTCTACTTGTCGAAAGTTACAAATAATTTCCGATAAAGGATTAACAATGGGGCTCATTGTTCACTTAAACTTGAAGAACAAATATTGGCGAATGGTACTGTTTGGATGATTTGCATATATGTTTCTTAGACTATACGGAAGCAATATATACAAATATTTCAACCGTCTACCTGTACCATTCATTGTTCTACTTGCAGAAAGTTCCAAATAATTTCCGTTTCATGATTATCAATGGGGCTCGTTGTTCACTTAAACTTGAAGAACAAATATTGGCGAATGGTACTTTTTGGATGATTTGCATATATGTTTCTTAGACTATACGGAAGCAATATATACAAATATTTCAACAGTCTACATGTTCCATTCATTGTTCTACTTGTCGGAAGTTACAAATAATATCCGTTAAGGGATTAACAATGGGGATCGTAGTTTACTTAAACTTGAAGAACATGAAATTGGCGAATTGTACTGTTTGGACGCTTTGCATATATGTTTCTTGGACTATATAGAAGCAATATATACAATGATTTCAACCGCCTACCTGTTCCATTCCTTGTTCTACTTGTCGAAATTTACACATAATTTCCTTTAAAGGATTAACAATGGGGCTCGTTGTTAACTTAAACTTGAAGAACAATAAATTGGCGAATGTTACCGTTTGAATGCTTTGCATATATGTTTCTTAGACTGTATAGAAGCAATATATACAAGGATTTCAACCGTCTACCTGTTCCATTCATTGTTCTACTTGTCGAAAGTTACAAATAATTACCGATAAAGGATTAACCATTGGGGCTCATTATTCACTTAAACTTGAAGAACAAAAAATTGGCGAATTGTACTGTTTGGATGCTTTGCATATATGTTTCTTAGACTATATAGAAGCAATATATACAAAGATTTCAACCGTCTACCTGTTCCATTCATTGTTCTATTTGTCGAAAGTTACAAATAATTTCCGATAAAGGATTAACAATGGGGCTCATTGTTCACTTAGACTTGAAGGACAAAAAATTGGCGAATGGTACTGTTTGGATGCTTTGCATATATGTTACTTAGACTATATACAAGCAATATACACAAAGATTTCAACCATCTACGTGTTCCAATCATTGTTCTACTTGTAGAAAGTTACAATTAATTTCCGTTAAAGGATTAACAATGGGGCTCGTAGTTCACTTAAACTTGAAGAACAATAAATTGGCGAATGGTACTGTTTGGATGCTTTGCACATATGTTTCTTAGACTATATAGAAGCAATATATACAATGATTTCAACCGTCTACCTGTTCCATTCCTTGTTCTACTTGTCGAAAGTTACAAATAATTTCCTTTAAAGGTTTAACAATGGGGCTCGTTGTTCACTTAAACTTGAAGAACAAAAAATTGGCGAATGTTACCGTTTGGACGCTTTGCATATATGTTTCTTAGACTATATTGAAGCAATATATACAATGATTTCAACAGTCTACCTGTTCCTTTCATTGTTCTACTCGTCGAAATTTACAAATAATTTCCGATAAAGGATTAACAATGGGGCTCGTAGTTCACTTAAACTTGAAGAGCAATAAATTGGCGAATTGTACTGTTTGGACGCTTTGCATATATGTTTCTTGGACTATATAGAAGCAATATATACAATGATTTCAACAGTCTACCTGTTCCATTCATTGTTCTACTTGTCGAAATTTACAAATAATTTCCGATAAAGGATTAACAATGGGGCTCATGGTTCACTTAAACTTGAAGAACAAAAAATTGGCGAATGGTACTGTTTGGATGCTTTGCATATATGTTTCTTAGACTATATGGAAGCAATATATACAAAGATTTCAACCGTCTGCGTGTTCCAATCATTGTTCTACTTGTAGAAAGTTACAATTAATTTCCGTTAAAGGATTAACAATGGGGCTCGTAGTTCACTTAAACTTGAAGAACAATAAATTGGCGAATGGTACTGTTTGGATGCTTTGCATATATGTTTATTAGACTATATAGAAACAATATATACAATGATTTCAACCGTCTACCTTTTCCATTCATTGTTCTCCTTGTCGAAATTTACAAATAATTTCCGTTAAAGGATTAACAATTGGGCTCGTAGTTCACTTAAACTTGAAGAACAAAAAATTGGCGAATGTTACCGTTTGAATGCTTTGCATATATGTTTCTTAGACTATATAGAAGAAATATATACAATGATTTCAACCGTCTACCTGTTCCATTCCTTGTTCTACTTGTCGAAAGTTACAAATAATTTCCTTTAAAGGTTTAACAATGGGGCTCGTTGTTCACTTAAACTTGAAGAACAATAAATTGGCGAATTGTACTGTTTGGACGCTTTGCATATATGTTTCTTGGACTATATAGAAGCAATATATACAATGATTTCAACAGTCTACCTGTTCCATTCATTGTTCTACTTGTCGAAATTTACAAATAATGTCCGATAAAGGATTAAAAATGGGGCTCATGGTTCACTTAAACTTGAAGAACAAAAAATTGGCGAATTGTACTGTTTGGATGCTTTGCATATATGTTTCTTAGACTATATAGAAGCAATATATACAATGATTTCAACAGTCTACCTGTTCCTTTCATTGTTCTACTTGTCGAAATTTACAAATAATTTCCGATAAAGGATTAACAATGGGGCTCGTAGTTCACTTAAACTTGAAGAGCAATAAATTGGCGAATTGTACTGTTTGGACGCTTTGCATATATGTTTCTTGGACTATATAGAAGCAATATATACAATGATTTCAACAGTCTACCTGCTCCATTCATTGTTCTACTTGTCGAAATTTACAAATAATTTCCGATAAAGGATTAACAATGGGGCTCATGGTTCACTTAAACTTGAAGAACAAAAAATTGGCGAATGGTACTGTTTGGATGCTTTGCATATATGTTTCTTAGGCTATATGGAAGCAATATATACAAAGATTTCAACCGTCTGCGTGTTCCAATCATTGTTCTACTTGTAGAAAGTTACAATTAATTTCCGTTAAAGGATTAACAATGGGGCTCGTAGTTAACTTAAACTTGAAGAACAATAAATTGGCGAATGGTACCGTTTGAATGCTTTGCATATATGTTTCTTAGACTATATAGAAGAAATATATACAATGATTTCAACCGTCTACCTGTTCCATTCCTTGTTCTACTTGTCGAAAGTTACAAATAATTTCCTTTAAAGGTTTAACAATGGGGCTCGTTGTTCACTTAAACTTGAAGAACCAAAAATTGGCGAATGTTACCGTTTGGATGCTTTGCATATATGTTTCTTAGACTATATAGAAGCAATATATACAATGATTTCAACAGTCTACCTGTACCATTCATTGTTCTACTTGTCGAAATTTACAAATAATTTCCGATAAAGGATTAACAATGGGGCTCGTAGTTCACTTAAACTTGAAGAGCAATAAATTGGCGAATTGTACTGTTTGGACGCTTTGCATATATGTTTCTTGGACTATATAGAAGCAATATATACAATGATTTCAACAGTCTACCTGTTCCATTCATTGTTCTACTTGTCGAAATTTACAAATAATTTCCGATAAAGGATTAACAATGGGGCTCATGGTTCACTTAAACTTGAAGAACAAAAAATTGGCGAATTGTACTGTTTGGATGCTTTGCATATATGTTTCTTTGACTATATAGAAGCAATATATAGAAAGATTTCACCCGTCTACATGATCCATTCATTGTTTTACTTGTCGAAATTTACAAATAATTTCCTTTAAAGGATTAACAATGGAGCTCGTAGTTCACTTAAACTTGAAGAACAAAAAATTGGCGAATGGTACTGTTTGGATGCTTTGCATATAGGTTTCTTAGACTATATAGAACCAACATATACAAAGATTTCAAACGTCTACCTGTTCTATTCATTGTTCTTCTTGTCGAAAGTTACAAATAATTTCCGTTTCATGATTATCAATGGGCCTCGTTGTTCACTTAAACTTGAAGAACAAAAAATTGGCGACTGGTAATGTTTGGATGCTTTGCATATATGTTTCTTAGACTATATAGAAGCAATATATAAAAAGATTTCAACCGTCTACCAGTTCCATTCATTGTTCTACTTGTCGAAATTTACAAATAATTTCCTTTAAAAGATTAACAATGGAGCTCGTAGTTCACTTAAACTTGAAGAACAAAAAATTGGCGAATGGTACTGTTTGGATGCTTTGCATATATGTTTCTTAGATTATATAGAAGCAATATATACAAAGATTTCAACCGTCTACCTGTTCCATTCATTGTTCTACTTGCCGAAATTTACAAATAATTTCCTTTAAAAGATTAACAATGGAGCTCGTAGTTCACTTAAACTTGAAGAACAAAAAATTGGCGAATGGTACTGTTTGGATGCTTTGCATATATGTTTCTTAGATTATATAGAAGCAATATATACAAAGATTTCAACCGTCTACCTGTTCCATTCATTGTTCTACTTGCCGAAATTTACAAATAATTTCCTTTAAAGGATTAACAATGGGGCTCGTAGTTCACTTAAACTTTGAAGACCAAAAAATTGGCGAATGGTACTGTTTGGATGCTTTGCATATATGTTTCTTAGATTATATAGAAGCAATATATACAAAGATTTCAACCGTCTACCTGTTCCATTCATTGTTCTACTTGCCGAAATTTACAAATAATTTCCTTTAAAGGATTAACAATGGGGCTCGTAGTTCACTTAAACTTGAAGACCAAAAAATTGGCGAATTGTACTGTTTGGATGCTTTGCATATGTGTTTCGTAGGCTATATAGAAGCAATATATACAATGATTTCAACCGCCTACCTGATCCAATCATTGTTCTACTTGTAGAAAGTTACAAATAATTTCAATTTCATGATTATCAATGGGGCTCGCTGTTCACTTAAACTTGAAGATCAAAAAATTGGCGAATGTTACTGTTTAGATGCTTTGCATATAGGTTTCTTAGACTATATAGAACCAACATATACAAAGATTTCAAACGTCTACCTGTTCTATTCATTGTTCTTCTTGTCGAAAGTTACAAATAATTTCCGTTTCATGATTATCAATGGGCCTCGTTGTTCACTTAAACTTGAAGAACAAAAAATTGGCGACTGGTACTGTTTGGATGCTTTGCATATATGTTTCTTAGACTATATAGAAGCAATATATAAAAAGATTTCAACCGTCTACCAGTTCCATTCATTGTTCTACTTGTCGAAAGTTACAAATAATTTCCGTTAAGGGATTAACAATGGGGATCGTAGTTTACTTAAACTTGAAGAACACAAAATTGGCGAATTGTACTGTTTGGATGCTTTGCATATATGTTTCTTATACTATATAGAAGCAACATATACAAAGATTTCAAAGGTCTACCTGTTCCATTCAATGTTCTACTTGTCGAAAGTTACAAATAATCTCCGATAAAGGATTAACAATGGGGCTCATTGTTCACTTAAACTTGAAGAACAAAAAATTGGCGAATGGTACTGTTTGGATGCTTTGCATATATGTTTCTTAGACTATATGGAAGCAATATATACAAAGATTTCAACCGTCTGCGTGTTCCAATCATTGTTCTACTTGTAGAAAGTTACAATTAATTTCCGTTAAAGGATTAACAATGGGGCTCGTAGTTCACTTAAACTTGAAGAACAATAAATTGGCGAATGGTACTGTTTGGATGCTTTGCATATATGTTTCTTAGACTATATAGAAGCAATATATACAATGATTTCAACCGTCTACCTGTTCCATTCATTGTTCTACTTGTCGAAAGTTACAAATAATTTCCGATAACGGATTAACCATTGGGGCTGATTGTTCACTTAAACTTGAAGAACAATGAATTGGCGACTTGTACTGTTTGGATGATTTGCATATATGTTTCTTAGACTATATAGATGCAATATATACAAAGATTTCATCCGTCTACCTGTTCCATTCATTGTTCTACTTGTCGAAATTTACAAATAATTTCCTTTAAAGGATTAACAATGGGGCACGTAGATCACTTAAACTTCAAGAACAAAAAATTGGCTAATTGTACTGTTTGGATGCTTTGCACATATGTTTCTTAGACTATATAGAAGCAATATATACAATGATTTCAACCGTCTACCTGTTCCATTCCTTGTTCTACTTGTCGAAAGTTACAAATAATTTCCTTTAAAGGATTAACAATGGGGCTCGTTGTTCACTTAAACTTGAAGAACAATGAATTGGCGACTTGTACTGTTTGGATGCTTTGCATATATGTTTCTTAGGCTATACTGAAGCAATATATACAATGATTTCAACCGTCTACCTGTTCCATTCATTGTTCTACTTGTTGAAATTTACAAATAATTTCCTTTAAAGGATTAACAATGGGGCTCATAGTTCACTTAAACTTGAAGAACAAAAAATTGGCGAATGGGACTGTTTGGAAGCTTTGCATATATGTTTCTTAGACTATATAAAAGCAATATATACAATGATTTCAACCGTCTACCTTTTCCATTCATTGTTCTCCTTGTCGAAATTTACAAATAATTTCCGTTAAAGGATTAACAATTGGGCTCGTAGTTCACTTAAACTTGAAGAACAAAAAATTGGCGAATGTTACCGTTTGAATGCTTTGCATATATGTTTCTTACACTATATAGGAGAAATATATACAATGATATCAACCGTCTACCTGTTCCATTCCTTGTTCTACTTGTCGAAAGTTACAAATAATTTCCGTTAAGGGATTAACAATGGGGATCGTAGTTCACTTAAACTTGAAGAGCAAAAAATTGTCGAATTGTACTGTTTGGATGCTTTGCATATATGTTTCTTAGATTATATAGAAGCAATATATACAAAGATTTCAACCGTCTACCTGTTCCATTCATTGTTCTACTTGCCGAAATTTACAAATAATTTCCGATAAAGGATTAACAATGGGGCTCATTGTTCACTTAAACTTGAAGAACAAAAAATTGGCGAATGGTACTGTTTGGATGCTTTGCATATATGTTTCTTAGACTATATGGAAGCAATATATACAAAGATTTCAACCGTCTGCGTGTTCCAATCATTGTTCTACTTGTAGAAAGTTACAATTAATTTCCGTTAAAGGATTAACAATGGGGCTCGTAGTTCACTTAAACTTGAAGACCAAAAAATTGGCGAATTGTACTGTTTGGATGCTTTGCATATGTGTTTCGTAGGCTATATAGAAGCAATATATACAATGATTTCAACCGTCTACCTGATCCATTCATTGTTCTACTTGTAGAAAGTTACAAATAATTTCCATTTCATGATTATCAATGGGGCTCGATGTTCACTTAAACTTGAAGATCAAAAAATTGGCGAATGTTACTGTTTAGATGCTTTGCATATAGGTTTCTTAGACTATATAGAACCAACATATACAAAGATTTCAAACGTCTACCTGTTCTATTCATTGTTCTTCTTGTCGAAAGTTATAAATAATTTCCGTTTCATGATTATCAATGGGCCTCGTTGTTCACTTAAACTTGAAGAACAAAAAATTTGCGACTGGTACTGTTTGGATGCTTTGCATATATGTTTCTTAGACTATATAGAAGCAATATATAAAAAGATTTCAACCGTCTACCAGTTCCATTCATTGTTCTACTTGTCGAAAGTTACAAATAATTTCCGATAAAGGATTAACAATGGGGCACATTGTTCACTTAAACTTGAAGAACAAAAAATTGGCGAATGGTACTGTTTGGATGATTTGCATATATGTTTCTTAGACTATATAGAAGCAATATATTCATTGATTTCAACCGTCTACCTGTTCCACTCATTGTTCTACTTGTCGAAAGTTACAAATAATTTCCGATAAAGGATTAACAATGGGGCTCATTGTTCACTTAAACTGGAAGAACAAAAAATTGGCGAATTGTACTATTTGGATGCTTTGCGTACATGTTTCTTAGACTATATGGAAGCAATATATACAATGATTTCAACCGTCTACATGATCCATTCATTGTTCTACTTGCCGAAATTTACAAATAATTTCCTTTAAAGGATTAACAATGGGGCTCATAGTTCACTTAAACTTGAAGAACAAAAAATTGGCGAATGGTACTGTTTGGAAGCTTTGCATATATGTTTCTTAGACTATATAAAAGCAATATATACAATGATTTCAACCGTCTACCTTTTCCATTCATTGTTTTACTTGTCGAAATTTACAAATAATTTCCTTTAAAGGATTAACAATGGAGCTCGTAGTTCACTTAAACTTGAAGAACAAAAAATTGGCGAATGGTACTGTTTGGATGCTTTGCATATATGTTTCTTAGATTATATAGAAGCAATATATACAAAGATTTCAACCGTCTACCTGTTCCATTCATTGTTCTACTTGCCGAAATTTACAAATAATTTCCTTTAAAGGATTAACAATGGGGCTCGTAGTTCACTTAAACTTGAAGACCAAAAAATTGGCGAATTGTACTGTTTGGATGCTTTGCATATATGTTTCTTATACTATATAGAAGCAATATATACAAAGATTTCAAACGTCTACCTGTTCCATTCAATGTTCTACTTGTCGAAAGTTACAATTAATTTCCGTTAAAGGATTAACAATGGGGCTCGTAGTTCACTTAAACTTGAAGACCAAAAAATTGGCGAATTGTACTGTTTGGATGCTTTGCATATGTGTTTCGTAGGCTATATAGAAGCAATATATACAATGATTTCAACCGTCTACCTGATCCATTCATTGTTCTACTTGTAGAAAGTTACAAATAATTTCCATTTCATGATTATCAATGGGGCTCGATGTTCACTTAAACTTGAAGATCAAAAAATTGGCGAATGTTACTGTTTAGATGCTTTGCATATAGGTTTCTTAGACTATATAGAACCAACATATACAAAGATTTCAACCGTCTACCTGATCCATTCATTGTTCTACTTGTAGAAAGTTACAAATAATTTCCATTTCATGATTATCAATGGGGCTCGATGTTCACTTAAACTTGAAGATCAAAAAATTGGCGAATGTTACTGTTTAGATGCTTTGCATATAGGTTTCTTAGACTATATAGAACCAACATATACAAAGATTTCAAACGTCTACCTGTTCTATTCATTGTTCTTCTTGTCGAAAGTTATAAATAATTTCCGTTTCATGATTATCAATTGGCCTCGTTGTTCACTTAAACTTGAAGAACAAAAAATTTGCGACTGGTACTGTTTGGATGCTTTGCATATATGTTTCGTAGACTATATTGAAGCAATATATACAATGATTCCAACCGTCTACATGATCCATTCATTGTTCTACTTGTCGAAATTTACAAATAATTTCCTTTAAAAGATTAACAATGGAGCTCGTAGTTCACTTAAACTTGAAGAACAAAAAATTGGCGAATGGTACTGTTTGGATGCTTTGCATATATGTTTCTTAGATTATATAGAAGCAATATATACAAAGATTTCAACCGTCTACCTGTTCCATTCATTGTTCTACTTGCAGAAATTTACAAATAATTTCCTTTAAAGGATTAACAATGGGGCTCGTAGTTCACTTAAACTTGAAGACCAAAAAATTGGCGAATTGTACTGTTTGGATGCTTTGCATATGTGTTTCGTAGGCTATATAGAAGCAATATATACAATGATTTCAACCGCCTACCTGATCCAATCATTGTTCTACTTGTAGAAAGTTACAAATAATTTCAATTTCATGATTATCAATGGGGCTCGCTGTTCACTTAAACTTGAAGATCAAAAAATTGGCGAATGTTACTGTTTAGATGCTTTGCATATAGGTTTCTTAGACTATATAGAACCAACATATACAAAGATTTCAAACGTCTACCTGTTCTATTCATTGTTCTTCTTGTCGAAAGTTACAAATAATTTCCGTTTCATGATTATCAATGGGCCTCGTTGTTCACTTAAACTTGAAGAACAAAAAATTGGCGAATGTTACCGTTTGGATGCTTTGCATATATGTTTCTTAGACTATATAGAAGCAATATATAGAAAGATTTCAACCGTCTACCAGTTCCATTCATAGTTCTACTTGTCGAAAGTTACAAATAATTTCCGATAAAGGATTAAGAATGGGGCTCATTGTTCACTTAAACTTGAAGAACAAAAAATTGGCGAATGGTACTGTTTGGATGATTTGCATATATGTTTCTTAGACTATATAGAAGCAGTATATTCATTGATTTCAACCGTCTACCTGTTCCACTCATTGTTCTACTTGTCGAAAGTTACAAATAATTTCCGATAAAGGATTAACAATGGGGCTCGTAGTTCACTTAAACTTGAAGAACAAAAAATTGGCGAATTGTACTGTTTGGATGCTTTGCATATATGTTTCTTAGACTATATAGAAGCAATATATACATTGATTTCAACCGTCTACCTGTTCCATTCATTGTTCTACTTGTCCAAAGTTACAAATAATTTCCGATAACGGATTAACCATTGGGGCTGATTGTTCACTTAAACTTGAAGAACAAGAAATTGGCGAATTGTACTGATTGGATGCTTTGCATATATATTTCTTATACTATATAGAAGCAATATATACAATGATTTCAACCGCCTACCTGTTCCATTCCTTGTTCTACTTGTCGAAAGTTACAAATAATTTCCTTTAAAGGATTAACAATGGGGCTCATAGTTCACTTAAACTTGCAGAACAATAAATTGGCGAATGGTACTGTTTGGATGCTTTGCATATATGTTTCTTAGACTATATAGAAGCAATATATACAAAGATTTCAACAGTCTAACTGTTCTATTCATTGTTCTACTAGTAGAAAGTTACAAATAAATTCCCTTTCATGATTATCAGTGGGGTTCGTTGTTCACTTAAACTTTAAGAACAATAAATTGGCGAATGGTACTGTTTGGATGCTTTGCATATATGTTTCTTAGACTATATAGAAGCAATATATACAATGATTTCAACCGTCTACCTGTTCCATTCATTGTTCTACTTGTCGAAATTTACAAATAATTTCCTTTAAAGGATTAACAATGGGGCTCGTAGTTCACTTAATCTTGAAGAACAAAAAATTGGCGAATGGTACTGTTTGGATGCTTTGCATATATGTTTCATAGACTATATAGAAGCAATATATACAAAGATTTCAACCGTCTACCTGTTCCATTCATTGTTCTACTTGTCGAAAGTTACAAATAATTTCCGATAACGGATTAAGCATTGGGGCTGATTGTTCACTTAAACTTGAAGAACAAAAAATTGGCGAATTGTACTGTTTGGATACTTTGCATATATGTTTCTTATACTATATAGAAGCAATATATACAAAGATTTCAAAGGTCTACCTGTTCCATTCAATGTTCTACTTGTCGAAAGTTACAAATAATCTCCGATAAAGGATTAACAATGGGGCTCATTGTTCACTTAAACTTGAAGAACAAAAAATTGGCGAATGGTACTGTTTGGATGCTTTGCATATATGTTTCTTTGACTATATGGAAGCAATATATACAAAGATTTCAACCGTCTGCGTGTTCCAATCATTGTTCTACTTGTAGAAAGTTACAATTAATTTCCGTTAAAGGATTAACAATGGGGCTCGTAGTTCACTTAAACTTGAAGAACAATAAATTGGCGAATGGTACTGTTTGGATGCTTTGCATATATGTTTCTTAGACTATATAGAAGCAATATATACAATGATTTCAACCGTCTACCTGTTCCATTCATTGTTCTACTTGTCGAAAGTTACAAATAATTTCCGATAACGGATTAACCATTGGGGCTGATTGTTCACTTAAACTTGAAGAACAATGAATTGGCGACTTGTACTGTTTGGATGATTTGCATATATGTTTCTTAGACTATATAGATGCAATATATACAAAGATTTCATCCGTCTACCTGTTCCATTCATTGTTCTACTTGTCGAAATTTACAAATAATTTCCTTTAAAGGATTAACAATGGGGCACGTAGATCACTTAAACTTCAAGAACAAAAAATTGGCTAATTGTACTGTTTGGATGCTTTGCACATATGTTTCTTAGACTATATAGAAGCAATATATACAATGATTTCAACCGTCTACCTGTTCCATTCCTTGTTCTACTTGTCGAAAGTTACAAATAATTTCCTTTAAAGGATTAACAATGGGGCTCGTTGTTCACTTAAACTTGAAGAACAATGAATTGGCGACTTGTACTGTTTGGATGCTTTGCATATATGTTTCTTAGGCTATACTGAAGCAATATATACAATGATTTCAACCGTCTACCTGTTCCATTCATTGTTCTACTTGTTGAAATTTACAAATAATTTCCTTTAAAGGATTAACAATGGGGCTCATAGTTCACTTAAACTTGAAGAACAAAAAATTGGCGAATGGGACTGTTTGGAAGCTTTGCATATATGTTTCTTAGACTATATAAAAGCAATATATACAATGATTTCAACCGTCTACCTTTTCCATTCATTGTTCTCCTTGTCGAAATTTACAAATAATTTCCGTTAAAGGATTAACAATTGGGCTCGTAGTTCACTTAAACTTGAAGAACTAAAAATTGGCGAATGTTACCGTTTGAATGCTTTGCATATATGTTTCTTAGACTATATAGGAGAAATATATACAATGATTTCAACCGTCTACCTGTTCCATTCCTTGTTCTACTTGTCGAAAGTTACAAATAATTTCCTTTAAAGGTTTAACAATGGGGCTCATAGTTCACTTAAACTTGCAGAACAATAAATTGGCGAATGGTACTGTTTGGATGCTTTGCATATATGTTTCTTAGACTATATAGAAGCAATATATAAAAAGATTTCAACCGTCTACCAGTTCCATTCATAGTTCTACTTGTCGAAAGTTACAAATAATTTCCGATAAAGGATTAAGAATGGGGCTCATTGTTCACTTAAACTTGAAGAACAAAAAATTGGCGAATGGTACTGTTTGGATGATTTGCATATATGTTTCTTAGACTATATAGAAGCAGTATATTCATTGATTTCAACCGTCTACCTGTTCCACTCATTGTTCTACTTGTCGAAAGTTACAAATAATTTCCGATAAAGGATTAACAATGGGGCTCATTGTTCACTTAAACTTGAAGAACAAAAAATTGGCGAATTGTACTGTTTGGATGCTTTGCGTACATGTTTCTTAGACTATATGGAAGCAATATATACAATGATTTCAACCGTCTACATGATCCATTCATTGTTCTACTTGTCGAAATTTACAAATAATTTCCTTTAAAGGATTAACAATGGGGCTCGTAGTTCACTTAAACTTGAAGAACAAAAAATTGGCGAATTGTACTGTTTGGATGCTTTGCATATATGTTTCTTAGACTATATAGAAGCAATATATACATTGATTTCAACCGTCTACCTGTTCCATTCATTGTTCTACTTGTCCAAAGTTACAAATAATTTCCGATAACGGATTAACCATTGGGGCTGATTGTTCACTTAAACTTGAAGAACAAGAAATTGGCGAATTGTACTGATTGGATGCTTTGCATATATGTTTCTTATACTATATAGAAGCAATATATACAATGATTTCAACCGCCTACCTGTTCCATTCCTTGTTCTACTTGTCGAAAGTTACAAATAATTTCCTTTAAAGGATTAACAATGGGGCTCATAGTTCACTTAAACTTGCAGAACAATAAATTGGCGAATGGTACTGTTTGGATGCTTTGCATATATGTTTCTTAGACTATATAGAAGCAATATATACAAAGATTTCAACAGTCTAACTGTTCTATTCATTGTTCTACTTGTAGAAAGTTACAAATAAATTCCCTTTCATGATTATCAGTGGGGTTCGTTGTTCACTTAAACTTGAAGAACAATAAATTGGCGAATGGTACTGTTTGGATGCTTTGCATATATGTTTCTTAGACTATATAGAAGCAATATATACAATGATTTCAACCGTCTACCTGTTCCATTCATTGTTCTACTTGTCGAAAGTTACAAATAATTTCCGATAACGGATTAACCATTGGGGCTGATTGTTCACTTAAACTTGAAGAACAAAAAATTGGCGAATTGTACTGTTTGGATGCTTTGCATATATGTTTCTTATACTATATAGAAGCAATATATACAATGATTTCAACCGCCTACCTGTTCCATTCCTTGTTCTACTTGTCGAAAGTTACAAATAATTTCCTTTAAAGGTTTAACAATGGGGCTCGTTGTTCACTTAAACTTGAAGAACAATGAATTGGCGACTTGTACTGTTTGGATGCTTTGCATATATGTTTCTTAGGCTATACTGAAGCAATATATACAATGATTTCAACCGCCTACCTGTTCCATTCATTGTTCTACTTGTTGAAATTTGCAAATAATTTCCTTTAAAGGATTAACAATTGGGCTCGTAGTTCACTTAAACTTGAAGAACAAAAAATTGGCGAATGTTACCGTTTGGATGCTTTGCATATATGTTTCTTAGACTATATAGAAGCAATATATAGAAAGATTTCAAACGTCTACCAGTTCCATTCATAGTTCTACTTGTCGAAAGTTACAAATAATTTCCGATAAAGGATTAAGAATGGGGCTCATTGTTCACTTAAACTTGAAGAACAAAAAATTGGCGAATGGTACTGTTTGGATGATTTGCATATATGTTTCTTAGACTATATAGAAGCAGTATATTCATTGATTTCAACCGTCTACCTGTTCCACTCATTGTTCTACTTGTCGAAAGTTACAAATAATTTCCGATAAAGGATTAACAATGGGGCTCATTGTTCACTTAAACTTGAAGAACAAAAAATTGGCGAATTGTACTGTTTGGATGCTTTGCGTACATGTTTCTTAGACTATATGGAAGCAATATATACAATGATTTCAACCGTCTACATGATCCATTCATTGTTCTACTTGTCGAAATTTACAAATAATTTCCTTTAAAGGATTAACAATGGGGCTCGTAGTTCACTTAAACTTGAAGAACAAAAAATTGGCGAATTGTACTGTTTGGATGCTTTGCATATATGTTTCTTAGACTATATAGAAGCAATATATACATTGATTTCAACCGTCTACCTGTTCCATTCATTGTTCTACTTGTCCAAAGTTACAAATAATTTCCGATAACGGATTAACCATTGGGGCTGATTGTTCACTTAAACTTGAAGAACAAGAAATTGGCGAATTGTACTGATTGGATGCTTTGCATATATATTTCTTATACTATATAGAAGCAATATATACAATGATTTCAACCGCCTACCTGTTCCATTCCTTGTTCTACTTGTCGAAAGTTACAAATAATTTCCTTTAAAGGATTAACAATGGGGCTCATAGTTCACTTAAACTTGC
The DNA here is from genome assembly GCA_963989415.1 of Cerceris ruficornis. Lineage (NCBI taxonomy): Eukaryota > Metazoa > Arthropoda > Insecta > Hymenoptera > Crabronidae > Cerceris > Cerceris ruficornis. Next base: position 1,862,100 of record CAXDIW010000109.1, read on the forward strand.
AGAACAATAAATTGGCGAATGGTACTGTTTGGATGCTTTGCATATATGTTTCTTAGACTATATAGAAGCAATATATACAAAGATTTCAACAGTCTAACTGTTCTATTCATTGTTCTACTAGTAGAAAGTTACAAATAAATTCCCTTTCATGATTATCAGTGGGGTTCGTTGTTCACTTAAACTTGAAGAACAATAAATTGGCGAATGGTACTGTTTGGATGCTTTGCATATATGTTTCTTAGACTATATAGAAGCAATATATACAATGATTTCAACCGTCTACCTGTTCCATTCATTGTTCTACTTGTCGAAAGTTACAAATAATTTCCGATAACGGATTAACCATTGGGGCTGATTGTTCACTTAAACTTGAAGAACAAAAAATTGGCGAATTGTACTGTTTGGATGCTTTGCATATATGTTTCTTATACTATATAGAAGCAATATATACAATGATTTCAACCGCCTACCTGTTCCATTCCTTGTTCTTCTTGTCGAAAGTTACAAATAATTTCCTTTAAAGGTTTAACAATGGGGCTCGTTGTTCACTTAAACTTGAAGAACAATGAATTGGCGACTTGTACTGTTTGGATGCTTTGCATATATGTTTCTTAGGCTATACTGAAGCAATATATACAATGATTTCAACCGCCTACCTGTTCCATTCATTGTTCTACTTGTTGAAATTTGCAAATAATTTCCTTTAAAGGATTAACAATTGGGCTCGTAGTTCACTTAAACTTGAAGAACAAAAAATTGGCGAATGGTACTGTTTGGATGCTTTGCATATATGTTTCTTAGACTATATGGAAGCAATATATACAAAGATTTCAACCGTCTGCGTGTTCCAATCATTGTTCTACTTGTAGAAAGTTACAATTAATTGCCGTTAAAGGATTAACAATGGGGCTCGTAGTTCACTTAAACTTGAAGAACAATAAATTGGCGAATGGTACTGTTTGGATGCTTTGCACATATGTTTCTTAGACTATATAGAAGCAATATATACAATGATTTCAACCGTCTACCTGTTCCATTCCTTGTTCTACTTGTCGAAAGTTACAAATAATTTCCTTTAAAGGTTTAACAATGGGGCTCGTTGTTCACTTAAACTTGAAGAACAAAAAATTGGCGAATGTTACCGTTTGGACGCTTTGCATATATGTTTCTTAGACTATATAGAAGCAATATATACAATGATTTCAACAGTCTACCTGTTCCTTTCATTGTTCTACTTGTCGAAATTTACAAATAATTTCCGATAAAGGATTAACAATGGGGCTCGTAGTTCACTTAAACTTGAAGAGCAATAAATTGGCGAATTGTACTGTTTGGACGCTTTGCATATATGTTTCTTGGACTATATAGAAGCAATATATACAATGATTTCAACAGTCTACCTGTTCCATTCATTGTTCTACTTGTCGAAATTTACAAATAATTTCCGATAAAGGATTAACAATGGGGCTCATGGTTCACTTAAACTTGAAGAACAAAAAATTGGCGAATGGTACTGTTTGGATGCTTTGCATATATGTTTCTTAGACTATATGGAAGCAATATATACGAAGATTTCAACCGTCTGCGTGTTCCAATCATTGTTCTACTTGTAGAAAGTTACAATTAATTTCCGTTAAAGGATTAACAATGGGGCTCGTAGTTCACTTAAACTTGAAGAACAATAAATTGGCGAATGGTACTGTTTGGATGCTTTGCATATATGTTTATTAGACTATATAGAAGCAATATATACAATGATTTCAACCGTCTACCTTTTCCATTCATTGTTCTCCTTGTCGAAATTTACAAATAATTTCCGTTAAAGGATTAACAATTGGGCTCGTAGTTCACTTAAACTTGAAGAACAAAAAATTGGCGAATTGTACTGTTTGGATGCTTTGCATATATGTTTCTTAGACTATATAGAAGCAATATATAGAAAGATTTCACCCGTCTACATGATCCATTCATTGTTTTACTTGTCGAAATTGACAAATAATTTCCTTTAAAGGATTAACAATGGAGCTCGTAGTTCACTTAAACTTGAAGAACAAAAAATTGGCGAATGGTACTGTTTAGATGCTTTGCATATATGTTTCTTAGATTATATAGAAGCAATATATACAAAGATTTCAACCGTCTACCTGTTCCATTCATTGTTCTACTTGCCGAAATTTACAAATAATTTCCTTTAAAGGATTAACAATGGGGCTCGTAGTTCACTTAAACTTGAAGACCAAAAAATTGGCGAATTGTACTGTTTGGATGCTTTGCATATATGTTTCTTATACTATATAGAAGCAATATATACAATGATTTCAACCGCCTACCTGTTCCATTCCTTGTTCTACTTGTCGAAAGTTACAAATAATTTCCTTTAAAGGATTAACAATGGGGCTCATAGTTCACTTAAACTTGCAGAAAAATAAATTGGCGAATGGTACTGTTTGGATGCTTTGCATATATGTTTCTTAGACTATATAGAAGCAATATATACAAAGATTTCAACAGTCTAACTGTTCTATTCATTGTTCTACTTGTAGAAAGTTACAAATAAATTCCCTTTCATGATTATCAGTGGGGTTCGTTGTTCACTTAAACTTGAAGAACAATAAATTGGCGAATGGTACTGTTTGGATGCTTTGCATATATGTTTCTTAGACTATATAGAAGCAATATATACAATGATTTCAACCGTCTACCTGTTCCATTCATTGTTCTACTTGTCGAAAGTTACAAATAATTTCCGATAACGGATTAACCATTGGGGCTGATTGTTCACTTAAACTTGAAGAACAAAAAATTGGCGAATTGTACTATTTGGATGCTTTGCATATATGTTTCTTATACTATATAGAAGCAATATATACAATGATTTCAACCGCCTACCTGTTCCATTCCTTGTTCTTCTTGTCGAAAGTTACAAATAATTTCCTTTAAAGGTTTAACAATGGGGCTCGTTGTTCACTTAAACTTGAAGAACAATGAATTGGCGACTTGTACTGTTTGGATGCTTTGCATATATGTTTCTTAGGCTATACTGAAGCAATATATACAATGATTTCAACCGCCTACCTGTTCCATTCATTGTTCTACTTGTTGAAATTTGCAAATAATTTCCTTTAAAGGATTAACAATTGGGCTCGTAGTTCACTTAAACTTGAAGAACAAAAAATTGGCGAATGTTACCGTTTGGATGCTTTGCATATATGTTTCTTAGACTATATAGAAGCAATATATAAAAAGATTTCAACCGTTTACCAGTTCCATTCATTGTTCTACTTGTCGAAATTTACAAATAATTTCCGTTAAAGGATTAACAATTGGGCTCGTAGTTCACTTAAACTTGAAGAACAAAAAATTGGCGAATTGTACTGTTTGGATGCTTTGCATATATGTTTCTTATACTATATAGAAGCAATATATACAATTATTTCAACCGTCTACCTGTTCCATTCCTTGGTCTACTTGTCGGAATTTACAAATAATTTCCGATAAAGGATTAACAATGGGGCTCGTAGTTCACTTAAACTTGAAGAGCAATAAATTGGCGAATTGTACTGTTTGGACGCTTTGCATATATGTTTCTTGGACTATGTAGAAGCAATATATACAATGATTTCAACAGTCTACCTGTTCCATTCATTGTTCTACTTGTCGAAAGTTACAAATAATCTCCGATAAAGGATTAACAATGGGGCTCATTGTTCACTTAAACTTGAAGAACAAAAAATTGGCGAATGGTACTGTTTGGATGCTTTGCATATATGTTTCTTAGACTATATGGAAGCAATATATACAAAGATTTCAACCGTCTGCGTGTTCCAATCATTGTTCTACTTGTAGAAAGTTACAATTAATTGCCGTTAAAGGATTAACAATGGGGCTCGTAGTTCACTTAAACTTGAAGAACAATGAATTGGCGAATGGTACTGTTTGGATGCTTTGCACATATGTTTCTTAGACTATATAGAAGCAATATATACAATGATTTCAACCGTCTACCTGTTCCATTCCTTGTTCTACTTGTCGAAAGTTACAAATAATTTCCTTTAAAGGTTTAACAATGGGGCTCGTTGTTCACTTAAACTTGAAGAACAAAAAATTGGCGAATGTTACCGTTTGGACGCTTTGCATATATGTTTCTTAGACTATATAGAAGCAATATATACAATGATTTCAACAGTCTACCTGTTCCTTTCATTGTTCTACTTGTCGAAATTTACAAATAATTTCCGATAAAGGATTAACAATGGGGCTCGTAGTTCACTTAAACTTGAAGAGCAATAAATTGGCGAATTGTACTGTTTGGACGCTTTGCATATATGTTTCTTGGACTATATAGAAGCAATATATACAATGATTTCAACAGTCTACCTGTTCCATTCATTGTTCTACTTGTCGAAATTTACAAATAATTTCCGATAAAGGATTAACAATGGGGCTCATGGTTCACTTAAACTTGAAGAACAAAAAATTGGCGAATGGTACTGTTTGGATGCTTTGCATATATGTTTCTTATACTATATAGAAGCAATATATACAATGATTTCAACCGCCTACCTGTTCCATTCCTTGTTCTACTTGTCGAAAGTTACAAATAATTTCCTTTAAAGGTTTAACAATGGGGCTCGTTGTTCACTTAAACTTGAAGAACAATGAATTGGCGACTTGTACTGTTTGGATGCTTTGCATATATGTTTCTTAGGCTATACTGAAGCAATATATACAATGATTTCAACCGCCTACCTGTTCCATTCATTGTTCTACTTGTTGAAATTTGCAAATAATTTCCGTTAAAGGATTAACAATTGGGCTCGTAGTTCACTTAAACTTGAAGAACAAAAAATTGGCGAATGTTACCGTTTGGATGCTTTGCATATATGTTTCTTAGACTATATAGAAGCAATATATAGAAAGATTTCAAACGTCTACCAGTTCCATTCATAGTTCTACTTGTCGAAAGTTACAAATAATTTCCGATAAAGGATTAAGAATGGGGCTCATTGTTCACTTAAACTTGAAGAACAAAAAATTGGCGAATGGTACTGTTTGGATGATTTGCATATATGTTTCTTAGACTATATAGAAGCAGTATATTCATTGATTTCAACCGTCTACCTGTTCCACTCATTGTTCTACTTGTCGAAAGTTACAAATAATTTCCGATAAAGGATTAACAATGGGGCTCATTGTTCACTTAAACTTGAAGAACAAAAAATTGGCGAATTGTACTGTTTGGATGCTTTGCGTACATGTTTCTTAGACTATATGGAAGCAATATATACAATGATTTCAACCGTCTACATGATCCATTCATTGTTCTACTTGTCGAAATTTACAAATAATTTCCTTTAAAGGATTAACAATGGGGCTCGTAGTTCACTTAAACTTGAAGAACAAAAAATTGGCGAATTGTACTGTTTGGATGCTTTGCATATATGTTTCTTAGACTATATAGAAGCAATATATACATTGATTTCAACCGTCTACCTGTTCCATTCATTGTTCTACTTGTCCAAAGTTACAAATAATTTCCGATAACGGATTAACCATTGGGGCTGATTGTTCACTTAAACTTGAAGAACAAGAAATTGGCGAATTGTACTGATTGGATGCTTTGCATATATATTTCTTATACTATATAGAAGCAATATATACAATGATTTCAACCGCCTACCTGTTCCATTCCTTGTTCTACTTGTCGAAAGTTACAAATAATTTCCTTTAAAGGATTAACAATGGGGCTCATAGTTCACTTAAACTTGCAGAACAATAAATTGGCGAATGGTACTGTTTGGATGCTTTGCATATATGTTTCTTAGACTATATAGAAGCAATATATACAAAGATTTCAACAGTCTAACTGTTCTATTCATTGTTCTACTAGTAGAAAGTTACAAATAAATTCCCTTTCATGATTATCAGTGGGGTTCGTTGTTCACTTAAACTTGAAGAACAATAAATTGGCGAATGGTACTGTTTGGATGCTTTGCATATATGTTTCTTAGACTATATAGAAGCAATATATACAATGATTTCAACCGTCTACCTGTTCCATTCATTGTTCTACTTGTCGAAAGTTACAAATAATTTCCGATAACGGATTAACCATTGGGGCTGATTGTTCACTTAAACTTGAAGAACAAAAAATTGGCGAATTGTACTGTTTGGATGCTTTGCATATATGTTTCTTATACTATATAGAAGCAATATATACAATGATTTCAACCGCCTACCTGTTCCATTCCTTGTTCTTCTTGTCGAAAGTTACAAATAATTTCCTTTAAAGGTTTAACAATGGGGCTCGTTGTTCACTTAAACTTGAAGAACAATGAATTGGCGACTTGTACTGTTTGGATGCTTTGCATATATGTTTCTTAGGCTATACTGAAGCAATATATACAATGATTTCAACCGCCTACCTGTTCCATTCATTGTTCTACTTGTTGAAATTTGCAAATAATTTCCTTTAAAGGATTAACAATTGGGCTCGTAGTTCACTTAAACTTGAAGAACAAAAAATTGGCGAATGGTACTGTTTGGATGCTTTGCATATATGTTTCTTAGACTATATGGAAGCAATATATACAAAGATTTCAACCGTCTGCGTGTTCCAATCATTGTTCTACTTGTAGAAAGTTACAATTAATTGCCGTTAAAGGATTAACAATGGGGCTCGTAGTTCACTTAAACTTGAAGAACAATAAATTGGCGAATGGTACTGTTTGGATGCTTTGCACATATGTTTCTTAGACTATATAGAAGCAATATATACAATGATTTCAACCGTCTACCTGTTCCATTCCTTGTTCTACTTGTCGAAAGTTACAAATAATTTCCTTTAAAGGTTTAACAATGGGGCTCGTTGTTCACTTAAACTTGAAGAACAAAAAATTGGCGAATGTTACCGTTTGGACGCTTTGCATATATGTTTCTTAGACTATATAGAAGCAATATATACAATGATTTCAACAGTCTACCTGTTCCTTTCATTGTTCTACTTGTCGAAATTTACAAATAATTTCCGATAAAGGATTAACAATGGGGCTCGTAGTTCACTTAAACTTGAAGAGCAATAAATTGGCGAATTGTACTGTTTGGACGCTTTGCATATATGTTTCTTGGACTATATAGAAGCAATATATACAATGATTTCAACAGTCTACCTGTTCCATTCATTGTTCTACTTGTCGAAATTTACAAATAATTTCCGATAAAGGATTAACAATGGGGCTCATGGTTCACTTAAACTTGAAGAACAAAAAATTGGCGAATGGTACTGTTTGGATGCTTTGCATATATGTTTCTTAGACTATATGGAAGCAATATATACGAAGATTTCAACCGTCTGCGTGTTCCAATCATTGTTCTACTTGTAGAAAGTTACAATTAATTTCCGTTAAAGGATTAACAATGGGGCTCGTAGTTCACTTAAACTTGAAGAACAATAAATTGGCGAATGGTACTGTTTGGATGCTTTGCATATATGTTTATTAGACTATATAGAAGCAATATATACAATGATTTCAACCGTCTACCTTTTCCATTCATTGTTCTCCTTGTCGAAATTTACAAATAATTTCCGTTAAAGGATTAACAATTGGGCTCGTAGTTCACTTAAACTTGAAGAACAAAAAATTGGCGAATTGTACTGTTTGGATGCTTTGCATATATGTTTCTTAGACTATATAGAAGCAATATATAGAAAGATTTCACCCGTCTACATGATCCATTCATTGTTTTACTTGTCGAAATTGACAAATAATTTCCTTTAAAGGATTAACAATGGAGCTCGTAGTTCACTTAAACTTGAAGAACAAAAAATTGGCGAATGGTACTGTTTAGATGCTTTGCATATATGTTTCTTAGATTATATAGAAGCAATATATACAAAGATTTCAACCGTCTACCTGTTCCATTCATTGTTCTACTTGCCGAAATTTACAAATAATTTCCTTTAAAGGATTAACAATGGGGCTCGTAGTTCACTTAAACTTGAAGACCAAAAAATTGGCGAATTGTACTGTTTGGATGCTTTGCATATATGTTTCTTATACTATATAGAAGCAATATATACAATGATTTCAACCGCCTACCTGTTCCATTCCTTGTTCTACTTGTCGAAAGTTACAAATAATTTCCTTTAAAGGATTAACAATGGGGCTCATAGTTCACTTAAACTTGCAGAAAAATAAATTGGCGAATGGTACTGTTTGGATGCTTTGCATATATGTTTCTTAGACTATATAGAAGCAATATATACAAAGATTTCAACAGTCTAACTGTTCTATTCATTGTTCTACTTGTAGAAAGTTACAAATAAATTCCCTTTCATGATTATCAGTGGGGTTCGTTGTTCACTTAAACTTGAAGAACAATAAATTGGCGAATGGTACTGTTTGGATGCTTTGCATATATGTTTCTTAGACTATATAGAAGCAATATATACAATGATTTCAACCGTCTACCTGTTCCATTCATTGTTCTACTTGTCGAAAGTTACAAATAATTTCCGATAACGGATTAACCATTGGGGCTGATTGTTCACTTAAACTTGAAGAACAAAAAATTGGCGAATTGTACTATTTGGATGCTTTGCATATATGTTTCTTATACTATATAGAAGCAATATATACAATGATTTCAACCGCCTACCTGTTCCATTCCTTGTTCTTCTTGTCGAAAGTTACAAATAATTTCCTTTAAAGGTTTAACAATGGGGCTCGTTGTTCACTTAAACTTGAAGAACAATGAATTGGCGACTTGTACTGTTTGGATGCTTTGCATATATGTTTCTTAGGCTATACTGAAGCAATATATACAATGATTTCAACCGCCTACCTGTTCCATTCATTGTTCTACTTGTTGAAATTTGCAAATAATTTCCTTTAAAGGATTAACAATTGGGCTCGTAGTTCACTTAAACTTGAAGAACAAAAAATTGGCGAATGTTACCGTTTGGATGCTTTGCATATATGTTTCTTAGACTATATAGAAGCAATATATAAAAAGATTTCAACCGTTTACCAGTTCCATTCATTGTTCTACTTGTCGAAATTTACAAATAATTTCCGTTAAAGGATTAACAATTGGGCTCGTAGTTCACTTAAACTTGAAGAACAAAAAATTGGCGAATTGTACTGTTTGGATGCTTTGCATATATGTTTCTTATACTATATAGAAGCAATATATACAATTATTTCAACCGTCTACCTGTTCCATTCCTTGGTCTACTTGTCGGAATTTACAAATAATTTCCGATAAAGGATTAACAATGGGGCTCGTAGTTCACTTAAACTTGAAGAGCAATAAATTGGCGAATTGTACTGTTTGGACGCTTTGCATATATGTTTCTTGGACTATGTAGAAGCAATATATACAATGATTTCAACAGTCTACCTGTTCCATTCATTGTTCTACTTGTCGAAAGTTACAAATAATCTCCGATAAAGGATTAACAATGGGGCTCATTGTTCACTTAAACTTGAAGAACAAAAAATTGGCGAATGGTACTGTTTGGATGCTTTGCATATATGTTTCTTAGACTATATGGAAGCAATATATACAAAGATTTCAACCGTCTGCGTGTTCCAATCATTGTTCTACTTGTAGAAAGTTACAATTAATTGCCGTTAAAGGATTAACAATGGGGCTCGTAGTTCACTTAAACTTGAAGAACAATGAATTGGCGAATGGTACTGTTTGGATGCTTTGCACATATGTTTCTTAGACTATATAGAAGCAATATATACAATGATTTCAACCGTCTACCTGTTCCATTCCTTGTTCTACTTGTCGAAAGTTACAAATAATTTCCTTTAAAGGTTTAACAATGGGGCTCGTTGTTCACTTAAACTTGAAGAACAAAAAATTGGCGAATGTTACCGTTTGGACGCTTTGCATATATGTTTCTTAGACTATATAGAAGCAATATATACAATGATTTCAACAGTCTACCTGTTCCTTTCATTGTTCTACTTGTCGAAATTTACAAATAATTTCCGATAAAGGATTAACAATGGGGCTCGTAGTTCACTTAAACTTGAAGAGCAATAAATTGGCGAATTGTACTGTTTGGACGCTTTGCATATATGTTTCTTGGACTATATAGAAGCAATATATACAATGATTTCAACAGTCTACCTGTTCCATTCATTGTTCTACTTGTCGAAATTTACAAATAATTTCCGATAAAGGATTAACAATGGGGCTCATGGTTCACTTAAACTTGAAGAACAAAAAATTGGCGAATGGTACTGTTTGGATGCTTTGCATATATGTTTCTTATACTATATAGAAGCAATATATACAATGATTTCAACCGCCTACCTGTTCCATTCCTTGTTCTACTTGTCGAAAGTTACAAATAATTTCCTTTAAAGGTTTAACAATGGGGCTCGTTGTTCACTTAAACTTGAAGAACAATGAATTGGCGACTTGTACTGTTTGGATGCTTTGCATATATGTTTCTTAGGCTATACTGAAGCAATATATACAATGATTTCAACCGCCTACCTGATCCATTCATTGTTTTACTTGTCGAAATTGACAAATAATTTCCGTTAAAGGATTAACAATTGGGCTCGTAGTTCACTTAAACTTGAAGAACAAAAAATTGGCGAATGTTACCGTTTGGATGCTTTGCATATATGTTTCTTAGACTATATAGAAGAAATATATACAATTATTTCAACCGTCTACCTGTTCCATTCCTTGGTCTACTTGTCGGAATTTACAAATAATTTCCGATAAAGGATTAACAATGGGGCTCGTAGTTCACTTAAACTTGAAGAGCAATAAATTGGCGAATTGTACTGTTTGGACGCTTTGCATATATGTTTCTTGGACTATATAGAAGCAATATATACAATGATTTCAACAGTCTACCTGTTCCATTCATTGTTCTACTTGTCGAAATTTACAAATAATTTCCGATAAAGGATTAACAATGGGGCTCATGGTTCACTTAAACTTGAAGAACAAAAAATTGGCGAATGGTACTGTTTGGATGCTTTGCATATATGTTTCTTAGACTATATGGAAGCAATATATACAAAGATTTCAACCGTCTGCGTGTTCCAATCATTGTGCTACTTGTAGAAAGTTACAAATAAATTCCCTTTCATGATTATCAGTGGGGTTCGTTGTTCACTTAAACTTGAAGAACAATAAATTGGCGAATGGTACTGTTTGGATGCTTTGCATATATGTTTCTTAGACTATATAGAAGCAATATATACAATGATTTCAACCGTCTCCCTGTTCCATTCATTGTTCTACTTGTCGAAAGCTACAAATAATTTCCGATAACGGATTAACCATTGGGGCTGATTGTTCACTTAAACTTGAAGAACAAAAAATTGGCGAATTGTACTGTTTGGATGCTTTGCATATATGTTTCTTATACTATATAGAAGCAATATATACAATGATTTCAACCGTCTACATGATCCATTCATTGTTTTACTTGTCGAAATTGACAAATAATTTCCTTTAAAGGATTAACAATGGAGCTCGTAGTTCACTTAAACTTGAAGAACAAAAAATTGGCGAATGGTAATGTTTGGATGCTTTGCATATATGTTTCTTAGATTATATAGAAGCAATATATACAAAGATTTCAACCGTCTACCTGTTCCATTCATTGTTCTACTTGCCGAAATTTACAAATAATTTCCTTTAAAGGATTAACAATGGGGCTCGTAGTTCACTTAAACTTGAAGACCAAAAAATTGGCGAATTGTACTGTTTGGATGCTTTGCATATATGTTTCTTATACTATATAGAAGCAATATATACAAAGATTTCAAACGTCTACCTGTTCCAGTCAATGTTCTACTTGTCGAAAGTTACAAATAATCTCCGATAAAGGATTAACAATGGGGCTCATTGTTCACTTAAACTTGAAGAACAAAAAATTGGCGAATGGTACTGTTTGGATGCTTTGCATATATGTTTCTTAGACTATATGGAAGCAATATATACAAATATTTCAACCGTCTGCGTGTTCCAATCATTGTTCTACTTGTAGAAAGTTACAATTAATTTCCGTTAAAGGATTAACAATGGGGCTCGTAGTTCACTTAAACTTGAAGACCAAAAAATTGGCGAATTGTACTGTTTGGATGCTTTGCATATGTGTTTCGTAGGCTATATAGAAGCAATATATACAATGATTTCAACCGTCTACCTGATCCATTCATTGTTCTACTTGTAGAAAGTTACAAATAATTTCCATTTCATGATCATCAATGGGGCTCGTAGTTCACTTAAACTTGAAGAACAAAAAATTGGCGAATGTTACTGTTTAGATGCTTTGCATATAGGTTTCTTAGACTATATAGAAGAAATATATACAATTATTTCAACCGTCTACCTGTTCCATTCCTTGTTCTACTTGTCGGAATTTACAAATAATTTCCGATAAAGGATTAACAATGGGGCTCGTAGTTCACTTAAACTTGAAGAGCAATAAATTGGCGAATTGTACTGTTTGAACGCTTTGCATATATGTTTCTTGGACTATGTAGAAGCAGTATATACAATGATTTCAACCGTCTACCTGTTCCATTCATTGTTCTACTTGTCGAAAATTACAAATAATTTCCGATAACGGATTAACCATTGGGGCTGATTGTTCACTTAAACTTGAAGAACAAAAAATTGGCGAATTGTACTGTTTGGATGCTTTGCATATATGTTTCTTATACTATATAGAAGCAATATATACAAAGATTTCAAACGTCTACCTGTTCCATTCAATGTTCTACTTGTCGAAAGTTACAAATAATCTCCGATAAAGGATTAACAATGGGGCTCATTGTTCACTTAAACTTGAAGAACAAAAAATTGGCGAATGGTACTGTTTGGATGCTTTGCATATATGTTTCTTAGACTATATGGAAGCAATATATACAAATATTTCAACCGTCTGCGTGTTCCAATCATTGTTCTACTTGTAGAAAGTTACAATTAATTGCCGTTAAAGGATTAACAATGGGGCTCGTAGTTCACTTAAACTTGAAGACCAAAAAATTGGCGAATTGTACTGTTTGGATGCTTTGCATATGTGTTTCGTAGGCTATATAGAAGCAATATATACAATGATTTCAACCGTCTACCTGATCCATTCATTGTTCTACTTGTAGAAAGTTACAAACAATTTCCATTTCATGATCATCAATGGGGCTCGTAGTTCACTTAAACTTGAAGAACAAAAAATTGGCGAATGTTACCGTTTGGATGCTTTGCATATATTTTTCTTAGACTATATAGAAGAAATATATACAATTATTTCAACCGTCTACCTGTTCCATTCCTTGGTCTACTTGTCGGAATTTACAAATAATTTCCGATAAAGGATTAACAATGGGGCTCGTAGTTCACTTAAACTTGAAGAGCAATAAATTGGCGAATTGTACTGTTTGGACGCTTTGCATATATGTTTCTTGGACTATATAGAAGCAATATATACAAAGATTTCAACAGTCTAACTGTTCTATTCATTGTTCTACTTGTAGAAAGTTACAAATAAATTCCCTTTCATGATTATCAGTGGGGTTCGTTGTTCACTTAAACTTGAAGAACAATAAATTGGCGAATGGTACTGTTTGGATGCTTTGCATATATGTTTCTTAGACTATATAGAAGCAATATATACAATGATTTCAACCGTCTACCTGTTCCATTCATTGTTCTACTTGTCGAAAGTTACAAATAATTTCCGATAACGGATTAACCATTGGGGCTGATTGTTCACTTAAACTTGAAGAACAAAAAATTGGCGAATTGTACTGTTTGGATGCTTTGCATATATGTTTCTTATACTATATAGAAGCAATATATACAATGATTTCAACCGCCTACCTGTTCCATTCCTTGTTCTACTTGTCGAAAGTTACAAATAATTTCCTTTAAAGGTTTAACAATGGGGCTCGTTGTTCACTTAAACTTGAAGAACAATGAATTGGCGACTTGTACTGTTTGGATGCTTTGCATATATGTTTCTTAGGCTATACTGAAGCAATATATACAATGATTTCAACCGCCTACCTGTTCCATTCATTGTTCTACTTGTTGAAATTTGCAAATAATTTCCTTTAAAGGATTAACAATTGGGCTCGTAGTTCACTTAAACTTGAAGAACAAAAAATTGGCGAATGTTACCGTTTGGATGCTTTGCATATATGTTTCTTAGACTATATAGAAGCAATATATAAAAAGATTTCAACCGTCTACCAGTTCCATTCATTGTTCTACTTGTCGAAATTTACAAATAATTTCCGTTAAAGGATTAACAATTGGGCTCGTAGTTCACTTAAACTTGAAGAACAAAAAATTGGCGAATGTTACCGTTTGGATGCTTTGCATATATGTTTCTTAGACTATATAGAAGAAATATATACAATTATTTCAACCGTCTACCTGTTCCATTCCTTGGTCTACTTGTCGGAATTTACAAATAATTTCCGATAAATGATTAACAATGGGGCTCGTAGTTCACTTAAACTTGAAGAGCAATAAATTGGCGAATTGTACTGTTTGGACGCTTTGCATATATGTTTCTTGGACTATGTAGAAGCAATATATACAATGATTTCAACCGTCTACCTGTTCCATTCATTGTTCTACTTGTCGAAAGTTACAAATAATTTCCGATAACGGATTAACCATTGGGGCTGATTGTTCACTTAAACTTGAAGAACAAAAAATTGGCGAATTGTACTGTTTGGATGCTTTGCATATATGTTTCTTATACTATATAGAAGCAATATATACAAAGATTTCAAACGTCTACCTGTTCCATTCAATGTTCTACTTGTCGAAAGTTACAAATAATCTCCGATAAAGGATTAACAATGGGGCTCATTGTTCACTTAAACTTGAAGAACAAAAAATTGGCGAATGGTACTGTTTGGATGCTTTGCATATATGTTTCTTAGACTATATGGAAGCAATATATACAAAGATTTCAACCGTCTGCGTGTTCCAATCATTGTTCTACTTGTAGAAAGTTACAATTAATTGCCGTTAAAGGATTAACAATGGGGCTCGTAGTTCACTTAAACTTGAAGAACAATAAATTGGCGAATGGTACTGTTTGGATGCTTTGCACATATGTTTCTTAGACTATATAGAAGCAATATATACAATGATTTCAACCGTCTACATGTTCCATTCCTTGTTCTACTTGTCGAAAGTTACAAATAATTTCCTTTAAAGGTTTAACAATGGGGCTCGTTGTTCACTTAAACTTGAAGAACAAAAAATTGGCGAATGTTACCGTTTGGACGCTTTGCATATATGTTTCTTAGACTATATAGAAGCAATATATACAATGATTTCAACAGTCTACCTGTTCCTTTCATTGTTCTACTTGTCGAAATTTACAAATTATTTCCGATAAAGGATTAACAATGGGGCTCGTAGTTCACTTAAACTTGAAGAGCAATAAATTGGCGAATTGTACTGTTTGGACGCTTTGCATATATGTTTCTTGGACTATATAGAAGCAATATATACAATGATTTCAACAGTCTACCTGTTCCATTCATTGTTCTACTTGTCGAAATTTACAAATAATTTCCGATAAAGGATTAACAATGGGGCTCATGGTTCACTTAAACTTGAAGAACAAAAAATTGGCGAATGGTACTGTTTGGATGCTTTGCATATATGTTTCTTATACGATATAGAAGCAATATATACAATGATTTCAACCGCCTACCTGTTCCATTCCTTGTTCTACTTGTCGAAAGTTACAAATAATTTCCTTTAAAGGTTTAACAATGGGGCTCGTTGTTCACTTAAACTTGAAGAACAATGAATTGGCGACTTGTACTGTTTGGATGCTTTGCATATATGTTTCTTAGGCTATACTGAAGCAATATATACAATGATTTCAACCGCCTACCTGATCCATTCATTGTTTTACTTGTCGAAATTGACAAATAATTTCCGTTAAAGGATTAACAATTGGGCTCGTAGTTCACTTAAACTTGAAGAACAAAAAATTGGCGAATGTTACCGTTTGGATGCTTTGCATATATGTTTCTTAGACTATATAGAAGAAATATATACAATTATTTCAACCGTCTACCTGTTCCATTCCTTGGTCTACTTGTCGGAATTTACAAATAATTTCCGATAAAGGATTAACAATGGGGCTCGTAGTTCACTTAAACTTGAAGAGCAATAAATTGGCGAATTGTACTGTTTGGACGCTTTGCATATATGTTTCTTGGACTATATAGAAGCAATATATACAATGATTTCAACAGTCTACCTGTTCCATTCATTGTTCTACTTGTCGAAATTTACAAATAATTTCCGATAAAGGATTAACAATGGGGCTCATGGTTCACTTAAACTTGAAGAACAAAAAATTGGCGAATGGTACTGTTTGGATGCTTTGCATATATGTTTCTTAGACTATATGGAAGCAATATATACAAAGATTTCAACCGTCTGCGTGTTCCAATCATTGTGCTACTTGTAGAAAGTTACAAATAAATTCCCTTTCATGATTATCAGTGGGGTTCGTTGTTCACTTAAACTTGAAGAACAATAAATTGGCGAATGGTACTGTTTGGATGCTTTGCATATATGTTTCTTAGACTATATAGAAGCAATATATACAATGATTTCAACCGTCTCCCTGTTCCATTCATTGTTCTACTTGTCGAAAGTTACAAATAATTTCCGATAACGGATTAACCATTGGGGCTGATTGTTCACTTAAACTTGAAGAACAAAAAATTGGCGAATTGTACTGTTTGGATGCTTTGCATATATGTTTCTTATACTATATAGAAGCAATATATACAATGATTTCAACCGTCTACATGATCCATTCATTGTTTTACTTGTCGAAATTTACAAATAATTTCCGTTAAAGGATTAACAATTGGGCTCGTAGTTCACTTAAACTTGAAGAACAAAAAATTGGCGAATTGTACTGTTTGGATGCTTTGCATATATGTTTCTTAGACTATATAGAAGCAATATATAGAAAGATTTCACCCGTCTACATGATCCATTCATTGTTTTACTTGTCGAAATTGACAAATAATTTCCTTTAAAGGATTAACAATGGAGCTCGTAGTTCACTTAAACTTGAAGAACAAAAAATTGGCGAATGGTACTGTTTAGATGCTTTGCATATATGTTTCTTAGATTATATAGAAGCAATATATACAAAGATTTCAACCGTCTACCTGTTCCATTCATTGTTCTACTTGCCGAAATTTACAAATAATTTCCTTTAAAGGATTAACAATGGGGCTCGTAGTTCACTTAAACTTGAAGACCAAAAAATTGGCGAATTGTACTGTTTGGATGCATTGCATATATGTTTCTTATACTATATAGAAGCAATATATACAATGATTTCAACCGCCTACCTGTTCCATTCCTTGTTCTACTTGTCGGAATTTACAAATAATTTCCGATAAAGGATTAACAATGGGGCTCGTAGTTCACTTAAACTTGAAGAGCAATAAATTGGCGAATTGTACTGTTTGAACGCTTTGCATATATGTTTCTTGGACTATGTAGAAGCAGTATATACAATGATTTCAACCGTCTACCTGTTCCATTCATTGTTCTACTTGTCGAAAGTTACAAATAATTTCCGATAACGGATTAACCATTGGGGCTGATTGTTCACTTAAACTTGAAGAACAAAAAATTGGCGAATTGTACTGTTTGGATGCTTTGCATATATGTTTCTTATACTATATAGAAGCAATATATACAAAGATTTCAAACGTCTACCTGTTCCATTCAATGTTCTACTTGTCGAAAGTTACAAATAATCTCCGATAAAGGATTAACAATGGGGCTCATTGTTCACTTAAACTTGAAGAACAAAAAATTGGCGAATGGTACTGTTTGGATGCTTTGCATATATGTTTCTTAGACTATATGGAAGCAATATATACAAATATTTCAACCGTCTGCGTGTTCCAATCATTGTTCTACTTGTAGAAAGTTACAATTAATTGCCGTTAAAGGATTAACAATGGGGCTCGTAGTTCACTTAAACTTGAAGACCAAAAAATTGGCGAATTGTACTGTTTGGATGCTTTGCATATGTGTTTCGTAGGCTATATAGAAGCAATATATACAATGATTTCAACCGTCTACCTGATCCATTCATTGTTCTACTTGTAGAAAGTTACAAATTATTTCCATTTCATGATCATCAATGGGGCTCGTAGTTCACTTAAACTTGAAGAACAAAAAATTGGCGAATGTTACCGTTTGGATGCTTTGCATATATGTTTCTTAGACTATATAGAAGAAATATATACAATTATTTCAACCGTCTACCTGTTCCATTCCTTGGTCTACTTGTCGGAATTTACAAATAATTTCCGATAAAGGATTAACAATGGGGCTCGTAGTTCACTTAAACTTGAAGAGCAATAAATTGGCGAATTGTACTGTTTGGACGCTTTGCATATATGTTTCTTGGACTATATAGAAGCAATATATACAAAGATTTCAACAGTCTAACTGTTCTATTCATTGTTCTACTTGTAGAAAGTTACAAATAAATTCCCTTTCATGATTATCAGTGGGGTTCGTTGTTCACTTAAACTTGAAGAACAATAAATTGGCGAATGGTACTGTTTGGATGCTTTGCATATATGTTTCTTAGACTATATAGAAGCAATATATACAATGATTTCAACCGTCTACCTGTTCCATTCATTGTTCTACTTGTCGAAAGTTACAAATAATTTCCGATAACGGATTAACCATTGGGGCTGATTGTTCACTTAAACTTGAAGAACAAAAAATTGGCGAATTGTACTGTTTGGATGCTTTGCATATATGTTTCTTATACTATATAGAAGCAATATATACAATGATTTCAACCGCCTACCTGTTCCATTCCTTGTTCTACTTGTCGAAAGTTACAAATAATTTCCTTTAAAGGTTTAACAATGGGGCTCGTTGTTCACTTAAACTTGAAGAACAATGAATTGGCGACTTGTACTGTTTGGATGCTTTGCATATATGTTTCTTAGGCTATACTGAAGCAATATATACAATGATTTCAACCGCCTACCTGTTCCATTCATTGTTCTACTTGTTGAAATTTGCAAATAATTTTCTTTAAAGGATTAACAATTGGGCTCGTAGTTCACTTAAACTTGAAGAACAAAAAATTGGCGAATTGTACTGTTTGGATGCTTTGCATATATGTTTCTTATACTATATAGAAGCAATATATACAATGATTTCAACCGTCTACATGATCCATTCATTGTTTTACTTGTCGAAATTGACAAATAATTTCCTTTAAAGGATTAACAATGGAGCTCGTAGTTCACTTAAACTTGAAGAACAAAAAATTGGCGAATGGTAATGTTTGGATGCTTTGCATATATGTTTCTTAGATTATATAGAAGCAATATATACAAAGATTTCAACCGTCTACCTGTTCCATTCATTGTTCTACTTGCCGAAATTTACAAATAATTTCCTTTAAAGGATTAACAATGGGGCTCGTAGTTCACTTAAACTTGAAGACCAAAAAATTGGCGAATTGTACTGTTTGGATGCTTTGCATATATGTTTCTTATACTATATAGAAGCAATATATACAAAGATTTCAAACGTCTACCTATTCCAGTCAATGTTCTACTTGTCGAAAGTTACAAATAATCTCCGATAAAGGATTAACAATGGGGCTCATTGTTCACTTAAACTTGAAGAACAAAAAATTGGCGAATGGTACTGTTTGGATGCTTTGCATATATGTTTCTTAGACTATATGGAAGCAATATATACAAAGATTTCAACCGTCTGCGTGTTCCAATCATTTTGCTACTTGTAGAAAGTTACAAATAAATTCCCTTTCATGATTATCAGTGGGGTTCGTTGTTCACTTAAACTTGAAGAACAATAAATTGGCGAATGGTACTGTTTGGATGCTTTGCATATATGTTTCTTAGACTATATAGAAGCAATATATACAATGATTTCAACCGTCTCCCTGTTCCATTCATTGTTCTACTTGTCGAAAGTTACAAATAATTTCCGATAACGGATTAACCATTGGGGCTGATTGTTCACTTAAACTTGAAGAACAAAAAATTGGCGAATTGTACTGTTTGGATGCTTTGCATATATGTTTCTTATACTATATAGAAGCAATATATACAATGATTTCAACCGTCTACATGATCCATTCATTGTTTTACTTGTCGAAATTGACAAATAATTTCCTTTAAAGGATTAACAATGGAGCTCGTAGTTCACTTAAACTTGAAGAACAAAAAATTGGCGAATGGTAATGTTTGGATGCTTTGCATATATGTTTCTTAGATTATATAGAAGCAATATATACAAAGATTTCAACCGTCTACCTGTTCCATTCATTGTTCTACTTGCCGAAATTTACAAATAATTTCCTTTAAAGGATTAACAATGGGGCTCGTAGTTCACTTAAACTTGAAGACCAAAAAATTGGCGAATTGTACTGTTTGGATGCTTTGCATATATGTTTCTTATACTATATAGAAGCAATATATACAAAGATTTCAAACGTCTACCTGTTCCAGTCAATGTTCTACTTGTCGAAAGTTACAAATAATCTCCGATAAAGGATTAACAATGGGGCTCATTGTTCACTTAAACTTGAAGAACAAAAAATTGGCGAATGGTACTGTTTGGATGCTTTGCATATATGTTTCTTAGACTATATGGAAGCAATATATACAAATATTTCAACCGTCTGCGTGTTCCAATCATTGTTCTACTTGTAGAAAGTTACAATTAATTTCCGTTAAAGGATTAACAATGGGGCTCGTAGTTCACTTAAACTTGAAGACCAAAAAATTGGCGAATTGTACTGTTTGGATGCTTTGCATATGTGTTTCGTAGGCTATATAGAAGCAATATATACAATGATTTCAACCGTCTACCTGATCCATTCATTGTTCTACTTGTAGAAAGTTACAAATAATTTCCATTTCATGATCATCAATGGGGCTCGTAGTTCACTTAAACTTGAAGAACAAAAAATTGGCGAATGTTACTGTTTAGATGCTTTGCATATAGGTTTCTTAGACTATATAGAAGAAATATATACAATTATTTCAACCGTCTACCTGTTCCATTCCTTGTTCTACTTGTCGGAATTTACAAATAATTTCCGATAAAGGATTAACAATGGGGCTCGTAGTTCACTTAAACTTGAAGAGCAATAAATTGGCGAATTGTACTGTTTGAACGCTTTGCATATATGTTTCTTGGACTATGTAGAAGCAGTATATACAATGATTTCAACCGTCTACCTGTTCCATTCATTGTTCTACTTGTCGAAAGTTACAAATAATTTCCGATAACGGATTAACCATTGGGGCTGATTGTTCACTTAAACTTGAAGAACAAAAAATTGGCGAATTGTACTGTTTGGATGCTTTGCATATATGTTTCTTATACTATATAGAAGCAATATATACAAAGATTTCAACCGTCTACCTGTTCCATTCATTGTTCTACTTGCCGAAATTTACAAATAATTTCCTTTAAAGGATTAACAATGGGGCTCGTAGTTCACTTAAACTTGAAGACCAAAAAATTGGCGAATTGTACTGTTTGGATGCTTTGCATATATGTTTCTTATACTATATAGAAGCAATATATACAAAGATTTCAAACGTCTACCTGTTCCAGTCAATGTTCTACTTGTCGAAAGTTACAAATAATCTCCGATAAAGGATTAACAATGGGGCTCATTGTTCACTTAAACTTGAAGAACAAAAAATTGGCGAATGGTACTGTTTGGATGCTTTGCATATATGTTTCTTAGACTATATGGAAGCAATATATACAAATATTTCAACCGTCTGCGTGTTCCAATCATTGTTCTACTTGTAGAAAGTTACAATTAATTTCCGTTAAAGGATTAACAATGGGGCTCGTAGTTCACTTAAACTTGAAGACCAAAAAATTGGCGAATTGTACTGTTTGGATGCTTTGCATATGTGTTTCGTAGGCTATATAGAAGCAATATATACAATGATTTCAACCGTCTACCTGATCCATTCATTGTTCTACTTGTAGAAAGTTACAAATAATTTCCATTTCATGATCATCAATGGGGCTCGTAGTTCACTTAAACTTGAAGAACAAAAAATTGGCGAATGTTACTGTTTAGATGCTTTGCATATAGGTTTCTTAGACTATATAGAAGAAATATATACAATTATTTCAACCGTCTACCTGTTCCATTCCTTGTTCTACTTGTCGGAATTTACAAATAATTTCCGATAAAGGATTAACAATGGGGCTCGTAGTTCACTTAAACTTGAAGAGCAATAAATTGGCGAATTGTACTGTTTGAACGCTTTGCATATATGTTTCTTGGACTATGTAGAAGCAGTATATACAATGATTTCAACCGTCTACCTGTTCCATTCATTGTTCTACTTGTCGAAAGTTACAAATAATTTCCGATAACGGATTAACCATTGGGGCTGATTGTTCACTTAAACTTGAAGAACAAAAAATTGGCGAATTGTACTGTTTGGATGCTTTGCATATATGTTTCTTATACTATATAGAAGCAATATATACAAAGATTTCAAACGTCTACCTGTTCCATTCAATGTTCTACTTGTCGAAAGTTACAAATAATCTCCGATAAAGGATTAACAATGGGGCTCATTGTTCACTTAAACTTGAAGAACAAAAAATTGGCGAATGGTACTGTTTGGATGCTTTGCATATATGTTTCTTAGACTATATGGAAGCAATATATACAAATATTTCAACCGTCTGCGTGTTCCAATCATTGTTCTACTTGTAGAAAGTTACAATTAATTGCCGTTAAAGGATTAACAATGGGGCTCGTAGTTCACTTAAACTTGAAGACCAAAAAATTGGCGAATTGTACTGTTTGGATGCTTTGCATATGTGTTTCGTAGGCTATATAGAAGCAATATATACAATGATTTCAACCGTCTACCTGATCCATTCATTGTTCTACTTGTAGAAAGTTACAAATAATTTCCATTTCATGATCATCAATGGGGCTCGTAGTTCACTTAAACTTGAAGAACAAAAAATTGGCGAATGTTACCGTTTGGATGCTTTGCATATATGTTTCTTAGACTATATAGAAGAAATATATACAATTATTTCAACCGTCTACCTGTTCCATTCCTTGGTCTACTTGTCGGAATTTACAAATAATTTCCGATAAAGGATTAACAATGGGGCTCGTAGTTCACTTAAACTTGAAGAGCAATAAATTGGCGAATTGTACTGTTTGGACGCTTTGCATATATGTTTCTTGGACTATATAGAAGCAATATATACAAAGATTTCAACAGTCTAACTGTTCTATTCATTGTTCTACTTGTAGAAAGTTACAAATAAATTCCCTTTCATGATTATCAGTGGGGTTCGTTGTTCACTTAAACTTGAAGAACAATAAATTGGCGAATGGTACTGTTTGGATGCTTTGCATATATGTTTCTTAGACTATATAGAAGCAATATATACAATGATTTCAACCGTCTACCTGTTCCATTCATTGTTCTACTTGTCGAAAGTTACAAATAATTTCCGATAACGGATTAACCATTGGGGCTGATTGTTCACTTAAACTTGAAGAACAAAAAATTGGCGAATTGTACTGTTTGGATGCTTTGCATATATGTTTCTTATACTATATAGAAGCAATATATACAATGATTTCAACCGCCTACCTGTTCCATTCCTTGTTCTACTTGTCGAAAGTTACAAATAATTTCCTTTAAAGGTTTAACAATGGGGCTCGTTGTTCACTTAAACTTGAAGAACAATGAATTGGCGACTTGTACTGTTTGGATGCTTTGCATATATGTTTCTTAGGCTATACTGAAGCAATATATACAATGATTTCAACCGCCTACCTGTTCCATTCATTGTTCTACTTGTTGAAATTTGCAAATAATTTCCTTTAAAGGATTAACAATTGGGCTCGTAGTTCACTTAAACTTGAAGAACAAAAAATTGGCGAATGTTACCGTTTGGATGCTTTGCATATATGTTTCTTAGACTATATAGAAGCAATATATAAAAAGATTTCAACCGTCTACCAGTTCCATTCATTGTTCTACTTGTCGAAATTTACAAATAATTTCCGTTAAAGGATTAACAATTGGGCTCGTAGTTCACTTAAACTTGAAGAACAAAAAATTGGCGAATGTTACCGTTTGGATGCTTTGCATATATGTTTCTTAGACTATATAGAAGAAATATATACAATTATTTCAACCGTCTACCTGTTCCATTCCTTGGTCTACTTGTCGGAATTTACAAATAATTTCCGATAAAGGATTAACAATGGGGCTCGTAGTTCACTTAAACTTGAAGAGCAATAAATTGGCGAATTGTACTGTTTGGACGCTTTGCATATATGTTTCTTGGACTATGTAGAAGCAATATATACAATGATTTCAACCGTCTACCTGTTCCATTCATTGTTCTACTTGTCGAAAGTTACAAATAATTTCCGATAACGGATTAACCATTGGGGCTGATTGTTCACTTAAACTTGAAGAACAAAAAATTGGCGAATTGTACTGTTTGGATGCTTTGCATATATGTTTCTTATACTATATAGAAGCAATATATACAAAGATTTCAAACGTCTACCTATTCCATTCAATGTTCTACTTGTCGAAAGTTACAAATAATCTCCGATAAAGGATTAACAATGGGGCTCATTGTTGACTTAAACTTGAAGAACAAAAAATTGGCGAATGGTACTGTTTGGATGCTTTGCATATATGTTTCTTAGACTATATGGAAGCAATATATACAAAGATTTCAACCGTCTGCGTGTTCCAATCATTGTTCTACTTGTAGAAAGTTACAATTAATTGCCGTTAAAGGATTAACAATGGGGCTCGTAGTTCACTTAAACTTGAAGAACAATAAATTGGCGAATGGTACTGTTTGGATGCTTTGCACATATGTTTCTTAGACTATATAGAAGCAATATATACAATGATTTCAACCGTCTACATGTTCCATTCCTTGTTCTACTTGTCGAAAGTTACAAATAATTTCCTTTAAAGGTTTAACAATGGGGCTCGTTGTTCACTTAAACTTGAAGAACAAAAAATTGGCGAATGTTACCGTTTGGACGCTTTGCATATATGTTTCTTAGACTATATAGAAGCAATATATACAATGATTTCAACAGTCTACCTGTTCCTTTCATTGTTCTACTTGTCGAAATTTACAAATTATTTCCGATAAAGGATTAACAATGGGGCTCGTAGTTCACTTAAACTTGAAGAGCAATAAATTGGCGAATTGTACTGTTTGGACGCTTTGCATATATGTTTCTTGGACTATATAGAAGCAATATATACAATGATTTCAACAGTCTACCTGTTCCATTCATTGTTCTACTTGTCGAAATTTACAAATAATTTCCGATAAAGGATTAACAATGGGGCTCGTAGTTCACTTAAACTTGAAGAACAATAAATTGGCGAATGGTACTGTTTGGATGCTTTGCATATATGTTTATTAGACTATATAGAAGCAATATATACAATGATTTCAACCGTCTACCTTTTCCATTCATTGTTCTCCTTGTCGAAATTTACAAATAATTTCCGTTAAAGGATTAACAATTGGGCTCGTAGTTCACTTAAACTTGAAGAACAAAAAATTGGCGAATTGTACTGTTTGGATGCTTTGCATATATGTTTCTTAGACTATATAGAAGCAATATATAGAAAGATTTCACCCGTCTACATGATCCATTCATTGTTTTACTTGTCGAAATTGACAAATAATTTCCTTTAAAGGATTAACAATGGAGCTCGTAGTTCACTTAAACTTGAAGAACAAAAAATTGGCGAATGGTACTGTTTGGATGCTTTGCACATATGTTTCTTAGATTATATAGAAGCAATATATACAAAGATTTCAACCGTCTACCTGTTCCATTCATTGTTCTACTTGCCGAAATTTACAAATAATTTCCTTTAAAGGATTAACAATGGGGCTCGTAGTTCACTTAAACTTGAAGACCAAAAAATTGGCGAATTGTACTGTTTGGATGCTTTGCATATATGTTTCTTATACTATATAGAAGCAATATATACAAAGATTTCAAACGTCTACCTGTTCCATTCAATGTTCTACTTGTCGAAAGTTACAAATAATCTCCGATAAAGGATTAACAATGGGGCTCATTGTTCACTTAAACTTGAAGAACAAAAAATTGGCGAATGGTACTGTTTGGATGCTTTGCATATATGTTTCTTAGACTATATGGAAGCAATATATACAAATATTTCAACCGTCTGCGTGTTCCAATCATTGTTCTACTTGTAGAAAGTTACAATTAATTTCCGTTAAAGGATTAACAATGGGGCTCGTAGTTCACTTAAACTTGAAGACCAAAAAATTGGCGAATTGTACTGTTTGGATGCTTTGCATATGTGTTTCGTAGGCTATATAGAAGCAATATATACAATGATTTCAACCGTCTACCTGATCCATTCATTGTTCTACTTGTCGAAAGTTACAAATAATTTCCGATAACGGATTAACCATTGCGGCTGATTGTTCACTTAAACTTGAAGAACAAAAAATTGGCGAATTGTACTGTTTGGATGCTTTGCATATATGTTTCTTATACTATATAGAAGCAATATATACAATGATTTCAACCGCCTACCTGTTCCATTCCTTGTTCTACTTGTCGAAAGTTACAAATAATTTCCTTTAAAGGTTTAACAATGGGGCTCGTTGTTCACTTAAACTTGAAGAACAATGAATTGGCGACTTGTACTGTTTGGATGCTTTGCATATATGTTTCTTAGGCTATACTGAAGCAATATATACAATGATTTCAACCGCCTACCTGATCCATTCATTGTTTTACTTGTCGAAATTGACAAATAATTTCCGTTAAAGGATTAACAATTGGGCTCGTAGTTCACTTAAACTTGAAGAACAAAAAATTGGCGAATGTTACCGTTTAGATGCTTTGCATATATGTTTCTTAGATTATATAGAAGCAATATATACAAAGATTTCAACCGTCTACCTGTTCCATTCATTGTTCTACTTGCCGAAATTTACAAATAATTTCCTTTAAAGGATTAACAATGGGGCTCGTAGTTCACTTAAACTTGAAGACCAAAAAATTGGCGAATTGTACTGTTTGGATGCATTGCATATATGTTTCTTATACTATATAGAAGCAATATATACAATGATTTCAACCGCCTACCTGTTCCATTCCTTGTTCTACTTGTCGGAATTTACAAATAATTTCCGATAAAGGATTAACAATGGGGCTCGTAGTTCACTTAAACTTGAAGAGCAATAAATTGGCGAATTGTACTGTTTGAACGCTTTGCATATATGTTTCTTGGACTATGTAGAAGCAGTATATACAATGATTTCAACCGTCTACCTGTTCCATTCATTGTTCTACTTGTCGAAAGTTACAAATAATTTCCGATAACGGATTAACCATTGGGGCTGATTGTTCACTTAAACTTGAAGAACAAAAAATTGGCGAATTGTACTGTTTGGATGCTTTGCATATATGTTTCTTATACTATATAGAAGCAATATATACAAAGATTTCAAACGTCTACCTGTTCCATTCAATGTTCTACTTGTCGAAAGTTACAAATAATCTCCGATAAAGGATTAACAATGGGGCTCATTGTTCACTTAAACTTGAAGAACAAAAAATTGGCGAATGGTACTGTTTGGATGCTTTGCATATATGTTTCTTAGACTATATGGAAGCAATATATACAAATATTTCAACCGTCTGCGTGTTCCAATCATTGTTCTACTTGTAGAAAGTTACAATTAATTGCCGTTAAAGGATTAACAATGGGGCTCGTAGTTCACTTAAACTTGAAGACCAAAAAATTGGCGAATTGTACTGTTTGGATGCTTTGCATATGTGTTTCGTAGGCTATATAGAAGCAATATATACAATGATTTCAACCGTCTACCTGATCCATTCATTGTTCTACTTGTAGAAAGTTACAAATTATTTCCATTTCATGATCATCAATGGGGCTCGTAGTTCACTTAAACTTGAAGAACAAAAAATTGGCGAATGTTACCGTTTGGATGCTTTGCATATATGTTTCTTAGACTATATAGAAGAAATATATACAATTATTTCAACCGTCTACCTGTTCCATTCCTTGGTCTACTTGTCGGAATTTACAAATAATTTCCGATAAAGGATTAACAATGGGGCTCGTAGTTCACTTAAACTTGAAGAGCAATAAATTGGCGAATTGTACTGTTTGGACGCTTTGCATATATGTTTCTTGGACTATATAGAAGCAATATATACAAAGATTTCAACAGTCTAACTGTTCTATTCATTGTTCTACTTGTAGAAAGTTACAAATAAATTCCCTTTCATGATTATCAGTGGGGTTCGTTGTTCACTTAAACTTGAAGAACAATAAATTGGCGAATGGTACTGTTTGGATGCTTTGCATATATGTTTCTTAGACTATATAGAAGCAATATATACAATGATTTCAACCGTCTACCTGTTCCATTCATTGTTCTACTTGTCGAAAGTTACAAATAATTTCCGATAACGGATTAACCATTGGGGCTGATTGTTCACTTAAACTTGAAGAACAAAAAATTGGCGAATTGTACTGTTTGGATGCTTTGCATATATGTTTCTTATACTATATAGAAGCAATATATACAATGATTTCAACCGCCTACCTGTTCCATTCCTTGTTCTACTTGTCGAAAGTTACAAATAATTTCCTTTAAAGGTTTAACAATGGGGCTCGTTGTTCACTTAAACTTGAAGAACAATGAATTGGCGACTTGTACTGTTTGGATGCTTTGCATATATGTTTCTTAGGCTATACTGAAGCAATATATACAATGATTTCAACCGCCTACCTGTTCCATTCATTGTTCTACTTGTTGAAATTTGCAAATAATTTTCTTTAAAGGATTAACAATTGGGCTCGTAGTTCACTTAAACTTGAAGAACAAAAAATTGGCGAATTGTACTGTTTGGATGCTTTGCATATATGTTTCTTATACTATATAGAAGCAATATATACAATGATTTCAACCGTCTACATGATCCATTCATTGTTTTACTTGTCGAAATTGACAAATAATTTCCTTTAAAGGATTAACAATGGAGCTCGTAGTTCACTTAAACTTGAAGAACAAAAAATTGGCGAATGGTAATGTTTGGATGCTTTGCATATATGTTTCTTAGATTATATAGAAGCAATATATACAAAGATTTCAACCGTCTACCTGTTCCATTCATTGTTCTACTTGCCGAAATTTACAAATAATTTCCTTTAAAGGATTAACAATGGGGCTCGTAGTTCACTTAAACTTGAAGACCAAAAAATTGGCGAATTGTACTGTTTGGATGCTTTGCATATATGTTTCTTATACTATATAGAAGCAATATATACAAAGATTTCAAACGTCTACCTATTCCAGTCAATGTTCTACTTGTCGAAAGTTACAAATAATCTCCGATAAAGGATTAACAATGGGGCTCATTGTTCACTTAAACTTGAAGAACAAAAAATTGGCGAATGGTACTGTTTGGATGCTTTGCATATATGTTTCTTAGACTATATGGAAGCAATATATACAAAGATTTCAACCGTCTGCGTGTTCCAATCATTGTGCTACTTGTAGAAAGTTACAAATAAATTCCCTTTCATGATTATCAGTGGGGTTCGTTGTTCACTTAAACTTGAAGAACAATAAATTGGCGAATGGTACTGTTTGGATGCTTTGCATATATGTTTCTTAGACTATATAGAAGCAATATATACAATGATTTCAACCGTCTCCCTGTTCCATTCATTGTTCTACTTGTCGAAAGTTACAAATAATTTCCGATAACGGATTAACCATTGGGGCTGATTGTTCACTTAAACTTGAAGAACAAAAAATTGGCGAATTGTACTGTTTGGATGCTTTGCATATATGTTTCTTATACTATATAGAAGCAATATATACAATGATTTCAACCGTCTACATGATCCATTCATTGTTTTACTTGTCGAAATTGACAAATAATTTCCTTTAAAGGATTAACAATGGAGCTCGTAGTTCACTTAAACTTGAAGAACAAAAAATTGGCGAATGGTACTGTTTGGATGCTTTGCATATATGTTTCTTAGACTATATGGAAGCAATATATACAAATATTTCAACCGTCTGCGTGTTCCAATCATTGTTCTACTTGTAGAAAGTTACAATTAATTTCCGTTAAAGGATTAACAATGGGGCTCGTAGTTCACTTAAACTTGAAGACCAAAAAATTGGCGAATTGTACTGTTTGGATGCTTTGCATATGTGTTTCGTAGGCTATATAGAAGCAATATATACAATGATTTCAACCGTCTACCTGATCCATTCATTGTTCTACTTGTAGAAAGTTACAAATAATTTCCATTTCATGATCATCAATGGGGCTCGTAGTTCACTTAAACTTGAAGAACAAAAAATTGGCGAATGTTACTGTTTAGATGCTTTGCATATAGGTTTCTTAGACTATATAGAAGAAATATATACAATTATTTCAACCGTCTACCTGTTCCATTCCTTGTTCTACTTGTCGGAATTTACAAATAATTTCCGATAAAGGATTAACAATGGGGCTCGTAGTTCACTTAAACTTGAAGAGCAATAAATTGGCGAATTGTACTGTTTGAACGCTTTGCATATATGTTTCTTGGACTATGTAGAAGCAGTATATACAATGATTTCAACCGTCTACCTGTTCCATTCATTGTTCTACTTGTCGAAAGTTACAAATAATTTCCGATAACGGATTAACCATTGGGGCTGATTGTTCACTTAAACTTGAAGAACAAAAAATTGTCGAATTGTACTGTTTGGATGCTTTGCATATATGTTTCTTATACTATATAGAAGCAATATATACAAAGATTTCAAACGTCTACCTGTTCCATTCAATGTTCTACTTGTCGAAAGTTACAAATAATCTCCGATAAAGGATTAACAATGGGGCTCATTGTTCACTTAAACTTGAAGAACAAAAAATTGGCGAATGGTACTGTTTGGATGCTTTGCATATATGTTTCTTAGACTATATGGAAGCAATATATACAAATATTTCAACCGTCTGCGTGTTCCAATCATTGTTCTACTTGTAGAAAGTTACAATTAATTGCCGTTAAAGGATTAACAATGGGGCTCGTTGTTCACTTAAACTTGAAGAACAAAAAATTGGCGAATGTTACCGTTTGGACGCTTTGCATATATGTTTCTTAGACTATATAGAAGCAATATATACAATGATTTCAACAGTCTACCTGTTCCTTTCATTGTTCTACTTGTCGAAATTTACAAATTATTTCCGATAAAGGATTAACAATGGGGCTCGTAGTTCACTTAAACTTGAAGAGCAATAAATTGGCGAATTGTACTGTTTGGACGCTTTGCATATATGTTTCTTGGACTATATAGAAGCAATATATACAATGATTTCAACAGTCTACCTGTTCCATTCATTGTTCTACTTGTCGAAATTTACAAATAATTTCCGATAAAGGATTAACAATGGGGCTCGTAGTTCACTTAAACTTGAAGAACAATAAATTGGCGAATGGTACTGTTTGGATGCTTTGCATATATGTTTATTAGACTATATAGAAGCAATATATACAATGATTTCAACCGTCTACCTTTTCCATTCATTGTTCTCCTTGTCGAAATTTACAAATAATTTCCGTTAAAGGATTAACAATTGGGCTCGTAGTTCACTTAAACTTGAAGAACAAAAAATTGGCGAATTGTACTGTTTGGATGCTTTGCATATATGTTTCTTAGACTATATAGAAGCAATATATAGAAAGATTTCACCCGTCTACATGATCCATTCATTGTTTTACTTGTCGAAATTGACAAATAATTTCCTTTAAAGGATTAACAATGGAGCTCGTAGTTCACTTAAACTTGAAGAACAAAAAATTGGCGAATGGTACTGTTTGGATGCTTTGCACATATGTTTCTTAGATTATATAGAAGCAATATATACAAAGATTTCAACCGTCTACCTGTTCCATTCATTGTTCTACTTGCCGAAATTTACAAATAATTTCCTTTAAAGGATTAACAATGGGGCTCGTAGTTCACTTAAACTTGAAGACCAAAAAATTGGCGAATTGTACTGTTTGGATGCTTTGCATATATGTTTCTTATACTATATAGAAGCAATATATACAAAGATTTCAAACGTCTACCTGTTCCATTCAATGTTCTACTTGTCGAAAGTTACAAATAATCTCCGATAAAGGATTAACAATGGGGCTCATTGTTCACTTAAACTTGAAGAACAAAAAATTGGCGAATGGTACTGTTTGGATGCTTTGCATATATGTTTCTTAGACTATATGGAAGCAATATATACAAATATTTCAACCGTCTGCGTGTTCCAATCATTGTTCTACTTGTAGAAAGTTACAATTAATTTCCGTTAAAGGATTAACAATGGGGCTCGTAGTTCACTTAAACTTGAAGACCAAAAAATTGGCGAATTGTACTGTTTGGATGCTTTGCATATGTGTTTCGTAGGCTATATAGAAGCAATATATACAATGATTTCAACCGTCTACCTGATCCATTCATTGTTCTACTTGTCGAAAGTTACAAATAATTTCCGATAACGGATTAACCATTGCGGCTGATTGTTCACTTAAACTTGAAGAACAAAAAATTGGCGAATTGTACTGTTTGGATGCTTTGCATATATGTTTCTTATACTATATAGAAGCAATATATACAATGATTTCAACCGCCTACCTGTTCCATTCCTTGTTCTACTTGTCGAAAGTTACAAATAATTTCCTTTAAAGGTTTAACAATGGGGCTCGTTGTTCACTTAAACTTGAAGAACAATGAATTGGCGACTTGTACTGTTTGGATGCTTTGCATATATGTTTCTTAGGCTATACTGAAGCAATATATACAATGATTTCAACCGCCTACCTGATCCATTCATTGTTTTACTTGTCGAAATTGACAAATAATTTCCGTTAAAGGATTAACAATTGGGCTCGTAGTTCACTTAAACTTGAAGAACAAAAAATTGGCGAATGTTACCGTTTGGATGCTTTGCATATATGTTTCTTAGACTATATAGAAGAAATATATACAATTATTTCAACCGTCTACCTGTTCCATTCCTTGGTCTACTTGTCGGAATTTACAAATAATTTCCGATAAAGGATTAACAATGGGGCTCGTAGTTCACTTAAACTTGAAGAGCAATAAATTGGCGAATTGTACTGTTTGGACGCTTTGCATATATGTTTCTTGGACTATATAGAAGCAATATATACAATGATTTCAACAGTCTACCTGTTCCATTCATTGTTCTACTTGTCGAAATTTACAAATAATTTCCGATAAAGGATTAACAATGGGGCTCATGGTTCACTTAAACTTGAAGAACAAAAAATTGGCGAATGGTACTGTTTGGATGCTTTGCATATATGTTTCTTAGACTATATGGAAGCAATATATACAAAGATTTCAACCGTCTGCGTGTTCCAATCATTGTGCTACTTGTAGAAAGTTACAAATAAATTCCCTTTCATGATTATCAGTGGGGTTCGTTGTTCACTTAAACTTGAAGAACAATAAATTGGCGAATGGTACTGTTTGGATGCTTTGCATATATGTTTCTTAGACTATATAGAAGCAATATATACAATGATTTCAACCGTCTCCCTGTTCCATTCATTGTTCTACTTGTCGAAAGTTACAAATAATTTCCGATAACGGATTAACCATTGGGGCTGATTGTTCACTTAAACTTGAAGAACAAAAAATTGGCGAATTGTACTGTTTGGATGCTTTGCATATATGTTTCTTATACTATATAGAAGCAATATATACAATGATTTCAACCGTCTACATGATCCATTCATTGTTTTACTTGTCGAAATTGACAAATAATTTCCTTTAAAGGATTAACAATGGAGCTCGTAGTTCACTTAAACTTGAAGAACAAAAAATTGGCGAATGGTAATGTTTGGATGCTTTGCATATATGTTTCTTAGATTATATAGAAGCAATATATACAAAGATTTCAACCGTCTACCTGTTCCATTCATTGTTCTACTTGCCGAAATTTACAAATAATTTCCTTTAAAGGATTAACAATGGGGCTCGTAGTTCACTTAAACTTGAAGACCAAAAAATTGGCGAATTGTACTGTTTGGATGCTTTGCATATATGTTTCTTATACTATATAGAAGCAATATATACAAAGATTTCAAACGTCTACCTGTTCCAGTCAATGTTCTACTTGTCGAAAGTTACAAATAATCTCCGATAAAGGATTAACAATGGGGCTCATTGTTCACTTAAACTTGAAGAACAAAAAATTGGCGAATGGTACTGTTTGGAGGCTTTGCATATATGTTTCTTAGACTATATGGAAGCAATATATACAAATATTTCAACCGTCTGCGTGTTCCAATCATTGTTCTACTTGTAGAAAGTTACAATTAATTTCCGTTAAAGGATTAACAATGGGGCTCGTAGTTCACTTAAACTTGAAGACCAAAAAATTGGCGAATTGTACTGTTTGGATGCTTTGCATATGTGTTTCGTAGGCTATATAGAAGCAATATATACAATGATTTCAACCGTCTACCTGATCCATTCATTGTTCTACTTGTAGAAAGTTACAAATAATTTCCATTTCATGATCATCAATGGGGCTCGTAGTTCACTTAAACTTGAAGAACAAAAAATTGGCGAATGTTACTGTTTAGATGCTTTGCATATAGGTTTCTTAGACTATATAGAAGAAATATATACAATTATTTCAACCGTCTACCTGTTCCATTCTTTGTTCTACTTGTCGGAATTTACAAATAATTTCCGATAAAGGATTAACAATGGGGCTCGTAGTTCACTTAAACTTGAAGAGCAATAAATTGGCGAATTGTACTGTTTGGACGCTTTGCATATATGTTTCTTGGACTATGTAGAAGCAGTATATACAATGATTTCAACCGTCTACCTGTTCCATTCATTGTTCTACTTGTCGAAAGTTACAAATAATTTCCGATAACGGATTAACCATTGGGGCTGATTGTTCACTTAAACTTGAAGAACAAAAAATTGGCGAATTGTACTGTTTGGATGCTTTGCATATATGTTTCTTATACTATATAGAAGCAATATATACAAAGATTTCAAACGTCTACCTGTTCCATTCAATGTTCTACTTGTCGAAAGTTACAAATAATCTCCGATAAAGGATTAACAATGGGGCTCATTGTTCACTTAAACTTGAAGAACAAAAAATTGGCGAATGGTACTGTTTGGATGCTTTGCATATATGTTTCTTAGACTATATGGAAGCAATATATACAAATATTTCAACCGTCTGCGTGTTCCAATCATTGTTCTACTTGTAGAAAGTTACAATTAATTGCCGTTAAAGGATTAACAATGGGGCTCGTAGTTCACTTAAACTTGAAGACCAAAAAATTGGCGAATTGTACTGTTTGGATGCTTTGCATATGTGTTTCGTAGGCTATATAGAAGCAATATATACAATGATTTCAACCGTCTACCTGATCCATTCATTGTTCTACTTGTAGAAAGTTACAAATAATTTCCATTTCATGATCATCAATGGGGCTCGTAGTTCACTTAAACTTGAAGAACAAAAAATTGGCGAATGTTACCGTTTGGATGCTTTGCATATATGTTTCTTAGACTATATAGAAGAAATATATACAATTATTTCAACCGTCTACCTGTTCCATTCCTTGGTCTACTTGTCGGAATTTACAAATAATTTCCGATAAAGGATTAACAATGGGGCTCGTAGTTCACTTAAACTTGAAGAGCAATAAATTGGCGAATTGTACTGTTTGGACGCTTTGCATATATGTTTCTTGGACTATATAGAAGCAATATATACAAAGATTTCAACAGTCTAACTGTTCTATTCATTGTTCTACTTGTAGAAAGTTACAAATAAATTCCCTTTCATGATTATCAGTGGGGTTCGTTGTTCACTTAAACTTGAAGAACAATAAATTGGCGAATGGTACTGTTTGGATGCTTTGCATATATGTTTCTTAGACTATATAGAAGCAATATATACAATGATTTCAACCGTCTACCTGTTCCATTCATTGTTCTACTTGTCGAAAGTTACAAATAATTTCCGATAACGGATTAACCATTGGGGCTGATTGTTCACTTAAACTTGAAGAACAAAAAATTGGCGAATTGTACTGTTTGGATGCTTTGCATATATGTTTCTTATACTATATAGAAGCAATATATACAATGATTTCAACCGCCTACCTGTTCCATTCCTTGTTCTACTTGTCGAAAGTTACAAATAATTTCCTTTAAAGGTTTAACAATGGGGCTCGTTGTTCACTTAAACTTGAAGAACAATGAATTGGCGACTTGTACTGTTTGGATGCTTTGCATATATGTTTCTTAGGCTATACTGAAGCAATATATACAATGATTTCAACCGCCTACCTGTTCCATTCATTGTTCTACTTGTTGAAATTTGCAAATAATTTCCTTTAAAGGATTAACAATTGGGCTCGTAGTTCACTTAAACTTGAAGAACAAAAAATTGGCGAATGTTACCGTTTGGATGCTTTGCATATATGTTTCTTAGACTATATAGAAGCAATATATAAAAAGATTTCAACCGTCTACCAGTTCCATTCATTGTTCTACTTGTCGAAATTTACAAATAATTTCCGTTAAAGGATTAACAATTGGGCTCGTAGTTCACTTAAACTTGAAGAACAAAAAATTGGCGAATGTTACCGTTTGGATGCTTTGCATATATGTTTCTTAGACTATATAGAAGAAATATATACAATTATTTCAACCGTCTACCTGTTCCATTCCTTGGTCTACTTGTCGGAATTTACAAATAATTTCCGATAAAGGATTAACAATGGGGCTCGTAGTTCACTTAAACTTGAAGAGCAATAAATTGGCGAATTGTACTGTTTGGACGCTTTGCATATATGTTTCTTGGACTATGTAGAAGCAATATATACAATGATTTCAACCGTCTACCTGTTCCATTCATTGTTCTACTTGTCGAAAGTTACAAATAATTTCCGATAACGGATTAACCATTGGGGCTGATTGTTCACTTAAACTTGAAGAACAAAAAATTGGCGAATTGTACTGTTTGGATGCTTTGCATATATGTTTCTTATACTATATAGAAGCAATATATACAAAGATTTCAAACGTCTACCTGTTCCATTCAATGTTCTACTTGTCGAAAGTTACAAATAATCTCCGATAAAGGATTAACAATGGGGCTCATTGTTCACTTAAACTTGAAGAACAAAAAATTGGCGAATGGTACTGTTTGGATGCTTTGCATATATGTTTCTTAGACTATATGGAAGCAATATATACAAAGATTTCAACCGTCTGCGTGTTCCAATCATTGTTCTACTTGTAGAAAGTTACAATTAATTGCCGTTAAAGGATTAACAATGGGGCTCGTAGTTCACTTAAACTTGAAGAACAATAAATTGGCGAATGGTACTGTTTGGATGCTTTGCACATATGTTTCTTAGACTATATAGAAGCAATATATACAATGATTTCAACCGTCTACATGTTCCATTCCTTGTTCTACTTGTCGAAAGTTACAAATAATTTCCTTTAAAGGTTTAACAATGGGGCTCGTTGTTCACTTAAACTTGAAGAACAAAAAATTGGCGAATGTTACCGTTTGGACGCTTTGCATATATGTTTCTTAGACTATATAGAAGCAATATATACAATGATTTCAACAGTCTACCTGTTCCTTTCATTGTTCTACTTGTCGAAATTTACAAATTATTTCCGATAAAGGATTAACAATGGGGCTCGTAGTTCACTTAAACTTGAAGAGCAATAAATTGGCGAATTGTACTGTTTGGACGCTTTGCATATATGTTTCTTGGACTATATAGAAGCAATATATACAATGATTTCAACAGTCTACCTGTTCCATTCATTGTTCTACTTGTCGAAATTTACAAATAATTTCCGATAAAGGATTAACAATGGGGCTCATGGTTCACTTAAACTTGAAGAACAAAAAATTGGCGAATGGTACTGTTTGGATGCTTTGCATATATGTTTCTTAGACTATATGGAAGCAATATATACAAAGATTTCAACCGTCTGCGTGTTCCAATCATTGTTCTACTTGTAGAAAGTTACAATTAATTTCCGTTAAAGGATTAACAATGGGGCTCGTAGTTCACTTAAACTTGAAGAACAATAAATTGGCGAATGGTACTGTTTGGATGCTTTGCATATATGTTTATTAGACTATATAGAAGCAATATATACAATGATTTCAACCGTCTACCTTTTCCATTCATTGTTCTCCTTGTCGAAATTTACAAATAATTTCCGTTAAAGGATTAACAATTGGGCTCGTAGTTCACTTAAACTTGAAGAACAAAAAATTGGCGAATTGTACTGTTTGGATGCTTTGCATATATGTTTCTTAGACTATATAGAAGCAATATATAGAAAGATTTCACCCGTCTACATGATCCATTCATTGTTTTACTTGTCGAAATTGACAAATAATTTCCTTTAAAGGATTAACAATGGAGCTCGTAGTTCACTTAAACTTGAAGAACAAAAAATTGGCGAATGGTACTGTTTGGATGCTTTGCATATATGTTTCTTAGATTATATAGAAGCAATATATACAAAGATTTCAACCGTCTACCTGTTCCATTCATTGTTCTACTTGCCGAAATTTACAAATAATTTCCTTTAAAGGATTAACAATGGGGCTCGTAGTTCACTTAAACTTGAAGACCAAAAAATTGGCGAATTGAACTGTTTGGATGCTTTGCATATATGTTTCTTATACTATATAGAAGCAATATATACAAAGATTTCAAACGTCTACCTGTTCCATTCAATGTTCTACTTGTCGAAAGTTACAAATAATCTCCGATAAAGGATTAACAATGGGGCTCATTGTTCACTTAAACTTGAAGAACAAAAAATTGGCGAATGGTACTGTTTGGATGCTTTGCATATATGTTTCTTAGACTATATGGAAGCAATATATACAAATATTTCAACCGTCTGCGTGTTCCAATCATTGTTCTACTTGTAGAAAGTTACAATTAATTTCCGTTAAAGGATTAACAATGGGGCTCGTAGTTCACTTAAACTTGAAGACCAAAAAATTGGCGAATTATACTGTTTGGATGCTTTGCATATGTGTTTCGTAGGCTATATAGAAGCAATATATACAATGATTTCAACCGTCTACCTGATCCATTCATTGTTCTACTTGTAGAAAGTTACAAATAATTTCCATTTCATGATCATCAATGGGGCTCGATATTCACTTAAACTTGAAGATCAAAAAATAGGCGAATGTTACTGTTTAGATGCTTTGCATATAGGTTTCTTAGACTATATAGAACCAACATATACAAAGATTTCAAACGTCTACATGTTCTATTCATTGTTCTTCTTGTCGAAAGTTATAAATAATTTCCGTTTCATGATTATCAATGGGCCTCGTTGTTCACTTAAACTTGAAGAACAAAAAATTGGCGACTGGTACTGTTTGGATGCTTTGCATATATGTTTCTTAGACTATATAGAAGCAATATATAAAAAGATTTCAACCGTCTACCAGTTCCATTCATTGTTCTACTTGTCGAAATTTACAAATAATTTCCGATAAAGGATTAACAATGGGGCTCATTGTTCACTTAAACTTGAAGAACAAAAAATTGGCGGATGGTACTGTTTGGATGATTTGCATATATGTTTCTTAGACTATATAGAAGCAATATATTCATTGATTTCAACCGTCTACCTGTTCCGCTCATTGTTCTACTTGTCGAAAGTTACAAATAATTTCCGATAAAGGTTAACAATGGGGCTCATTGTTCACTTAAACTTGAAGAACAAAAAATTGGCGAATTGTACTGTTTGGATGCTTTGCATATATGTTTCTTAGACTATATGGAAGCAATATATACAAATATTTCAACCGTCTGCGTGTTCCAATCATTGTTCTACTTGTAGAAAGTTACAATTAATTGCCGTTAAAGGATTAACAATGGGGCTCGTAGTTCACTTAAACTTGAAGACCAAAAAATTGGCGAATTGTACTGTTTGGATGCTTTGCATATGTGTTTCGTAGGCTATATAGAAGCAATATATACAATGATTTCAACCGTCTACCTGATCCATTCATTGTTCTACTTGTAGAAAGTTACAAATAATTTCCATTTCATGATCATCAATGGGGCTCGTAGTTCACTTAAACTTGAAGAACAAAAAATTGGCGAATGTTACCGTTTGGATGCTTTGCATATATGTTTCTTAGACTATATAGAAGAAATATATACAATTATTTCAACCGTCTACCTGTTCCATTCCTTGGTCTACTTGTCGGAATTTACAAATAATTTCCGATAAAGGATTAACAATGGGGCTCGTAGTTCACTTAAACTTGAAGAGCAATAAATTGGCGAATTGTACTGTTTGGACGCTTTGCATATATGTTTCTTGGACTATGTAGAAGCAATATATACAATGATTTCAACCGTCTACCTGTTCCATTCATTGTTCTACTTGTCGAAAGTTACAAATAATTTCCGATAACGGATTAACCATTGGGGCTGATTGTTCACTTAAACTTGAAGAACAAAAAATTGGCGAATTGTACTGTTTGGATGCTTTGCATATATGTTTCTTATACTATATAGAAGCAATATATACAAAGATTTCAAACGTCTACCTGTTCCATTCAATGTTCTACTTGTCGAAAGTTACAAATAATCTCCGATAAAGGATTAACAATGGGGCTCATTGTTCACTTAAACTTGAAGAACAAAAAATTGGCGAATGGTACTGTTTGGATGCTTTGCATATATGTTTCTTAGACTATATAGAAGCAATATATACAAAGATTTCAACAGTCTAACTGTTCTATTCATTGTTCTACTTGTAGAAAGTTACAAATAAATTCCCTTTCATGATTATCAGTGGGGTTCGTTGTTCACTTAAACTTGAAGAACAATAAATTGGCGAATGGTACTGTTTGGATGCTTTGCATATATGTTTCTTAGACTATATAGAAGCAATATATACAATGATTTCAACCGTCTACCTGTTCCATTCATTGTTCTACTTGTCGAAAGTTACAAATAATTTCCGATAACGGATTAACCATTGGGGCTGATTGTTCACTTAAACTTGAAGAACAAAAAATTGGCGAATTGTACTGTTTGGATGCTTTGCATATATGTTTCTTATACTATATAGAAGCAATATATACAATGATTTCAACCGCCTACCTGTTCCATTCCTTGTTCTACTTGTCGAAAGTTACAAATAATTTCCTTTAAAGGTTTAACAATGGGGCTCGTTGTTCACTTAAACTTGAAGAACAATGAATTGGCGACTTGTACTGTTTGGATGCTTTGCATATATGTTTCTTAGGCTATACTGAAGCAATATATACAATGATTTCAACCGCCTACCTGTTCCATTCATTGTTCTACTTGTTGAAATTTGCAAATAATTTCCTTTAAAGGATTAACAATTGGGCTCGTAGTTCACTTAAACTTGAAGAACAAAAAATTGGCGAATGTTACCGTTTGGATGCTTTGCATATATGTTTCTTAGACTATATAGAAGCAATATATAAAAAGATTTCAACCGTCTACCAGATCCATTCATTGTTCTACTTGTCGAAATTTACAAATAATTTCCGTTAAAGGATTAACAATTGGGCTCGTAGTTCACTTAAACTTGAAGAACAAAAAATTGGCGAATGTTACCGTTTGGATGCTTTGCATATATGTTTCTTAGACTATATAGAAGAAATATATACAATTATTTCAACCGTCTACCTGTTCCATTCCTTGGTCTACTTGTCGGAATTTACAAATAATTTCCGATAAAGGATTAACAATGGGGCTCGTAGTTCACTTAAACTTGAAGAGCAATAAATTGGCGAATTGTACTGTTTGGACGCTTTGCATATATGTTTCTTGAACTATGTAGAAGCAATATATACAATGATTTCAACCGTCTACCTGTTCCATTCATTGTTCTACTTGTCGAAAGTTACAAATAATTTCCGATAACGGATTAACCATTGGGGCTGATTGTTCACTTAAACTTGAAGAACAAAAAATTGGCGAATTGTACTGTTTGGATGCTTTGCATATATGTTTCTTATACTATATAGAAGCAATATATACAAAGATTTCAAACGTCTACCTGTTCCATTCAATGTTCTACTTGTCGAAAGTTACAAATAATCTCCGATAAAGGATTAACAATGGGGCTCATTGTTCACTTAAACTTGAAGAACAAAAAATTGGCGAATGGTACTGTTTGGATGCTTTGCATATATGTTTCTTAGACTATATCGAAGCAATATATACAAAGATTTCACCGTCTGCGTGTTCCAATCATTGTTCTACTTGTAGAAAGTTACAATTAATTGCCGTTAAAGGATTAACAATGGGGCTCGTAGTTCACTTAAACTTGA
Source organism: Cerceris ruficornis (assembly GCA_963989415.1). Taxonomy (NCBI): domain Eukaryota; kingdom Metazoa; phylum Arthropoda; class Insecta; order Hymenoptera; family Crabronidae; genus Cerceris; species Cerceris ruficornis. The sequence goes on from CAXDIW010000109.1 coordinate 1,904,722, forward strand.
AGAACAATAAATTGGCGAATGGTACTGTTTGGATGCTTTGCACATATGTTTCTTAGACTATATAGAAGCAATATATACAATGATTTCAACCGTCTACATGTTCCATTCCTTGTTCTACTTGTCGAAAGTTACAAATAATTTCCTTTAAAGGTTTAACAATGGGGCTCGTTGTTCACTTAAACTTGAAGAACAAAAAATTGGCAAATGTTACCGTTTGGACGCTTTGCATATATGTTTCTTAGACTATATAGAAGCAATATATACAATGATTTCAACAGTCTACCTGTTCCTTTCATTGTTCTACTTGTCGAAATTTACAAATAATTTCCGATAAAGGATTAACGATGGGGCTCGTAGTTCACTTAAACTTGAAGAGCAATAAATTGGCGAATTGTACTGTTTGGACGCTTTGCATATATGTTTCTTGGACTATATAGAAGCAATATATACAATGATTTCAACAGTCTACCTGTACCATTCATTGTTCTACTTGTCGAAATTTACAAATAATTTCCGATAAAGGATTAACAATGGGGCTCATGGTTCACTTAAACTTGAAGAACAAAAAATTGGCGAATGGTACTGTTTGGATGCTTTGCATATATGTTTCTTAGACTATATGGAAGCAATATATACAAAGATTTCAACCGTCTGCGTGTTCCAATCATTGTTCTACTTGTAGAAAGTTACAATTAATTTCCGTTAAAGGATTAACAATGGGGCTCGTAGTTCACTTAAACTTGAAGAACAATAAATTGGCGAATGGTACTGTTTGGATGCTTTGCATATATGTTTATTAGACTATATAGAAGCAATATATACAATGATTTCAACCGTCTACCTTTTCCATTCATTGTTCTCCTTGTCGAAATTTACAAATAATTTCCGTTAAAGGATTAACAATTGGGCTCGTAGTTCACTTAAACTTGAAGAACAAAAAATTGGCGAATTGTACTGTTTGGATGCTTTGCATATATGTTTCTTAGACTATATAGAAGCAATATATAGAAAGATTTCACCCGTCTACATGATCCATTCATTGTTTTACTTGTCGAAATTGACAAATAATTTCCTTTAAAGGATTAACAATGGAGCTCGTAGTTCACTTAAACTTGAAGAACAAAAAATTGGCGAATGGTACTGTTTGGATGCTTTGCATATATGTTTCTTAGATTATATAGAAGCAATATATACAAAGATTTCAACCGTCTACCTGTTCCATTCATTGTTCTACTTGCCGAAATTTACAAATAATTTCCTTTAAAGGATTAACAATGGGGCTCGTGGTTCACTTAAACTTGAAGACCAAAAAATTGGCGAATTGTACTGTTTGGATGCTTTGCATATATGTTTCTTATACTATATAGAAGCAATATATACAATGATTTCAACCGTCTACCTGATCCATTCATTGTTCTACTTGTAGAAAGTTACAAATAATTTCCATTTCATGATCATCAATGGGGCTCGTAGTTCACTTAAACTTGAAGAACAAAAAATTGGCGAATGTTACTGTTTAGATGCTTTGCATATAGGTTTCTTAGACTATATAGAAGAAATATATACAAATATTTCAACCGTCTGCGTGTTCCAATCATTGTTCTACTTGTAGAAAGTTACAAATAATCTCCGATAAAGGATTAACAATGGGGCTCATTGTTCACTTAAACTTGAAGAACAAAAAATTGGCGAATGGTACTGTTTGGATGCTTTGCATATATGTTTCTTAGACTATATGGAAGCAATATATACAAATATTTCAACCGTCTGCGTGTTCCAATCATTGTTCTACTTGTAGAAAGTTACAATTAATTTCCGTTAAAGGATTAACAATGGGGCTCGTAGTTCACTTAAACTTGAAGACCAAAAAATTGGCGAATTGTACTGTTTGGATGCTTTGCATATGTGTTTCGTAGGCTATATAGAAGCAATATATACAATGATTTCAACCGTCTACCTGATCCATTCATTGTTCTACTTGTAGAAAGTTACAAATAATTTCCATTTCATGATCATCAATGGGGCTCGTAGTTCACTTAAACTTGAAGAACAAAAAATTGGCGAATGTTACTGTTTAGATGCTTTGCATATAGGTTTCTTAGACTATATAGAAGAAATATATACAATTATTTCAACCGTCTACCTGTTCCATTCATTGTTCTACTTGTTGAAATTTACAAATAATTTCCTTTAAAGGATTAACAATGGGGCTCATAGTTCACTTAAGCTTGAAGTACAAAAAATTGGCGAATGGGACTGTTTGGAAGCTTTGCATATATGTTTCTTAGACTATATAAAAGCAATATATACAATGATTTCAACCGTCTACCTTTTCCATTCATTGTTCTCCTTGTCGAAATTTACAAATAATTTCCGTTAAAGGATTAACAATTGGGCTCGTAGTTCACTTAAACTTGAAGAACAAAAAATTGGCGAATGTTACCGTTTGAATGCTTTGCATATATGTTTCTTAGACTATATAGGAGAAATATATACAATGATTTCAACCGTCTACCTGTTCCATTCCTTGTTCTACTTGTCGAAAGTTACAAATAATTTCCTTTAAAGGTTTAACAATGGGGCTCGTTGTTCACTTAAACTTGAAGAACAAAAAATTGGCGAATGTTACCGTTTGGATGCTTTGCATATATGTTTCTTAGACTATATAGAAGCAATATATACAATGATTTCAACAGTCTACCTGTACCATTCATTGTTCTACTTGTCGAAATTTACAAATAATTTCCGAAAGAGTATTAACAATGGGGCTCGTAGTTCACTTAAACTTGAAGAGCAATAAATTGGCGAATTGTACTGTTTGGACGCTTTGCATATATGTTTCTTGGACTATATAGAAGCAATATATACAATGATTTCAACAGTCTACCTGTTCCATTCATTGTTCTACTTGTCGAAATTTACAAATAATTTCCGATAAAGGATTAACAATGGGGCTCATGGTTCACTTAAACTTGAAGAACAAAAAATTGGCGAAGTGTACTGTTTGGATGCTTTGCACATATGTTTCTTAGACTATACAGAAGCAATATATAGAAAGATTTCACCCGTCTACATGATCCATTCATTGTTTTACTTGTCGAAATTTACAAATAATTTCCTTTAAAGGATTAACAATGGAGCTCGTAGTTCACTTAAACTTGAAGAACAAAAAATTGGCGAATGGTACCGTTTGGATGCTTTGCATATATGTTTCTTAGACTATATAGAAGAAATATATACAATTATTTCAACCGTCTACCTGTTCCATTCCTTGGTCTACTTGTCGGAATTTACAAATAATTTCCGATAAAGGATTAACAATGGGGCTCGTAGTTCACTTAAACTTGAAGAGCAATAAATTGGCGAATTGTACTGTTTGGACGCTTTGCATATATGTTTCTTGGACTATGTAGAAGCAATATATACAATGATTTCAACCGTCTACCTGTTCCATTCATTGTTCTACTTGTCGAAAGTTACAAATAATTTCCGATAACGGATTAACCATTGGGGCTGATTGTTCACTTAAACTTGAAGAACAAAAAATTGGCGAATTGTACTGTTTGGATGCTTTGCATATATGTTTCTTATACTATATAGAAGCAATATATACAAAGATTTCAAACGTCTACCTGTTCCATTCAATGTTCTACTTGTCGAAAGTTACAAATAATCTCCGATAAAGGATTAACAATGGGGCTCATTGTTCACTTAAACTTGAAGAACAAAAAATTGGCGAATGGTACTGTTTGGATGCTTTGCATATATGTTTCTTAGATTATATAGAAGCAATATATACAAAGATTTCAACCGTCTACCTGTTCCATTCATTGTTCTACTTGCCGAAATTTACAAATAATTTCCTTTAAAGGATTAACAATGGGGCTCGTAGTTCACTTAAACTTGAAGACCAAAAAATTGGCGAATTGTACTGTTTGGATGCTTTGCATATATGTTTCTTATACTATATAGAAGCAATATATACAATGATTTCAACCGTCTACCTGATCCATTCATTGTTCTACTTGTAGAAAGTTACAAATAATTTCCATTTCATGATCATCAATGGGGCTCGTAGTTCACTTAAACTTGAAGAACAAAAAATTGGCGAATGTTACTGTTTAGATGCTTTGCATATAGGTTTCTTAGACTATATAGAAGAAATATATACAAATATTTCAACCGTCTGCGTGTTCCAATCATTGTTCTACTTGTAGAAAGTTACAAATAATCTCCGATAAAGGATTAACAATGGGGCTCATTGTTCACTTAAACTTGAAGAACAAAAAATTGGCGAATGGTACTGTTTGGATGCTTTGCATATATGTTTCTTAGACTATATGGAAGCAATATATACAAATATTTCAACCGTCTGCGTGTTCCAATCATTGTTCTACTTGTAGAAAGTTACAATTAATTTCCGTTAAAGGATTAACAATGGGGCTCGTAGTTCACTTAAACTTGAAGACCAAAAAATTGGCGAATTGTACTGTTTGGATGCTTTGCATATGTGTTTCGTAGGCTATATAGAAGCAATATATACAATGATTTCAACCGTCTACCTGATCCATTCATTGTTCTACTTGTAGAAAGTTACAAATAATTTCCATTTCATGATCATCAATGGGGCTCGTAGTTCACTTAAACTTGAAGAACAAAAAATTGGCGAATGTTACTGTTTAGATGCTTTGCATATAGGTTTCTTAGACTATATAGAAGAAATATATACAATTATTTCAACCGTCTACCTGTTCCATTCATTGTTCTACTTGTTGAAATTTACAAATAATTTCCTTTAAAGGATTAACAATGGGGCTCATAGTTCACTTAAACTTGAAGAACAAAAAATTGGCGAATGGGACTGTTTGGAAGCTTTGCATATATGTTTCTTAGACTATATAAAAGCAATATATACAATGATTTCAACCGTCTACCTTTTCCATTCATTGTTCTCCTTGTCGAAATTTACAAATAATTTCCGTTAAAGGATTAACAATTGGGCTCGTAGTTCACTTAAACTTGAAGAACAAAAAATTGGCGAATGTTACCGTTTGAATGCTTTGCATATATGTTTCTTAGACTATATAGGAGAAATATATACAATGATTTCAACCGTCTACCTGTTCCATTCCTTGTTCTACTTGTCGAAAGTTACAAATAATTTCCTTTAAAGGTTTAACAATGGGGCTCGTTGTTCACTTAAACTTGAAGAACAAAAAATTGGCGAATGTTACCGTTTGGATGCTTTGCATATATGTTTCTTAGACTATATAGAAGCAATATATACAATGATTTCAACAGTCTACCTGTACCATTCATTGTTCTACTTGTCGAAATTTACAAATAATTTCCGAAAGAGTATTAACAATGGGGCTCGTAGTTCACTTAAACTTGAAGAGCAATGAATTGGCGAATTGTACTGTTTGGACGCTTTGCATATATGTTTCTTGGACTATATAGAAGCAATATATACAATGATTTCAACAGTCTACCTGTTCCATTCATTGTTCTACTTGTCGAAATTTACAAATAATTTCCGATAAAGGATTAACAATGGGGCTCATGGTTCACTTAAACTTGAAGAACAAAAAATTGGCGAAGTGTACTGTTTGGATGCTTTGCACATATGTTTCTTAGACTATACAGAAGCAATATATAGAAAGATTTCACCCGTCTACATGATCCATTCATTGTTTTACTTGTCGAAATTTACAAATAATTTCCTTTAAAGGATTAACAATGGAGCTCGTAGTTCACTTAAACTTGAAGAACAAAAAATTGGCGAATGGTACCGTTTGGATGCTTTGCATATATGTTTCTTAGACTATATAGAAGAAATATATACAATTATTTCAACCGTCTACCTGTTCCATTCCTTGGTCTACTTGTCGGAATTTACAAATAATTTCCGATAAAGGATTAACAATGGGGCTCGTAGTTCACTTAAACTTGAAGAGCAATAAATTGGCGAATTGTACTGTTTGGACGCTTTGCATATATGTTTCTTGGACTATGTAGAAGCAATATATACAATGATTTAAACCGTCTACCTGTTCCATTCATTGTTCTACTTGTCGAAAGTTACAAATAATTTCCGATAACGGATTAACCATTGGGGCTGATTGTTCACTTAAACTTGAAGAACAAAAAATTGGCGAATTGTACTGTTTGGATGCTTTGCATATATGTTTCTTATACTATATAGAAGCAATATATACAAAGATTTCAAACGTCTACCTGTTCCATTCAATGTTCTACTTGTCGAAAGTTACAAATAATCTCCGATAAAGGATTAACAATGGGGCTCATTGTTCACTTAAACTTGAAGAACAAAAAATTGGCGAATGGTACTGTTTGGATGCTTTGCATATATGTTTCTTAGACTATATGGAAGCAATATATAGAAAGATTTCAACCGTCTGCGTGTTCCAATCATTGTTCTACTTGTAGAAAGTTACAATTAATTGCCGTTAAAGGATTAACAATGGGGCTCGTAGTTCACTTAAACTTGAAGAACAATAAATTGGCGAATGGTACTGTTTGGATGCTTTGCACATATGTTTCTTAGACTATATAGAAGCAATATATACAATGATTTCAACCGTCTACATGTTCCATTCCTTGTTCTACTTGTCGAAAGTTACAAATAATTTCCTTTAAAGGTTTAACAATGGGGCTCGTTGTTCACTTAAACTTGAAGAACAATGAATTGGCGACTTGTACTGTTTGGATGCTTTGCATATATGTTTCTTAGGCTATACTGAAGCAATATATACAATGATTTCAACCGCCTACCTGTTCCATTCATTGTTCTACTTGTTGAAATTTGCAAATAATTTCCTTTAAAGGATTAACAATTGGGCTCGTAGTTCACTTAAACTTGAAGAACAAAAAATTGGCGAATGTTACCGTTTGGATGCTTTGCATATATGTTTCTTAGACTATATAGAAGCAATATATAAAAAGATTTCAACCGTCTACCAGTTCCATTCATTGTTCTACTTGTCGAAATTTACAAATAATTTCCGTTAAAGGATTAACAATTGGGCTCGTAGTTCACTTAAACTTGAAGAACAAAAAATTGGCGAATGTTACCGTTTGGATGCTTTGCATATATGTTTCTTAGACTATATAGAAGAAATATATACAATTATTTCAACCGTCTACCTGTTCCATTCCTTGGTCTACTTGTCGGAATTTACAAATAATTTCCGATAAAGGATTAACAATGGGGCTCGTAGTTCACTTAAACTTGAAGAGCAATAAATTGGCGAATTGTACTGTTTGGACGCTTTGCATATATGTTTCTTGGACTATGTAGAAGCAATATATACAATGATTTCAACCGTCTACCTGTTCCATTCATTGTTCTACTTGTCGAAAGTTACAAATAATTTCCGATAACGGATTAACCATTGGGGCTGATTGTTCACTTAAACTTGAAGAACAAAAAATTGGCGAATTGTACTGTTTGGATGCTTTGCATATATGTTTCTTATACTATATAGAAGCAATATATACAAAGATTTCAAACGTCTACCTGTTCCATTCAATGTTCTACTTGTCGAAAGTTACAAATAATCTCCGATAAAGGATTAACAATGGGGCTCATTGTTCACTTAAACTTGAAGAACAAAAAATTGGCGAATGGTACTGTTTGGATGCTTTGCATATATGTTTCTTAGACTATATGGAAGCAATATATACAAAGATTTCAACCGTCTGCGTGTTCCAATCATTGTTCTACTTGTAGAAAGTTACAATTAATTGCCGTTAAAGGATTAACAATGGGGCTCGTAGTTCACTTAAACTTGAAGAACAATAAATTGGCGAATGGTACTGTTTGGATGCTTTGCACATATGTTTCTTAGACTATATAGAAGCAATATATACAATGATTTCAACCGTCTACATGTTCCATTCCTTGTTCTACTTGTCGAAAGTTACAAATAATTTCCTTTAAAGGTTTAACAATGGGGCTCGTTGTTCACTTAAACTTGAAGAACAAAAAATTGGCGAATGTTACCGTTTGGACGCTTTGCATATATGTTTCTTAGACTATATAGAAGCAATATATACAATGATTTCAACAGTCTACCTGTTCCTTTCATTGTTCTACTTGTCGAAATTTACAAATTATTTCCGATAAAGGATTAACAATGGGGCTCGTAGTTCACTTAAACTTGAAGAGCAATAAATTGGCGAATTGTACTGTTTGGACGCTTTGCATATATGTTTCTTGGACTATATAGAAGCAATATATACAATGATTTCAACAGTCTACCTGTTCCATTCATTGTTCTACTTGTCGAAATTTACAAATAATTTCCGATAAAGGATTAACAATGGGGCTCGTAGTTCACTTAAACTTGAAGAACAATAAATTGGCGAATGGTACTGTTTGGATGCTTTGCATATATGTTTATTAGACTATATAGAAGCAATATATACAATGATTTCAACCGTCTACCTTTTCCATTCATTGTTCTCCTTGTCGAAATTTACAAATAATTTCCGTTAAAGGATTAACAATTGGGCTCGTAGTTCACTTAAACTTGAAGAACAAAAAATTGGCGAATTGTACTGTTTGGATGCTTTGCATATATGTTTCTTAGACTATATAGAAGCAATATATAGAAAGATTTCACCCGTCTACATGATCCATTCATTGTTTTACTTGTCGAAATTGACAAATAATTTCCTTTAAAGGATTAACAATGGAGCTCGTAGTTCACTTAAACTTGAAGAACAAAAAATTGGCGAATGGTACTGTTTGGATGCTTTGCACATATGTTTCTTAGATTATATAGAAGCAATATATACAAAGATTTCAACCGTCTACCTGTTCCATTCATTGTTCTACTTGCCGAAATTTACAAATAATTTCCTTTAAAGGATTAACAATGGGGCTCGTAGTTCACTTAAACTTGAAGACCAAAAAATTGGCGAATTGTACTGTTTGGATGCTTTGCATATATGTTTCTTATACTATATAGAAGCAATATATACAAAGATTTCAAACGTCTACCTGTTCCATTCAATGTTCTACTTGTCGAAAGTTACAAATAATCTCCGATAAAGGATTAACAATGGGGCTCATTGTTCACTTAAACTTGAAGAACAAAAAATTGGCGAATGGTACTGTTTGGATGCTTTGCATATATGTTTCTTAGACTATATGGAAGCAATATATACAAATATTTCAACCGTCTGCGTGTTCCAATCATTGTTCTACTTGTAGAAAGTTACAATTAATTTCCGTTAAAGGATTAACAATGGGGCTCGTAGTTCACTTAAACTTGAAGACCAAAAAATTGGCGAATTGTACTGTTTGGATGCTTTGCATATGTGTTTCGTAGGCTATATAGAAGCAATATATACAATGATTTCAACCGTCTACCTGATCCATTCATTGTTCTACTTGTCGAAAGTTACAAATAATTTCCGATAACGGATTAACCATTGCGGCTGATTGTTCACTTAAACTTGAAGAACAAAAAATTGGCGAATTGTACTGTTTGGATGCTTTGCATATATGTTTCTTATACTATATAGAAGCAATATATACAATGATTTCAACCGCCTACCTGTTCCATTCCTTGTTCTACTTGTCGAAAGTTACAAATAATTTCCTTTAAAGGTTTAACAATGGGGCTCGTTGTTCACTTAAACTTGAAGAACAAAAAATTGGCGAATGTTACCGTTTGGATGCTTTGCATATATGTTTCTTAGACTATATAGAAGAAATATATACAATTATTTCAACCGTCTACCTGTTCCATTCCTTGGTCTACTTGTCGGAATTTACAAATAATTTCCGATAAAGGATTAACAATGGGGCTCGTAGTTCACTTAAACTTGAAGAGCAATAAATTGGCGAATTGTACTGTTTGGACGCTTTGCATATATGTTTCTTGGACTATATAGAAGCAATATATACAATGATTTCAACAGTCTACCTGTTCCATTCATTGTTCTACTTGTCGAAATTTACAAATAATTTCCGATAAAGGATTAACAATGGGGCTCATGGTTCACTTAAACTTGAAGAACAAAAAATTGGCGAATGGTACTGTTTGGATGCTTTGCATATATGTTTCTTAGACTATATGGAAGCAATATATACAAAGATTTCAACCGTCTGCGTGTTCCAATCATTGTGCTACTTGTAGAAAGTTACAAATAAATTCCCTTTCATGATTATCAGTGGGGTTCGTTGTTCACTTAAACTTGAAGAACAATAAATTGGCGAATGGTACTGTTTGGATGCTTTGCATATATGTTTCTTAGACTATATAGAAGCAATATATACAATGATTTCAACCGTCTCCCTGTTCCATTCATTGTTCTACTTGTCGAAAGTTACAAATAATTTCCGATAACGGATTAACCATTGGGGCTGATTGTTCACTTAAACTTGAAGAACAAAAAATTGGCGAATTGTACTGTTTGGATGCTTTGCATATATGTTTCTTATACTATATAGAAGCAATATATACAATGATTTCAACCGTCTACATGATCCATTCATTGTTTTACTTGTCGAAATTGACAAATAATTTCCTTTAAAGGATTAACAATGGAGCTCGTAGTTCACTTAAACTTGAAGAACAAAAAATTGGCGAATGGTAATGTTTGGATGCTTTGCATATATGTTTCTTAGATTATATAGAAGCAATATATACAAAGATTTCAACCGTCTACCTGTTCCATTCATTGTTCTACTTGCCGAAATTTACAAATAATTTCCTTTAAAGGATTAACAATGGGGCTCGTAGTTCACTTAAACTTGAAGACCAAAAAATTGGCGAATTGTACTGTTTGGATGCTTTGCATATATGTTTCTTATACTATATAGAAGCAATATATACAAAGATTTCAAACGTCTACCTGTTCCAGTCAATGTTCTACTTGTCGAAAGTTACAAATAATCTCCGATAAAGGATTAACAATGGGGCTCATTGTTCACTTAAACTTGAAGAACAAAAAATTGGCGAATGGTACTGTTTGGAGGCTTTGCATATATGTTTCTTAGACTATATGGAAGCAATATATACAAATATTTCAACCGTCTGCGTGTTCCAATCATTGTTCTACTTGTAGAAAGTTACAATTAATTTCCGTTAAAGGATTAACAATGGGGCTCGTAGTTCACTTAAACTTGAAGACCAAAAAATTGGCGAATTGTACTGTTTGGATGCTTTGCATATGTGTTTCGTAGGCTATATAGAAGCAATATATACAATGATTTCAACCGTCTACCTGATCCATTCATTGTTCTACTTGTAGAAAGTTACAAATAATTTCCATTTCATGATCATCAATGGGGCTCGTAGTTCACTTAAACTTGAAGAACAAAAAATTGGCGAATGTTACTGTTTAGATGCTTTGCATATAGGTTTCTTAGACTATATAGAAGAAATATATACAATTATTTCAACCGTCTACCTGTTCCATTCCTTGTTCTACTTGTCGGAATTTACAAATAATTTCCGATAAAGGATTAACAATGGGGCTCGTAGTTCACTTAAACTTGAAGAGCAATAAATTGGCGAATTGTACTGTTTGGACGCTTTGCATATATGTTTCTTGGACTATGTAGAAGCAGTATATACAATGATTTCAACCGTCTACCTGTTCCATTCATTGTTCTACTTGTCGAAAGTTACAAATAATTTCCGATAACGGATTAACCATTGGGGCTGATTGTTCACTTAAACTTGAAGAACAAAAAATTGGCGAATTGTACTGTTTGGATGCTTTGCATATATGTTTCTTATACTATATAGAAGCAATATATACAAAGATTTCAAACGTCTACCTGTTCCATTCAATGTTCTACTTGTCGAAAGTTACAAATAATCTCCGATAAAGGATTAACAATGGGGCTCATTGTTCACTTAAACTTGAAGAACAAAAAATTGGCGAATGGTACTGTTTGGATGCTTTGCATATATGTTTCTTAGACTATATGGAAGCAATATATACAAATATTTCAACCGTCTGCGTGTTCCAATCATTGTTCTACTTGTAGAAAGTTACAATTAATTGCCGTTAAAGGATTAACAATGGGGCTCGTAGTTCACTTAAACTTGAAGACCAAAAAATTGGCGAATTGTACTGTTTGGATGCTTTGCATATGTGTTTCGTAGGCTATATAGAAGCAATATATACAATGATTTCAACCGTCTACCTGATCCATTCATTGTTCTACTTGTAGAAAGTTACAAATAATTTCCATTTCATGATCATCAATGGGGCTCGTAGTTCACTTAAACTTGAAGAACAAAAAATTGGCGAATGTTACCGTTTGGATGCTTTGCATATATGTTTCTTAGACTATATAGAAGAAATATATACAATTATTTCAACCGTCTACCTGTTCCATTCCTTGGTCTACTTGTCGGAATTTACAAATAATTTCCGATAAAGGATTAACAATGGGGCTCGTAGTTCACTTAAACTTGAAGAGCAATAAATTGGCGAATTGTACTGTTTGGACGCTTTGCATATATGTTTCTTGGACTATATAGAAGCAATATATACAAAGATTTCAACAGTCTAACTGTTCTATTCATTGTTCTACTTGTAGAAAGTTACAAATAAATTCCCTTTCATGATTATCAGTGGGGTTCGTTGTTCACTTAAACTTGAAGAACAATAAATTGGCGAATGGTACTGTTTGGATGCTTTGCATATATGTTTCTTAGACTATATAGAAGCAATATATACAATGATTTCAACCGTCTACCTGTTCCATTCATTGTTCTACTTGTCGAAAGTTACAAATAATTTCCGATAACGGATTAACCATTGGGGCTGATTGTTCACTTAAACTTGAAGAACAAAAAATTGGCGAATTGTACTGTTTGGATGCTTTGCATATATGTTTCTTATACTATATAGAAGCAATATATACAATGATTTCAACCGCCTACCTGTTCCATTCCTTGTTCTACTTGTCGAAAGTTACAAATAATTTCCTTTAAAGGTTTAACAATGGGGCTCGTTGTTCACTTAAACTTGAAGAACAATGAATTGGCGACTTGTACTGTTTGGATGCTTTGCATATATGTTTCTTAGGCTATACTGAAGCAATATATACAATGATTTCAACCGCCTACCTGTTCCATTCATTGTTCTACTTGTTGAAATTTGCAAATAATTTCCTTTAAAGGATTAACAATTGGGCTCGTAGTTCACTTAAACTTGAAGAACAAAAAATTGGCGAATGTTACCGTTTGGATGCTTTGCATATATGTTTCTTAGACTATATAGAAGCAATATATAAAAAGATTTCAACCGTCTACCAGTTCCATTCATTGTTCTACTTGTCGAAATTTACAAATAATTTCCGTTAAAGGATTAACAATTGGGCTCGTAGTTCACTTAAACTTGAAGAACAAAAAATTGGCGAATGTTACCGTTTGGATGCTTTGCATATATGTTTCTTAGACTATATAGAAGAAATATATACAATTATTTCAACCGTCTACCTGTTCCATTCCTTGGTCTACTTGTCGGAATTTACAAATAATTTCCGATAAAGGATTAACAATGGGGCTCGTAGTTCACTTAAACTTGAAGAGCAATAAATTGGCGAATTGTACTGTTTGGACGCTTTGCATATATGTTTCTTGGACTATGTAGAAGCAATATATACAATGATTTCAACCGTCTACCTGTTCCATTCATTGTTCTACTTGTCGAAAGTTACAAATAATTTCCGATAACGGATTAACCATTGGGGCTGATTGTTCACTTAAACTTGAAGAACAAAAAATTGGCGAATTGTACTGTTTGGATGCTTTGCATATATGTTTCTTATACTATATAGAAGCAATATATACAAAGATTTCAAACGTCTACCTGTTCCATTCAATGTTCTACTTGTCGAAAGTTACAAATAATCTCCGATAAAGGATTAACAATGGGGCTCATTGTTCACTTAAACTTGAAGAACAAAAAATTGGCGAATGGTACTGTTTGGATGCTTTGCATATATGTTTCTTAGACTATATGGAAGCAATATATACAAAGATTTCAACCGTCTGCGTGTTCCAATCATTGTTCTACTTGTAGAAAGTTACAATTAATTGCCGTTAAAGGATTAACAATGGGGCTCGTAGTTCACTTAAACTTGAAGAACAATAAATTGGCGAATGGTACTGTTTGGATGCTTTGCACATATGTTTCTTAGACTATATAGAAGCAATATATACAATGATTTCAACCGTCTACATGTTCCATTCCTTGTTCTACTTGTCGAAAGTTACAAATAATTTCCTTTAAAGGTTTAACAATGGGGCTCGTTGTTCACTTAAACTTGAAGAACAAAAAATTGGCGAATGTTACCGTTTGGACGCTTTGCATATATGTTTCTTAGACTATATAGAAGCAATATATACAATGATTTCAACAGTCTACCTGTTCCTTTCATTGTTCTACTTGTCGAAATTTACAAATTATTTCCGATAAAGGATTAACAATGGGGCTCGTAGTTCACTTAAACTTGAAGAGCAATAAATTGGCGAATTGTACTGTTTGGACGCTTTGCATATATGTTTCTTGGACTATATAGAAGCAATATATACAATGATTTCAACAGTCTACCTGTTCCATTCATTGTTCTACTTGTCGAAATTTACAAATAATTTCCGATAAAGGATTAACAATGGGGCTCATGGTTCACTTAAACTTGAAGAACAAAAAATTGGCGAATGGTACTGTTTGGATGCTTTGCATATATGTTTCTTAGACTATATGGAAGCAATATATACAAAGATTTCAACCGTCTGCGTGTTCCAATCATTGTTCTACTTGTAGAAAGTTACAATTAATTTCCGTTAAAGGATTAACAATGGGGCTCGTAGTTCACTTAAACTTGAAGAACAATAAATTGGCGAATGGTACTGTTTGGATGCTTTGCATATATGTTTATTAGACTATATAGAAGCAATATATACAATGATTTCAACCGTCTACCTTTTCCATTCATTGTTCTCCTTGTCGAAATTTACAAATAATTTCCGTTAAAGGATTAACAATTGGGCTCGTAGTTCACTTAAACTTGAAGAACAAAAAATTGGCGAATTGTACTGTTTGGTTGCTTTGCATATATGTTTCTTAGACTATATAGAAGCAATATATAGAAAGATTTCACCCGTCTACATGATCCATTCATTGTTTTACTTGTCGAAATTGACAAATAATTTCCTTTAAAGGATTAACAATGGAGCTCGTAGTTCACTTAAACTTGAAGAACAAAAAATTGGCGAATGGTACTGTTTGGATGCTTTGCATATATGTTTCTTAGATTATATAGAAGCAATATATACAAAGATTTCAACCGTCTACCTGTTCCATTCATTGTTCTACTTGCCGAAATTTACAAATAATTTCCTTTAAAGGATTAACAATGGGGCTCGTAGTTCACTTAAACTTGAAGACCAAAAAATTGGCGAATTGTACTGTTTGGATGCTTTGCATATATGTTTCTTATACTATATAGAAGCAATATATACAAAGATTTCAAACGTCTACCTGTTCCATTCAATGTTCTACTTGTCGAAAGTTACAAATAATCTCCGATAAAGGATTAACAATGGGGCTCATTGTTCACTTAAACTTGAAGAACAAAAAATTGGCGAATGGTACTGTTTGGATGCTTTGCATATATGTTTCTTAGACTATATGGAAGCAATATATACAAATATTTCAACCGTCTGCGTGTTCCAATCATTGTTCTACTTGTAGAAAGTTACAATTAATTTCCGTTAAAGGATTAACAATGGGGCTCGTAGTTCACTTAAACTTGAAGACCAAAAAATTGGCAAATTGTACTGTTTGGATGCTTTGCATATGTGTTTCGTAGGCTATATAGAAGCAATATATACAATGATTTCAACCGTCTACCTGATCCATTCATTGTTCTACTTGTAGAAAGTTACAAATAATTTCCATTTCATGATCATCAATGGGGCTCGATATTCACTTAAACTTGAAGATCAAAAAATAGGCGAATGTTACTGTTTAGATGCTTTGCATATATGTTTCTTGGACTATGTAGAAGCAATATATACAATGATTTCAACCGTCTACCTGTTCCATTCATTGTTCTACTTGTCGAAAGTTACAAATAATTTCCGATAACGGATTAACCATTGGGGCTGATTGTTCACTTAAACTTGAAGAACAAAAAATTGGCGAATTGTACTGTTTGGATGCTTTGCATATATGTTTCTTAGACTATATAGAAGCAATATATACAATGATTTCAACCGTCTACATGTTCCATTCCTTGTTCTACTTGTCGAAAGTTACAAATAATTTCCTTTAAAGGTTTAACAATGGGGCTCGTTGTTCACTTAAACTTGAAGAACAAAAAATTGGCGAATGTTACCGTTTGGACGCTTTGCATATATGTTTCTTAGACTATATAGAAGCAATATATACAATGATTTCAACAGTCTACCTGTTCCTTTCATTGTTCTACTTGTCGAAATTTACAAATAATTTCCGATAAAGGATTAACAATGGGGCTCGTAGTTCACTTAAACTTGAAGAGCAATAAATTGGCGAATTGTACTGTTTGGACGCTTTGCATATATGTTTCTTGGACTATATAGAAGCAATATATACAAAGATTTCAACCGTCTACCTGTTCCATTCATTGTTCTACTTGCCGAAATTTACAAATAATTTCCGATAAAGGATTAACAATGGGGCTCATTGTTCACTTAAACTTGAAGAACAAAAAATTGGCGGATGGTACTGTTTGGATGATTTTCATATATGTTTCTTAGACTATATAGAAGCAATATATTCATTGATTTCAACCGTCTACCTGTTCCGCTCATTGTTCTACTTGTCGAAAGTTACAAATAATTTCCGATAAAGGATTAACAATGGGGCTCATTGTTCACTTAAACTTGAAGAACAAAAAATTGGCGAATTGTACTGTTTGGATGCTTTGCATATATGTTTCTTAGACTATATGGAAGCAATATATACAAATATTTCAACCGTCTGCGTGTTCCAATCATTGTTCTACTTGTAGAAAGTTACAATTAATTGCCGTTAAAGGATTAACAATGGGGCTCGTAGTTCACTTAAAGTTGAAGACCAAAAAATTGGCGAATTGTACTGTTTGGATGCTTTGCATATGTGTTTCGTAGGCTATATAGAAGCAATATATACAATGATTTCAACCGTCTACCTGATCCATTCATTGTTCTACTTGTAGAAAGTTACAAATAATTTCCATTTCATGATCATCAATGGGGCTCGTAGTTCACTTAAACTTGAAGAACAAAAAATTGGCGAATGTTACCGTTTGGATGCTTTGCATATATGTTTCTTAGACTATATAGAAGAAATATATACAATTATTTCAACCGTCTACCTGTTCCATTCCTTGGTCTACTTGTCGGAATTTACAAATAATTTCCGATAAAGGATTAACAATGGGGCTCGTAGTTCACTTAAACTTGAAGAGCAATAAATTGGCGAATTGTACTGTTTGGACGCTTTGCATATATGTTTCTTGGACTATGTAGAAGCAATATATACAATGATTTCAACCGTCTACCTGTTCCATTCATTGTTCTACTTGTCGAAAGTTACAAATAATTTCCGATAACGGATTAACCATTGGGGCTGATTGTTCACTTAAACTTGAAGAACAAAAAATTGGCGAATTGTACTGTTTGGATGCTTTGCATATATGTTTCTTATACTATATAGAAGCAATTATACAAAGATTTCAAACGTCTACCTGTTCCATTCAATGTTCTACTTGTCGAAAGTTACAAATAATCTCCGATAAAGGATTAACAATGGGGCTCATTGTTCACTTAAACTTGAAGAACAAAAAATTGGCGAATGGTACTGTTTGGATGCTTTGCATATGTGTTTCTTAGACTATATAGAAGCAATATATACAAAGATTTCAACAGTCTAACTGTTCTATTCATTGTTCTACTTGTAGAAAGTTACAAATAAATTCCCTTTCATGATTATCAGTGGGGTTCGTTGTTCACTTAAACTTGAAGAACAATAAATTGGCGAATGGTACTGTTTGGATGCTTTGCATATATGTTTCTTAGACTATATAGAAGCAATATATACAATGATTTCAACCGTCTACCTGTTCCATTCATTGTTCTACTTGTCGAAAGTTACAAATAATTTCCGATAACGGATTAACCATTGGGGCTGATTGTTCACTTAAACTTGAAGAACAAAAAATTGGCGAATTGTACTGTTTGGATGCTTTGCATATATGTTTCTTAGACTATATAGAAGAAATATATACAATTATTTCAACCGTCTACCTGTTCCATTCCTTGGTCTACTTGTCGGAATTTACAAATAATTTCCGATAAAGGATTAACAATGGGGCTCGTAGTTCACGTAAACTTGAAGAGCAATAAATTGGCGAATTGTACTGTTTGGACGCTTTGCATATATGTTTCTTGGACTATGTAGAAGCAATATATACAATGATTTCAACCGTCTACCTGTTCCATTCATTGTTCTACTTGTCGAAAGTTACAAATAATTTCCGATAACGGATTAACCATTGGGGCTGATTGTTCACTTAAACTTGAAGAACAAAAAATTGGCGAATTGTACTGTTTGGATGCTTTGCATATATGTTTCTTATACTATATAGAAGCAATATATACAAAGATTTCAAACGTCTACCTGTTCCATTCAATGTTCTACTTGTCGAAAGTTACAAATAATCTCCGATAAAGGATTAACAATGGGGCTCATTGTTCACTTAAACTTGAAGAACAAAAAATTGGCGAATGGTACTGTTTGGATGCTTTGCATATGTGTTTCTTAGACTATATAGAAGCAATATATACAAAGATTTCAACAGTCTAACTGTTCTATTCATTGTTCTACTTGTAGAAAGTTACAAATAAATTCCCTTTCATGATTATCAGTGGGGTTCGTTGTTCACTTAAACTTGAAGAACAATAAATTGGCGAATGGTACTGTTTGGATGCTTTGCATATATGTTTCTTAGACTATATAGAAGCAATATATACAATTATTTCAACCGTCTACCTGTTCCATTCCTTGGTCTACTAGTCGGAATTTACAAATAATTTCCGATAAAGGATTAACAATGGGGCTCGTAGTTCACTTAAACTTGAAGAGCAATAAATTGGCGAATTGTACTGTTTGGACGCTTTGCATATATGTTTCTTGGACTATGTAGAAGCAATATATACAATGATTTCAACAGTCTACCTGTTCCATTCATTGTTCTACTTGTCGAAAGTTACAAATAATCTCCGATAAAGGATTAACAATGGGGCTCATTGTTCACTTAAACTTGAAGAACAAAAAATTGGCGAATGTTACCGTTTGGATGCTTTGCATATATGTTTCTTAGACTATATAGAAGAAATATATACAATTATTTCAACCGTCTACCTGTTCCATTCCTTGGTCTACTTGTCGGAATTTACAAATAATTTCCGATAAAGGATTAACAATGGGGCTCGTAGTTCACTTAAACTTGAAGAGCAATAAATTGGCGAATTGTACTGTTTGGACGCTTTGCATATATGTTTCTTATACTATATAGAAGCAATATATACAAAGATTTCAAACGTCTACCTGTTCCATTCAACGTTCTACTTGTCGAAAGTTACAAATAATCTCCGATAAAGGATTAACAATGGGGCTCATTGTTCACTTAAACTTGAAGAACAAAAAATTGGCGAATGGTACTGTTTGGATGCTTTGCATATATGTTTCTTAGACTATATGGAAGCAATATATACAAATATTTCAACCGTCTGCGTGTTCCAATCATTGTTCTACTTGTAGAAAGTTACAATTAATTTCCGTTAAAGGATTAACAATGGGGCTCGTAGTTCACTTAAACTTGAAGACCAAAAAATTGGCGAATTGTACTGTTTGGATGCTTTGCATATGTGTTTCGTAGGCTATATAGAAGCAATATATACAATGATTTCAACCGTCTACCTGATCCATTCATTGTTCTACTTGTAGAAAGTTACAAATAATTTCCATTTCATGATCATCAATGGGGCTCGATGTTCACTTAAACTTGAAGATCAAAAAATAGGCGAATGTTACTGTTTAGATGCTTTGCATATAGGTTTCTTAGACTATATAGAACCAACATACACAAAGATTTCAAACGTCTACCTGTTCTATTCATTGTTCTTCTTGTCGAAAGTTATAAATAATTTCCGTTTCATGATTATCAATGGGCCTCGTTGTTCACTTAAACTTGAAGAACAAAAAATTGGCGACTGGTACTGTTTGGATGCTTTGCATATATGTTTCTTAGACTATATAGAAGCAATATATACAATGATTTCAACCGCCTACCTGTTCCATTCATTGTTCTACTTGTTGAAATTTGCAAGTAATTTCCTTTAAAGGTTTAACAATGGGGCTCGTTGTTCACTTAAACTTGAAGAACAATGAATTGGCGACTTGTACTGTTTGGATGCTTTGCATATATGTTTCTTAGGCTATACTGAAGCAATATATACAATGATTTCAACCGCCTACCTGTTCCATTCATTGTTCTACTTGTTGAAATTTGCAAATAATTTCCTTTAAAGGATTAACAATTGGGCTCGTAGTTCACTTAAACTTGAAGAACACAAAATTGGCGAATGTTACCGTTTGGATGCTTTGCATATATGTTTCTTAGACTATATAGAAGCAATATATAAAAAGATTTCAACCGTCTACCAGTTCCATTCATTGTTCTACTTGTCGAAATTTACAAATAATTTCCGTTAAAGGATTAACAATTGGGCTCGTAGTTCACTTAAACTTGAAGAACAAAAAATTGGCGAATTGTACTGTTTGGATGCTTTGCATATATGTTTCTTATACTATATAGAAGCAATATATACAATTATTTCAACCGTCTACCTGTTCCATTCCTTGGTCTACTAGTCGGAATTTACAAATAATTTCCGATAAAGGATTAACAATGGGGCTCGTAGTTCACTTAAACTTGAAGAGCAATAAATTGGCGAATTGTACTGTTTGGACGCTTTGCATATATGTTTCTTGGACTATGTAGAAGCAATATATACAATGATTTCAACAGTCTACCTGTTCCATTCATTGTTCTACTTGTCGAAAGTTACAAATAATCTCCGATAAAGGATTAACAATGGGGCTCATTGTTCACTTAAACTTGAAGAACAAAAAATTGGCGAATGTTACCGTTTGGATGCTTTGCATATATGTTTCTTAGACTATATAGAAGAAATATATACAATTATTTCAACCGTCTACCTGTTCCATTCCTTGGTCTACTTGTCGGAATTTACAAATAATTTCCGATAAAGGATTAACAATGGGGCTCGTAGTTCACTTAAACTTGAAGAGCAATAAATTGGCGAATTGTACTGTTTGGACGCTTTGCATATATGTTTCTTGGACTATGTAGAAGCAATATATACAATGATTTCAACCGTCTACCTGTTCCATTCATTGTTCTACTTGTCGAAAGTTACAAATAATTTCCGATAACGGATTAACCATTGGGGCTGATTGTTCACTTAAACTTGAAGAACAAAAAATTGGCGAATTGTACTGTTTGGATGCTTTGCATATATGTTTCTTATACTATATAGAAGCAATATATACAAAGATTTCAAACGTCTACCTGTTCCATTCATTGTTCTACTTGTCGAAATTAACAAATAATTTCCGATAAAGGATTAACCATTGGGGCTCATTGTTCACTTAAACTTGAAGAACAAAAAATTGGCGAATTGTACTGTTTGGATGCTTTGCATATATGTTTCTTAGACTACATAGAAGGAATATATACAAAGATTTCAACCGGCTACCTGTTCCATTCATTGTTCTACTTGTCGAAATTTACAAATAATTTCCGATAAAGGATTAACCATTGGGGCTCATTGTTCACTTAAACTTGAAGAACAAAAAATTGGCGAATTGTACTGTTTGGATGCTTTGCATATATGTTTCTTAGACTATATAGAAGCAATATATACAAAGATTTCAACAATCTACCTGTTCCATTCATTGTTCTACTTGTCGAAAGTTACAAATAATCTCCGATAAAGGATTAACAATGGGGCTCATTGTTCACTTAAACTTGAAGAACAAAAAATTGGCGAATGGTACTGTTTGGATGCTTTGCATATATGTTTCTTAGACTATATGGAAGCAATATATACAAAGATTTCACCGTCTGCGTGTTCCAATCATTGTTCTACTTGTAGAAAGTTACAATTAATTGCCGTTAAAGGATTAACAATGGGGCTCGTAGTTCACTTAAACTTGAAGAACAATAAATTGGCGAATGGTACTGTTTGGATGCTTTGCACATATGTTTCTTAGACTATATAGAAGCAATATATACAATGATTTCAACCGTCTACATGTTCCATTCCTTGTTCTACTTGTCGAAAGTTACAAATAATTTCCTTTAAAGGTTTAACAATGGGGCTCGTTGTTCACTTAAACTTGAAGAACAAAAAATTGGCAAATGTTACCGTTTGGAAGCTTTGCATATATGTTTCTTAGACTATATAGAAGCAATATATACAATGATTTCAACAGTCTACCTGTTCCTTTCATTGTTCTACTTGTCGAAATTTACAAATAATTTCCGATAAAGGATTAACGATGGGGCTCGTAGTTCACTTAAACTTGAAGAGCAATAAATTGGCGAATTGTACTGTTTGGACGCTTTGCATATATGTTTCTTGGACTATATAGAAGCAATATATACAATGATTTCAACAGTCTACCTGTACCATTCATTGTTCTACTTGTCGAAATTTACAAATAATTTCCGATAAAGGATTAACAATGGGGCTCATGGTTCACTTAAACTTGAAGAACAAAAAATTGGCGAATGGTACTGTTTGGATGCTTTGCATATATGTTTCTTAGACTATATGGAAGCAATATATACAAAGATTTCAACCGTCTGCGTGTTCCAATCATTGTTCTACTTGTAGAAAGTTACAATTAATTTCCGTTAAAGGATTAACAATGGGGCTCGTAGTTCACTTAAACTTGAAGAACAATAAATTGGCGAATGGTACTGTTTGGATGCTTTGCATATATGTTTATTAGACTATATAGAAGCAATATATACAATGATTTCAACCGTCTACCTTTTCCATTCATTGTTCTCCTTGTCGAAATTTACAAATAATTTCCGTTAAAGGATTAACAATTGGGCTCGTAGTTCACTTAAACTTGAAGAACAAAAAATTGGCGAATTGTACTGTTTGGATGCTTTGCATATATGTTTCTTAGACTATATAGAAGCAATATATAGAAAGATTTCACCCGTCTACATGATCCATTCATTGTTTTACTTGTCGAAATTGACAAATAATTTCCTTTAAAGGATTAACAATGGAGCTCGTAGTTCACTTAAACTTGAAGAACAAAAAATTGGCGAATGGTACTGTTTGGATGCTTTGCATATATGTTTCTTAGATTATATAGAAGCAATATATACAAAGATTTCAACCGTCTACCTGTTCCATTCATTGTTCTACTTGCCGAAATTTACAAATAATTTCCTTTAAAGGATTAACAATGGGGCTCGTAGTTCACTTAAACTTGAAGACCAAAAAATTGGCGAATTGTACTGTTTGGATGCTTTGCATATATGTTTCTTATACTATATAGAAGCAATATATACAAAGATTTCAAACGTCTACCTGTTCCATTCAATGTTCTACTTGTCGAAAGTTACAAATAATCTCCGATAAAGGATTAACAATGGGGCTCATTGTTCACTTAAACTTGAAGAACAAAAAATTGGCGAATGGTACTGTTTGGATGCTTTGCATATATGTTTCTTAGACTATATGGAAGCAATATATACAAATATTTCAACCGTCTGCGTGTTCCAATCATTGTTCTACTTGTAGAAAGTTACAATTAATTTCCGTTAAAGGATTAACAATGGGGCTCGTAGTTCACTTAAACTTGAAGACCAAAAAATTGGCGAATTGTACTGTTTGGATGCTTTGCATATGTGTTTCGTAGGCTATATAGAAGCAATATATACAATGATTTCAACCGTCTACCTGATCCATTCATTGTTCTACTTGTAGAAAGTTACAAATAATTTCCATTTCATGATCATCAATGGGGCTCGATGTTCACTTAAACTTGAAGATCAAAAAATAGGCGAATGTTACTGTTTAGATGCTTTGCATATAGGTTTCTTAGACTATATAGAACCAACATATACAAAGATTTCAAACGTCTACCTGTTCTATTCATTGTTCTTCTTGTCGAAAGTTATAAATAATTTCCGTTTCATGATTATCAATGGGCCTCGTTGTTCACTTAAACTTGAAGAACAAAAAATTGGCGACTGGTACTGTTTGGATGCTTTGCATATATGTTTCTTAGACTATATAGAAGCAATATATACAATGATTTCAACCGCCTACCTGTTCCATTCATTGTTCTACTTGTTGAAATTTGCAAATAATTTCCTTTAAAGGTTTAACAATGGGGCTCGTTGTTCACTTAAACTTGAAGAACAATGAATTGGCGACTTGTACTGTTTGGATGCTTTGCATATATGTTTCTTAGGCTATACTGAAGCAATATATACAATGATTTCAACCGCCTACCTGTTCCATTCATTGTTCTACTTGTTGAAATTTGCAAATAATTTCCTTTAAAGGATTAACAATTGGGCTCGTAGTTCACTTAAACTTGAAGAACAAAAAATTGGCGAATGTTACCGTTTGGATGCTTTGCATATATGTTTCTTAGACTATATAGAAGCAATATATAAAAAGATTTCAACCGTCTACCAGTTCCATTCATTGTTCTACTTGTCGAAATTTACAAATAATTTCCGTTAAAGGATTAACAATTGGGCTCGTAGTTCACTTAAACTTGAAGAACAAAAAATTGGCGAATTGTACTGTTTGGATGCTTTGCATATATGTTTCTTATACTATATAGAAGCAATATATACAATTATTTCAACCGTCTACCTGTTCCATTCCTTGGTCTACTAGTCGGAATTTACAAATAATTTCCGATAAAGGATTAACAATGGGGCTCGTAGTTCACTTAAACTTGAAGAGCAATAAATTGGCGAATTGTACTGTTTGGACGCTTTGCATATATGTTTCTTGGACTATGTAGAAGCAATATATACAATGATTTCAACAGTCTACCTGTTCCATTCATTGTTCTACTTGTCGAAAGTTACAAATAATCTCCGATAAAGGATTAACAATGGGGCTCATTGTTCACTTAAACTTGAAGAACAAAAAATTGGCGAATGGTACTGTTTGGATGCTTTGCATATATGTTTCTTAGACTATATGGAAGCAATATATACAAAGATTTCAACCGTCTGCGTGTTCCAATCATTGTTCTACTTGTAGAAAGTTACAATTAATTGCCGTTAAAGGATTAACAATGGGGCTCGTAGTTCACTTAAACTTGAAGAACAATAAATTGGCGAATGGTACTGTTTGGATGCTTTGCACATATGTTTCTTAGACTATATAGAAGCAATATATACAATGATTTCAACCGTCTACCTGTTCCATTCCATGTTCTACTTGTCGAAAGTTACAAATAATTTCCTTTAAAGGTTTAACAATGGGGCTCGTTGTTCACTTAAACTTGAAGAACAAAAAATTGGCGAATGTTACCGTTTGGACGCTTTGCATATATGTTTCTTAGACTATATAGAAGCAATATATACAATGATTTCAACAGTCTACCTGTTCCTTTCATTGTTCTACTTGTCGAAATTTACAAATAATTTCCGATAAAGGATTAACGATGGGGCTCGTAGTTCACTTAAACTTGAAGAGCAATAAATTGGCGAATTGTACTGTTTGGACGCTTTGCATATATGTTTCTTGGACTATATAGAAGCAATATATACAATGATTTCAACAGTCTACCTGTACCATTCATTGTTCTACTTGTCGAAATTTACAAATAATTTCCGATAAAGGATTAACAATGGGGCTCATGGTTCACTTAAACTTGAAGAACAAAAAATTGGCGAATGGTACTGTTTGGATGCTTTGCATATATGTTTCTTAGACTATATGGAAGCAATATATACAAAGATTTCAACCGTCTGCGTGTTCCAATCATTGTTCTACTTGTAGAAAGTTACAATTAATTTCCGTTAAAGGATTAACAATGGGGCTCGTAGTTCACTTAAACTTGAAGAACAATAAATTGGCGAATGGTACTGTTTGGATGCTTTGCATATATGTTTATTAGACTATATAGAAGCAATATATACAATGATTTCAACCGTCTACCTTTTCCATTCATTGTTCTCCTTGTCGAAATTTACAAATAATTTCCGTTAAAGGATTAACAATTGGGCTCGTAGTTCACTTAAACTTGAAGAACAAAAAATTGGCGAATTGTACTGTTTGGATGCTTTGCATATATGTTTCTTAGACTATATAGAAGCAATATATAGAAAGATTTCACCCGTCTACATGATCCATTCATTGTTTTACTTGTCGAAATTGACAAATAATTTCCTTTAAAGGATTAACAATTGAGCTCGTAGTTCACTTAAACTTGAAGAACAAAAAATTGGCGAATTGTACTGTTTGGATGCTTTGCATATATGTTTCTTATACTATATAGAAGCAATATATACAAAGATTTCAAACGTCTACCTGTTCCATTCAATGTTCTACTTGTCGAAAGTTACAAATAATCTCCGATAAAGGATTAACAATGGGGCTCATTGTTCACTTAAACTTGAAGAACAAAAAATTGGCGAATGGTACTGTTTGGATGCTTTGCATATATGTTTCTTAGACTATATGGAAGCAATATATACAAATATTTCAACCGTCTGCGTGTTCCAATCATTGTTCTACTTGTAGAAAGTTACAATTAATTTCCGTTAAAGGATTAACAATGGGGCTCGTAGTTCACTTAAACTTGAAGACCAAAAAATTGGCGAATTGTACTGTTTGGATGCTTTGCATATGTGTTTCGTAGGCTGTATAGAAGCAATATATACAATGATTTCAACCGTCTACCTGATCCATTCATTGTTCTACTTGTAGAAAGTTACAAATAATTTCCATTTCATGATCATCAATGGGGCTCGATGTTCACTTAAACTTGAAGATCAAAAAATAGGCGAATGTTACTGTTTAGATGCTTTGCATATAGGTTTCTTAGACTATATAGAACCAACATATACAAAGATTTCAAACGTCTACCTGTTCTATTCATTGTTCTTCTTGTCGAAAGTTATAAATAATTTCCGTTTCATGATTATCAATGGGCCTCGTTGTTCACTTAAACTTGAAGAACAAAAAATTGGCGACTGGTACTGTTTGGATGCTTTGCATATATGTTTCTTAGACTATATAGAAGCAATATATACAATGATTTCAACCGCCTACCTGTTCCATTCATTGTTCTACTTGTTGAAATTTGCAAATAATTTCCTTTAAAGGTTTAACAATGGGGCTCGTTGTTCACTTAAACTTGAAGAACAATGAATTGGCGACTTGTACTGTTTGGATGCTTTGCATATATGTTTCTTAGGCTATACTGAAGCAATATATACAATGATTTCAACCGCCTACCTGTTCCATTCATTGTTCTACTTGTTGAAATTTGCAAATAATTTCCTTTAAAGGATTAACAATTGGGCTCGTAGTTCACTTAAACTTGAAGAACAAAAATTTGGCGAATGTTACCGTTTGGATGCTTTGCATATATGTTTCTTAGACTATATAGAAGCAATATATAAAAAGATTTCAACCGTCTACCAGTTCCATTCATTGTTCTACTTGTCGAAATTTACAAATAATTTCCGTTAAAGGATTAACAATTGGGCTCGTAGTTCACTTAAACTTGAAGAACAAAAAATTGGCGAATTGTACTGTTTGGATGCTTTGCATATATGTTTCTTATACTATATAGAAGCAATATATACAATTATTTCAACCGTCTACCTGTTCCATTCCTTGGTCTACTTGTCGGAATTTACAAATAATTTCCGATAAAGGATTAACAATGGGGCTCGTAGTTCACTTAAACTTGAAGA
This sequence comes from Cerceris ruficornis, assembly GCA_963989415.1. Taxonomy (NCBI): domain Eukaryota; kingdom Metazoa; phylum Arthropoda; class Insecta; order Hymenoptera; family Crabronidae; genus Cerceris; species Cerceris ruficornis. The sequence goes on from CAXDIW010000109.1 coordinate 1,932,824, forward strand.
GCAATAAATTGGCGAATTGTACTGTTTGGACGCTTTGCATATATGTTTCTTATACTATATAGAAGCAATATATACAAAGATTTCAAACGTCTACCTGTTCCATTCATTGTTCTACTTGTCGAAAGTTACAAATAATCTCCGATAAAGGATTAACAATGGGGCTCATTGTTCACTTAAACTTGAAGAACAAAAAATTGGCGAATGGTACTGTTTGGATGCTTTGCATATATGTTTCTTAGACTATATGGAAGCAATATATACAAATATTTCAACCGTCTGCGTGTTCCAATCATTGTTCTACTTGTAGAAAGTTACAATTAATTTCCGTTAAAGGATTAACAATGGGGCTCGTAGTTCACTTAAACTTGAAGACCAAAAAATTGGCGAATTGTACTGTTTGGATGCTTTGCATATGTGTTTCGTAGGCTATATAGAAGCAATATATACAATGATTTCAACCGTCTACCTGATCCATTCATTGTTCTACTTGTAGAAAGTTACAAATAATTTCCATTTCATGATCATCAATGGGGCTCGATGTTCACTTAAACTTGAAGATCAAAAAATAGGCGAATGTTACTGTTTAGATGCTTTGCATATAGGTTTCTTAGACTATATAGAACCAACATACACAAAGATTTCAAACGTCTACCTGTTCTATTCATTGTTCTTCTTGTCGAAAGTTATAAATAATTTCCGTTTCATGATTATCAATGGGCCTCGTTGTTCACTTAAACTTGAAGAACAAAAAATTGGCGACTGGTACTGTTTGGATGCTTTGCATATATGTTTCTTAGACTATATAGAAGCAATATATACAATGATTTCAACCGCCTACCTGTTCCATTCATTGTTCTACTTGTTGAAATTTGCAAGTAATTTCCTTTAAAGGTTTAACAATGGGGCTCGTTGTTCACTTAAACTTGAAGAACAATGAATTGGCGACTTGTACTGTTTGGATGCTTTGCATATATGTTTCTTAGGCTATACTGAAGCAATATATACAATGATTTCAACCGCCTACCTGTTCCATTCATTGTTCTACTTGTTGAAATTTGCAAATAATTTCCTTTAAAGGATTAACAATTGGGCTCGTAGTTCACTTAAACTTGAAGAACACAAAATTGGCGAATGTTACCGTTTGGATGCTTTGCATATATGTTTCTTAGACTATATAGAAGCAATATATAAAAAGATTTCAACCGTCTACCAGTTCCATTCATTGTTCTACTTGTCGAAATTTACAAATAATTTCCGTTAAAGGATTAACAATTGGGCTCGTAGTTCACTTAAACTTGAAGAACAAAAAATTGGCGAATTGTACTGTTTGGATGCTTTGCATATATGTTTCTTATACTATATAGAAGCAATATATACAATTATTTCAACCGTCTACCTGTTCCATTCCTTGGTCTACTAGTCGGAATTTACAAATAATTTCCGATAAAGGATTAACAATGGGGCTCGTAGTTCACTTAAACTTGAAGAGCAATAAATTGGCGAATTGTACTGTTTGGACGCTTTGCATATATGTTTCTTGGACTATGTAGAAGCAATATATACAATGATTTCAACAGTCTACCTGTTCCATTCATTGTTCTACTTGTCGAAAGTTACAAATAATCTCCGATAAAGGATTAACAATGGGGCTCATTGTTCACTTAAACTTGAAGAACAAAAAATTGGCGAATGTTACCGTTTGGATGCTTTGCATATATGTTTCTTAGACTATATAGAAGAAATATATACAATTATTTCAACCGTCTACCTGTTCCATTCCTTGGTCTACTTGTCGGAATTTACAAATAATTTCCGATAAAGGATTAACAATGGGGCTCGTAGTTCACTTAAACTTGAAGAGCAATAAATTGGCGAATTGTACTGTTTGGACGCTTTGCATATATGTTTCTTGGACTATGTAGAAGCAATATATACAATGATTTCAACCGTCTACCTGTTCCATTCATTGTTCTACTTGTCGAAAGTTACAAATAATTTCCGATAACGGATTAACCATTGGGGCTGATTGTTCACTTAAACTTGAAGAACAAAAAATTGGCGAATTGTACTGTTTGGATGCTTTGCATATATGTTTCTTATACTATATAGAAGCAATATATACAAAGATTTCAAACGTCTACCTGTTCCATTCATTGTTCTACTTGTCGAAATTAACAAATAATTTCCGATAAAGGATTAACCATTGGGGCTCATTGTTCACTTAAACTTGAAGAACAAAAAATTGGCGAATTGTACTGTTTGGATGCTTTGCATATATGTTTCTTAGACTACATAGAAGGAATATATACAAAGATTTCAACCGGCTACCTGTTCCATTCATTGTTCTACTTGTCGAAATTTACAAATAATTTCCGATAAAGGATTAACCATTGGGGCTCATTGTTCACTTAAACTTGAAGAACAAAAAATTGGCGAATTGTACTGTTTGGATGCTTTGCATATATGTTTCTTAGACTATATAGAAGCAATATATACAAAGATTTCAACAATCTACCTGTTCCATTCATTGTTCTACTTGTCGAAAGTTACAAATAATCTCCGATAAAGGATTAACAATGGGGCTCATTGTTCACTTAAACTTGAAGAACAAAAAATTGGCGAATGGTACTGTTTGGATGCTTTGCATATATGTTTCTTAGACTATATGGAAGCAATATATACAAAGATTTCACCGTCTGCGTGTTCCAATCATTGTTCTACTTGTAGAAAGTTACAATTAATTGCCGTTAAAGGATTAACAATGGGGCTCGTAGTTCACTTAAACTTGAAGAACAATAAATTGGCGAATGGTACTGTTTGGATGCTTTGCACATATGTTTCTTAGACTATATAGAAGCAATATATACAATGATTTCAACCGTCTACATGTTCCATTCCTTGTTCTACTTGTCGAAAGTTACAAATAATTTCCTTTAAAGGTTTAACAATGGGGCTCGTTGTTCACTTAAACTTGAAGAACAAAAAATTGGCAAATGTTACCGTTTGGAAGCTTTGCATATATGTTTCTTAGACTATATAGAAGCAATATATACAATGATTTCAACAGTCTACCTGTTCCTTTCATTGTTCTACTTGTCGAAATTTACAAATAATTTCCGATAAAGGATTAACGATGGGGCTCGTAGTTCACTTAAACTTGAAGAGCAATAAATTGGCGAATTGTACTGTTTGGACGCTTTGCATATATGTTTCTTGGACTATATAGAAGCAATATATACAATGATTTCAACAGTCTACCTGTACCATTCATTGTTCTACTTGTCGAAATTTACAAATAATTTCCGATAAAGGATTAACAATGGGGCTCATGGTTCACTTAAACTTGAAGAACAAAAAATTGGCGAATGGTACTGTTTGGATGCTTTGCATATATGTTTCTTAGACTATATGGAAGCAATATATACAAAGATTTCAACCGTCTGCGTGTTCCAATCATTGTTCTACTTGTAGAAAGTTACAATTAATTTCCGTTAAAGGATTAACAATGGGGCTCGTAGTTCACTTAAACTTGAAGAACAATAAATTGGCGAATGGTACTGTTTGGATGCTTTGCATATATGTTTATTAGACTATATAGAAGCAATATATACAATGATTTCAACCGTCTACCTTTTCCATTCATTGTTCTCCTTGTCGAAATTTACAAATAATTTCCGTTAAAGGATTAACAATTGGGCTCGTAGTTCACTTAAACTTGAAGAACAAAAAATTGGCGAATTGTACTGTTTGGATGCTTTGCATATATGTTTCTTAGACTATATAGAAGCAATATATAGAAAGATTTCACCCGTCTACATGATCCATTCATTGTTTTACTTGTCGAAATTGACAAATAATTTCCTTTAAAGGATTAACAATGGAGCTCGTAGTTCACTTAAACTTGAAGAACAAAAAATTGGCGAATGGTACTGTTTGGATGCTTTGCATATATGTTTCTTAGATTATATAGAAGCAATATATACAAAGATTTCAACCGTCTACCTGTTCCATTCATTGTTCTACTTGCCGAAATTTACAAATAATTTCCTTTAAAGGATTAACAATGGGGCTCGTAGTTCACTTAAACTTGAAGACCAAAAAATTGGCGAATTGTACTGTTTGGATGCTTTGCATATATGTTTCTTATACTATATAGAAGCAATATATACAAAGATTTCAAACGTCTACCTGTTCCATTCAATGTTCTACTTGTCGAAAGTTACAAATAATCTCCGATAAAGGATTAACAATGGGGCTCATTGTTCACTTAAACTTGAAGAACAAAAAATTGGCGAATGGTACTGTTTGGATGCTTTGCATATATGTTTCTTAGACTATATGGAAGCAATATATACAAATATTTCAACCGTCTGCGTGTTCCAATCATTGTTCTACTTGTAGAAAGTTACAATTAATTTCCGTTAAAGGATTAACAATGGGGCTCGTAGTTCACTTAAACTTGAAGACCAAAAAATTGGCGAATTGTACTGTTTGGATGCTTTGCATATGTGTTTCGTAGGCTATATAGAAGCAATATATACAATGATTTCAACCGTCTACCTGATCCATTCATTGTTCTACTTGTAGAAAGTTACAAATAATTTCCATTTCATGATCATCAATGGGGCTCGATGTTCACTTAAACTTGAAGATCAAAAAATAGGCGAATGTTACTGTTTAGATGCTTTGCATATAGGTTTCTTAGACTATATAGAACCAACATATACAAAGATTTCAAACGTCTACCTGTTCTATTCATTGTTCTTCTTGTCGAAAGTTATAAATAATTTCCGTTTCATGATTATCAATGGGCCTCGTTGTTCACTTAAACTTGAAGAACAAAAAATTGGCGACTGGTACTGTTTGGATGCTTTGCATATATGTTTCTTAGACTATATAGAAGCAATATATACAATGATTTCAACCGCCTACCTGTTCCATTCATTGTTCTACTTGTTGAAATTTGCAAATAATTTCCTTTAAAGGTTTAACAATGGGGCTCGTTGTTCACTTAAACTTGAAGAACAATGAATTGGCGACTTGTACTGTTTGGATGCTTTGCATATATGTTTCTTAGGCTATACTGAAGCAATATATACAATGATTTCAACCGCCTACCTGTTCCATTCATTGTTCTACTTGTTGAAATTTGCAAATAATTTCCTTTAAAGGATTAACAATTGGGCTCGTAGTTCACTTAAACTTGAAGAACAAAAAATTGGCGAATGTTACCGTTTGGATGCTTTGCATATATGTTTCTTAGACTATATAGAAGCAATATATAAAAAGATTTCAACCGTCTACCAGTTCCATTCATTGTTCTACTTGTCGAAATTTACAAATAATTTCCGTTAAAGGATTAACAATTGGGCTCGTAGTTCACTTAAACTTGAAGAACAAAAAATTGGCGAATTGTACTGTTTGGATGCTTTGCATATATGTTTCTTATACTATATAGAAGCAATATATACAATTATTTCAACCGTCTACCTGTTCCATTCCTTGGTCTACTAGTCGGAATTTACAAATAATTTCCGATAAAGGATTAACAATGGGGCTCGTAGTTCACTTAAACTTGAAGAGCAATAAATTGGCGAATTGTACTGTTTGGACGCTTTGCATATATGTTTCTTGGACTATGTAGAAGCAATATATACAATGATTTCAACAGTCTACCTGTTCCATTCATTGTTCTACTTGTCGAAAGTTACAAATAATCTCCGATAAAGGATTAACAATGGGGCTCATTGTTCACTTAAACTTGAAGAACAAAAAATTGGCGAATGGTACTGTTTGGATGCTTTGCATATATGTTTCTTAGACTATATGGAAGCAATATATACAAAGATTTCAACCGTCTGCGTGTTCCAATCATTGTTCTACTTGTAGAAAGTTACAATTAATTGCCGTTAAAGGATTAACAATGGGGCTCGTAGTTCACTTAAACTTGAAGAACAATAAATTGGCGAATGGTACTGTTTGGATGCTTTGCACATATGTTTCTTAGACTATATAGAAGCAATATATACAATGATTTCAACCGTCTACCTGTTCCATTCCATGTTCTACTTGTCGAAAGTTACAAATAATTTCCTTTAAAGGTTTAACAATGGGGCTCGTTGTTCACTTAAACTTGAAGAACAAAAAATTGGCGAATGTTACCGTTTGGACGCTTTGCATATATGTTTCTTAGACTATATAGAAGCAATATATACAATGATTTCAACAGTCTACCTGTTCCTTTCATTGTTCTACTTGTCGAAATTTACAAATAATTTCCGATAAAGGATTAACAATGGGGCTCGTAGTTCACTTAAACTTGAAGAGCAATAAATTGTCGAATTGTACTGTTTGGACGCTTTGCATATATGTTTCTTGGACTATATAGAAGCAATATATACAATGATTTCAACAGTCTACCTGTTCCATTCATTGTTCTACTTGTCGAAATTTACAAATAATTTCCGATAAAGGATTAACAATGGGGCTCATGGTTCACTTAAACTTGAAGAACAAAAAATTGGCGAATGGTACTGTTTGGATGCTTTGCATATATGTTTCTTAGACTATATGGAAGCAATATATACAAAGATTTCAACCGTCTGCGTGTTCCAATCATTGTTCTACTTGTAGAAAGTTACAATTAATTTCCGTTAAAGGATTAACAATGGGGCTCGTAGTTCACTTAAACTTGAAGAACAATAAATTGGCGAATGGTACTTTTGGATGCTTTGCATATATGTTTATTAGACTATATAGAAGCAATATATACAATGATTTCAACCGTCTACCTTTTCCATTCATTGTTCTCCTTGTCGAAATTTACAAATAATTTCCGTTAAAGGATTAACAATTGGGCTCGTAGTTCACTTAAACTTGAAGAACAAAAAATTGGCGAATTGTACTGTTTGGATGCTTTGCATATATGTTTCTTAGACTATATAGAAGCAATATATAGAAAGATTTCACCCGTCTACATGATCCATTCATTGTTTTACTTGTCGAAATTGACAAATAATTTCCTTTAAAGGATTAACAATGGAGCTCGTAGTTCACTTAAACTTGAAGAACAAAAAATTGGCGAATGGTACTGTTTGGATGCTTTGCATATATGTTTCTTAGATTATATAGAAGCAATATATACAAAGATTTCAACCGTCTACCTGTTCCATTCATTGTTCTACTTGCCGAAATTTACAAATAATTTCCTTTAAAGGATTAACAATGGGGCTCGTAGTTCACTTAAACTTGAAGACAAAAAAATTGGCGAATTGTACTGTTTGGATGCTTTGCATATATGCTTCTTATACTATATAGAAGCAATATATACAAAGATTTCAAACGTCTACCTGTTCCATTCATGTTCTACTTGTCGAAAGTTACAATTAATTTCCGTTAAAGGATTAACAATGGGGCTCGTAGTTCACTTAAACTTGAAGACCAAAAAATTGGCGAATTGTACTGTTTGGATGCTTTGCATATGTGTTTCGTAGGCTATATAGAAGCAATATATACAATGATTTCAACCGTCTACCTGTTCCATTCCTTGTTCTACTTGTCGAAAGTTACAAATAATTTCCTTTAAAGGTTTAACAATGGGGCTCGTTGTTCACTTAAACTTGAAGAACAAAAAATTGGCGAATGTTACCGTTTGAATGCTTTGCATATATGTTTCTTAGACTATATAGGAGAAATATATACAATGATTTCAACCGTCTACCTGTTCCATTCCTTGTTCTACTTGTCGAAAGTTACAAATAATTTCCTTTAAAGGTTTAACAATGGGGCTCGTTGTTCACTTAAACTTGAAGAACAAAAAATTGGCGAATGTTACCGTTTGGATGCTTTGCATATATGTTTCTTAGACTATATAGAAGCAATATATACAATGATTTCAACAGTCTACCTGTACCATTCATTGTTCTACTTGTCGAAATTTACAAATAATTTCCGAAAGAGTATTAACAATGGGGCTCGTAGTTCACTTAAACTTGAAGAGCAATAAATTGGCGAATTGTACTGTTTGGACGCTTTGCATATATGTTTCTTGGACTATATAGAAGCAATATATACAATGATTTCAACAGTCTACCTGTTCCATTCATTGTTCTACTTTTCGAAATTTACAAATAATTTCCGATAAAGGATTAACAATGGGGCTTATGGTTCACTTAAACTTGAAGAACAAAAAATTGGCGAAGTGTACTGTTTGGATGCTTTGCACATATGTTTCTTAGACTATACAGAAGCAATATATAGAAAGATTTCACCCGTCTACATGATCCATTCATTGTTTTACTTGTCGAAATTTACAAATAATTTCCTTTAAAGGATTAACAATGGAGCTCGTAGTTCACTTAAACTTGAAGAACAAAAAATTGGCGAATGGTACTGTTTGGATGCTTTGCATATATGTTTCTTAGATTATATAGAAGCAATATATACAAAGATTTCAACCGTCTACCTGTTCCATTCATTGTTCTACTTGCCGAAATTTACAAATAATTTCCTTTAAAGGATTAACAATGGGGCTCGTAGTTCACTTAAACTTGAAGACCAAAAAATTGGCGAATTGTACTGTTTGGATGCTTTGCATATATGTTTCTTATACTATATAGAAGCAATATATACAAAGATTTCAAACGTCTACCTGTTCTATTCATTGTTCTTCTTGTCGAAAGTTATAAATAATTTCCGTTTCATGATTATCAATGGGCCTCGTTGTTCACTTAAACTTGAAGAACAAAAAATTGGCGACTGGTACTGTTTGGATGCTTTGCATATATGTTTCTTAGACTATATAGAAGCAATATATAAAAAGATTTCAACCGTCTACCAGTTCCATTCATAGTTCTACTTGTCGAAAGTTACAAATAATTTCCGATAAAGGATTAAGAATGGGGCTCATTGTTCACTTAAACTTGAAGAACAAAAAATTGGCGAATGGTACTGTTTGGATGATTTGCATATATGTTTCTTAGACTATATAGAAGCAGTATATTCATTGATTTCAACCGTCTACCTGTTCCACTCATTGTTCTACTTGTCGAAAGTTACAAATAATTTCCGATAAAGGATTAACAATGGGGCTCATTGTTCACTTAAACTTGAAGAACAAAAAATTGGCGAATTGTACTGATTGGATGCTTTGCATATATGTTTCTTATACTATATAGAAGCAATATATACAATGATTTCAACCGCCTACCTGTTCCATTCCTTGTTCTTCTTGTCGAAAGTTACAAATAATTTCCTTTAAAGGTTTAACAATGGGGCTCGTTGTTCACTTAAACTTGAAGAACAATGAATTGGCGACTTGTACTGTTTGGATGCTTTGCATATATGTTTCTTAGGCTATACTGAAGCAATATATACAATGATTTCAACCGCCTACCTGTTCCATTCACTGTTCTACTTGTTGAAATTTGCAAATAATTTCCTTTAAAGGATTAACAATTGGGCTCATAGTTCACTTAAACTTGCAGAACAATAAATTGGCGAATGGTACTGTTTGGATGCTTTGCATATATGTTTCTTAGACTATATAGAAGCAATATATACAAAGATTTCAACAGTCTAACTGTTCTATTCATTGTTCTACTTGTAGAAAGTTACAAATAAATTCCCTTTCATGATTATCAGTGGGGTTCGTTGTTCACTTAAACTTGAAGAACAATAAATTGGCGAATGGTACTGTTTGGATGCTTTGCATATATGTTTCTTAGACTATATAGAAGCAATATATACAATGATTTCAACCGTCTACCTGTTCCATTCATTGTTCTACTTGTAGAAAGTTACAATTAATTGCCGTTAAAGGATTAACCATTGGTTCTCATTGTTCACTTAAACTTGAAGAACAAAAAATTGGCGAATTTTACTGTTTGGATGCTTTGCATATATGTTTCTTAGACTATATAGAAGCAATATATACAATGATTTCAACCGCCTACCTGTTCCATTCCTTGTTCTTCTTGTCGAAAGTTACAAATAATTTCCTTTAAAGGTTTAACAATGGGGCTCGTTGTTCACTTAAACTTGAAGAACAATGAATTGGCGACTTGTACTGTTTGGATGCTTTGCATATATGTTTCTTAGGCTATACTGAAGCAATATATACAATGATTTCAACCGCCTACCTGTTCCATTCACTGTTCTACTTGTTGAAATTTGCAAATAATTTCCTTTAAAGGATTAACAATTGGGCTCGTAGTTCACTTAAACTTGAAGAACAAAAAATTGGCGAATGTTACCGTTTGGATGCTTTGCATATATGTTTCTTAGACTATATAGAAGCAATATATAAAAAGATTTCAACCGCCTACCAGTTCCATTCATTGTTCTACTTGTCGAAATTTACAAATAATTTCCGTTAAAGGATTAACAATTGGGCTCGTAGTTCACTTAAACTTGAAGAACAAAAAATTGGCGAATGTTACCGTTTGGATGCTTTGCATATATGTTTCTTAGACTATATAGAAGAAATATATACAATTATTTCAACCGTCTACCTGTTCCATTCCTTGGTCTACTTGTCGGAATTTACAAATAATTTCCGATAAAGGATTAACAATGGGGCTCGTAGTTCACTTAAACTTGAAGAGCAATAAATTGGCGAATTGTACTGTTTGGACGCTTTGCATATATGTTTCTTGGACTATGTAGAAGCAATATATACAATGATTTCAACCGTCTACCTGTTCCATTCATTGTTCTACTTGTCGAAAGTTACAAATAATTTCCGATAACGGATTAACCATTGGGGCTGATTGTTCACTTAAACTTGAAGAACAAAAAATTGGCGAATTGTACTGTTTGGATGCTTTGCATATATGTTTCTTATACTATATAGAAGCAATATATACAAAGATTTCAAACGTCTACCTGTTCCATTCAATGTTCTACTTGTCGAAAGTTACAAATAATCTCCGATAAAGGATTAACAATGGGGCTCATTGTTCACTTAAACTTGAAGAACAAAAAATTGGCGAATGGTACTGTTTGGATGCTTTGCATATATGTTTCTTAGACTATAGGGAAGCAATATATACAAAGATTTCAACCGTCTACCTGTTCCAATCATTGTTCTACTTGTAGAAAGTTACAATTAATTGCCGTTAAAGGATTAACAATGGGGCTCGTAGTTCACTTAAACTTGAAGAACAATAAATTGGCGAATGGTACTGTTTGGATGCTTTGCACATATGTTTCTTAGACTATATAGAAGCAATATATACAATGATTTCAACCGTCTACCTGTTCCATTCCTTGGTCTACTTGTCGGAATTTACAAATAATTTCCGATAAAGGATTAACAATGGGGCTCGTAGTTCACTTAAACTTGAAGAGCAATAAATTGGCGAATTGTACTGTTTGGACGCTTTGCATATATGTTTCTTGGACTATGTAGAAGCAATATATACAATGATTTCAACCGTCTACCTGTTCCATTCATTGTTCTACTTGTCGAAAGTTACAAATAATTTCCGATAACGGATTAACCATTGGGGCTGATTGTTCACTTAAACTTGAAGAACAATAAATTGGCGAATGGTACTGTTTGGATGCTTTGCACATATGTTTCTTAGACTATATAGAAGCAATATATACAATGATTTCAACCGTCTACCTGTTCCATTCCTTGTTCTACTTGTCGAAAGTTACAAATAATTTCCTTTAAAGGTTTAACAATGGGGCTCGTTGTTCACTTAAACTTGAAGAACAAAAAATTGGCGAATGTTACCGTTTGGACGCTTTGCATATATGTTTCTTAGACTATATAGAAGCAATATATACAATGATTTCAACAGTCTACCTGTTCCTCTCATTGTTCTACTTGTCGAAATTTACAAATAATTTCCGATAAAGGATTAACAATGGGGCTCGTAGTTCACTTAAACTTGAAGAGCAATAAATTGGCGAATTGTACTGTTTGGACGCTTTGCATATATGTTTCTTGGACTATATAGAAGCAATATATACAATGATTTCAACAGTCTACCTGTTCCATTCATTGTTCTACTTGTCGAAATTTACAAATAATTTCCGATAAAGGATTAACAATGGGGCTCATGGTTCACTTAAACTTGAAGAACAAAAAATTGGCGAATGGTACTGTTTGGATGCTTTGCATATATGTTTCTTAGACTATATGGAAGCAATATATACAAAGATTTCAACCGTCTGCGTGTTCCAATCATTGTTCTACTTGTAGAAAGTTACAAATAAATTCCCTTTCATGATTATCAGTGGGGTTCGTTGTTCACTTAAACTTGAAGAACAATAAATTGGCGAATGGTACTGTTTGGATGCTTTGCATATATGTTTCTTAGACTATATAGAAGCAATATATACAATGATTTCAACCGTCTACCTGTTCCATTCATTGTTCTACTTGTCGAAAGTTACAAATAATTTCCGATAACGGATTAACCATTGGGGCTGATTGTTCACTTAAACTTGAAGAACAAAAAATTGGCGAATTGTACTGTTTGGATGCTTTGCATATATGTTTCTTATACTATATAGAAGCAATATATACAAAGATTTCAAACGTCTACCTGTTCCATTCAATGTTCTACTTGTCGAAAGTTACAAATAATCTCCGATAAAGGATTAACAATGGGGCTCATTGTTCACTTAAACTTGAAGACCAAAAAATTGGCGAATTGTACTGTTTGGATGCTTTGCATATGTGTTTCGTAGGCTATATAGAAGCAATATATACAATGATTTCAACCGTCTACCTGATCCATTCATTGTTCTACTTGTAGAAAGTTACAAATAATTTCCATTTCATGATCATCAATGGGGCTCGTAGTTCACTTAAACTTGAAGAACAAAAAATTGGCGAATGTTACCGTTTGGATGCTTTGCATATATGTTTCTTAGACTATATAGAAGAAATATATACAATTATTTCAACCGTCTACCTGTTCCATTCCTTGGTCTACTTGTCGGAATTTACAAATAATTTCCGATAAAGGATTAACAATGGGGCTCGTAGTTCACTTAAACTTGAAGAGCAATAAATTGGCGAATTGTACAGTTTGGACGCTTTGCATATATGTTTCTTGGACTATGTAGAAGCAATATATACAATGATTTCAACCGTCTACCTGTTCCATTCATTGTTCTACTTGTCGAAAGTTACAAATAATTTCCGATAACGGATTAACCATTGGGGCTGATTGTTCACTTAAACTTGAAGAACAAAAAATTGGCGAATTGTACTGTTTGGATGCTTTGCATATATGTTTCTTATACTATATAGAAGCAATATATACAAAGATTTCAAACGTCTACCTGTTCCATTCAATGTTCTACTTGTCGAAAGTTACAAATAATCTCCGATAAAGGATTAACAATGGGGCTCATTGTTCACTTAAACTTGAAGAACAAAAAATTGGCGAATGGTACTGTTTGGATGCTTTGCATATATGTTTCTTAGACTATATAGAAGCAATATATACAAAGATTTCAACAGTCTAACTGTTCTATTCATTGTTCTACTTGTAGAAAGTTACAAATAAATTCCCTTTCATGATTATCAGTGGGGTTCGTTGTTCACTTAAACTTGAAGAACAATAAATTGGCGAATGGTACTGTTTGGATGCTTTGCATATATGTTTCTTAGACTATATAGAAGCAATATATACAATGATTTCAACCGTCTACCTGTTCCATTCATTGTTCTACTTGTCGAAAGTTACAAATAATTTCCGATAACGGATTAACCATTGGGGCTGATTGTTCACTTAAACTTGAAGAACAAAAAATTGGCGAATTGTACTGTTTGGATGCTTTGCATATATGTTTCTTATACTATATAGAAGCAATATATACAATGATTTCAACCGCCTACCTGTTCCATTCCTTGTTCTACTTGTCGAAAGTTACAAATAATTTCCTTTAAAGGTTTAACAATGGGGCTCGTTGTTCACTTAAACTTGAAGAACAATGAATTGGCGACTTGTACTGTTTGGATGCTTTGCATATATGTTTCTTAGGCTATACTGAAGCAATATATACAATGATTTCAACCGCCTACCTGTTCCATTCATTGTTCTACTTGTTGAAATTTGCAAATAATTTCCTTTAAAGGATTAACAATTGGGCTCGTAGTTCACTTAAACTTGAAGAACAAAAAATTGGCGAATGTTACCGTTTGGATGCTTTGCATATATGTTTCTTAGACTATATAGAAGCAATATATAAAAAGATTTCAACCGTCTACCAGTTCCATTCATTGTTCTACTTGTCGAAATTTACAAATAATTTCCGTTAAAGGATTAACAATTGGGCTCGTAGTTCACTTAAACTTGAAGAACAAAAAATTGGCGAATGTTACCGTTTGGATGCTTTGCATATATGTTTCTTAGACTATATAGAAGAAATATATACAATTATTTCAACCGTCTACCTGTTCCATTCCTTGGTCTACTTGTCGGAATTTACAAATAATTTCCGATAAAGGATTAACAATGGGGCTCGTAGTTCACTTAAACTTGAAGAGCAATAAATTGGCGAATTGTACTGTTTGGACGCTTTGCATATATGTTTCTTGGACTATGTAGAAGCAATATATACAATGATTTCAACCGTCTACCTGTTCCATTCATTGTTCTACTTGTCGAAAGTTACAAATAATTTCCGATAACGGATTAACCATTGGGGCTGATTGTTCACTTAAACTTGAAGAACAAAAAATTGGCGAATTGTACTGTTTGGATGCTTTGCATATATGTTTCTTATACTAAATAGAAGCAATATATACAAAGATTTCAAACGTCTACCTGTTCCATTCAATGTTCTACTTGTCGAAAGTTACAAATAATCTCCGATAAAGGATTAACAATGGGGCTCATTGTTCACTTAAACTTGAAGAACAAAAAATTGGCGAATGGTACTGTTTGGATGCTTTGCATATATGTTTCTTATACTATATAGAAGCAATATATACAATTATTTCAACCGTTTACCTGTTCCATTCCTTGGTCTACTTGTCGGAATTTACAAATAATTTCCGATAAAGGATTAACAATGGGGCTCGTAGTTCACTTAAACTTGAAGAGCAATAAATTGGCGAATTGTACTGTTTGGACGCTTTGCATATATGTTTCTTGGACTATATAGAAGCAATATATACAATGATTTCAACAGTCTACCTGTTCCATTCATTGTTCTACTTGTCGAAATTTACAAATAATTTCCGATAAAGGATTAACAATGGGGCTCATGGTTCACTTAAACTTGAAGAACAAAAAATTGGCGAATGGTACTGTTTGGATGCTTTGCATATATGTTTCTTAGACTATATGGAAGCAATATATACAAAGATTTCAACCGTCTGCGTGTTCCAATCATTGTTCTACTTGTAGAAAGTTACAAATAAATTCCCTTTCATGATTATCAGTGGGGTTCGTTGTTCACTTAAACTTGAAGAACAATAAATTGGCGAATGGTACTGTTTGGATGCTTTGCATATATGTTTCTTAGACTATATAGAAGCAATATATACAATGATTTC
The DNA here is from genome assembly GCA_963989415.1 of Cerceris ruficornis. Taxonomy (NCBI): domain Eukaryota; kingdom Metazoa; phylum Arthropoda; class Insecta; order Hymenoptera; family Crabronidae; genus Cerceris; species Cerceris ruficornis. The sequence goes on from CAXDIW010000109.1 coordinate 1,948,353, forward strand.
AACCGTCTACCTGTTCCATTCATTGTTCTACTTGTCGAAAGTTACAAATAATTTCCGATAACGGATTAACCATTGGGGCTGATTGTTCACTTAAACTTGAAGAACAAAAAATTGGCGAATTGTACTGTTTGGATGCTTTGCATATATGTTTCTTATACTATATAGAAGCAATATATACAAATATTTCAACCGTCTGCGTGTTCCAATCATTGTTCTACTTGTAGAAAGTTACAATTAATTTCCGTTAAAGGATTAACAATGGGGCTCGTAGTTCACTTAAACTTGAAGACCAAAAAATTGGCGAATTGTACTGTTTGGATGCTTTGCATATGTGTTTCGTAGGCTATATAGAAGCAATATATACAATGATTTCAACCGTCTACCTGATCCATTCATTGTTCTACTTGTAGAAAGTTACAAATAATTTCCATTTCATGATCATCAATGGGGCTCGTAGTTCACTTAAACTTGAAGAACAAAAAATTGGCGAATGTTACCGTTTGGATGCTTTGCATATATGTTTCTTAGACTATATAGAAGAAATATATACAATTATTTCAACCGTCTACCTGTTCCATTCCTTGGTCTACTTGTCGGAATTTACAAATAATTTCCGATAAAGGATTAACAATGGGGCTCGTAGTTCACTTAAACTTGAAGAGCAATAAATTGGCGAATTGTACTGTTTGGACGCTTTGCATATATGTTTCTTATACTATATAGAAGCAATATATACAATGATTTCAACCGCCTACCTGTTCCATTCCTTGTTCTACTTGTCGAAAGTTACAAATAATTTCCTTTAAAGGTTTAACAATGGGGCTCGTTGTTCACTTAAACTTGAAGAACAATGAATTGGCGACTTGTACTGTTTGGATGCTTTGCATATATGTTTCTTAGGCTATACTGAAGCAATATATACAATGATTTCAACCGCCTACCTGTTCCATTCATTGTTCTACTTGTTGAAATTTGCAAATAATTTCCTTTAAAGGATTAACAATTGGGCTCGTAGTTCACTTAAACTTGAAGAACAAAAAATTGGCGAATGTTACCGTTTGGATGCTTTGCATATATGTTTCTTAGACTATATAGAAGCAATATATAAAAAGATTTCAACCGTCTACCAGTTCCATTCATTGTTCTACTTGTCGAAATTTACAAATAATTTCCGTTAAAGGATTAACAATTGGGCTCGTAGTTCACTTAAACTTGAAGAACAAAAAATTGGCGAATGTTACCGTTTGGATGCTTTGCATATATGTTTCTTAGACTATATAGAAGAAATATATACAATTATTTCAACCGTCTACCTGTTCCATTCCTTGGTCTACTTGTCGGAATTTACAAATAATTTCCGATAAAGGATTAACAATGGGGCTCGTAGTTCACTTAAACTTGAAGAGCAATAAATTGGCGAATTGTACTGTTTGGACGCTTTGCATATATGTTTCTTGGACTATGTAGAAGCAATATATACAATGATTTCAACCGTCTACCTGTTCCATTCATTGTTCTACTTGTCGAAAGTTACAAATAATTTCCGATAACGGATTAACCATTGGGGCTGATTGTTCACTTAAACTTGAAGAACAAAAAATTGGCGAATGGTACTGTTTGGATGCTTTGCATATATGTTTCTTATACTATATAGAAGCAATATATACAAAGATTTCAACCGTCTACCTGTTCCATTCATTGTTCTACTTGTCGAAATTTACAAATAATTTCCTTTAAAGGATTAACAATGGGGCTCGTAGTTCACTCAAACTTGAAGAACAAAAAATTGGCGAATGGTACTGTTTGGATGCTTTGCATATATGTTTCTTATACTATATAGAAGCAATATATACAAAGATTTCAACCGTCTACCTGTTCCATTCATTGTTCTACTTGTCACAAGTTACAAATAATTTCCGTTAAAGTATTAACAATGGGGCTCGTAGTTCACTTAAACTTGAAGATCAAATAATTGGCGAATTGTACTGTTTGGATGATTTGCATATATGTTTCTTAGACTATATAGAAGCAATATATACAAAGATTTCAACCATCTACCTGTTCCATTCATTGTTCTACTTGTCGAAAGTTACAAATAATTTCCGATAACGGATTAACCATTGGGGCTCATTGTTCACTTAAACTTGAAGAACAAAAAATTGGCGAATTGTACTGTTTGGATGCTTTGCATATATGTTTCTTATACTATATAGAAGCAATATATACAAAGATTTCAACCGTCTACCTGTTCCATTCATTGTTCTACTTGTCGAAAGTTACAAATAATTTCCGTTAAGGGATTAACAATGGGGATCGTAGTTCACTTAAACTTGAAGAACAAAAAATTGGCGAATTGTACTGTTTGGATGCTTTGCGTACATGTTTCTTAGACTATATGGAAGCAATATATACAAAGATTTCAACCGTCTACGTGTTCCAATCATTGTTCTACTTGTCGAAATTTACAAATAATTTCCTTTAAAGGATTAACAATGGGGCTCGTTGTTCACTTAAACTTGAAGAACAATAAATTGGCGAATTGTGCTGTTTGGATGCTTTGCATATATGTTTCTTAGACTATATAGAAGCAATATATACAAAGATTTCAACCGTCTACCTGTTCCATTCATTGTTCTACTTGTCGAAAGTTACAATTAATTTCCGTTAAAGGATTAACAATGTGGCTCGTAGTTCACTTAAACTTGAAGTACAAAAAATTGGCGAATTGTACTGTTTGGATGCTTTGCATATATGTTTCTTATACTATATAGAAGCAATATATACAATGATTTCAACCGTCTACCTGTTCCATTCATTGTTCTACTTGTCGAAAGTTACAAATAATTTCCGTTAAGGGATTAACAATGGGGATCGTAGTTTACTTAAACTTGAAGAACAAAAAATTGGCGAATTGTACTGTTTGGATGCTTTGCATATATGTTTCTTAGACTATTTAGAAGCAATATATACAATGATTTCAACCGTCTACCTATTCCATTCATTGTTCTACTTGCCGAAATTTACAAATAATTTCCTTTAAAGGATTAACAATGGGGCTCGTAGTTCACTTAAACTTGAAGAGCAAAAAATTGTCGAATTGTACTGTTTGGATGCTTTGCATATATGTTTCTTAGACTATATAGAAGCAATATATACAAATATTTCAACCGTCTACCTGTTCCATTCATTGTTCTACTTGTCGAAATTTACAAATAATTTCCGATAAAGGATTAACCATTGGGGCTCATTGTTCACTAAACTTGAAGAACAAAAAATTGTCGAATTGTACTGTTTGGATGCTTTGCATATATGTTTCTTAGACTATATAGAAGCAATATATACAAATATTTCAACCGTCTACCTGTTCCATTCATTGTTCTACTTGTCGAAAATTACAAATAATTTCCGATAAAGGATTAACCATTGGTGCTCATTGTTCACTTAAACTTGAAGAACAAAAAATTGGCGCATAGTACTGTTTGGATGCTTTGCATATATGTTTCTTAGACTATATAGAATCAATATATACAAAGATTTCAACCGTCTACCTTTTCCATTCATTGTTCTACTTGTCAAAAGTTACAAATAATTTCCGATAACGGATTAACCATTGGGGCTCATTGTTCACTTAAACTTGAAGAACAAAAAATTGGCGAATTGTACTGTTTGGATGCTTTGCATATATGTTTCTTATACTATATAGAAGCAATATATACAATGATTTCAACCGTCTACCTGTTCCATTCATTGTTCTACTTGTCGAAAGTTACAAATAATTTCCGTTAAGGGATTAACAATGGGGATCGAAGTTTACTTAAACTTGAAGAACAAAAAATTGGCGAATTGTACTGTTTGGATGCTTTGCATATATGTTTCTTAGACTATTTAGAAGCAATATATACAATGATTTCAACCGTCTACCTATTCCATTCATTGTTCTACTTGCCGAAATTTACAAATAATTTCCTTTAAAGGATTAACAATGGGGCTCGTAGTTCACTTAAACTTGAAGAGCAAAAAATTGTCGAATTGTACTGTTTGGATGCTTTGCATATATGTTTCTTAGACTATATAGAAGCAATATATACAAATATTTCAACCGTCTACCTGTTCCATTCATTGTTCTACTTGTCGAAATTTACAAATAATTTCCGATAAAGGATTAACCATTGGGGCTCATTGTTCACTAAACTTGAAGAACAAAAAATTGTCGAATTGTACTGTTTGGATGCTTTGCATATATGTTTCTTAGACTATATAGAAGCAATATATACAAAGATTTCAACAGTCTACCTGTTCCATTCATTGTTCTACTTGTCGAAATTTACAAATAATTTCCTTTAAAGGATTATCAATGGGGCTCGTAGTTCACTTAAACTTGAAGAACAAAAAATTGGCGAATGGTACTGTTTGGATGCTTTGCATATATGTTTCTTATACTATATAGAAGCAATATATACAATGATTTCAACAGTCTACCTGTTCCATTCATTGTTCTACTTGTCGAAAGTTACAAATAATTTCCTTTAAAGGCTTAACAATGGAGCTCGCAGTTCACTTAAACTTGAAGAACAAAAAATTGGCGAATGGTACTGTTTGGATGCTTTGCATATATGTTTCTTAGACTATATAGAAGCAATATATACAAAGATTTCAACCATCTACCTGTTCCATTCATTGTTCTACTTGTCGAAAGTTACAAATAATTTCCGTTAAGGGATTAAGAATGGGGATCGTAGTTCACTTATACTTGAAGAACAAAAAATTGGCGAATTGTACTGTTTGGATGCTTTGCATATATGTTTCTTAGACTATATAGAAGCAATATATACAAAGATTTCAACCATCTACCTGTTCCATTCATTGTTCTACTTGTCGAAAGTTACAAATAATTTCCGATAAAGGATTAACAATGGGGCTCATTGTTCACTTAAACTTGAAGAACAAAAAATTGGCGAATGGTACTGTTTGGATGCTTTGCATATATGTTTCTTATACTATATAGAAGCAATATATACAATGATTTCAACAGTCTACCTGTTCCATTCATTGTTCTACTTGTCGAAATTTACAAATAATTTCCTTTAAAGGATTATCAATGGGGCTCGTAGTTCACTTAAACTTGAAGAACAAAAAATTGGCGAATGGTACTGTTTGGATGCTTTGCATATATGTTTCTTATACTATATAGAAGCAATATATACAATGATTTCAACAGTCTACCTGTTCCATTCATTGTTCTACTTGTCGAAAGTTACAAATAATTTCCTTTAAAGGCTTAACAATGGAGCTCGCAGTTCACTTAAACTTGAAGAACAAAAAATTGGCGAATGGTACTGTTTGGATGCTTTGCATATATGTTTCTTAGACTATATAGAAGCAATATATACAATGATTTCAACCGTCTACCTGATCCATTCATTGTTCTACTTGTAGAAAGTTACAAATAATTTCCATTTCATGATCATCAATGGGGCTCGTAGTTCACTTAAACTTGAAGAACAAAAAATTGGCGAATGTTACCGTTTGGATGCTTTGCATATATGTTTCTTAGACTATATAGAAGAAATATATACAATTATTTCAACCGTCTACCTGTTCCATTCCTTGGTCTACTTGTCGGAATTTACAAATAATTTCCGATAAAGGATTAACAATGGGGCTCGTAGTTCACTTAAACTTGAAGAGCAATAAATTGGCGAATTGTACTGTTTGGACGCTTTGCATATATGTTTCTTATACTATATAGAAGCAATATATACAATGATTTCAACCGCCTACCTGATCCATTCCTTGTTCTACTTGTCGAAAGTTACAAATAATTTCCTTTAAAGGTTTAACAATGGGGCTCGTTGTTCACTTAAACTTGAAGAACAATGAATTGGCGACTTGTACTGTTTGGATGCTTTGCATATATGTTTCTTAGGCTATACTGAAGCAATATATACAATGATTTCAACCGCCTACCTGTTCCATTCATTGTTCTACTTGTTGAAATTTGCAAATAATTTCCTTTAAAGGATTAACAATTGGGCTCGTAGTTCACTTAAACTTGAAGAACAAAAAATTGTCGAATGTTACCGTTTGGATGCTTTGCATATATGTTTCTTAGACTATATAGAAGCAATATATAAAAAGATTTCAACCGTCTACCAGTTCCATTCATTGTTCTACTTGTCGAAATTTACAAATAATTTCCGATAAAGGATTAACAATTGGGCTCGTAGTTCACTTAAACTTGAAGAACAAAAAATTGGCGAATGTTACCGTTTGGATGCTTTGCATATATGTTTCTTAGACTATATAGAAGAAATATATACAATTATTTCAACCGTCTACCTGTTCCATTCCTTGGTCTACTTGTCGGAATTTACAAATAATTTCCGATAAAGGATTAACAATGGGGCTCGTAGTTCACTTAAACTTGAAGAGCAATAAATTGGCGAATTGTACTGTTTGGACGCTTTGCATATATGTTTCTTGGACTATGTAGAAGCAATATATACAATGATTTCAACCGTCTACCTGTTCCATTCATTGTTCTACTTGTCGAAAGTTACAAATAATTTCCGATAACGGATTAACCATTGGGGCTGATTGTTCACTTAAACTTGAAGAACAAAAAATTGGCGAATGGTACTGTTTGGATGCTTTGCATATATGTTTCTTATACTATATAGAAGCAATATATACAAAGATTTCAACCGTCTACCTGTTCCATTCATTGTTCTACTTGTCGAAAGTTACAAATAATTTCCGATAACGGATTAACCATTGGGGCTCATTGTTCACTTAAACTTGAAGAACAAAAAATTATCGAATTGTACTGTTTGGATGCTTTGCATATATGTTTCTTATACTATATAGAAGCAATATATACAATGATTTCAACAGTCTACCTGTTCCATTCATTGTTCTACTTGTCGAAATTTACAAATAATTTCCTTTAAAGGATTAACAATGGGGCTCGTAGTTCACTCAAACTTGAAGAACAAAAAATTGGCGAATGGTACTGTTTGGATGCTTTGCATATATGTTTCTTATACTATATAGAAGCAATATATACAAAGATTTCAACCGTCTACCTGTTCCATTCATTGTTCTACTTGTCACAAGTTACAAATAATTTCCGTTAAAGTATTAACAATGGGGCTCGTAGTTCACTTAAACTTGAAGATCAAATAATTGGCGAATTGTACTGTTTGGATGATTTGCATATATGTTTCTTAGACTATATAGAAGCAATATATACAAAGATTTCAACCATCTACCTGTTCCATTCATTGTTCTACTTGTCGAAAGTTACAAATAATTTCCGATAACGGATTAACCATTGGGGCTCATTGTTCACTTAAACTTGAAGAACAAAAAATTGGCGAATTGTACTGTTTGGATGCTTTGCATATATGTTTCTTATACTATATAGAAGCAATATATACAAAGATTTCAACCGTCTACCTGTTCCATTCATTGTTCTACTTGTCGAAAGTTACAAATAATTTCCGTTAAGGGATTAACAATGGGGATCGTAGTTCACTTAAACTTGAAGAACAAAAAATTGGCGAATTGTACTGTTTGGATGCTTTGCGTACATGTTTCTTAGACTATATGGAAGCAATATATACAAAGATTTCAACCGTCTACGTGTTCCAATCATTGTTCTACTTGTCGAAATTTACAAATAATTTCCTTTAAAGGATTAAAAATGGGGCTCGTTGTTCACTTAAACTTGAAGAACAATAAATTGGCGAATTGTGCTGTTTGGATGCTTTGCATATATGTTTCTTAGACTATATAGAAGCAATATATACAAAGATTTCAACCGTCTACCTGTTCCATTCATTGTTCTACTTGTCGAAAGTTACAATTAATTTCCGTTAAAGGATTAACAATGTGGCTCGTAGTTCACTTAAACTTGAAGTACAAAAAATTGGCGAATTGTACTGTTTGGATGCTTTGCATATATGTTTCTTATACTATATAGAAGCAATATATACAATGATTTCAACCGTCTACCTGTTCCATTCATTGTTCTACTTGTCGAAAGTTACAAATAATTTCCGTTAAGGGATTAACAATGGGGATCGTAGTTTACTTAAACTTGAAGAACAAAAAATTGGCGAATTGTACTATTTGGATGCTTTGCATATATGTTTCTTAGACTATTTAGAAGCAATATATACAATGATTTCAACCGTCTACCTATTCCATTCATTGTTCTACTTGCCGAAATTTACAAATAATTTCCTTTAAAGGATTAACAATGGGGCTCGTAGTTCACTTAAACTTGAAGAGCAAAAAATTGTCGAATTGTACTGTTTGGATGCTTTGCATATATGTTTCTTAGACTATATAGAAGCAATATATACAAATATTTCAACCGTCTACCTGTTCCATTCATTGTTCTACTTGTCGAAATTTACAAATAATTTCCGATAAAGGATTAACCATTGGGGCTCATTGTTCACTAAACTTGAAGAACAAAAAATTGTCGAATTGTACTGTTTGGATGCTTTGCATATATGTTTCTTAGACTATATAGAAGCAATATATACAAATATTTCAACCGTCTACCTGTTCCATTCATTGTTCTACTTGTCGAAAATTACAAATAATTTCCGATAAAGGATTAACCATTGGTGCTCATTGTTCACTTAAACTTGAAGAACAAAAAATTGGCGCATAGTACTGTTTGGATGCTTTGCATATATGTTTCTTAGACTATATAGAATCAATATATACAAAGATTTCAACCGTCTACCTTTTCCATTCATTGTTCTACTTGTCAAAAGTTACAAATAATTTCCGATAACGGATTAACCATTGGGGCTCATTGTTCACTTAAACTTGAAGAACAAAAAATTGGCGAATTGTACTGTTTGGATGCTTTGCATATATGTTTCTTATACTATATAGAAGCAATATATACAATGATTTCAACCGTCTACCTGTTCCATTCATTGTTCTACTTGTCGAAAGTTACAAATAATTTCCGTTAAGGGATTAACAATGGGGATCGTAGTTTACTTAAACTTGAAGAACAAAAAATTGGCGCATTGTACTGTTTGGATGCTTTGCATATATGTTTCTTAGACTATTTAGAAGCAATATATACAATGATTTCAACCGTCTACCTATTCCATTCATTGTTCTACTTGCCGAAATTTACAAATAATTTCCTTTAAAGGATTAACAATGGGGCTCGTAGTTCACTTAAACTTGAAGAGCAAAAAATTGTCGAATTGTACTGTTTGGATGCTTTGCATATATGTTTCTTAGACTATATAGAAGCAATATATACAAATATTTCAACCGTCTACCTGTTCCATTCATTGTTCTACTTGTCGAAATTTACAAATAATTTCCGATAAAGGATTAACCATTGGGGCTCATTGTTCACTAAACTTGAAGAACAAAAAATTGTCGAATTGTACTGTTTGGATGCTTTGCATATATGTTTCTTAGACTATATAGAAGCAATATATACAAAGATTTCAACAGTCTACCTGTTCCATTCATTGTTCTACTTGTCGAAATTTACAAATAATTTCCTTTAAAGGATTATCAATGGGGCTCGTAGTTCACTTAAACTTGAAGAACAAAAAATTGGCGAATGGTACTGTTTGGATGCTTTGCATATATGTTTCTTAGACTACATAGAAGCAATATATACAAAGATTTCAACCGTCTACCTGTTCCATTCATTGTTCTACTTGTCGAAAGTTACAAATAATTTCCGTTAAGGGATTAACAATGGGGATCGTAGTTTACTTAAACTTGAAGAACAAAAAATTGGCGAATTGTACTGTTTGGATGCTTTGCATATATGTTTCTTAGACTATATAGAAGCAATATATAAAAAGATTTCAACCGTCTACCAGTTCCATTCATTGTTCTACTTGTCGAAAGTTACAAATAATTTCCGATAACGGATTAACCATTTGGGCTCATTGTTCACTTAAACTTGAAGAACAAAAAATTGGCGAATTGTACTGTTTGGATGCTTTGCATATATGTTTCTTAGACTATATAGAAGCAATATATACAAAGATTTCAACCGTCTACCTGTTCCATTCATTGTTCTACTTGTCGAAAGTTACAAATAATTTCCTTTAAAGGATTAACAATGGGGCTCGTTGTTCACTTAAACTTGAAGAACAATAAATTGGCGAATTGTGCTGTTTGGATGCTTTGCATATATGTTTCTTAGACTATATAGAAGCAATATGTACAAAGATTTCAACCGTCTACCTGTTCCATTCATTGTTCTACTTGTCGAAAGTTACAAATAATTTCCGATAACGGATTAACCATTGGGGCTCATTGTTCACTTAAACTTGAAGAACAAAAAATTGGCGAATTGTACTGTTTGGATGCTTTGCATATATGTTTCTTATACTATATAGAAGCAATATATACAAAGATTTCAACCGAATACCTGTTCCAGTCACTGTTCTACTTGTCGAAAGTTACAAATAATTTCCGTTAAGGGATTAACAATGGGGATCGTAGTTCACTTAAAATTGAAGAACAAAAAATTGGCGAATTGTACTGTTTGGATGCTTTGCGTACATGTTTGTTAGACTACATGGAAGCAACATATACAAAGATTTCAACCGTCTACGTGTTCCAATCATTGTTCTACTTGTCGAAATTTACAAATAATTTCCTTTAAAGGATTAACAATGGGGCTCGTAGTTCACTTAAACTTGAAGATCAAATAATTGGCGAATTGTACTGTTTGGATGATTTGCATATATGTTTCTTAGACTATATAGAAGCAATATATACAAAGATTTCAACCATCTACCTGTTCCATTCATTGTTCTACTTGTCGAAAGTTACAAATAATTTCCGATAACGGATTAACCATTGGGGCTCATTGTTCACTTAAACTTGAAGAACAAGAAATTGGCGAATTGTACTGTTTGGATGATTTGCATATATGTTTCTTAGACTATATAGAAGCAATATATACAATGATTTCAACCGTCTACCTATTCCATTCATTGTTCTACTTGCCGAAATTTACAAATAATTTCCTTTAAAGGATTAACAATGGGGCTCGTTGTTCACTTAAACTTGAAGTACAAAAAATTGGCGAATTGTACTGTTTGGATGCTTTGCATATATGTTTCGTAGACTATATAGAAGCAATATATACAAATATTTCAACCGTCTAACTGTTCCATTCATTGTTCTACTTGTCGAAAATTACAAATAATTTCCGATAAAGGATTAACCATTGGGGCTCATTGTTCACTTAAACTTGGAGAACAAAAAATTGGCGAATTGTACTGTTTGGATGCTTTGCATATATGTTTCTTAGACTACATAGAAGCAATATATACAAAGATTTCAACCATCTACCTGTCCCATTCATTGTTCTACTTGTCAAAAGTTACAAATAATTTCCGATAACGGATTAACCATTGGGGCTCATTGTTCACTTAAACTTGAAGAACAAAAAATTGGCGAATTGTACTGTTTGGATGCTTTGCATATATGTTTCTTAGACTATATAGAAGCATTATATACAAAGATTTCAACCGTCTACCTGTTCCATTCATTGTTCTACTTGTCGCAAGTTACAAATAATTTCCGTTAAAGTATTAACAATGGGGCTCGTAGTTCACTTAAACTTGAAGATCAAATAATTGGCGAATTGTACTGTTTGGATGATTTGCATATATGTTTCTTAGACTATATAGAAGCAATATATACAAAGATTTCAACCATCTACCTGTTCCATTCATTGTTCTACTTGTCGAAAGTTACAAATAATATCCGATAACGGATTAACCATTGGTGCTCATTGTTCACTTAAACTTGAAGAACAAAAAATTGGCGCATAGTACTGTTTGGATGCTTTGCATATATGTTTCTTAGACTATATAGAAGCAATATATACAAAGATTTCAACCGTCTACCTTTTCCATTCATTGTTCTACTTGTCAAAAGTTACAAATAATTTCCGATAACGGATTAACCATTGGGGCTCATTGTTCACTTAAACTTGAAGAACAAAATATTGGCGAATTGTACTGTTTGGATGCTTTGCATATATGTTTCTTATACTATATAGAAGCAATATATACAATGATTTCAACCGTCTACCTGTTCCATTCATTGTTCTACGTGTCGAAAGTTACAAATAATTTCCGTTAAGGGATTAACAATGGGGATCGTAGTTTACTTAAACTTGAAGAACAAAAAATTGGCGAATTGTACTGTTTGGATGCTTTGCATATATGTTTCTTAGACTATTTAGAAGCAATATATACAATGATTTCAACCGTCTACCTATTCCATTCATTGTTCTACTTGCCGAAATTTACAAATAATTTCCTTTAAAGGATTAACAATGGAGCTCGCAGTTCACTTAAACTTGAAGAACAAAAAATTGGCGAATGGTACTGTTTGGATGCTTTGCATATATGTTTCTTAGACTATATAGAAGCAATATATACAAAGATTTCAACCATCTACCTGTTCCATTCATTGTTCTACTTGTCGAAAGTTACAAATAATTTCCGTTAAGGGATTAAGAATGGGGATCGTAGTTCACTTAAACTTGAAGAACAAAAAATTGGCGAATTGTACTGTTTGGATGCTTTGCGTACATGTTTCTTAGACTATATGGAAGCAATATATACAAAGATTTCAACCGTCTACGTGTTCCAATCATTGTTCTACTTGTCGAAATTTACAAATAATTTCCTTTAAAGGATTAACAATGGGGCTCGTTCTTCACTTAAACTTGAAGAACAAAAAAGTGGCGTATGGTACTGTTTGGATGCTTTGCATATATGTTTCTTAGACTATAAAGAAGCAATATATACATTGATTTCAACCGTCTACCTGTTCCATTCATTGTTCTACTTGTCGAAAATTACAAATAATTTCCGATAAAGGAATAACCATTGGGGCTCGTAGTTCACTTAAACTTGAAGAACAAAAATTTGGCGAATTGTACTGTTTGGATGCTTTGCATATATGTTTCTTATACTATATAGAAGCAATATATACAAAGATTTCAATCGTCTACCTGTTCCATTCACTGTTCTACTTGTCGAAATTTACAAATAATTTCCGATAAAGGATCAACCATTGGGGCTCATTGTTCACTTAAACTTGAAGAACAAAAAATTGGCGAATTGTACTGTTTGGATGCTTTGCATATATGTTTCTTAGACTATATAGAAGCAATATATACAAAGATTTCAACAATCTACCTGTTCCATTCATTGTTCTACTTGTCAAAAGTTACAAATAATTTCCGATAACGGATTAACCATTGGGGCTCATTGTTCACTTAAACTTGAAGAACAAAAAATTGGCGAATTGTACTGTTTGGATGCTTTGCATATATGTTTCTTATACTATATAGAAGCAATATATACAAAGATTTCAACCGTCTACCTGTTCCATTCACTGTTCTACTTGTCGAAAGTTACAAATAATTTCCGTTAAGGGATTAACAATGGGGATCGTAGTTCACTTAAAATTGAAGAACAAAAAATTGGCGAATTGTACCGTTTGGATGCTTTGCGTACATGTTTGTTAGACTATATGGAAGCAACATATACAAAGATTTCAACCGTCTACGTGTTCCAATCATTGTTCTACTTGTCGAAATTTACAAATAATTTCCTTTAAAGGATTAACAATGGGGCTCGTTGTTCACTTAAACTTGAAGAACAAAAAAGTGGCGTATGGTACTGTTTGGATGCTTTGCATATATGTTTCTTAGACTATAAAGAAGCAATATATACATTGATTTCAACCGTCTACCTGTTCCATTCATTGTTCTACTTGTCGCAAGTTACAAATAATTTCCGTTAAGGGATTAACAATGGGGATCGTAGTTTACTTAAACTTGAAGAACAAGAAATTGGCGAATTGTACTGTTTGGATGATTTGCATATATGTTTCTTAGAATATATAGAAGCAATATATACAATGATTTCAAGCGTCTACCTATTCCATTCATTGTTCTACTTGCCGAAATTTACAAATAATTTCCTTTAAAGGATTAACAATGGGGCTCGTAGTTCACTTAAACATGAAGAACAAGAAATTGGCGAATTGTACTGTTTGGATGATTTGCATATATGTTTCTTAGACTATATAGAAGCAATATATACA